>CAMTDV010000020.1:92438905-93638905 GCA_947069175.1 Scalesia atractyloides | reverse complement strand
TTCATCATTTTTCAAGTTCCATCAAATCTTTAAACACCATGCTTCTAATCCTTTAATTTCAACAAAATCAAGTGGGCATGGGGCCCACTTGTAGCCGTGAATTTGGAGGGGGGTAAAGTGTAACTTTTAATTTTTACACATGTTGAAAATGTAGATATTTAGGTAATTAGGATAAGTATAGTGACGAGGGTTAATCTTCTAGCATCTTAAGAATAAGACTTGAGTTTAGGGTGTATTTACATGGTATTTAATCCACATGATCCTCCAAAATAAGTTTCGGATGACGGATACGTCGCTAGATCGCTCATCATCGTAATAATCGCTAATAAGCGTAACTATTTAATTAGTACCGGAAGCATTTGTTTTCGACCACCACAATTAATATGGTGTCTACTTCGTGCATTTCCGATTCAATAATATGTATGGTTAGTTCGCTAGACGAATATACGATGAGTTATGATGGCCGACATGTCTTTCGTTCGACCGTTCGATCGATGTCGGCATTTTTATGTTCCGCCGTCGAACTTTTCCGAAAGTTGTGTTTCCGTGACCTCATGTTAGTTGAATGGCTTTCGAGTTCCAAATAATGCTTAACTAGTTCACTAGATGCCCGGATGAGGCTTTCGGCCACTAAAATATTCGTCGTTTTGACGATCGGCCGCTTTTCGGTCGAGTTGTGCACTGTTTGCCGGATGACCGGAAACGATGTGTTTTGTGCATTCTTGCTATTCTCACATTATTTTAGAATGGTTAACATTGTTTAATTCTTATCTTTGACATCAGGAATCCTCCGAATTAGTATTGCAGACAAATCGCAGTTTGTCGCCTTTTGGTCGAAACGGACAATTTTGCAATTTAGGCGTTATACCGGAAAGTTATGTATTTTTGTAATAGTTGTTCTCAAATGTGTGTTTTCATTTGTATATGGACTCGGGTATGGCATTAACATGCCGTTATTTCTTGTTCTGATTCGTTTCAGCGGTTTACCGACACAGTTAGTGTCACCGCAATTAGTGCGTCCTAACTTTCTACCAACACTTTTAGGGCATCGTTTTGGTCTGTTTCTCGTCGTAACGAAAACCAGTATATGTTATGATCAGATTTACTTGCCCTAATGACGTACGACTCAGTTTTGAAATTAAATTATGCTAACTATGCATGAGATTATACTATGAAATCAGTGATTAAATTGTACGGAATTACCGGTTATTTGCCATTTGTCACAGTGATGGACCTGAGAACTAGTTTTTGAGGGTGCGAATGAGAGGTTCAATCATATTTTAAAGGATACGATCAGGTTTTTTGCCTATAAAGTACATTATTATTTTTTTTTCAAAGGTGCGTATGTCCAACCACTCATACACATGGATCCGCCCCTGCTTATACTAGGAAAAGAGTTATATATTTGATAGTCACTTCCCAAGGTGAATAGGGCTGTAAACGAACCGAACGGACACGTGTTCATTTGTTAAAAATATATGTGTTCGCGAACCGTTCACGAACACTGATCGAACGAGATTTTATGTTTGTGTTCGTTTGTATTTGTTTGTTAATTTTAGGCAACGGACAAAAACGAAGGTTGACGAACACAAACGAGCACAAACTAATGTTAATGAACACAAATGGAAACAAACGAACACAAACAATCGTTTATGAATAGAATATATAGTACACTGACACTTATTAGATATTTAATTTGTCGGAATTTTGAAGTATTTAAATAAATATAAAAACAAAAAACACTAATGAACTATCGAACACGTTACCGAACGTTCACGAATATAAACGAACGAACACGACATGTCACACCCCGACTCGCAGCGGAATAAGAGTCGGGGCATAATTGGGTTATCACCAAAGCTCATGACATTTACTAACATGTTTCATATTTAATAAAGTCAAAGTTACATTTTCAAAAATCCAAACATGTTCATTCAATACAAAGAAAATAAACCAAACATAACAATCCCAACTCTAAATCGTTTTATTCTTCTAGTCCAAGTCCTATGTGTTCCTAGCTGCTGCTGGTTCACCTGTATCATGTGTAAAATGGGGGTTCTTGGGTCAACATAAGTTGGCGAGTGAACCTTATTAGATAAACATTTATTAATGAATTACTTGTTAGTTTATCAATGAAAAATTGTGCATAATCATAGATGAGCAAATGTAAATAATCAAGCAATGGCAAATAGCAGTCACAACTATAACATACAATAACATATGACAGCATACATGAACATACCAACATCATACTGTAAATAACATAAATGAAACTGTGTGATCAAGGCTCAATCAAACGGAGCCGATCGTATTGCATGTACTGAAAATGTCTGTGCGATCAAGGCTCAATCAAACGAAGCCGATCGTATGTGGGCACGCCAAGTTCAACCTCATAATGAAATGGGGAACATGCTCAACGCTCATAATGTAATGGGGAGCGGCGGCCTATGAAATTGCATGTACTGAAAATAATAAACTTGCATCCACAATAACTACACAACAGAAACAAACTGAATACACTAGTTCATGATATGATGTATGCACAATGGTTTAAGTATAATATATATATCAAGACACATGGTACACCCCAAAACATGATTAAACGGGGAATTTGTAAAGATTCACTCACATTGGGTGCGTTGGATTGGAGATGGTGAGATGCGCACGAATTAGATGAGCGGAACAACGAGGAATACTAACCTAAATAATAACGGAAAAATATATTAAATGAGTGGATTTTTATTAAGGATTTTAATGAAATTTTTAGATATATTTTTGTGAGTTTAAGGCTATTTTCTATCTTTAAAAATGTTATTTTTAAGTATTTTTAATTGATTTTTAAATTAAATTAAATAAATAAAAATATAAAAAAAATTGTTTATTTTGCGTTGACCGTTGACTTGTTGACCGGTTCGGTCAGGGACATGGTCTGCGCTGGGTGAGGCTCAAACCCGAGACCTCCCGTACGCGTGCACGCAGCTCTACCAACTGAGCTACGTGTCTAACCTGAAATAATCTTGTTTTTAATTATATTTATACACTTATTCAGTTTAATCGGAATTCTTTTTAATTTCAAAAACATTTTAATTCAACGGACCGGTGCTAGTGACGGGTTTCGAACGCGCGACGTATGGCTTAATGTTGCACACAGTCCACCGCTGGACTGTGTGTCTAACCTGGTTATTATCTCGGTTTTTATTATACTTAACAACTAACTGAGTTAACCCGGGTTTAGTTTTTAACAAAAAGGCATTTTATTATATAAGGAGTGCGTATAGCAGGAATCGAACTCGGGGCATGCGTATGTATTTGCACACAGTCCACCGCTGGACTGTGTGTCTAACCCGTTCATTTTACTAGTTTTAAATATACTTATAACTTAATTAGCTTCGTCTTCTTCATTCAAATTACAGTCATCTGATTTACTAACTCGTTCCTTGTTTTTACGATTTACAGACATTATTAAAGCTTAAATGAAAAGGCAGAGACGGTAATTAGAGGTGAACATACCGATGAACGGTTTATTTCAGATTCCCGGCGATTTGTCGGTCCCTGTTTTTATGCTCTTCAACTGAACAAGATAATTGACTGTTTTGATTAGTCGATTGTGGAATTGAAGTGATAAACAAACGTTAACGATGTGTTTGAAGGTCCTTACCGTTACACAGACGGAAATAAAGATTTTCAGGGGAGTTCCGGCGAACTGGAATTAGTTGAATACAGCGCCTGAATTCGATTTCAATTGAGAGGTTTAAGTTAGAAATAGTCTAATAATTGTTGAACTACAACGAATATTGAAACATTTACCGTTTGAGGATGAATACGGTTTTCCGGCGACTTTTGCAGGAAATTCCGGCGAGCTGTTTTAAGCGTTCTGATGGTCTGAAAATGTGACGAAAGTGAAATGGAGTATTGTTATGACGTTTCTGAGTCGCGAGAGAGGTCTGGAATTGAAGTAATTGTGACTTGATTCATTTCGGTTATAAAAACCGATTAATAAAGAAAATTGATGTTCAATCACTTCTGAATTGATTACAATCATCGGTTCATCGGTTATAAAATGTGAATGAACGATTAATCAAACGATTAGACGATTGATTTGCCGATTTCAGTTTCTCAGTTGGCGCAACCGGTTTTAACCGAGTTTGTGTATAAATTTCATTTATTTCCTAGATATAACAGAAAACACAAAGTGGCGGAGTGGTGATGTGAGTGTATGTTAAGTCGTTGGAGTTGTTCTTGGCTGACCCGGGTTCGAGTCCCGGCAGCAACATAATTTTTTTATTTATTTTGTTTTAACTTTTTATCAAATATAATTTTTATAGTTTAGTTTATTTATTAATTATGTATCGTTTTAAATCAAAATAATCATATATATTCAACGTAACTTTTATAACTTGATATTCGATTACAAAACGGAGCGGGTTTTGAAAACCCGATTTTTACAAATGTTACACGACATCTGTTCATGTTTTTCATTTAACTAAACAAACGAAATTTCTTGTTCAACGAACACAAACGAACTTCCCGCCGAACAGTTTATAAACTGTTTGCCGCACGTTTGGTTCGTTTGCGACCCTAAAGATGAATATTGAACAAACCCAATTATTTTACTTAGTTTTGCATTTGAAATTTACTTTCTTGATAAATATTTCTTCCAATTTTTCTTTTATCTCATTTATGTAAATCCTTTATTTTTAAACACCATTAATGCTTACGATCTCAAATAGCTTTATATATATTTGTCAATATCTCATTGAATACCTTGCTATGGTATGGTTTATGTGTACACTAACCCTGTTTTGTGGGTTCATATGAACCCCCTCGGTTTAGAAAAAATGGAAAAATTTAGTGAGAACTTTGTATGATTTGGAAAAAAATAGAAGAATCTATCAAAACGAACCCATCGAAAGAAGTTTCTGGATTCGCCACTGATTGCTTAAATGTTGGACCATTATAGTAGTTTTGTTTTAACTTTGGCCGGTTTTTGATATTTTTTTCACGGGACGAATAACCACAACACAATGTTAGTTTTAATCATGGATATCAATTTTTCAACAGACCAAGGATTTCAAATACTCGATAGTTTCACAGGATGGACACTAATTCTTCTCTCTGCGTTTCCCAATTTTTTTTGCTTTGTTTATTCAAGTGCATGGAATGTGTACTTATGAATTCATGTGTATTTATTTTTATGCATTTTTTTGAACGACTAGAATCACACCACACATATCTTTTGCATAATTTGAACCCATAACCTATTGGTTGAGGAACACATCAATTTATCATCATACTGTTCTCCTGAGGACATATATTTAAGCATTTAAATGCTAATATTTTTATTATCATCAAAATATAAATCATAAGAGCATCCACAACACTGACAAAGTCGAAAATCCAGACCTGGTACATCCCCACCACATCATTCCAAACCTCAATCATTCAACTCTACTTTTTCATACAACACTAAACCATTTCATACCTCCACATAATAGCCCACTTTTTACACTAAAAAAAACCTTGTGCGTAAGCAGGGATGGTCCGGACGTGTTGGTCCAAATTTTAGACTTTAATTTTAGACTCCACGTTGTAAATGCTCTTATTTTAGTAAAAAATGCCCCTGTACACATAGAATAACACATTTAACTAATTTACCAAACTCTTATAAACAAGTGGTGTAAAGATGTGTAAACTGATTTCCCTCACGTTAAGGGTTCAAGTATTATACTAAACACTAGTGCAAATTTAGGAGTATGCTAATCATTGTGTTAGCTATTCTAAAAGGAAAAAATTAATAAGAAAAACATTTTTAATGACTATAATATAACATGGGGATATTAGATTTAAATAACTTTAATTTCACTAATTAGCTAATTGCACTCACAATTTTCGATTTCTATCACACCACTCCCACCTTTCAACTTATTGGCTGATAAAACCCCCAAAGTAACCCAGTTTGTTGACATCAGCTGTCACATTACCAAACTAGTGTCACATCAGCTACCACGTTATCATAAAGCTAACTCATATGCCACATAAGCTGCCATGTCATAAAAAATTCTAGATCAGATGTCTCGTCAACACACAAGTGCCACCTTAGCAAAAACTAACCAGGTTAGGGTTAAGTTAGTTTGGAATACTGTCAGTTAGGAAGAGTTAAAAATTGGAAATGTTATGATAAAAATTAAAAGTTGTGAGTGTTACGAGATAATATAATTTAAATAGTTTTTTTCTTTCTAGAAAAAAGAAATGAACGTGAAAAGTTAGGTTGGTCCGTGTCTATTGCCATATGCTATTCTCTTGCTGTCTTTGTCTTCAACCCCCCCCCCCCCCCTCTGTCATCTTCACCATTTCACCCCAAAATCCATTACTCCATCCACTATCCTTTTCTTCCACACCTACACTTCCCATTTCTTCACATCAATCACACCAACCAAACCCTAACCCTAACCCTAACAATCATGATCCAACCAATCGTCATCACACCTCAATCCATAGCCAAAGCCGATCATCACACCTCAATCCTTTGACTTTCTTCACCACAATCAAGCCCTAATTCACCCAAACACCCTCCATTGCCCGATCAATTTGCACAGTTCGAATTCATCTCAAACGACGTCGATTCAGTTTGATGGAGCCAGTAGGCGTTGGTGCTGCCATCGCAAGTTCCGATACTTCCGTTGCGAATACGACGTCGAATTCATCTCAAACGACGACGTCGTCGTCGTCGTTTCAGATACTACGGTTTTTACAAGCTCCGGTAACTACTTTGTTTGAATACTCTGGTTTTGTACGGCCTAGGTTAAGTAATAGTAACGATTATTATGAATCTGAGAGGTTGATTTCACGTAGAAGTAGTAGTCTGAGTGATTTAGGTGCTACTGGTAGTGGTAGTGTTGGTAGGAATAGTGAGAATAATGAGAGTAATGACGGTGAGGTTTCAATTCGGATAATCGGTGATGGAGAGGAAGTAGAGGGAGATGGTGGGGATGCTGGTGATTTGGATGGGAGGAGTGGTGGTGGTGGTGATGGGAGTAGTGGTAATAATGTGAGTGATTCGTCGAATCAGAATCAGAATCAGAATCAGCAGAGGTATGATTTGCAGCAGGTTTCGAGGTGGATCGAGCAGATTCTTCCGTTTTCTTTGTTGTTGATTGTTGTGTTTATTCGTCAACACTTGCAAGGTACTTGGGGCTGACTTATCTTTTCTAGTTTATATCAAATTGTATGTTCTTTTTTGTAGAATTTGTTTTGAGCAAGATTTGGTTCATCATCTTTTCTTAACTAACTCGAGCTAGAAGCTGCAACGTAACTTGATTGTTATAGTGTAGTGGCAATATTTACTACGAACGTTGACTAATTATGCTGTTTGAAAGATGGGTGATCTGGATATTAGTTTGAAATGGGAGGATAATCAACAATCATGATTTGCAACCCCGTAATGGCCCAAAGTCGTTCATTCTTTCTGAAGTTTGGTTTTTTATGTGTTCATTTTTCTAAAGACATAAACTCGTTCAATTACAGCTAAGATTAAATATAAGGCTGATTAACTGTCTTGTAAATGTAAATGATTGTATTACAAAAAGAACATCAAAAAATCTCTCTGTGCTAGAAATATCACTTGATTAAGTTTGGATATATACCTGCTTAAGTCTTCTTTATGGTATACAAGTTTGCTTTACCCTTAGGGTTTGGGATTTGTAAACCACATTCTTAGTATGGTTGTAGATTTGTTAAATTGTGTAGTCCTGTACTCCATATGCACGTATTTTATCTCTTGGAGCTGTATTTTGACTTTCGAATTCATGTTAATTATTTGTTCGTGATTGGTTGTAGGTTTCTTTGTAACAATATATGTAACCGCTTTCTTGTACAAGTCAAACGACATTCTTCGAAAACAGACAGCTCTAAAGGTACGAATTCCACTAAAATATTAAATGATCTATAACAACTTTCGAGTCGATAATCGTGAGCTCTAATGATTGTTGAGTTTTGTAGGGGGAGAGAAAACTATCTGTTCTTGTTGGCTATAGTATAATTTTTATGCTTCATGTGGTTGGAGTATACTGGTGGTATCAAAATGATGATCTTAGCTACCCGCTGTTCATGGTTCCGCCAAAAACAATACCGCCGTTCTGGCATGCAATATTCATATTAATCGTAAATGGTATGGAAGTTATTTTCTTTATTGATGTACTTTTCACCTGACCAGACTACATATCGAGTATCTTATTTTTGTTTAATCACTTAATGAACAATTTATTACCTACAGATACAATGGTACGGCAGGCAGCCATGACTTTAAAACTAGTACTGCTTATGTACTATAAGAATGGCAGGGGCCATAATTTCCGTAGGCAGGTAAGTTGATGTAATTTAATATCTAAGCAGTTAATGCGGTAAAAATCCGGATATCGGTCAAGGACCGATATTTGAGATATAGGTTATCGCGGTGGGATATCGGTAATTTTAACATCATGTAGAATTTATATACATAGCAATTCAACACTAACAATTCAATACACTCTCCCACCATTAGCACATTAACCTTTTGCAACTTGCAAAACACTAATGTAAAGTGTAAACTCTAAAATAGACATATATTAACGTAAACTGTAAACTCTAAAATGAACCGTCCATCTAATATATTTCCTCAACAAAATGGATGTTAAATTTTCGATCACAAAAAATGAAGAAAAAAAAATCTATAAAGTTACATGTCAAAAAAGATAACGAATTTCAAACTTGACATATACTTTACTTTACAAAGGTTAAAAGTGAAATTTTTTTTTTTGACAAGTTTCAAACTAATCATATCAACGAATAAGCTAGAATTAATAAAATTAATAAAAAAAGTAAAAGTTGTAAAATAAAAGACTTACATTAAGTTGTTAATTATTCTTATTTACATTGTTGAGTAACTAATATTAAAAGCATTTGAAAAGAAAAGTACACACTGACCACTCTTACACCTTAGACTTTTTATTAGATTGTTTAATTAGATATGTGCCCTTCATCTCCTCTACATCTTCACACCCACCAGTCTCTGTAACTATCACACCGATCGGAAAAAAAAATATGAACCCTTTTCTTCTTTTATAATATAATACTCTTCAATAACGATCTCAAAAGCCTCTAACCAAACGTCCCCGAAACGTCATATGGTTGTCCCCACTTCCCGGAATCGTTTCGATACCGTCCCCATTTTCTCGGAAATGTTTGGGGAACGTCCCCATGGCGTTTCCGTCCCCCAAACCGTCCCCGGGACGGGTACTCGATGATCCTGACCGTCCCCATGCTTCATAGTTCATAACTCTAACGCTCACTTTTGGTATTTTACTATTCTAGGGTCAAATGTTGACACTGGTCGAGTACGCTCTGTTGTTATACCGTGCATTCTTGCCTGCTCCAGTTTGGTATAGATTCTTTTTAAACAAAGAATATGGGAGCCTGTTTTCTTCTTTGATAACGGGGTTATATTTGACTTTTAAGCTTACATCAGTAGTGGAGAAGGTATGTAATCAAGAATTTCTGATGTTTTTGTTTTACTTTCAACTTTGTGAAAATAGGCTTGTAAATTAACCGAACGAACATGAACAAAGGCATGTTAGTGTTTCTTCATTTAACTTTAACCGAACACGAACATATATAATCGAACACATTTATTGTTCATGTTCCTTTATTAAGAAAATGGGCATGTTCGTGTTCGTTTATGTTCGTTCATATATAACCTAAACGAACAGTTCACAAACGTAAACGAACATAGACAAACAAACTTAAACGAACATAATTTAACAAACAATAAACAAGAAAAATTAACGTAAATGAAGAAACATAAACGAACACAAATTAGCATAATTTACTACCAACATAAAGTAACTTTTTACAAGAATTAGTGATTAATTACGATAAATTCCATTGGAAAACCCATTTTTATTACTAGAAAGCCCAATTGTCAATTAGTTATACTTATATGTATATAAGTAGTTAGAAAGTTCCTTTTATGTTTAATATTTATATGAATATAACTACTTGTGTATTTAAAATTGAAACGAACATTAACAAATGTAAATAAACGAACGTGAATAAACGAACACAAACGGATGTTCACAAACATAAATGAATGAACAAAACGTGTGTTCATGTTCGTTCGTTTATTAAATAAACGAACTTCCCGCCGAACAAGTTCACGAACATTTCATGAAAGTTTGGTTCGTTTACAGGCCTAGTGAAAAATATGTTGTTATTATCGATTTTATGTCGTATTTGAGTGAACCAACACATTTTCTGTCTTCCCTACAGGTTGGATCTTTCTATTCTGCATTGAAGGCTTTATCACGAAAAGAAATGCATTATGGATCGTACGCAACATTAGAACAGGTTTGATAATCAAGCATTCTTTACCTGTAGTATGCGATACCATAGTAGTGTCTTAAACTTTGCTTTTATACAGGAATGCGGTTATTTTGTATGCTTTCTGTTTTCATATATTTTGTCTCTTAATAGCAGGTAAGTGAAGCAGGTGATATGTGTGCAATATGTCAAGAAAAGATGCAGGCTCCAGTATTGCTATGTTGTAACCACATCTTCTGTGAAGACTGTGTTTCAGAATGGTTTGATTCTCCTTAAACTACACACATACATACATATATAGGGCTGCAAACAAACCGAACGAACACGAACTTGTTCATGTTTGTTTGTTAAGAAATATATGTGTTCACGAACTGTTCATGAACACTCAACGAACGAGATTTTATGTTTCTGTTTGTTTGTTAAGAAAGTGAACTTGTTTGTTAATTTTAGGCAACGAACGAAAACGAACCTTGATGAACACAAACGAGCACAAACTAGATGGTAACAAACGAACACAAACAAGCGTTCATGAACATAATATATAACACACCGACAATTATTAAATATTTTATTTGTTATTAAATAAAATATTAAAACTAAAAACACTAATGAACTATCGAACACGTTAACGATGTTCATGAACATAAATGAACGGATGCGGCCTATGTTCATGTTCGTTCATTTAACTAAACGAATGAAATATCTTGTTCGTGTTTGTTTGTTTAATAGACGAACGAACACAAATGAACTTCCCGCCGAACGTTAACATATACCATAATGTACTAGTGTGTGTGTTTGTTTGATACCATGTTTGTTAAAACTTGGATGTTATATTTTCAGGTTTGAAAGAGAGAGAACATGTCCTTTATGCAGAGCCTTGGTGCGACCAGCTGACATACATTCATTTGGTGACGGTTCCACGAGTCTTTTCTTTCGGCTGTTTTAAAGTTCGTTCATCACAAAGTTAATACACCCGCCATCATGAAGCCTGCTTGGTTTGGTCTCACCGTTAACCGGAGTTAGAGTAATTATTTCTCGCACTATTTTTCTTTTCTTCCTGAGTTGTACAGCCGGGCTTTTAACATCACACTCAAATATATATATTCTGCTTGTATAATACGCAAGATGATTATCTAATTCATGCATTTGTGTGTAGTAAGGTGTGAGCTATGTTTGGTCAATTCTAGTCAATAAACCACTCAAAAGGCTGGTCTTGATTTGGTTTAGCCTTGAAACTCTTAGCGATCACTCTTTCAAGACCGTTTGAAGGATGTTGGAGCCTGGTTACGGTTCACAATTGTGGTTACACAGTTAACCAAAATAAAGGGTTGACCAATTTTATATATGGGTCTACGTTCAAGAACTTATCAAAATTGTAGTAGTACTAGCTGTTAATCGATTATAGGTAACCATCAATGAATAGCTCTACCTTTCGTCACTCAAATCCCTACCTTGAACTTGTTTTTCGCAGCCATTAAACATTTGCGATGTGAAGTTGCTCGTGAGCTTAATAACACATGCTAGAAACAGATATCTAGTTGTGTAGCAGTATAACTATCCATCTATATAACGATGCTATTAGAAAACGTGGTATCATCCACATGCGGTATGTGTCATTATCGACGGGTCAAAATATAGATAAGAAAAATTAACACAGTTGTTTGCAATTTCTCGCTAATATTAATTAATTAACGATGAATACCACTGTCCAACTATACCATAACCTGGGTAAAACTAACCATCACCGACGAATTATCAATGAACACTTGACCAGGGTAAGTTCAAACACGGTGACCTTTCATCAGAACTCTTTCAACGAAAGATCTGTTGGTGATCTATTGCTAATTAGATGATAGAATTTCAGATAAGATTCTTGCTCAGGCTTTTCAGTTGTTTGTCAGTGAGGGCCCATTTGTGATGGCCTTTATGTTGGTAACAAAGTATCAAAATACTCTATAAATTGCAACGAAAACAAACCCTAAATGGCAAGTCGACATCATCCATTTCAAACCCGCGAATGGTAAGGTTGTGAGCAGTGGCGGAGCTTGAACGGAAAAACAGTAGGACCCGAACTCTCAAAACCCAATATTTTACACTTATAAATAAATTTTCCAAAATTTTCGGTAAACTTAACACTACGAGTAAAAAAATGGGAGGGGCCGGAGCACCCCTGGGCCACCAAGATGCTGCGCCAATGGTTGTGGGGTCCACCCCGATCAACCAATCACACTTTTCTTTCTTTTTTTTTAAAAAAATTTAGTGAAGTTATTAGATGATAGTTAAGTCTTCTTAAAAAAAATCGTCAAGGTAGTTAAAGGAAGAGTTAATTAAAACTCATTGGAAGATTAGCATTGAACTTTCCTAACGTTTACAAAATTTTCTGCATCAAAAGGGTCCTCGGTTGAGGACAACTACAATATTGTTGGTATAGATTTGATTTGGGACAGTAGGTTGAAAACGCATCCGAAATCAGAGTCGGAATGGACTGAATTTTTGACACTCCTTGGCATACTAAGAAGCATCAAACGAAGTATTGTGAAGATTCGTCGAACTGGGCCTGGGGATAGGATAAAACATATCTTTCTTAGTTAAGAAGGTGAGAACGGATGTTAAGACGAACAAAATACAAACCATAACAGAATACATGACGAAATGGTGTAATTGGGCGATTCCAAAAGCAAACATGTTCGATTGGAAATGCGCCCAAGGCAGAATACCAACACGAGTGGAACTAGGTAAAAGCGGCATACAGGTAAGAGACGGGTTATGCTCATGTTGCGGTTATGAGCTGGAAACTGTAGACCACCTCTTGGTCTCCTGTACGATGGCAAAAGCGTTACGGTGCGCGATAGGAGTATGGTTACAAAACAACACTTTATACACTCGTTCATCAGTAAAGGAGATACTAAAAAGTGTGGAATCAATAAAGATAACAACAAGAAAGAAGTTTTCAATGGAGTACACAAGGCCAATGCAAAATTAGTAGAAGAATTAAAGAAATGCACTTTCTTGTGGTTGAGCTAAAATGAAGAGTATTGATATGGATATATGGTTAAAACAAAGTACAAATGCAGTGTATGAGTAGAATGGAAATGTGCAAAACATGTAAAATCTTGTAACCTTGGCCTTTTGGGTATTATATATGAGTCGGTAACCTTTTATGTTAAAAAAGATATTTAAAACTCATTGGTGCTACCGCAATGAGACATTATGGTAAACCGCAAACACATGTTTTAAGACAATCTGTAGTGTAGGGGTATATCACGTCAAAGGGTCACATGGCGCCTTGAAACAATGATATGATCGACGTTATATACAGCCCAAGGCTCTTTCTCGCGAAAAATATTACTGCGTGATGTTATGTTGGTCTCTCACACACATAAATTTACATACATATGTATTATAATTGAAGGGGTGATATAATTCCTTTTCCACTACATACTCAAGTTATATAATCACGATCTCTTACACATTTTGCCACTTGTTACATACCTCATCTCTTACAATTTGCCACTTGTTACATAACCCCCTTTTAAACTTTATAAGACTTGACCACTACACATACACATGGCCTAATTTTATATATATACATAGACCATGGAGGGGAATAATGCTAGACAATTGTCAGACACTCCTCCATTGGTCCAGAAAATTAAGATTTTATCTTAATTCAAAATTACGATTTTGCCCTTTGTTAATAATCACGACTTTGCCACCGGCTCAAAATTACAATCTTGCCAACGTTTTGGCTTTTGCCAAATTACGAATTTTCCCCAATTTAAAATTATAATTTTACCCCAGTTCAAAATTACAATTTTGCCGGTCGTGTTTGTTTTAATGGGTTGTCTCCATGTAATTTATATTCGTGCTAAATAGTTGTCTAACACTCGCTCATTGGTATTGACTAAATAACAACTTTACCCCGCTTAAAATTATTGTCTTGCCATTGTTTTAGTTTTTTTTTGTAACAAAACTATGATAGTGTTTTATTTTAATTGGTCGAGAAATATTTAGCCTAGCTCCCTGCAACGCGGGCGGGACATAAAAAGCAGCTGCCTGACACTTCCCCATTAGTCCAGCCAAATAACGATTTTGTCATGGTTTTGTTTTTTTTTTCTTTTCCTAGCAAATTACGATTTTACTCGGCTCAAATTTATAGCTTTCCCATTGTTTTTTTTCTCAGTCAAATTTCGATTTTGCCCCTAGTATAAAATTCGTTTTAATGTTTTTTTTGGCAAAACTATGTTAGTGTTTTGTTTTAATTGTTTGGATCGATGTAATCCCTATTCGTGCCAAGCGGTAGTTTTTCCATCATTTTAGTTTTTTTAGCAAAAGGATAATAGTGTTTTGTTTTAATTGGTTGACTCGATGTAATTTTTTTTAAGATCGCATTATAACTAATATGTACAAGTAACCAAAACACAAACACACATATCATAAAAAATATTTGACTTACTGCCCCACAACATGGACGAGACAAAAACCACTAAGTTAAAGAGTGTTCTTACCGACTTCCAAATTACGGACACACTGGCTAGTGGGACCAACAACCATAGATTCAGATTTTGAAAATAAGCCGGACGCCAAACACTTTATAAAATCCCACTTAATTTTTTCTTACATTCACGCTCACTCACTCAGGCGGCACTTCGTCTCTTCTAGGGTACGTATTATCCAATTACTCAACAAATTTCTTCACAATTCGCTACCAATTGACTGTAATTTGTACAAACAATTGCTCAGGAACACCACCAAGCCAAAAACCCTAACATTCGTTTCAGAATCCTGCAATTCGCTGTTTTTCCGTCCAAATTGGTGAAATTGTGTTGTAATTTGAATTATTGAATGTTTAAAATCGAAGTTTTAGGGTTTGAGGTGTGTTGTACGGTAGAGAACGGGGTAATTTGAAGTATTGGATGTTTAAACTGAAGTTTTAGGGTTTTGAGGTGTGTTGTACGGTAGAGAAAGGGGGAAATGATGGACGGACGGAGGATAACGGCGAGTCCACGGCCGTGCAGTGGCCGGAGAGTGGTGGCGAAGAAGCGCCGGCGTGGTGGCGGTGATGGTTTTTTGAATAGTGTTAAGAAGCTTCAGAGGAGGGAGATTTGTTCGAAACGACGTCGTTCTTTTGGTGTATGTGATGCTCAGGAGAGATTCAGAAATATACGATTACAGGTTCTTGATTTGTTAATACTAGTGTTTCTTTTTTTTATTAGTTTTTAAGTTATTTGATTGTTGGTTTGTGTATGGGAAGTTATAGTTACAATTTTTAAAAGATAGGGTTTCAGTTATTTTGGAATTGTGGTACTGCTTGAGAACAATTTACAAGAAAGTTTTACTAGGTGTTTTTGAGGTAATTTAAAGGTGTCATGACCTAATGCAGTTAATATCGGTGATATATCGGTCCTCTAGTAAAATATCGGTCAGATTGACCGATATATCACTGAATTGTTAGTGTTCAATTGCAATATATATAAATTCTGCATTACACTACAATTGCCGATATCTCACCGAGATAACCTATATCTCAAATATCGGTGCTTGACCGTTGTCTGATATTTTACCGCATTAACTGCATAGGTCATGACAAAATGCTATGTTGAGATCGTTCTGTTGATGTGGCCTCAGTACATTCTGAAGTAGATGTGATGTTGTTCTTAAGTTCTTGGAGCATGCTATTTTACATATTAGCTACAAAATGCTAATGTTGTAGATAGATTTTTCTGGTGTTGACAAGTTAGGAAAGAGGTTTGTCATGATATGGATTTTGGACTACATGTGCCATGCTAAGGATGCAACTTAGAAACTGTAGAACCTGAAGACACACAAATCACTAGGCTTTTTAGAATTCACTCTTATTTCTATATGCTGTACAAAATTGATTTGATTACATATATTTGATTATAATGGTTACAAATCACCAGGCTTTCCAGAATTCACTCTTAAAATAGTTTACATATATTTGAATATAATGGTTATGGCACTTTACAAAATTTGTAACTTCTTGGGTAATGGGTATGCCTTATATTCTTACTTTTGAGTTGGTTTAATGCTAAATGTTCGTTAAGAAGTAAATGTTCTCTTTATAATTTTTCATATGGGTGACTCGTCATCAGGAGGAGTATGATACCCATGATCCAAAGGGACATTGTTCTAATGTATTGCCGTTTCTTAAGAAGAGGTCAAAAATCGTCGAGATTGTTGCTGCGTGCGATATAGTCTTTGCTCTTGCACAATCTGGAATCTGTGCAGCATTCAGTCGAGGTATAATGTGGTTAAAAGAAAATAAGAAGTATTTATTGAAATGATTTAAGTAATATCTGACATGAATACATGATATTATTAATGCAGAGACTAATCAGAGGATATGCTTTCTGAACGCGAGTCCTGATGAAGTTATAAGAAGCTTGTTTTACAATAAAAACAATGATTCACTCATTACGGTTTCAGTCTACGCATCAGACAGTTTTAGTTCCTTGAAATGTAGAACGACAAGGATCGAGTATGTGAAAACTTACTATTCCCGTGGATGTGATATTCTTTTGACTTTACAAGATTTTTACTTAGTTTATAATTCCTATAATTTTGCTAGATACATACGGAGAGGTAAGCCCGATGCAGGTTTTCCTCTTTTTGAGTCGGAGTCTTTGAAATGGCCTGGTTTTGTGGAGTTTGATGATGTTAATGGCAAAGTACTTACGTTCTCAGCACAAGATAGGTAATTTCTTAACCTGTATGCTAAGCAGTTAATGTGGTAAAATATTGGGTATCGGTCAAGGACCAATATTTGAGATATAGGTTATCGCGGTGGGATATCGGTAACTTTGATATCATGCTGAATTTGTATTGTGTGTGTGTATCTATATATAGCAGTTTAATACTAACAATTCAGTATACTCTCCTACCATTAATAAATTAACCTTTTGCAACTCGCAAAACACTTAACAATTGTTGCAAGTAGGAACTGATTAAGACTTTAAACACTAACATTTAACAATTAAGACTGAAAAAACTAATAGCAGCAATAAGAAGAAAGACAAATGGTAGAACTAAGAAGAAAGGTACTGATATCGGGAATATCGGTCATTTGACACCGATATATTACATGGGGACCGATAACTGAAATATCACCAATATTGACTGCATACCCTAGCCTGCATGGCTATCATTTCTTTTCACAATCTTGTCATTTTGTGGGACTGATTGAAACTTGCATCTTTGTTCTTGTCGATTTATGTCAGCATCTACAAGGTGTTCGATTTGAAAAATTACATGATGCTATACTCTATATCAGATAAAAATGTTCAAGAGATCAAGATAAGGTATTAAAATATCTTGATGCAAAAAATAGATGAAAATGTTGATATGTCTCTTACAATTTCTCGTTATTTTTTATACAGCCCTGGAATCATGCTATTAATATTTAATAAAGCGAGTGGTCATGTACCTCTCAAGATTCTATCCATTGAAGATGGAACCGTTTTGAAAACTTTCAACATCTCCTTCACCGAAATAAGAAGGTGGATTTCATCGAACAGTTTAATGAAAAACTTCTTGTTAAGCAAGAGAATGAGAATCTTCAGATTCTTGATGTAAGGATCCTTCTTATTTCCTCACTTTATTAATATGTCAAAAACTATGCCGAATATTTCAACCTTATTATTTATGAATGAGTTGATTCAGATTATGTTTTGTAACTAGTGAGTTACCACTCGCGCTCCGCAACGGGTTTGAAATGTAGATAAAAATAAGCAAATTGTGAAGTTAAAGTTGTTTGATGTTATAGTTAAGGGGCTAAACATGTAATTATTGAAGTTGAGGGGCTAAACATGTCATTATTAAAGTTGAGGGGCTAAAGTTATCATTATTAAAGTTGAGGGCTAAACATATTATTATTAAAGTTGAGGGGCTAAAGTTGGTTAATGCTGAAGTTGATTGATGTGACAAAATAGCATATTTATAATATATATAAATGGGTAAAATTAATAAAAAAAGCATAAAAGGAAACGGGTCAAATCGGTGGGTTGAACAGGCCGAAAGTCTCCCAAAGTGTATTTTTTTTTGTAAAACTTACGAAATTATCTTATTCAAATAATCAGATCAATATAAAAACAGGTTTTCTAAACTTAAGTGTCTCGGGTCAACCCAACCTGTTCACTCATTTTGACCAACCCATTCTTGTAACCTTCAGTGTTTGATATATGAGATCTAAGGACCAGTTTCTATGTAGGTACGGAATTCTGAGCTAACAGAAGTTAGCAGGACGGAATTTATGACACCGTTGGCGTTCATCTTTCTGTATGAGAACCAGTTGTTCTTGACATTTAGAAACCGAACGGTGGCTGTCTGGAACTTCCGTGGGGAGCTTGTGACTTCGTTTGAAGATCATTTGTTGTGGCATCCAGACTGCAACACTAACAACATATATATCACAAGTGATCAAGATCTTATAATTTCATATTGCAAAGCTGATCTAGATGATTCTGTCACAGAAGGAAATGGTAAGTTGTGAATTAATAATATTTTAAATGGTATATAGTTTGTGACGGACAGATATATTCTGATACGACGTCATGCAAACCATATACATTATATGTGAACTTCAGATAATTAAAACTAGGGCCGCAGTTCGTGTTCATTTGTTAAGGAAATATATGTGTTCACGAACTGTTCATGAACACTTACCGAACGAAATTTACTGTCCTGTTCGTTTGTTAATTTTAGGTAATGAACGCAAACGAACACAAACTAATGTTCATGAACACAACTGAAAACAAACGAACACAAACAAGTGTTCATGAACAGAATATACAATACAGTGATACTTATTAAATATTCTATTTGTCATAATTTTGAGGTATTTAAATAAAATTTAAAAACACTATGGACTATCAATCACAAACGAACATGTTACCAAACGTTCACGAACATAAACGAACGGACCCGGCCTTTGTTCGTTTTCGTTTATTTAACTAAACGAACGGAATTTCTTGTTTGTGTTCGTTCGTCTATTAAGCAAACGAAATTCCCGCTGCACGGTTCATGAACTCTTCACTGAACGTTCGGTTCATTTGCAGCCCTAATTAAAACATTTGTTATAATACCAGCAATATTAAGAAAATAGAAAGATTTGGTGTGTCTGTGGGAAGTTTGGGTAACGGGTCAAAATGGGTCCAGCTTGAAGATTGACATTTTTTTGGTCTGTAAAATGAGGTTAACCCGGATAGTGTTTTTTTTGCGCATTCTAAAAGATATATGATAACTAAATATTGTGTACTTGCTATTACAAAAATAGTATGATTACAGCAATGCTATAAATCTTTCAATAAAGTGATTTAGGAAGAGGTTGTATGCATAAACTTCTAACCATTTTGACACGTTCCCCATTTAGCTAAGTTCTTTGATTTCGCTGGTTTAAGATAGAACATTACAAAATGTAGGATTTTGTTTCTTTCTCACTACATTCCGTTGATCTATGCAGCAGCAGGTTCCATCAATATCAGCAATATTCTAACAGGAAAATGTCTTGCTAAAGTGAAGGCGGTGAGTGGTGTAACAACGGATGAATGCATCTGTAGTGACATAATCAAATCTAGGGGGAAAGGATGCCAGTGCAACTCGAAGCAACGGGCCCAGGGCCGGAGGATCACGAGCTCTGTTACAGAAGCCTTGGAGGATATCACTGCACTTTTCTATGATGAAGAGCGTAACGAGATTTATACTGGTAATAGGCTCGGTTTAGTCCATGTGTGGTCTAACTAGTAACGAATGTTGTATTTGGGTTTGATACGCATTGGGAATACTTTATACCCATTTTAGAAAGTTTGCTTTAGAAATCCGTGTTCATTCCTATTTCACCTTTTTTAATCAAACTCTAATTTCTGACCATAAGTTAAACGACGCTTAACCGCCAGTTTCACTCATTGTCACTTTTGGCATGGTGGTAGTAAGAGTGATAAAACACGTAGATGTTTTGGATTCAAGTCACTCGGGTGATGTGGTTCCAACCGGTAATTGATTGGCCAAAGAAACCAAAACGAAAACAGATAGAATTTATAGAGAAGCTTTGATCAATATTTTTCGGATAGAGTGTTAGCAACCATAGTCCGGGATCATGACATGATACCACTGCATGGACTAGCGATGTGGCACACGTCATCGGGGCGTTGGCTTATTCTGGAAATGTCTTTGGTTTAGATGTAATTAACGGAAGATCGTGGCATGATTTTTAATGTTGCCGGCATACGTGCACCCGGCTCCCAAAGATGAGCTCGCATGTCGTGTTTTTTAAGGCTACTCGGTATGGGAGGAGGGTAGTTTTGGAGGATGACCCTCCACGTCAGCGCCATGTAGGATAGGTGTGAGGATAGGCCTAAAGGGTATGGACCTAGAAAATGGAGGATGGGCATATATATATATGTATATATATATATGTGTGTGTGTATGTAAGGTGTGTAGAGAAGAAGAGAGAGAGGACCGGTAACAATGTTTTGGAGAAGACGTTCACGACGCAGCCCTGGAAATGGTGTTGAGGCCGGCAACGGATCAAGACGGGCCAAGCCTGAGCCCTACACCGTGTGTCCTAATGGTCCGTTCAATCTATATTTACTTGTAAAAGAAGTTAATGTCTAGAATACCCACTACGGTGGAAGAAAATCCTAAAAGGTACGTGGACAATAAGACAAAAAAGCAAGCAATTTTTTAATCAAGTAATTCACCATGCTTGACGACCAGGTTGTGTACACAACCAAAGTTTGCAACCAACTTATATATGTGTAATTCTTTTTCTCTTTTCATCATTTAACGAGCTCGGTTAACGTACAATATTATCTTAGCATAATGCATATTGTAAAACTCAAAACCCTAATTACACATATTGAAAAACAATAATCACGTATGGTGAAAAGATATAATCACGCATGTTGAAAACCATAACATGCTTCATTACATAATTATAACATGCTTCATTACATAATTTTAACATGCTTCATTATATAACTATAACATGCGTAATTATGGTTATTCAACATGCGTGATTAGGGTTTTGAATTTTACAACATGCGTAATTTCACAGCGTATGCTCGTACGTTAAGCAATATTTTATTTTACACTTACACTAACTTCTATTTCTTTATATTTTTTTATTATCTAACAGGTATTATTTATAAAAAATTTTATTATGTTATCTTATCTCATTTTATCTATGTCATATGTCAATCTACTAATAGTCAGTTATCTTTTTTTTTTTCAAATTTGATTATCCAAAAAATCTTACATTTACTCTAGAAAAATGTAAAAAAAAAAAATTCATTATTTTTCTCTTTGTATAATTTATGAATATTGATAAACTTTCTCATCCAAATTTGATTTTATATATCTCTGTTTTGCTTTTGATATTTTGTAAAATCATGTATCCATTTTCAAATTTGTGTATGAATCTTGGCTATTCTAAAGTTATCAGAATAATCAATACTATGAAAACCTTTTTTTTTCAATTTCAAGTCAACTTCCGTTCACTCAAAATCCTCAAACATCACAAAGTACTGAAAAACAACCACTAAATGGGATGTTGTTGAAGAAGTTGATTTAATGTCGTCACGGTGGTGTATGGCTAGTGAAGATAGCATTCGCGGAAAAAAAATATGAAGAAAATGTCATTGTGGAAAGAAATAAAGAAAATATACGATGTAGCTCAGGCAAAAATTCTGGAAAAGCTTGGTGAGAAGACTGTTGACCAAATAGAAGGTCGTTATAATTGACTCAACAAAAACACCGGGAAATGGATTGCTGGTACAGGATAGCATATCGCCGAGCAAGAAGTGGAACGTCTCAAAGAGATACTAAGAATGATGCTCATAAGATTTACGAGAAAAGTGGGGAAAAGTTTAACGACTCTACTGTGATCTTAGGCATTCATCTATTAAATCAACGAGTTTCTAAGTTTTTCTTCAACTAGAGTGGATTTTTGATTTATCCTTTCCCTATATAAAAATAATATATATATATATATTATATATATATATATATATAGAGAGAGAGAGAGAGAGAGAGAGACGGGATCAGGAGAAAACGATTGGAAGTGTGAAAATGGTGAGAACGGATCCTGGCTGAACACGTGTCAGGGGGCGCTAAATGATATGCGGGGTACGATTGTCTTGTTCAAGTCTGCTTAATAGATGACGTTATAATTCATTCTAAAACAAAAGTACATCAGATATCGCTTGTTGTTTTTTATTCTTGTTTCTATGACGTTTTATTTTCAAATTTATTTTCAAAGCAATATTTTTGAAAAATGTCGTTATGTCCTTCAACTTAGAATTAATATTCGGCGTTTTCATTATTTAGAACGTTGCAATGGCATCTTAACCTTGTTACGCATATCTGAATTATGGCGTTTTCATTAAAATGTTTTAGGGTTATAGTAAATATGTTATTCTTATTGTTTATCATTAGCTAATGGTTTGTTTATTATGGCGTTTTCACCTTCTTCCCTATCAGCAGCCACTTCATTTGTAGATCATGTTCAGTTTAATTAATCTCTTATATCTTATAAAGGTAGATATCTTGGTGTTCCTAAATTCATTATATTTCATTAATAATTCAAAAAATTACAACTAATACGAAATCAAAATAAACTAATAGTCTTTTGTTGATGGTATTACATCAGAGATGTACTCATCGCTTTGGTCATCACTTTCTTCAGACTCGTCATCATTATCTATTTTATTGATGTATAACGCCATAATCTCGTTTAGTCTTTTTCACATCCTATATTTAAATATCATCACAACCCCGGATGTTACATCGTTCGAAGGTGCTAAATCAATGAGTGTTCAAGAAGGTGTAGTTTATTTGTGTTTAGCACTTCGTCCATCGTTAATGAATAATCCACCACGTCTTGATAAGTTACTTTCACTGTTCTTGATGGTTCATCCAAACTTCAACTGGTAACTGTTGGTAGATCAGTAATGTCATCATCATCATCTGTCGGAAATTTTCTTTTCAGTCATCTTATTACCGTTTGAGTTCTTTCACAATCGTTGGCCCTTGGAACCCCAAGGGCCAGAATATCCCTCTGAACGGCCTCATCTATACTAAGTATTGCCTTGATGATCTTGACCTTCACCCTTCTCCTATCAGAGAACTTTAGGACAAAATGTCTCTCCGACCTCTCAAACCTCCATGCAATAACCCGAACCATTATTTTTAAGTTGTATGATGTTTTAAACAATTTGTGGCGTGTTAGACAATTTGTGAATTGTTAAGTTTGTTTACATGTTCTACTTATATAATGACATTTTTTGGCGCGAGGTACATATATGTTTTTGGAGTTAAAAACCAATAGTAATTATATTTTTATGTGTATTTTTTGTATATCTTGTCGTGTGATGCAGGATGCAGACCTATAATGTGACAGGTAATTATAAAGTTTTAAAAATATAAAAAAAATCAATTGTCATGGTGTGGTTTTTAATATAATAAATGTTAGTAATAAAGTTTCCGTCATTTCAGTTACTGTTTGTAGTTACTGATTGTTCAGCTTTATCTGTTAAGGATATAACACGTCCCATCTTTTAAGTTTGGCTTTTCGTATTTTAATGGCGTTTTATAGATAAAGACGGCAAAATTAAACTTTTGTAAGGCACCCTTTTGTTCTATCTCTTGCACCTTGTTTTATACATTTCAATAATTATTTGGAGCTTTTAATAATACATGATTAAAGTAATTTTATTATAGTTTTGGTGTTTGGCATTTGTGGCATTTTATAAGTAATTAGAGAAATAATGTATTTTACTAGCTGAAAATTACAAACCACAAAAAATGACACCAAAAAAAATAGAAAAAAACAAAAATTAAAAATACTAATCCAATTTCTCATCTAATTCTTCACTGCCATCAGTCTTTTCTTCTTGAAGTTTTTGTCCCCTGAACCTTTGAATTCATTAGATAGGTGCTGATTTCCCTACACTACTGAAACGCTCTGCTCTAGGCGAAGCTGATAATTCAACAAAATATGGCGTTTTGGTTTTTGGTGTAATCTTTTGTCGTTAACTGTTAAAGTGGTTTTGTGGATGTTGGAGACATAGATCGATACAGTTTTTGTGGATGCTATTATGGGGTGTGATTGTGAGTGGGTTTTTCGCTTGAATGATATTTGGCCATCATCTTCATACTCATCCCACTCTTCATCATTTAATAATGGAGTCCAAAATAGCATTTACACTAGCATACGTCTCTTCTTCTTATCAAAACCTTCCTCAAGAACAAAGCACACAAAATAACATATCACTGTCATCAGACTCTTTTTCTTGAAGATTTGTTCATCTCATCCAGCAAAATCTTATTGAGTTATCTCCCTCACCTAAGAATACATTCAGCGAAACTTCATGGAGAACAATACTGAATCTCCAAGAAACGACGTTTTCCATCTGTGGTTATTTTAACTTTTTTGGCATTTTAAATTGAATGGTTTTCCAAGAAAACATGGCGTTTGTTTTTGGGTGTGATCAATAGAAGTTACTAAGATATTTGTTTATATAAGAGTTTTCTGGCGCGTAGTTTAGGCGGGATTTTATTTTATAAATGTTAGTAATAAAGTATCCGTCGCTTCGGTTACTGTTTGTAGTTACTGTTTGTTCAGCTTTATCTGTCAAGGTTGTAACACGTCGCATCTTTTATGTTTGGCGTTTTGTATTTTAATCTTGTTTTATAGATAAAGATGATAAAATACACTAATTAACTTTTGGTGTTTTACAATTGTGGCATTTTGGCGTTTTAAATTAATTGTAGAAATATAGTATTTTATTATCTGAAAAGTACCTAACAAACACAGGAAAAAATACCCAAAAGAAAAAGTAAAGATAAAAAATTAAAACTCCTTGTTATAAGGGATTTTGTCTGAAAAGTATCCATTACTCCCCTCGTCTTCTTCTTCGGATTCTTCTTCCGGTTTCTCATCCAAGTCATCACTTTCACTTTCATTGCCCTCTTGTTCTTGATTTGAAGCCTCCATTTGAACATGTCATGCAACAACGCCAATTTTACGTTCATGTCTGTGTTCAAATATGTTGCGTTGTGTAACTCCTCCATGAACCCAAGACCCTGCTTGATCATGATATTTTCAACCATGCAGTCTTCCTGCTCCCCCGTTGTCACATATAATGGTCACCATGTCAGTGTTTTCATCAAAACACCATGATATGATGATTGGGTCAATTTTTGCATTTGCCTTGTTTGGTCTAAATTTTACGGTTAATCTTCTTATAACCATATGTGTTTTATCACTGTGGTTATCTAGAGGGATGCCATGTCACACCCCGACCCGCAGCGGAAAAGGTGATCGGGGCATGATTGGGTTATCATCAAAGCTCATGACATTTATTAAGCGTTTCATATTCATTAATACAAATTAAATGGAAATTTACAATGATTACTACAACATGATCTAACTAGCAATCTGGCTTCTTTGTTCTCTTCTAAGGCATATCCTATGTTATCCTTGCTTCAACCTGTTCACCTGTATCATGTGTAAAAAGGTTTTTGGATCAACATTATGTTGGCGAGTGAATCCTATGGAAAACATTTGAACAATTTATTTAAATTGATTATGAAATATGTGCACAACCAAACATGAGTAAAATTAGATGTAACTTGATCAACAATCATAAGATGTTAAATGAAACACTCATGAATAATAATGGATCAATTAAAGGCACGCGACGCTCAACTCGTCTCTCACGAGGAACTGAGGGCCTGATGAATGATTTGCATAAACATGATGATATGAATGACACAACTACAAACAATATAAACTCAATGAAACACACATAAACAATAATGAATTTGAATTGAAGCACGCGATGTTCTACTCGTCTCCCACGAGGAACTGATGGGCTTAATGTATGAGTTTCATGTAATTTGACAAAAGGAATATAAGTAATTCACAACAATCAAACATTCTAAGTTTAAGTCATGATGTGGTATGGCACAAGTTTAAATAAATTAATAAATTTCATAACACATGACACACCCCAAAACGTGTAATTTAAAAGGGGGAATTGTAAGATTCACTCACAGTGGGTGCGTTCGGTTGATGACGTTGAATGCACGCGATGTGGTTTTAACCACGAGTGAGATTTAACCTAGATAAATCGCATTATGGTTTGGTAAGTAAACGGATTTTATTAAACTATTTTAGTAGGATTGTTGGGTGTATTTTTGTGAGTTTGAGGCTATTTTCTAACCTTAAAAAATGTTAATTTTAAGTATTTATAATTGATTCTTAATTAAAATAATTAAATAAAAATAATAAAATAAAAAAAAATTATTTTATTTTTGCTACAGTGACTTTGACCGGCGTTGACTTTGACTGGCGTTGACCGGTTCGGAAGGCATATTATTGTGCGCTGGGTGAGGCTCGAACCCGAGACCTCCCGTACGCGTGCACGCAGCTCTACCAACTGAGCTACGTGTCTAACCCGTTATATATCCGATTTTAATTACATATATACATTAATTTCAATTAAACAGAAAACCTTTTTTTATTTTAAAAACAGTTTAAGCGGACCGGTCTTGCACTCCACAGGTCTCGAACCCGGGACCTGTGGTTTAATCCAACACACAGTCCACCGCTGGACTGTGTGTTCAACATGTTATATCATTCGGTTTTTATTATACTTAAGTACTAATTATTTATTTTCTTTTCTGCCTTAATTAAAAGAAGAGATAATGGTCCGAGTCGGTGCTGAAGACCGGACTCGAACTCGTGACCTGTGATATAAACAAACACACAGTCCACCGCTGGACTGTGTGTCTAACTTGGTTATTATTCCGGTTATCAATATACTTAACATATACTAGTGACGACTCCGGTTCAGTTAAACAAAAAATTGGTTTTTATTAAAGGCAGCGTGTGTGAGACGGGATTCGAACTTGAGACGTTTTGCGTTTTATATGTGCACACAGTCCACCGCTGGACTGTGTGTCTAACCCGATTAATTTCATGATTTATATTATACTTATATGATACCGAATTACGTCGTCTTCTTCATCCAGTTTGAACCAGAATCGGAAATCGACTGGTTTAAGATTCTTATCAGTTTATTAGCGTTTTGCAGTCCATTAAGGTAGGATAAAGGTGAAAAGATAAAGAAAATAAGCGAAAGAGGTATACCGACTAGATCCTCTGTTTTCCGGCAGAACTCCGGCGACAGAATTCAACTCCGGCGTCAGGTGTCTTGTAGCAGCAAGTCTCCGGAAATCTTGGAAAGAGTATGGGTAACTTCGGTAAAGGTTTAAGGGATTCAGTAAAGCTCAGAGATTAAAACTCGGTTTTCCGGCGAAAAACAGAAAAGTTCCGGCGAGCGGAATTACGCCGAGAGAAGGTGTGTTTTTGAGCGAAAAGGTTTGTCGTCGGTTGAGGGTGAATTTATAGGGAAAAATCGAAATGTATTTGATCTGTTTTACGACTGGGTTCATTGATTAAGATTTTCCGGCGGTTATCATTTTTAGTCGCGGACTTCAAACATCGGTTATAACCGATATCTGGTTAATGGTTTACGTTATAACGTAAATCGTAGTTAAGACTCGCGAGAATTCCGGGATTCCGACGACTGAACTGATTGGGCGCCGGTTTTGAATTTATAACGTTACTTTATCAATTAAATGATTCTATTATATAACAAACAAAGCAGTTGGCGCAGTGGTTTGTGTGAGTGAGATAAGTTGCTTAGCTGATTCGGTACAGACCCGGGTTCGAAACCCGGCAGATGCACATCATTTTTATTTTGCGATTTTTGACAGTTTTTCAAAAACTAAATATATATTCCCGTATAATAATTGATTACGGATCGTTTAAAAATATTTTGGGCATTTAATTCGCAACGAAAATTTTGACTGACTGTTCGGTTGATAAACGGAGCGGGTTTGGTAAATCCGTTTTTGACGGATGTTACAGTATCCCCTGCTTTTTAGAAATTTCGTCCCGAAATTTAAATTGTGATATATTTGACTAAAAGAATGATGATGTTTTGTTTGACAGTTGTATGCTTAACAAAATAAGGGCTTAAGTTTTTGTTCGAGGCGGTAACGTTCCTTGTAAGGGTTAAGTACCCTATTCAGGAATCGCTTTTTGTTGCCTACTGTATAAGTATTGATAAGCAGAAATGATTTGCTAAAATGATATCATGCATAAGAGTTTAGATACGTTTGGGAAAGTATGGTCATATCCTAAGGCAAAAACTTCTAACACTCCAATCTACATGGAACATAAATAAAAACGCAACATCTGATATTTGAACATAAGTAAGCACAACAGCTAATATTCAAACCTGAATGAACACATCAGCAAATATTTGAACATGAATAAACACATCAGCAAATATTTGATCATGAATAAACACATCAGCAAATATTTGATCATGAATAAACACAACAGCAGATATTTGAACATGAATAAACACAACAGCAAATATTTGAATCCACATTCTGATAGTATATATGTTTGAATGGTGAAAGTTCCTCTCTCGTTTGTTATGATGGAGAGGTTAGTTTATGTAAAAATGGATCACAATCCAATCTCTTTAAATAGCATGATGATGTAAATGTAACACAAATTCCAACCAAGGCAATACTAAATCCTACATGGAACTTCTCATAACCGCCTGATAATGCCTCTGATCCTTTGGCAAGAATACTTATATATAGGAAGTACCAGCGGCGTATCCACCATATTCTTGCCAAATTTTCATTAGTTTTATCCACAAGTTATGATTGGTTACCAAGAAACTAATAAATCCTACATAGAACTTCTCATAACCGTCCGATAATGCCTCTGATCCTTTGACAAGAATACTTATATATAGGAAGTACCAGCGGCGTATCCACCATATTCTTGTCAAATTTTCATTGGTTTTATCAGTGAATTATGATTAGTCCTATAACTCTACAATCAATACAACAAACATAAAATACTGAAATGAAATATATCTGTGCGATCAAGGCTCAATCGAACGGAGCCGATCGTATTGCATGTACTGAAAATGAAATGGATGTGCGCTCAAGGCTCAATCAAACGGAGCCGAACGTATTGAATGTACTGAAATTGAAATTGTGTGCTCAAGGCTCAATCAAACGGAGCCGAGCGTATTGCATGTACTGAATATGAATAACTTAACCACACAAACAGCCTATGCATGGAACCTCTCATAACCACCTGATAATGCCTCTGATCATTTGACAAGAATACTTATATATAGGAAGTACCATCGGCGTATCCACCATATCCTTGTCAAATTTTCATTGACTTTATCCGTAAGTTATGGTTAGTTCGATGCGACTCTACTACAAACACCACAACCACAAGATACTGATAATGAAATTGTCTGTGCGCTCAAGGCTCAATCAAACGGAGCCGAACGTATTGAATGTACTGAAATTGAACAACTTAATCTAAACAACCATCACACAATCAGCCTATGCATGGAACCTCTCATAGCCGCCTGATAATGCCTCCGATCATTTGACAAGAATACTTATATATAGGAAGTACCATCGGCGTATCCACCATATCCTTGTCAAATTTTCGTTGACTTTATCCGCAAGTTATGGTTAGTTCGATGCGACTCTACTACAAACACCACAACCACAAGATATTGATAATGAAATTGTCTGTGCGCTCAAGGCTCAATCAAACGGAGCCGAACGTATTGCATGAACTGGAAATGTAAATTGAAATGTGCGCTCAAGGCTCAATCAAACGGAGCCGAGCGTATTGCATGTATTGAAATGTAAAATGAAATAACCGATCAAGGCTCAAACAAACGGAGCCGATCGTGCGGGCACGTCCTGATCAACCCATAATAGAATGGGGATCAAACTCAACCTCGATGGATGGGGAGCTACGGCCTCGGCAAAAGCATATACTGAAAACAATATATAATATATAATATCCAATAATTTCTCTAACAGTCTACACATGTGATAAAGAAAAACATAAGACTAAACAATAGGAGTTGAATCTGGATCTTCGGCGAAGAGGACTAGCTGAGTATCTTCGTTTGGGCCGTCATTATCTTCGACAGAATTGGCGTTGATATTGAAGACTCTTCCTCTTGCTGGTGGCATAGTGGTTGGGTTTTCTTGGTTTACTTGGTTAACTGGGTTTGATTGGGCTTGAGTGTTGATAACGTTAACCATTTGAGGGCATGTGTTTCTAAGGTGGGTAGGGTCGCCACAATTGAAACAGGCTCGCGCATATGGGAACATGGGGTATTGGGGTTGGTGATAAGTTTGGGCCATGTTTTGAGTAGGGGAAAAGGTTTGGTCTTGAAAGGTGCGACAAACATTGTTCACATGACCATAGCGTCCACAAGTTGTACATAGCCGGCAAGGTAAAGTAAGGGGATGGTGATAAAAACAGTTGTTGCATCGAGGGTGAGGTCCAAGATATGGTTTCTTATTTGGGTAAGCTGAGTTGGGTGCCACTTGGGTGATTGGGATAGCTCGGATGGGTATGGCATGAAAAACGGGTTGATTTCGTTGAGTAGCAGCGAAAAGTCGCCCGACTCTTTTTCTCTTAGGATTGGGTTGAGAAGGGGATTCGGTTTGGGTGGAGTCGGAGGTTTCAGTCGATTCTTTATCCTTCTTCTTCTCCTCCTTGAAGTCTTTGTTTCGGATTCGGTTCTCGGTGAGCTCTGTTGCTAGCTCCATTGCTGCTTCCAAAGTTGCAGGCTTGGTACTTATCACAGGGTCTTGAATCTTTGACGGAAGACCACGAATGTAGTGCTCGATCAAACGGTAGAGGGGAGTAAACATGTTGGGAACCATTTGATGTAATTCGAGGAACCTTTTGTTGTAGGTGGTGTGGTCTCCTTCCATTTGCTTCAATGAATAAAATTCATCTTCTAGCTTCTTGATTTCGCTCCTTGGGCAAAATCGTCTGGTCATGATTTCCTTCAATTCGTTCCAAGTTAGGGTCATAGCATCTTCAACACCTCGCTTTGCCTTCTCTGTATTCCACCAAGTAAGTGCTATCCCATATAGTCGACCGGTAGCATAACGCACTTTGCGATCATCAGGGCAATCGCAATTTAGAAAAGTATTCTCCATTTCTTCAAACCAATGGAGGAGTGCGGTGACACCTTCAGTCCCTTTGTATTTCGGAGGGTCGCATGATTTGAAATGCTTGTAGGTACATTTAGTGGTATTTGGGGAAGAGTTGAAAATGTTTTGGTTTGCTTGATTGACAGGATTAACGGTAAGTGCTTGTTGAACTTGGATTACAATGTTGGGTATTACGGCAGTCATTTGTTGAGCGATTAAGGTAGCCATGCGTTCGCGGGCTTTTCTTGCTCTCGCCTTCCTACGGGCGAGGTTAGAAGACATCTACAATGAATACATGACAAGAGTATGAGTTGGATGCTTTTGGGATCATGGGTCGCATTCAAGAATGATCATTTATAAAATAATTATACAAAAATACTACATCCATAGGATGTCTTGGGCTTTGCTCGCTGTTAGGCCCGTCATGCCGCCATACTTTACCTGTGTAATCATGTGGGCCCCCATGAATACCAGTTTTTCATATGGTTCGCACGGTTTCTGCCTGGTTGCGTACACAAAAACCCGGAGAAAATCGAGAAGTATGTATACAACGTGTGATATTCGGAATGTGTCCAGGTGTAGACACGGTGACACCTCAAAGTAGGGTTAGTTCGAACGACGTTTGGTGTGGCATGCTTTGGCCTAATAGGTCCTTCGTACTCTCATCGTTGGTCCCCAGGTAGGCAAACTGGTCCGTTATATTGGATTTATACGAATGCCAGCCTAGACAGGACGTTCCGACTACCGGTACTCGTACCCTTCCAGTTACTACATGCCCGTCGCAGAACTTACTTTGATGAGATTTGAAAATTGCACAAAATCTTTGGATAATGAGAATATGAAAATAAATTGAATTCATGAACATCGATATATGTATAATGAATATGTATATATGTATAATGAACATGTATATGACCATGTATGTTTGACTGAAATGTAAACAAATATGAAACAAATAAATATCACAAGTTTGTATGTAACCACCTAATCAATTTAAAATTTAGGCAGACTATAGTATAGGCTCTAAGGGTCTAATAACCTATCCTATATCCCTATAGTCATGGCTCTGATACCAATCTGTCACACCCCGACCCGCAGCGGAAAAGGTGATCGGGGCATGATTGGGTTATCATCAAAGCTCATGACATTTATTAAGCGTTTCATATTCATTAATACAAATTAAATGGAAATTTACAATGATTACTACAACATGATCTAACTAGCAATCTAGCTTCTTTGTTCTCTTCTAAGGCATATCCTATGTTATCCTTGCTTCAACCTGTTCACCTGTATCATGTGTAAAAAGGTTTTTGGATCAACATTATGTTGGCGAGTGAATCCTATGGAAAACATTTGAACAATTTATTTAAATTGATTATGAAATAGGTGCACAACCAAACATGAGTAAAATTAGATGTAACTTGATCAACAATCATAAGATGTTAAATGAAACACTCATGAATAATAATGGATCAATTAAAGGCACGCGACGCTCAACTCGTCTCTCACGAGGAACTGAGGGCCTGATGAATGATTTGCATAAACATGATGATATGAATGACACAACTACAAACAATATAAACTCAATGAAACACACATAAACAATAATGAATTTGAATTGAAGCACGCGATGTTCTACTCGTCTCCCACGAGGAACTGATGGGCTTAATGTATGAGTTTCATGTAATTTGACAAAAGGAATATAAGTAATTCACAACAATCAAACATTCTAAGTTTAAGTCATGATGTGGTATGGCACAAGTTTAAATAAATTAATAAATTTCATAACACATGACACACCCCAAAACGTGTAATTTAAAAGGGGGAATTGTAAGATTCACTCACAGTGGGTGCGTTCGGTTGATGACGTTGAATGCACGCGATGTGGTTTTAACCACGAGTGAGATTTAACCTAGATAAATCGCATTATGGTTTGGTAAGTAAACGGATTTTATTAAACTATTTTAGTAGGATTGTTGGGTGTATTTTTGTGAGTTTGAGGCTATTTTCTAACCTTAAAAAATGTTAATTTTAAGTATTTATAATTGATTCTTAATTAAAATAATAAAATAAAAATAATAAAATAAAAAAAAATTATTTTATTTTTGCTACAGTGACTTTGACCGGCGTTGACTTTGACTGGCGTTGACCGGTTCGGAAGGCATATTATTGTGCGCTGGGTGAGGCTCGAACCCGAGACCTCCCGTACGCGTGCACGCAGCTCTACCAACTGAGCTACGTGTCTAACCCGTTATATATCCGATTTTAATTACATATATACATTAATTTCAATTAAACAGAAAACCTTTTTTTATTTTAAAAACAGTTTAAGCGGACCGGTCTTGCACTCCACAGGTCTCGAACCCGGGACCTGTGGTTTAATCCAACACACAGTCCACCGCTGGACTGTGTGTTCAACATGTTATATCATTCGGTTTTTATTATACTTAAGTACTAATTATTTATTTTCTTTTCTGCCTTAATTAAAAAGAAGAGATAATGGTCCGAGTCGGTGCTGAAGACCGGACTCGAACTCGTGACCTGTGATATAAACAAACACACAGTCCACCGCTGGACTGTGTGTCTAACTTGGTTATTATTCCGGTTATCAATATACTTAACATATACTAGTGACGACTCCGGTTCAGTTAAACAAAAAATTGGTTTTTATTAAAGGCAGCGTGTGTGAGACGGGATTCGAACTTGAGACGTTTTGCGTTTTATATGTGCACACAGTCCACCGCTGGACTGTGTGTCTAACCCGATTAATTTCATGATTTATATTATACTTATATGATACCGAATTACGTCGTCTTCTTCATCCAGTTTGAACCAGAATCGGAAATCGACTGGTTTAAGATTCTTATCAGTTTATTAGCGTTTTGCAGTCCATTAAGGTAGGATAAAGGTGAAAAGATAAAGAAAATAAGCGAAAGAGGTATACCGACTGGATCCTCTGTTTTCCGGCAGAACTCCGGCGACAGAATTCAACTCCGGCGTCAGGTGTCTTGCAGCAGCAAGTCTCCGAAAATCTTGGAAAGAGTATGGGTAACTTCGGTAAAGGTTTAGGGGATTCAGTAAAGCTCAGAGATTAAAACTCGGTTTTCCGGCGAAAAACAGAAAAGTTCCGGCGAGCGGAATTACGCCGAGAGAAGGTGTGTTTTTGAGCGAAAAGGTTTGTCGTCGGTTGAGGGTGAACTGGGTTCATTGATTAAGATTTTCCGGCGGTTATCATTTTTAGTCGCGGACTTCAAACATCGGTTATAACCGATATCTGGTTAATGGTTTACGTTATAACGTAAATCGTAGTTAAGACTCGCGAGAATTCCGGGATTCCGACGACTGAACTGATTGGGCGCCGGTTTTGAATTTATAACGTTACTTTATCAATTAAATGATTCTATTATATAACAAACAAAGCAGTTGGCGCATGTGAGTGAGATAAGTTGCTTAGCTGATTCGGTACAGACCCGGGTTCGAAACCCGGCAGATGCAAATCATTTTTATTTTGCGATTTTTGACAGTTTTTCAAAAACTAAATATATATTCCCGTATAATAATTGATTACGGATCGTTTAAAAATATTTTGGGCATTTAATTCGCAACGAAAATTTTGACTGACTGTTCGGTTGATAAACGGAGCGGGTTTGGTAAATCCGTTTTTGACGGATGTTACATGCCAAGTGGTAGGATCCTCCTTTGTAGTTATTCTTCCAAGTTCAATATGGCTTTAATTGTTTTAACATACACTCTTCTTCTGTTGTCAAAGCGGATTACGAATCTTCTGGTTCCGAGGGTGTATCTCCATGAAACGATGGTTGCTATTTTTCTTCCTCTCAGATTTTTTTGTTTTTGAAATTTGTCGTTTTGGTTAAAGATGGCATTTAGTATGATTAGTTGAAGTGATAATGTAAGTGATGGTAACGTTGTTTATATAATGATCTTTTTGGTGCGTAGTTTAGGATGAAATTTTTTGTAATAAATGTTAATAATTAACTTTCAGTTACTGTTTGTTCACATCTATCTATTAAATCTTCAACCCATTTTATTATTAAGTTTTGGCGTTTTGTATCAATGACGTTTTAGATAAATATGTCGTTTCATCTGGAAGTGAGTGATGTTTATGGAATGTAGGTTAACACGAGAATTTTGAATGGCGTTTTGCTCATTAGTGTGTCGTTTTGTATTAGAGTAGTAAAAAGACCCTTTTACCCTTAATAAAGCACATCCAAGTAATATAGTTGATGTTATTTACGAAAACGCCACCGCGCCATTCTAATCCATAGATTGTTTTGATCTAACGGATGAGGGACGTTATCACCGTTTTCACACTTTTAGGCGTTTTCTCTAAATCCTCACCCTATTATATATATATATATATATATATGTATATATATATACACATGTGAATTATAGGGAGACATACCATGTGAGTTGCAAAAACTCTGAAAAACCTAATGGATGAACATAATGTTGCCACGTGTTACACTTTTTCACTGCAACTTTTTTACTGACACATGCAACATTTTCTGATCCTAACACAATCTTCGTAACAGTGAAGAAAGGGAGAGAGTATGTTCCTTTTTTCACCTGTTAACATTTTTTGTAACTCATCTGTAACACATTTTTATTGTGTTTTGAAAACAGTTTTTTATATAAAACAACGTTTATAGATTTTAGAACTTATAATTTACGAAGTTTTTATTTTGTAATGTGCATAAAAAACATGCTACATCTTTTTACAGCGAAATTTTATGTAATAATGCAGCAGCCACATTTTTATGACAGAGGAGAGATGAGAGAGAAATGTGTAATACTTTACATTTTTTGTCAGACTGTAACATTTGTCTGAAAAAGTAACATTTTTGTACATTTTTAATACCCACCATTAATCAGATGAGATGAATGGTGGAGATGAAGTTTTCTGAGCTTCTTTAACTTGGGTGGGTTTTTGATTTATCCTTTCCCTCTATATATATAATCGAACGCACATGTGAATTGGTTTTTAGAGCATTCACAATCTGTCATCCGAATTCTGTGAGGGAACTTTTTATATTATGAATATGATTGTAGATTGTTGGAAGTGGTTGTGAGTATAGGAGGGAGAAAATATTATTGTCCATCTGTAAATTTGAGGGGACACTGTTCACCCTCTATAATTTTTTAATATATTTTGAATGCGGTTGTGAGTGGAGGACAGAGAAAAATTAATGATAAAAGTATAAAAAATATTATTTAATTGAAAACAGAGAGAAAATGTAGTTATTTTTAATTTTTTTTCACGCTCCCTATAAATACTTTCAACTTTCAAGTCTTATTTCAAGTTCAAATTTGTATACGAGCCAACTAGGTTGTAATTTAGGAGCCCTTGTTCCTACTCGCCCAGGGCCTAAGCATTAGGTGGGGGGGGGGAGTTTTTTTAATGTGATTTGAACGTACAATTTTTTTGGCAATTGTCTTTGAAGAGAAAAAAATGAGAAATTATATTTACAACTCTTTAGATACTATCAAAGTTTGAGAAATCAATTGTAGTCGGATCTCATGGTTTGTTAATATGGTTATACCTACATCTTACTGCAATTTTGTATTTGTTAATGGTAGTTGGATCTCATGGACTATCTCAAATCGTACTTTTCAGCTAATTATAGACTTTTAGTAAATATACACACGACACAAATACTGAACTTATATGACTTCATAAAAATTAATTCAATTTTATTTATTTTAATTTTAATAATGATAAAAATATCACCTTAAAAGATATGATTAATTAAATAAATATAAACAATTTAGTTTTTTCATGTAAAATATGTATTAATTAATGAGATGACATCATATTTTACATGGTTGGTTAAGATTATGTTTGTGAGTCATTATTCAAATTTTTTTTGAGTCTCTTAAGGATGCCATAGGGATTCTTCTAAAAGGTATGTCCCTGTGCTATAGACTCACTTCAATCTCAGCAATCATTTTCACTGTAGCTAACAACTTCTTCAACTATATATATAATAATAAATTATTTTTTATTTATGATTTTAATGGTCAAACGTGTAACATTCACATCACCAAACCGATGTTGCAAAAAGTACCTGATCCACCTAGCCGCTGCCTCTACCCACCCTTCTTGTGGCGGTATTGCTGAACCACTCGCATGATGCCCCTACCACCCTAACTCCCTTTATATGTATAATAAAAATTAATAACATCAAATTTAACTTGTTTTGATTGAATGCATTCATTAACTAACAAATTAGTAGTTTTCAGTTAAAATTCTAGTAGAAAGTTAACAAATTAAATTGATTTTGTTATGCATGCAAGTTAATGTTACATAATTCTGTTAAAAAAGTTAATGTTATGTATAATTTACAGTGTTGTTCTAGTGTCGTAAACAAAAACACTTTGTTGTCCATTTTTTAAAGGAGTAACAAAAACAAGATAGTGTTATAATGATACTCATTCTTCTTAAAGCTAGGCATCTAATTTGACTGTTTGCGATAAGGCGCTAACCAAATCGATCGATTCATAAGTAACCAAGTTGAAATTATTATCTCGAATTAGTACATTTGAACTACTGGTCATTTTATGGCTAACATAGTTTTAACTAATATTTCAGATGAGGAAACCGACCCGTATAGGGTACCAACAAAACATAACATTAGAATTGCCATGCATTCTTACAAGGTTGTCGACCCGGAGATTCCTTAGTGTTCTATTTTTCTGGTCATGGTTCCCGGCAAAGGAACAACAAATAGTGGCGGATCCAGGATTTTATTTCCAATGGGTTCACCCTTTTCCGGTGCTCAAGTTTCTCGCAACCAAAAGTTAAAATTTTCGGGTCGGACCGGGTTGAATTTCTCATAAGATGTTAAATTTTTTATTCATTAGCCCTAAAATTCAAGTTTTAACAAAACTATATCACAAATTCTAAATTGATATTCACAATGACACTAGTATCTCATACCGTATCGAATCTATTTGTTCGATATGTATTGGAACGGTTCTTGTATCATTATTAACATTGGTGTGTTGGAATCTATACGTTCTGTATGACATTGATGTTTTCCATTTTTACTAGTCTCGATTGTTACGTTAAAAGCTTTGTGATCTGAAATCTAGTTTCGACCTGTTCTAATATGACATGAAAGTTTTGTGAATATTGAAGATTTTATCCATGGCTGTGTGAGAAGTATAATCAGAAAGGCAGAAACAAAGGAAGAGTTCAAATTCCTTCAATGCAAAGTGCTAAACAAAGGAAGAGTTCAAATTCCTTCAATTCAAAGTGCTAACTAACGGAAAAAAAAGAGGCAGCAAGAAGGATCAAACTTTGGATCATTTGCTTATTAGTTAACGCCTTAACCACTCAGACACAATTCATTTTTGTGAATGGGTTCATTCTATAATTTATTTATGGGTTCACTCATAACGCCTCCTAATTAAATTCTGAAAGTCAGTGCAAATGTTTTTATCATTTTCATGTATTTGGGTCGTTGCATTCCATTATATGTGGAGGTGACACTTTTGACTCGTTTTGTATATTTTTTTGTTAATTTAGGTTGCATTTTGTCAAGCTAAACAAAAAAAAAAGCTGAAAAGGGGAACAGGTCAAATGAGTTGAAAGCTACTATTTAAGTATTTAATGAATAGAACCTCTTAAAGTATTCTAATAAAGAGTCATATTATTATTGCAAAATGTTATGTTTTCATCATAATTAACACATTATAAAAGTAACTAATAATGGATAGGAAGAGTATTTGTGGGCTATCCAACCTTACATGACACGTTTGACTCGTACTAAATAATGATTTCTTGACCCTTTTACCTAACCCGCCCATCATGCCACCTCAGACTATATGATCCTGATTTTATTTAGTTGTCAACGTGAATGTCGTATTGTTATAGGAACGGGATGTATGCATGGGAAGATCATAGCCCTCCATCGGGAATTTTCAAGGGCACAAATGGAGGGGAAGTCATTTCGTTTAGTGGTTGTGACGACGATCAATGGTCTGCTGAAACACATGTAAATTTCTATGATTTTCCCTCTTATTAATCCTCTTGTAAAGTTTTTGAAGAGTTTGAGACCCACAAAGTTGGTTACCTCAAATATTCAGGTAACCGGTCGAATTGCGTTTTTAGTTAACGTGGTGAACTCTAGTTCGGGTCAAAAGATGTTTGACCCTAACGCCTTTTGTCTAAAACTCCTAAATTTGTGTAATAAGCATTTGTGTTAAATATGTCTACATAAGACTTTTTGATTTTTCCTATTTAACCATAGAATTTAACATAACCTGAATCGACCCGTTCATAAATAACTAGGTCGAAGGAGGACAATATTGTGCACAACAATTAACCTATTTGCCAATGCTATTTGTTTGAGGTTCTTTGATATTGTATTCAAGAGTTGTTTAGATGGTTATGTTTTGTTCATGCAGGAACCACAACTCACAGCCAGTGAACCATTTGATGTTTATACGAAGCGATTCTTCCTGTAACAAGTAATCTCTGGTTCTTGCTTTGTGTTTATTATTCTTTCCATCTGTACATTTTTTATAGGAAATTTGTGACATATTTTGATGTGTGGTTTTGAGTTCATTAAGAATGTAGGATTATTGCAGCCATGTTCTTTAGCCCAAATTATCTTGTTTGGATTCTGATTTTGACTTTGGCGGTTTTGGCTGAGTTCAGCCATGTTCTTTAGCCCAAATGCCTCACCACCGTCAGCGACCACCAACACTGAGTTGATCTAGAACTCGCGTGTTGCGACAAACCTTTCAAATGAAAAAAAATAGACGTAAAAAGATTGAACCACACATGCAAGTTGCATTGTGTTAACTCACAAAATTGTGAACGAAATGTAAAGCAAACGTAAAACGTTGAATAACACACCCAAGTTGCGTTGTTAACTTGCAATATTTAGAACGAAACGTAAAACGAAAATTTTGGGTAGGATAAAAGTAAGGGACCAAAATTGAAAGTAAAAAAAATTAGCTTAACTTGCAAATAATGAAAAGGTTTAGATTAAAATTTTTTTAAAAAATTACGATGTTAAAATTACAAAAGATGAAAACCTTTTTAGTTAAAAGTAAAAAAAAAATAATTTTCTTTTAAAAAACCTACAAAACATGAGATACAACACCTTCATACAAAATATGTTGCTATGTAAATGAGTGAGTTTGATCAAAATATATTGTTGGGTATTTGAATGTTTAATTTGTTAGGATTAACGGTAGAAGTAATATTGAATAAATGTTTAATTTGTTAGGATTAACGGCAGAAGTAGTATTGAATATAATTTTTAATGTCTTAGGATTAACGGTAGAAGTAATATTGAATAAAATTTATAATGATTAACTTAGACACCCGCTAATCATACTTCTAGATTTCTAGATCTATATACTTTTGTTCATTATGGGAATAAAACCCTCAATGACATCCGGAGGAACACTAGTATACACACACCTTGATATAGCTATACATCAAGCGCTTTAGTTAAATACATTATAGACACATATTTAACATCAAAATCTCTTAAAAATAATGAAAAATTTGCATAACAAAATATAGTACAAACTTCATTATCATTTTATCCGACAAATTGAAAATAGTAGTTGTTATAAGTTTTTATCATGTAAGATAATGTGAATTCGTATACGAAACAATCAAAATGGGACAATGTTTCATTAGAATATAAAATTCAACCCTCAATATACATTCATTAACAAAAAGTCTATGTAACATGTAACATCCACGTAAAAAAAGTTGTCTAATCAATGTTAACATCAAAACATATGTGCTAGTAACGACGTTAACTTCATAAATAAATGTATTTTAATTTAATTTTAAATATAATAAATAAATAAAGGGTTTATCACAGTAATGTGGTGTTTGTTTTTTAAGAGGTAAAATGTCAGTACTCTGCAGACCATATCTGCAGACATCTGTAGAAGAAGAGGTGAACCAAACCTCTGCAGTCTGCAGAGAGAAGACTATTTGTTTTTTAACGTATGTATACTTCTAAAATAAAAACTGATGGTGGTGTACGGACAGGGTGGTGTACGGACGGTGGTGTACGGTGATGGTAGTAGACGGTGGTGGTGGACGGTGATGGTAGTAGACGGTGGTGGTGGGTGGGTGGTGGAATGTGGACGGTGGTGGTGATGGACGGTGGTAGGTGGTGCACGGTGGTGGTTGGTGGTATAGCTTAACCCTCTGCAGACCTTATAAGATCTTAGAAGTGGCTGAGCCAAATCTTCACCAAGAAGAGCTTGCGCAGACGTTTTTTTTAATGAAACATCTTCGGAAAAACCAAAATAGTCTGCGCGTGGAAATGTTACGCGGCGCAGACAGAAGAGCCTGCACAGAGTTTTACAGAAAAAACAAACAATACCTAAGTAATGGTAGTTGTGTATGAAATTGAATGGAACTTACAATCATTAGAGTAGAGATGAGCATTTGGAATTGGGTAGTATCGAACCAGTACCGAAGCGGTATATTCGGTACCGATACTCACTTTTCTTGTTTTTCGGTACCGGTTCGATACCGAACGGGGGTACTGTGCTCATCCTTACATTGGAGTACCATAAACCTACATGCAATGATCTCCTAATCTTCCCCATTGATCCTAGTTTTGTTTGAACATGTAGTAGAAAGAATCAAAAAAGTTTAGCTTGAATCAATGTCGCTCTTTCATATTCTCTACTTAGTTCTTCAATTTCAACCGATTTAAGACAAGGATTGTGGTGAAGATGACAGTGGATAAAGCGATTTAGGGTTCTCTACTTATCGTCATCGTCGTCCTCTTTTCTTCCTCTCTCAATTTCTTTGTGAAGCGGTGTTGGTGGACTGAGATAGAACGCGGTAAATACCACTTGCAGGAGGTGGAGGATGCAAAGAAAGAAGTGTCATGAGTTGGGGGTAGCAAATTGAAGAAATTGATTGAAAACACTGCCCTTATCATTCAATGAATATCAAGTCTCTAGGTAGAGGTGCACAAAATAACCGGTTAATTAACCGTAACCGGCTAATAACCGATTTAGAAATAACCAGTTAATGGTTATTTTTAACCGTAGGTTAGTAACCAATTATAAGTATTTAGTACAGGAATCGGTTATTAACCGAGTTTTTTAAACTGATAGACCGGTCAACCGAAAGAAACCTGAAAAATTAAAAAAAAGACAAAATAACTGAAAGTAATTAACCGGACCAGTTAAAAAAATAACCTAATAATAGGTTAAAATCAAAAAGTCAAATTAACCAGTATAACCAGTTAAACGAAGCAATTATTAAAATTAACCGCCCGCTCTAGGTAAACGGGCTAAGTGAGCTTTTCACTTCTCTATAGCCCGGGCCATACAAAACCCGACCCGCAACAAAAACCAACATTTTTAAACGCAACAGCACAGGAGGGAAAGAAACACTCAAAACACCAAAACCTCCATTTACGCTCTTTAACTACCCATCAATTCCCCTAGGGTTTGATGATTCCATCCATATTTCCGATAAATCTTCCTCTTAAAATCACCCATATTTTGCTCCGATCGGTACTCTCAACACAATGAACCAAGAAAACGGCGTCGTACAACTCTCAGATGAACAACGCGCTCGAATTTCCAGAAATTTCAGAGCTGCGAAAGCTTTACGTGATCGAAAGCGCCACCGAAACACCCTCAACGCCTCCGGTTCCGTCCCTCACAAGTATAACATTCTAATTCACTTTCTTTAGGTTTTAATGTAACATTGAAATGAAATTGATGCCCTAATTTGGTGAATTGTTTTGTTATGTTTGAAATTTTATTTATAGTTTTTGTTTTAATTTGTGTTTCGATTTGTTTTACGTAGAGTTGGGGGTGAAGTTTCATCGGTTGTTAATAGAGTGCCTCTTTCAGTCATTTCGGTGAACACTCCCAATGCGGTTAAGTACTTTAAGTTAAATGACAGTGAGTCTGTCGAAAAGTTGCATTTTAAGTTACCGTCTGTAGGAATTGGTGACGGTGGTTTGTTAGGAAAAACACGTGTGTTGCAAGATGAGAATGGAAACGCTCATAGTTCGTTTCAGACTCCAACGAGACGGATAACTTATAGTGAAAGTTCATGTGTCAATAGAGTTCCTGTAAGTAGAATTGACTTGAGCGATAGTTCTTGTATCCCGGACGAGGATAAACTAAGTCTAGATTCATTTAAAACTCCAACTAAGCCTTTCGGTTGTAATGTAACGTCTGAAAACAGCATGTCGGCTGAAAAGCAAGAATCTAAAGATACTGAGTTAATGGAAAATGATATTGGGTTAGCCTCGTTTACGACTCCATCGAAACACGAGTCATGTTCTAGTGTAAGCGAGCCCTCTACAATATTTCCCACCATTTTTTATGAAGACTTTGATGATGCCATTTTAGCCGAAATTGACGCAATATGCGAGTCTGGGGTAAAGCCCAAGGTAGTGGCTGAGGAGTCTAGCGGTGATGTTCAATTGAAGAGCATGCAGGCTAATAGGATAGCTGTGAAGTTAGAAACGATGTGGGCCCTGTTGTTTTAGAGAACGTAGAAAGCGATACGGTTTTGGATGGAAGTAGTTGCAGTAGAGTAACCGAAGGCATGCCTGACGAGTATGCGAAATATATGCAGTCATTAAATGATAGACAACGTGAAGCAGCATGCAGTGATATTTCGGTACCTTTGATGATTGTTGCTGGACCCGGAAGTGGCAAGGTTGTGATTCTGTTCTTGTATTGTTGATACATTTCTTCGTCTTCATTAAACCTTGTGTAATTAAATATTTCCTAATTTTTTATTTTTTTGTTACAGACATCCACCATGGTTGGGCGTGTTTTAATGCTTCTTCACAAGGTATTACTCTGTAGTGACTATTACACTGTGGCTTATATGTAGTGATTTCGACCCATTTGCTTATAAATTTAGGGCATTGAAGCATCCAACATATTGGCTATGACATTCACCACAGCCGCTGCTTCAGAAATGCGGGACCGAATCGGATCAGTTGCTGGGAAGACAGCAGCAAAGGAACTCATGATCAGCACCTTTCACTCATTCTCATTACAACTATGTCGTTTACATGCTGAAAAGTATGTCAACTGTTAATTTATTGTGTGTGTGTGTATACATATAGGGAAGGGTTAAAATGAGAACTAGTTTGAGTTGTGCGAACTTGAGAACTTTTTGATCCAAAGGTCTTTTGAATTTTTTTTCATGAAACATATCCAAAAAAATAAAAAAATAAAATCATATGCGACTTCTTACGTTGGTGTAAAATTTTTTACAGTACCTTAACGTTCTCGGGCTGATGACATCAGCAGCCATTTACACCGGTGTAAATCAAACTAGCATGTTGAATAAATGTCGGCTCGACAATTTTTTTTTCCAACTTTTTTTTTCACATATGTCTTAGTTAGGTGTTAATCTACATGTGTGCAAAATTTGTTTGTAAAACTCACACGGGAAGTAGGAGTTCTCGCGGTTCTCACAACTCGGATGAGTTCTCATAGGAGATGATTCCTGCATATGTATTCATTTGAAAACATATACTGTGTTTTGAATGGCTTTTGCTGTTAAGCTTCATGCCAGTTCTTAATAATATAATTGTCATCTATATCTATATTTTTACTTTATCTCACTAGTTTTTAGTATTATAACACGTTTTACTCATTGTAGGCTCGATCGTACCGCAGAGTTTTTGCTATACGGTCAGGGACAACAAAGAAAGGCTGTTATCGAAGCTGTGCGTCTCACAGAGGGTGACAGACTTTGTAACGAGTCTAATGTCACTAAAAACTGTGTCGAAGACTTTAGAGAGAAGTCAAAGAAGTGGTTGAAATTTGTGTCACAAGTAATTTATCATTTAACCTTTAATTGTATTCATTCTAACGTGCTACTCATCTATTAGCTTTACATCCCTTTCCACTGTATATTCAGGCTAAAGCTTCCGGGAAAACTTCTGAGGATTGCCAGAGGCAGGGAAATGCTACAGGAGTAAGATTTCTTTAGATAATATTAGGCCTGTAAATGAACCAAACGAACACAAACAGAGGCATGTTCGTGTTCGTTCATTTAACTTTAATCGAACACGAACATATAATCGAACGCATTTTTTGTTCATGTTCATTTATTAAGAAAATGGTCATGTTCTTGTTCGTTTATATTCGTTCGTTTAAAACCTGAATGAATAGCTCACCAACATAGACGAACATATATTACAAACAAACATAAACGAACATAATTTAACAAACAATAAACAATACAAATGAACATAATGGAACACACATAGATGAGCACAAATGAACATAATTGACTAAACATAAACAAACATAAAGTAATTTTTATATAAGTTAGTGATTAGTCATGATAAATTCCATTGCAAAACCCAATTTAATTACTAGAACGTCTAATTACCAATTAGTTATATACTTATATGTATATAAGTAGTTAGAATGTTCCTTTTAAATGTTATTATTCTTGAATGTATTTCGATGATTATTATTGAATATCAAGACCCTTTAAATAGAGTGAAATACAGCCATGAAATTAGGAAAAGATATACACAGAGAATACAAAGATTATCTCTAGATAACTAACTAAAATCTATTCCTAAAAATACAATTATACTTGGCTGGCTAAGGCACCCCCTCAGTTTGAGCGGGCGGAGGACAGACGCTCAAGCTGGACCGAAATGATTGGAATAGTTCACGAGATAATCCCTTTGTAAATATATCCGCATATTGCATAGATGAGGGGACATGAAGAACTTTAATATGCCCAAGACGAACCTTCTCCCGAACAAAATGTATGTCAATCTCGATGTGTTTTGTCCGTTGATGTTGAACCGGATTATTGGACAAATACACCGCAGAAACGTTGTCACAAAAAACAACAGATGCTCGAGTCAATGGTGTGTGAAGTTCAAGGAGCAGGTTTCGTATCCAGGTTGTTTCGGCAACTGCATTTGCAACACCCCTATACTCGGCCTCTGCACTAGACCTCGAGACCGTAGGCTGATGTTTAGCAGACCATGATATAAGATTATCACCAAGAAAAACACAATAACCTGATGTGGAGCGTCTCAAATCTGGGCAACCACCCCAATCAGCGTTAGAATAATCAACCAAATCATGAGAAGCCGAACGCACAAGCCGTATACTATAACCAATCGTACCTTGTAAATAGCGTATTATGCGCTTCATAAATGCAAAGTGAGGATCCCGAGGTTCATGCATGAAGAGACACACCTGTTGAACCGCATAAGACAAATCTGGACGAGTAAAAGTCAAATATTGTAGAGCAACAGCCAAACTCCTGTATAAAGTCGGATCCGAGAACAAAGAACCATCGGTAGCACTCAATTTGGAAGAAAGATCAACAGGTGTCGAGCATGGTTTGCAAGCTGACATTGATGCACGGGCAATTATGTCTTTGGCGTATTGGGCTTGAGACAAGAAAATACCGTTCTGCTGCTGAGTGACTTTTATTCCCAAAAAATGATGCAAATGGCCTAAGTCAGTCATGGCAAATTCCCTGGAAAGCGTGCTAATAATGTCGTTTAAGAGACGATCATTAGAAGCAGTTAGAACAATATCATCCACATACAGCAATAAATATGCAATGTTAGACGAGTCCTGATGATAAACAAATAACGACTGATCACAAGCACTGCTACGAAACCCTTTGGAGGTAATAAAGTTAGCAAAACGAGTGTACCAAGCTCTCTGTGCCTGTTTAAGCCCATATAAAGATTTCTTCAAACGACAAATGTGGTTTGGAAGCCGTTGATCATAGAAACCCGGTGGTTGATGCATAAACACAGTCTCATGAAGATCCCCATGAAGAAAAGCATTCTTGACATCCAGTTGATGAATGTGCCAACCGCGAGACACAGCAAGAGACAAAACTGTGCGAATAGTGGCCGGTTTGACCACAGGACTAAACGTTTCATCACAATCCACACCAACCGTTTGAGAATTACCGTTAACCACCAACCTAGCCTTATAGCGTTCCAAAGAACCGTCCGATTTAAATTTGTGTCGAAATAACCACATACAACGGATTACGGGACGGTCATATGGACGAGGAACAAGTTCCCATGTGTCATTATCCTGTAATGCCGTATACTCGGTTTGCATTGCATGTAACCAATTTGGATTAGTTAGGGCTTTGGCATACGCGGTAGGGACCGGGGAGAGAGAGATAGTGTTATGTATGGCCGAAGAGTGGATTCGAGATTTGGATCGGGTTGTCATAGGATGTCGGTTAGGGACAGTAGTAGGAGGTTGAGTGGGCTGGGTTGCAGCCGTATGTGGAGGTTGTGAGGTCTGGGCTTGGGCCGGCGGTGTAGTAGCAGGAGGGTTTACTGGGCCGGTAGATAGGCTGGTTGAGTTGGAACGAGGACGACGCGAATAAGTGAACCGGTATGGGGCCGGAACTGGTTTGGGTGCAGGAGTATTAATGGGCCTGTGGAAACTAAAGCCGGGTGGTGTGATGGAGTCGTCCAAAAAATTATAAGAAGTGGGATGATGTGGAAGTGTATACGGGAACACATGCTCATCAAAAGTCACATGACGAGAGATGTGCACTTTGCCGGTGCTCGGGTCCAAGCACCGATATCCGCGAAAATCAGGTGGATACCCGAGAAAAATGCACCGCATCGACCAATGGTGAAGTTTATGAGGCTGTGTTGCGGAGGTATTCGGGTAACAGGCCGAACACACGTAAATGTTCGTAATCAGGATGACGAAGGTAGAGGGCAAAGGTAGGTGTGTAAAAGTTTAGTCGTTTGGTTGGTAATATATTGTGAAGATAAGCGGCAATGTGTAGGGCTTCAACCGAAAAGGAAGGCGGAAGATTCGCATGAATTAAGAGGGCCCGAATAATGTCATTCAGGCGGCGAATCATCCGTTCAGCCCTTCCATTTTGGGATGAGGTTTGTGGGCAAGAGAAACGAAACAGCAAGCCATGTTGTTGGGCAAAAGTTTTAAAAGCTAAGTTGTCGAATTCACCCCTTAAGTCGCATTGAAAGGTTTTTATTTTGCGGGTAAATTGGGTCATTATTCACTGATGAAATTTGACAAAAGTTGGAAAGGTTTCGGACTTATATTTTAGGGGGTAAACCCACACGAAATGGCAATCTTTTACTATTTGAAATTTGACAAGAATTGCAAAGGTTGTGACTTTTGTCCTTATTACATTGAAAATTAAAATTGCGACTTAAAATATCTAGAACTTGAGCCCCGGGATGTCCTAAACGATCATGCCAAGGAAGGTGATGGAAAGCAATAAAAGTGGCTTGAGGCGGCAGTTGAGGTGGCATGAACGTGTAAAAAGTCCCGGTACTGTTGTGACGAGATAGTGTCTTCTTAGTTTTGAGGTCCTTCAAAGAAAAACCAAACGGGTCAAATTCGACAGAAACTTGATTATCACGAGTAAAACGTCTAACGGAAATAAGGTTTTTAATTATTTGTGGGCTGTAAAGGACATGTGGGAAGATATAGGTGCGGTTTGGTAAAGGGTGAAAACCCGTTCCTGATCCTTTAATTGGTAAAAACATGCCATTACCCACCAGAATATTACGACAAACAGTATTAGAGTCAGGGATTACGATTCTACCTGGGTCCTTTGTGACGTGAGACTCGGCTCCTGTATCCAAAACATCTGAAGTCCATGCCATGTTAGAATTAACCGGCATATTTGCCATGGCAGCACTCAAATCGGATGGACAAAGAGGATTATACGTCGGCTGGGTGAAACCGGGTGGAGCGTATTGAGGCGGAGAGAAGCCGGTGTACTGCACTTGAGGAGTCGACTGCTGATCAGATTGTTTATTAGGGCTCCATTGCTGCTGAGTCGGGTACGGGCATGGAGGAGGTGTCCACCAGGCCCAATTTGGGAAGCAATTCGGCTGTCCCTGATATGCGGTCCATGGGGACTGCAGCTGAGACCGTCCTCTGCCTCTGCCACGACGATTGGAAGCGCCACCGCGTGCCCTGCTGCCCCGTCTTTTGTGGAGGAGTAGGAACCCTCGGACTGGTGGTTCGAATTTGCAGAAGCGGCTGAGATGGTGGCGGCGCTGCTGCAGCCGCAAGTACAGTGTTGTGGGAGCCCTTTTGAGCCTCAATCCGTATGACTTCATCATTAAGCATCGCTATCGCCTGGTCCCAATTGACACCCTGCTGGTTAATTAAAGATGCAGTGGTGTTATATTCTGCTGGAAGACCCCGAACAAGCTGAAGAACAAGTCTTGATTCAGAAACGGTCTGATCAACATCAGCCAATTGACTTGCTAAATCGGATAGTTGTTGGCAGTAATCATCAACCGAAGAGCAAGCGGTCAACGTAAGATTGAAAAACTTTGTCTCAAGCGCCGCAGCGCGAGCCTTTTTATTGCTCAAGAAAATCTTTTCGAGCTTTATCCAAGCCGCTCGAGCAACCGTGGTATCCATAAGGCGCTTCAGAAGATCATCCGAAACGGTGCTATAGATCCATTGAAGGACCAATGCATCGAGTTCTTTCCATTGTTCGTATTCGGGTGAAGTTTCGGCTGGTGGTGCTGAATCGTCGATGTGATTAGATACCTTATATGCAACAGCATGAAGGCGAAAAAGTTTGACCCATGCTGAATATGTAACCTTTGATCCGTCCAAAGTCCGAATCTTAGATTGAATATTCGTTATAGAATAAGCAGGATGAAGAGAAATGGGTTTGGTCAATGATTCAGGCTCACTTCCTTTCGTCATGGTGACGAGGCCGGACGTATCCGGTTAAGTTTTGGGATCGGAAAAAAAAGGAAGAAAGAAGAGGGAGGATATCAGAACCGGTTATGACTCTGATACCATAAAGGGTATTATTCTTGAATGCATTTCGATGATTATTATTGAATATCAAGACCCTTTAAATAGGGTGAAATACAGCCATGAAATTAGGAAAAGATATACACAGAGAATACAAAGATTATCTCTAAATAACTAACTAAAATCTATTTCTAAAAATACAATTATACTCGGCTGGCTAAGACCTTTATGTTTAATATTCATACGAATGTAATAGTTATGTACTCAAATTGAAACGAACATAAATGAACAAACATAAACGAACGGACATAAACAAATGTAAATAAATGAACATAAACGGACGTCCATGAACATAGATGAACGAACAAAACGTGTGTTCGTGTTCATTCGTTTATCAAATAAAAGAACATAAACGAACTTCCTGCCGAACAAGTTGACTAACAGTTCATGAACATTCGGTTCGTTTACAGGCCTAATTTCTTTAGATAACAAATAATATATATTATAAACATTCTGAACTACAAGTCTGGTTTATATCTGGAATCAGGCTGCAATTCTTAGGAAATATGAGGACATATTAAACTCATGTAATGCTCTCGATTATCATGACTTAATTAGCTGCTCTGTCAAGCTGCTTACCGGTTTTCCCGAAGGTTAGGCATCTGTGTATTTTATTCATTTATTTCTTCTGATTTTGACGTCTTTTAGTTGTATCATGTATGTCACTTGAAGTTTTCAAGGAGTGTCAGGAGTCATGGCAAGCAATTGTAATAGACGAGTTTCAGGACACAAGTACTATGCAATATGATTTATTACGAGTTATCGCATCACATAAACGCATAACAATCGTTGGAGACGAGGATCAGGTATATATTTGGAATTTCCACCTTTTATTTATTTACTTATATGAATTTGATCTTTTATTTTACAAATCATAATGCAGTCGATCTTCAGTTTCAATGGTGCTGATGTAAGTGGATTCAAGTCATTCCGCAGAGATTTTCAACCCATAAGGAGGTCTGACTTAACACTCACATAATCCTCAATACATTTTGTGTAATTGTAACTATATGATGCTATATAGTTAATATCGGTTATCGGTCCCCGTGTATAATATTGGTGTCAAATATCGGTTCCGATATTATCGGCAACATTGACCAATATATCACCGATTTTCCCGATATCAATATTATTCTTCTTAGTTCTACCGTTCGTCTTTCTTCTTATTGCTGCTATTAGTGTTTTAAGTCTTAATTCTTGGTGTTAAATGTTGGTGTTTTAAGTCTTAATCAGTTCCTACTTGCTACAATTGTAGTGTATTGCATGTTACGAAGGGTTAACTTGTTAATGATAGGAGAGTATACTGAATTGTTAGTGACTTAGTGTTAAATTGCTATATATTTAAATTCAGCATGAAATTAATATTACCGATATCCCACCGCGATAACCATATCTCAAATATCGGTCCTTGACCGATATTTGATTTTTTACAGCTTTAACTGCATAGATATGATGTCACAAGATTGAATATTATAATATGCAAAACCTCTTATTCTTTACATGATTTTGTTTCAGGTCAGACTAAATAAGAATTATCGTTCTACTCGCTGTATTGTTGATGCTGCTTCATTTCTTATACAAAATAATTCGAAACGAAGTCAGCTAAACAAGGTTCTTACTGATAATTCTTCTGGTTCTAAGGTAACTTTCTTTTTTCTTAAATATTTTTTATTTATAGAATATGTGATTTTCATATGTTTGATTTTCATGATTTGAATTATCTACTCAGATTGTTGTTAAAGAATGTTGTAATGAGGATGCGCAATGTTCGTTTGTTGTTGACAAGATATTAGAACTCACTTCGTCGGGTTCATCTGTTAAAGGCACTTTTGGAGAGATTGCTGTTCTTTACCGACGACAGGTGAAAGTGAAACCATCTGATATTTTCTTGATATTCTTAATGAAAATTTGTCAAGCAGTTCTTCGTTTTGCATTATACTTAATAGGTGTCAGGGAAAATGTTCCAAACAGCTTTCCGTGAAAGAAAAATCCCGTTTAACGTTCACGGGGTCGCATTTTACAGAAAAAAAGTGGTAAGGGCTATTATATCTATGCTTAAAACAACATTGGTGGTGTGTGATGATGGGTCATTTAGGCGAGTATTCAAGGCCCTGCTGAATCTCGAGAAAGACGAAAAGAAAAGGGTATAAGTTTTATAGGCCGATTTGTATTTAACGTTTATTAATTTTCAAATTTCATTACTTGCAAATCTGCTATGAGTTAACACCGAAATGCATGTCTCACTTTTCCTCTTTGCAGATAATTGACCATATTAATAAAGTTTCAAGTGTAAGAAAATGCAGCTTCATATTTGCTGCTTCTGATATATTCAGTGCAAAGATCTCTGGTACCTTAAAAAGGTTTGATGCGTGATAAATATATACTTGTAGAATTATTTTTTTAGGATTTTTCAAGTTATTTTAATATCATCTATAGTTTACATAGAAAAACTTATGTGTCTTGAAGTTTTATTACCTTGAGTGCCACTGCAATGTCACATACTTTTTATGTGATTTTTAGCAGCAAAGCTACTACGAATTAGCGATCCCTTTATTTAGTGATTTATTTTGGGATTGTAATTATTAAATTCCATCTTTCATTGTAGGAGTCAACTGACCCAAGGCCGTAAGGTGTTGAATACTTTAGAAATGATTTCAAAACTTGTCCACAGGGTAAGCACAACTATATACTTTGTATAACTGTATGCACTCTGTTCCAAAATGACAGTAATAGTTCAGTTTGTTATTAATGGTCATCATTGTAAGTTGTGAAACCTCTCTCATATATAGAGAACTCAGGTTTACGAGCTAAGCAGTTAATGCCGTAAAATATCGGATATCAGTGTCAAGGAGACAAGGACCGATATTTGAGATATAGGTTATCGTGGTGGGATATCGGTAATCTTAATATCAAGCAGAATCTCTCTCTCTCTATATATATAGCAATTTAACACTAACAATTCAGTATACTCTCCTACCATCTTGGTTTAAAAAAGCGAGAGACGCACAAAAGCACGAGGTCTAAAATTGAGGCGCGAAGCGCAAAGCGCAAAAGCGGTGGGCTTTTCGTACCCGAGGCGCAAGGTCTTTGTATAATTTTTTTTATATATCCCATACATATCCTATAGGTTTTTAGCTTCCTTTAACCAAAATATAGCTATAAATAAGGCTTTTATACCTTGTCCCACATAGGTGTGGGAACAAAGGGAATGGTGTTTATAAGGTAAAACATTTATCAAACAATTGTAACTTTATGACATGTTTTACCACAAGTCCTACCGCGCGCAGGGGGGGGGGGGTGCTAACAATTGAGTTTCGGAGCTGGAATTTGGTTGAACTCGTGCTTGCCCACACGAATGCAGCTCCAAAAACCCGGGCTCTTAGAAAACGCTTATTTTTACTAAAAAACATTTTTTTGCTGTGTATAGCCTCATGTCCATCGGGCGCAGCGCTTTTATGCGCTTTTTGGTCGCTTCCTGGAAAAACACAAGGCGTGAGCGGTAAAGCCCCGTGACCTGCGCCTAGGCGCGCTTTTTTAAACCAAGCCTACCATTAACAAATTAACCTTTAGCAACTTGCAAAACACTTAACAATTGTAGCAAGTAGGAACTGATTAAGACTTAAAACACCAACATTTAACACTATCAATTAACAATTAGGACTTAAAACAATAATAGCAACAATAAGAAGAAAGACGAATGGTAGAATATTAGACAAAATATAATATTGTGTTAGTATAGGTTAGAAGCGTAACATTGTGGTCTATATAAACCACATCTAATGTAACCCTAATCATAACTTCTAATACAACACAATTCTCTTATTTTAACTTGGTATCAGAGCTTTGAAGTACAACCACCGGTGGGGCGGCCGACCACCGCCGCCCTACCACCACCACAAAACTGCGCACGGTCTTCTTCTACCCTTCTGCCGCCCTTAATCATCACAACACCAACATCACCAGAATTGCTTCCACCCATGGCGAAACCCTAGCCGTCACCACAAATACCATCGTTTTACACTAAGCCGACAACCACCACTGCCAAAACAACCAGAACCCTAGCCGCCGCCGGTAACCCTAACCCTAGCCGCCGCCGTCATCACCATGAAACCCTAGCTCCGTCAGTTGCTGCGGATACAAATAAGCAGTCGTTTGCTGCTACAAACCATACCTCCCAGCGCTTAGGGTTGTAGAAATAACCTGCAATAATCAAAACTCTAAGTCGTCGCAGCTGATACAAACAAGCGGTCGTTGCTGCTACAAACAACCATACCTCCCAGCGCTTAGGATTGAAGAAAACTGCAATAATAAAACCCTAAGTCGTCGCAACCACATTACAACAATGGCATTTTTTTTTTTTCCGGCGACTAACACCTCACAAAACAAAACAAAGAGGTCTTGATAGGGGAGAAGACCGACAAGGGGAAAAAATTCCTATTAAAATTGTCGGTTGAAAAAAAACAATTAAAAAAAACTCTACACAAAAGTGTTGCTGTCTAAGAATTGTTGCGGGAGAACAAGGTGTTGCTCAAGAACAAGGCGAAAGCAAGGATGAAAAGAATGAAGATCAACTATCTTTCTTTTTTTTATGTTTTTAATTTTCAAACAAAGTCACTCCCGCGTGCTTAGTTTGTGGGGGAGTATTAGACAAAATATAATATTGTGTTAGTATAGGGTTAGAAGTGTAACATTGTGGTCTATATAAACCACATCTAATGTAACCCTAATCATAACTCTAATACAACACAATTCTCTTATTTTAACTTAGAACTAAGAAGAAAGATACTGATATCGGGAATATCAGTCAAATATCGGTCTATATAACCGATAATATCATTATTGGTACCGATATTTGACACCGATATTTTACATGGGGACCGATAACCGATATATCACCGATATTAACAGCATAGTTTACGAGTGTTTCAGGATTAGCATTTATTTGATTATTCTTTTTCCCACTAAACAAATAAATGTCATGAAAATCTAAAAAAATCAAGGGGTAATCAACGTATTAACGGAATAAGCATTATGATAACAGGAACAATCTATTTCAGCTGTCATCAGATCAGTGGCAAACATGATACCTCAGGTATGTCACGCTTTCCATTTAAACTAGCTGTGCAATAAGATGAGTATTTATGGGTTTTATAGATACATATAGGACTTCCTCCGAGTTGTGAGAACCGCGAGATTTCCTACTTCCCGTGTGAGTTTTTCAATCAATTTTTGTACAAACGTAGATTAACATCTAACTAAGACGTTATGAAAAAAGTTCGAAAAAATTGATGAGCCGACGTTTATTCAACATGTAAGTTTGATTTACACTTATGTAAATGGCTGCTGACGTCACCAGCTTCAGAACGTTACGGGGGTGTAAATTTCTTTTACACCGACGTAAGAAGTCGTATACGATATATATATATATATGTGTGTGTGTGTGTGTGTATATATATATATAATTTAATTTTGAAAAAGTTCCATAAAAAACATTTTCGTCAATTTTTTTTCAAAAAACCTTAGGATCAAAAAGTTCTCAAGTTCTCACAACTTAAGCTAGTTCTCATTTTCACCCTTCTCTCTCTATGTATATATAGTAACATTTGAATCTTTTTATCTCTTGTTACAGAAGTACCTCCTTGAGCAACGAGCTGTCCTTGATGTTGACGGAGGGAAGTTGCTAAACGAAGAGCATGATCTTAGATCGGTAAGTTATTTTAAGGGTTATGGTAAAAGTTAGCTAGATAAATAATTTTTAACTGCTTGGGCAGGTTCTTCAATATCTGTTGGATGATGTGTCTGATTTCCTAAAATCTTACAACTTTGATATTGATGTGAATGATAATGCTACAGAAGAAAAAGGTTGTGTAAATGTACTTAAAGAATTCGTAGATTTTATATCTGAAAGGGAAACAGAGAACTTTCGTGCGAGGCGAAACGATAATAATCATGCTGTTACTCTTACTACCATTCATCAGGTACACTTTCTTCCCCTCCAATGATCTAATTATTTGTTGTCTACATTAATCATGGATCATAGTTTCATGATCCTGATTTGCTGTACATTCTTGACTTTATATACGAAATTCATTTAATTTATATCTTACTTTATCATTCCCATAGTCAAAGGGGCTGGAGTGGGACACTGTCTTCATAGTTAAGGTATTTGATATAATATCTTACCGCTTTGACCTTTTTTTACCCCTTAGAGATAATAATAACCCTATGCAGTTACGGTAAAAAATCGGATATTGGTTAAGGACCGATATTTTGAAATATAGGTTGTCGCGGTGGGATATCACATCGGTAATTTTAATATCATGCAGAATTTATAGATATAGCAATTTAGCACCGACAATTCAGTATACTCTCCTACCATTACCAAATTAACCTTTTGCAACTTGCAAAACACCAACAATTGTAGCAAGTAGGAACTAATTAAGACATAAAAACTAACAATTAATAATTAAGACTTAAAACGCTAATAGCAGCAATAAGAAAGACGAATGGTAGAACTAAGAAAAAGGTACTGATATCGGGAAACTCTGTGATATATCGGTCAAATATTGGTCAATATTGCCGATAATATCGGTACCGATATTTGATACTGATAATTTACATGGGGACCGACAACATCTCGGTGATCTATCACCAATATTAACTGCATAGTAATAACCTGAATCGACCCATTCATAAGCACATGGGTCGAAAACCTCTACTAAAAGTTCTTTACTTAAGAAAACTACTTATGATCAATCTTTCAGGCTAATGAATCTGAAATTCCCCTTTTGCATGAATATAACGGCATCACCAAAGAAACCTGTGCCTCCCTTGAGGTAAGCATGCTCTTGAATTTGAATTGATGTAAACTTTGCATATCACGTGAAAGATTTATAATTGAAAAATCGATGATGCTTCTTTTCGTTGAACAATGATAGGAGGAACGTCGGTTACTCTATGTGGCAATAACTCGTGCAAGAAAAAAACTTTTTGTTCTATATGTCACCATGGATTCAAATTGGCAGGTGAAGCATTATTTTCTCTTTTCAATATTTTTAAGTTCTCGTAAATAAAAAACTGTCAAAATATGATTAGAATGTTGTATCATTCAATCCTTGTTTTGAATAAGATGAATTAGGGCGCTTTATGCAGGTGCAAACGAGCCGGGTGCAAACGAGCCGAGCTCGATTAACTTATGACTATGAGAGCTAGAGCTCAAGCTCAGCTCGGTTCGAGCTTTGTTTTCAAGGCTCGGTTCGAGCTTTGTTTTCAAAGCTCGAGCTCAGCTCGTTTATTATCTATTAGTTTATATATGTGTATATATATATATATATATATATAAATAATATAATGATAGACTCGTTAGACTCGCGAGCTCAATAAGTGAAGCTTGGACTCGGACTCGGACTTGGGCTCGTTTACTAAACAAGCTTATTTTAAGGTTTGGGCTCGGCTCGTACCTAGGTTTAAATAAGCTCGGCTCGGCTCGTTTACTAGACACCTTTAAGTAAGGGGTAAATGCTATTAATAAAAACTAATATTACACTAAGGCTCGACGAGCCTGACGAGCTTCACATGTCTGGCTCGAGCTCGGGCTTGATAAGGCTCGGCTCGTTTCTAGCTTTTTCTCGAGCCAATCTCGAGCTGCTCGGCTCGTTTGCACCCCTACTCAAAACGAGTGACCATAGACACTTTTTTTCAATAATTTTAAATTTCGTAAATAAGAACTGTCAAAATATGATAAAATTTTTGTATCATCTAATCCACTGTTTTGAATAAGATGAAGCAGGGGGCTTCGTGCTTTAAAAATATGCTTTAATGACTTTCAACTCATTTGGCCTGTTTCTTTTCAAGCTGACTTTTTTATTCATACTTTTGACTGGTTATAGATGAAAATAGCCCCTTTGTTTGTTAGTAAGGTACTCTATTTATCTACCCATTTGACGTGTTAGATATCTACATGACCCGAGTTGACATGTTCGTCAGTAAACAGGTCGGAATTGTTTTCTCTAATTAAATACCATTTCTCTCTTTCAGGTACTTCAACCTTCACGTTTCTTAAAAGAAATTCCAAAGCATCTTCTTGATATTCAGGTGTGTCTTTTAAGTTCCAAAACTGTAATCAAGTACCGTCTTTAAAAACATCATATTTTACAATTTTACATCATTGCGAATGTCAGTTTCGATTTCTACATTATTGAGCTTTGTTTTTAGGACGAGACAAGTTCAGTATATATGCAAGCAGAGCATCAGAAACTTCCAAATAAACAATCTTGTCTTACTAATGATCTGCAAGCCACAGAACACGTGACAGTAAAAACGGGGAGCAGTGAAACCGAAACCGTCAATAATTTGTTTGATGAAGATTCCAAAGAATCAAATGAAACAATCTTGCCATGCAATGGCAATGATTTCTTGAAAAGGTTTGTCATAGAATTTGAACATGTTCTTTAACTGCAAATATCGTTATTCTATTGTTGAACTAATTACCAACCAACATGGTTTGTATCTGTATATGATTAAATAGATTCAGCAGCGAAGAACGAGCAACCGTTTCCCATTTATTTCATCAATGGGCAAAGAAGGCAGCATTCAAGGAACCAAAGCGGTTGCTTGACAAGGTAATGGAATAAAAGGGGTTCGGGTCAATACTATTAGCGGATGTATATCCGTTTTATAGTTTATGTATATCTATGTATTTCTTATGTATATCCGGTTTATATTTTATCCCTGAATTAGTTAGGAATTATCCCTGAATTAGTTAGGTTCTTGTATTATATATTGTTCTCTTCTTCATCAATAGAAATCAAGGAATTCAGATTCAATTATATGGTATCAGAGCCTACTGCTCTGACCTAAAACAAATCCGCAGCAGCCCCTGTCCACGGACCCTGCAGCCGATTCTTTTTCCTTCTTTTGTTCATCCGCAGCAGCCCCTGTCCACGGACCCTGCAGCCGATTCTTTTTCCTTCTTTTGTTCATCTCGATGTCAGACAAACCAGAATCCTCCAAGCACACTGATAGCCTTCACCCTGCTTATTCGGTGACTAACATCCAGCACAAAGTTTGTGTTTTGGATGGTTCCAAAGTCACCTATGCATCATGGGTCAAGCTGTTCACCCTGCATGCACGCGGTTACGAGGTGCTACACCACATTGATGGCACTGAACCGCCTGCCAAAACAGATCCGGACTACGCCAACTGGGCCAAAATTGACTCTCTTGTGCTTCAGTGGATCTATGGGACACTTTCAGATGACTTGCTGGCACGTATTCTTGATGAGGAAACAACAGCTTATGGCGCATGGACCCGGATTCGGAAAATCTTTCTGAACAACAAGGGCGCCCGTGCAGCAGCCCTTGAAACAGAGTTTGTCAATCTTACCTTGCGCTCCATGCCCAGCCTCCAAGACTACTGTCAGCGTCTTAAGTATCTCGCTGACCAACTGAAAGCTGTTGAACAACCAGTCACCGAAGATCGCCTTGTTCTGCAGCTGGTTCGAGGCTTACCACCGGAATTCGATGTTCAAGCCTCTATCATCAATAACACCCTTCCCTCATGGGAAGATGCCTGCGACATGCTCGACTCAGATCTGCGTCGCCAACAAGCACGGGACTCTATTGCCTCCAAGCCGGCTGTTGTTGCCCAAGTGTCTCGCGAGCCACCTACGGCCCGCCGGGACCCCCCTCATTCTCGCAACAACAACCGACAGCAGCCAAGACGTCAATTTCACAGGCCTCAGCAGTCATTCGGTCAACAGCAACATCGCACAGGTCGCGGTAATCAGCAGCCCTCTAACCGCAACCAGCCTCGTGGTTCTTCTCAGTCTTCGGCCCAGCATCAATTGGTCCGACCCAATGTCTGGAGTCCAGGTCCATCCCCCTACTGGCCAACTCTATCACCGGCATCCCACCTACACTCACCTTCGCACCTTCGGGTGTGCTTGTTTTCCAAATCACAATGCCACTCGACCCCACAAACTAGCCCGCCGTTCTACACCATGCATCTTTCTCGGATATCCAATGAATTATCGTGGATACCGATGCTTAGACCCCTCAACTGGACGTGTCTATTTATCACGTCACGTCACCTTTGACGAATCCGCTTTTCCTTTCTCTACCCCACCTACACCTCATACCACCCCAAGCTCTCACCCTGATTCGGAACCTTCACCCATGAGTACCCCGTTTCATTTCACCTCCTCTCCTCCCACAACCGACACCACTACTACTTCCAAACCATATAAACCACCCATAACCCACACCTACAGTCGACGAAACAGGTCTGACCCAGCAACATCCAGACCCATTTTTTTCCCAGCCCATGCTTCCACACCCACCCCCACCCCCACGGTCTCACAGCCACATTCCCCACCCCTTACCCACACTTACAGCCGCAGAAACAGGTCTGATTCTACTGCATCCAGACCTGTTTTCTTCCCAGAACATGCACATACCACCCTAGCTCCGTCACAATCTAACCTGACACCGCCACCCTCTACCCACCCTATGCAGACCCGGTCTAAAACGGGTTCCCTACCCTCAACAGATCCCACCCTCTTAGCCACCTCCGAGCATAATATTTCCCCACTACCCAAATCCCACACCCAGGCCTTGACCGACCAGAACTGGCACTCGGCTATGACCGACGAATACCAGGCATTAATAGCTAATAATACATGGGAGCTTGTGCCAAGACCTGCAGATGCTCATATTATCAGATGTATGTGGCTATTTCGCCACAAATACCATGCCAATGGTACATTACAGCGCTACAAAGCGCGTTTGGTTGTAAATGGCAAATCTCAACAGGTGGGTGTTGATTGTGACAAGACATTCAGCCTAGTGGTTAAGCCCACTACGATTCGTACCGTCCTCAGCTTAGCAACTTCACGTTCTTGGCCCATTCATCAACTGGATGTCAAGAACGCTTTCCTACACGGGGACCTTAATGAAACTGTTTACATGTTTCAGCCACCTGGGTTTGTTGACAGTAAAAATCCAAAGCATGTTTGTCGACTTCAAAAGTCTTTATATGGGCTAAAACAAGCTCCACGTGCGTGGTACCTCAGATTTGCTTCCTATATACAAAAGTGTGGTTTTCGATCTACCACGAGTGATACTTCTTTGTTCGTCTACAAACAGGGTGATCAAATGGCATATTTACTTCTCTATGTAGACAACATCATCTTGACAGCCTCCAATCCGACACTTTTGCAGCCCTTCATTGCCACTCTTTCCAGGGAATTTGCCATGTCTGATCTCGGACCACTACATCACTTTCTCGGGATTGCGGTAACCCGACGAAATGGTGGCCTGGTCTTATCTCAGACCACATATGCAGCAGAGATCTTAGCTCGTGCTAAAATGGAAAATTGTAAACCATGTGCCACACCTACTGACACTAATTCTAAACTAAGTGCAACTGCTGGAGAAGCCTTCTCAGATGGTGCCTTATATCGTGCCTTGCTGGTGCACTGCAGTATTTAACCTTCACACGACCTGATATATCATATGCAGTGCAACAACTATGTTTATTTATGCACTCCCCTCGAGATCCTCATTTCCAGTTCATGAAACGGCTCCTTCGATACCTCAAGGGTACACTAGACTATGGAATCTCTATTTTACCATCCAAATCAGCTCATATCACAGCCTATTCTGATGCGGATTGGGGAGGGTGCCCTGATTCACGACGGTCTACTTCAGGTTACTGTGTCTTCCTCGGTGATAATCTGGTTTCTTGGTCCTCAAAACGTCAGGCGATTATCTCACGTTCCAGTGCCGAGGCTGAATACAGAGGTGTGGCCAACACTGTTGCAGAAACAACATGGCTCAGAAACCTGCTTCTCGAACTCCATCTTCCAATTACCCGGGCCACAGTTGTCTACTGTGACAATATCTCTGCTGTCTACTTATCTTAGAATCCGGTCCAACATCAACGATCCAAGCATATCGAGATTGACATTCATTTTGTTCGCGAGAAGGTTCGTATGGGTTCTGTCAAAGTTCTTCATGTTCCAGCAGACTATCAATACGCTGACATATTCACCAAGGGTCTTCCACGCCAGTTGTTTCAACGATTTCGGTCCAGTCTATGCATCGGAAGACCTACTGCTACGACTGCGGGGGAGTATTAGCGGATGTATATCCGTTTTATAGTTTATGTATATCTATGTATTTCTTATGTATATCTGGTTTATATTTTATCCCTGAATTAGTTAGGAATTATCCCTGAATTAGTTAGGAATTAGTTAGGTTCTTGTATTATATATTGTTCTCTTCTTCATCAATAGAAATCAAGGAATTCAGATTCAATTATAAATACAAGTAATTTTTTTTTTGTATTGGTGTGAAAATGTGATTATAAAAGTTAAATGATTTTAATGATGAACTTATTCCAAATATAATGATTTAGTAGGGTTTATGAATAAAAAGTACAAAAAACTAGTGGGGGTTACCCCTTTTAGTTAAGGGGCTAAACATGTTATTATTAAAGTTGAGGGGCTAAAGTTGTTTATTATTAAAGTTGAAGGGCTAAAGTTGTTTTAGTGAAGGGGCTAAACATGTCATTATTAAAGTTGAGGGGCTAAACATGTCAGTATTAAAGGTTAGGGGCTAAAGTTGTTTCTTATTAAGGTTGAGGGGCTAAAGTTGTTTTAGTTGAGGGGCTAAACTTGTCATTACCAAAGTTGAGGGGCTAAACATGTCATTTATTAAAGTTGAGGGGCTAAAGTTGGTTAATGGCAAAGTTGAGGGGCCAAACCTGGTTGATGTGACAAAACATCATATTTATTGTATATATCTTTACCTCTTTAAAGATAAACCATAATCCGAGTTGACCCATTCATAACTAAATGGGTCAAAATTGCCACTTCTACCACTTAAACATAAGAATAATCAGGTAGCTACATGCTTATATTTTTTTGTGTCATGGCTTGAGTTTGATTCTTGTTTTTGGCCGTTCATAGGTTGCCTTTGTAATCGATGAAAGGCTTAGAGCAAAGAAAACTGCACAAAAGGTGACACACTTCTTCTTGAATCTTAGTGGAGCAAAAATTACTAGAAACATAACCAAAAATTGTTTAAAGAGTAAAATGCCATTTCCGTCCCTGAACTTTGGCTAGATTTACGACTTTCGTCAGAAGGTTTATTTTTCCACATATAGATCCAAAAGGTTTGAAATCTTGCCATTTTCATTCAGCTCGTTAACTCCATCCATTTTTCTCCGTTAAGTCGGGGGTATTTCTATCTTTTTTGTTAACTTAAAGGGCAATTTGGTAAATTTATATAAGTTGAAAAAGACTGAATTGCCTTTAAGTTAATAAAGAAGACAGAAATACCCCTGACTTAACAGAGAAAAGTGGATGGAGTTAACGAGCTGGATGAAAATGGCAAGATTTTAAACCTTTTGGATCCGATTGCGGAAAAACAAACCTTAGGACGAAAGTCGCGAAACTGGCCAAACCTCAGGGACGAAAATGGCATTTTTCTCTTGTTTAAAACGCGTGAACTTGACGTGGGATTTTTTTTTTCAAATGTTTGGAACCAAATTTTAATGGTAAAACATCTCTATTGCATTCAAATGATTCTGTGTTATTTTTAACTAACCTTGCATCGCAACTATCATGTCAATTTATACACACCAGGACGTTCTTCGGTCCTTGAAGTCATGCTTGAAGACCGATGAAGCATTTCAGTATGCTGAAAATGTAGGTTCAACAATCAGTGTTTGATCAAATTCAGTTACTATATATTTTATTGAACTCATAATTAAAATGCTTTATATTTTCTCAACCGTCAGGTTCTACAATGGCTACAAATTCCTGCAGAAAAGCGTGCGTATATTACATGGGAAAAACAGGTTTGTCTCAGCCGCTAACAGACAATCCTACATACTATAATATAGTCCCTCTTAGGATTAGAAGGGACCATTCTGACCCCCTTACTCACAAATGAGTATTTGGGTTGGTTTTTATCTTTAACGGGTCAAATGGGAAAATATATCGGGTTGGCTTTTCGGTCTTATCCATTTAGGATCGCAAATCACACTCGTAAGTTCTTTTTCTTACAGGAACATTTCCAAAAGTTAAGGATCGAGACTGCAATGGGTTCCTCTGCAGCTACGTCTAAGCAGGCGAGTTTGCAGTTTCTTGCTAAATACATTGTTTTTATTATTTTATTTATATTTGTACATATTTTTTTTATATTTTTGCAATTAAGATAGTTTAGAATACATCATTGCTAATGATACTTATCTTTTTGAACTATTGCTTGACAGATTGCTTATCTACAGAGTCTAGGATGCACTACTACCCCAACTTCGCGTCTCCATGCATCTCGTTTAATCGAACAATACAAGTCACTATAGCATGATTTGTACTCTTAATGGAAGGAGATGTTTTGTATATCAATTTTGGGTAAATTAACACTCTTGAACTTAAGGCATCTTAAGTATGTAGTGTTGATGAAATGAGCCATTCAGAACGAAAAAAATATGTTGATTTTGTTTGATGGTTTGGACCATTCATGAAGAAAAGTGCCCTTCCAAAGACATGCGTGTTCACAGTTCGGTTTTGAAGGTTGAAATTTTTAGCCACGTATTCTCTCTAAAAGTAAATATAGTAGACCAAATGTAATAGTGTGTTAGTATAGGGTTAGGATGTGGTCTTATAAATCACACCTAATGTAACCATAAACATACAAACACATTCACGAAGTACAAGTAAATAAACGCCATTCAATATGTTACGGTATTGTTAAATCATCAAATTGCCAAAACCGAACCTTAGAACTAATCTTCTTAACGGTGTTCTTGCTGGACCAGGGGTGGACCCAAGTGTCTGCCTCGGTGGGCGGGGCACCTTTTGAAGAAAAAAAGTGTATTTTTAGGCAAAAAACCTTACCGCATCCTTGAAAATATGCTTGGACCACTCATCCGCACCCCCGACAAATAATTCCCGTGTTCGCCGCTGAGTGGACCAATTGATTCACTTTCATTTGATGGTTACATTCTTCTTTCCCTTTTCTCCTTTAGAATTTCATGGGTAACTAAAATAAGAAATACTAAAATAAGAAGTAATTGTTAAAATGTTGATCAAATTTTGTTTATCAGGACAATTTGAGAAGCTGCAAACTTGGTGTAGTTTGATTTTCATACAAGTGTTTTTAGTTTTGCCATACAAACTAATAAAAAATATCTTAGTTCTATATAGTAAGAAATAAACATTACCTTTCAGCAAAATCATTACATACATGAAGAGACAATTGACATGCATGTCATGTAGATTTTTTTTTACAAACATGACATATGGAAGCGCCCCTTCTTTAAAAAAAAGGACAGATTCATCTCATTTGATTTTGGTCGTCTTAAGTACAAATTCATACCATCTTAAGTGATTAAAGAGTATATGGATATACTCAAACAATTATTTTTACACATTTTGAACGATACATTATAAAATTTTGACTAGTTAAAGAGTATGTGTATTTAAAGTTAGCCCGACAAAGTTAATATAAAAGATTAAGTTGACAGATTTTTTTTTTTCATACAAAGTAACACAATAATATAATATCCCCTATTTTATTTTGTGCATAAAATCTGAGTGTGATCAATAAAAGAGTATCAAATTTGTAATGCTTTTTATATAAAAAGGTTATCATTTCAACCATAAGATAGAAGCATGTGCATAACATATTGACATCCATTGAGATAATTTCCCTACGTGTTGTGGACACATGGGTGGGCCAAAAGTTGTACTACTAGACCCAAGAAATAGTTACCTACTTCAAGTAGAACTGAGATGGGCATAAAAATCGGTTTCGAACCCGAACCGGTAGAACCGAACTGGACCTGGTTTCAGTTCCTACCCGACATTAAGTAGAACTGGTTCCGGGTTCAAAATACCCGTTGGTTCCAACCCGGTTCCACAATTTTACCATTTGAATCGGGTCGTACCCGGTTCCTACCCGTACCCGGTTACTACCCGTACCCGGTTTCACTAGTACCCGGTTCCACCAGTACCCGGAAATGCAGTTCCAGTAGGAACCGATTATAGCCGTTATAATGTTACCGTAGGAACCGGTTATAGCCGTTATAATGTTACCGTTGGAACCGGTTATAGCCGTTATAATGTTACCGTTGGAACCGATTCTATATATAGTGTTTAGAAATCTATTGTTTAGCACACAATTTCTCATATCTATTCTTCTTGTTACATTTCTTTCTTGTTCTTTTTCACATACTAATCAACAAATGGCCTCAAAGAGTTCCAAAAACGCAAATTCCCAATCCGTTAACAATGTTCCTCAAGATCAATCGGTTCCATATGTGGTTGGAACATTGTCTCATAATCGCAATAAGGAAGTTTGGAGCAATTGGGAGTTGGTCGAGATGAGTGACGGCTCGCAAAAAGCTCTATGTAAACATTGTGGATCGTTATTAGCCAAGGAATCAAACTCAACGTTAACGAAGCATATTAATAAGTATTGCAAAGCTTTAAAGGAAATGACATCCGGTCAAGTTCCACTATCCAAAGATGGTACCATTTTTCGTTATGAGCAAAAATTAGCACGCGATCGGATGGCGACGTTGGTGATACAAAAAGCGTTGCCGTTTGGACACTTCGACGACCCCGATCTTACTAATCTTATTCGGGAGACGCTACAACCTCGCTATAAACATGTAAGTCGTCGCTCTTTAAAACGTCATTGTTTAAGTTTATGGGAAAATGCAAAAAAACATTTAATTGTTTTTTTTTAAGAATTTAAAAACTAGTGTAAACCTAGCTAGTGATGTGTGGTCGGCTCCACATGGTTTACCGGAATCGCACATATGTGTCACCGCTCATTGGGTTGATCCCGATCCATGGAAAATGATGAAGCGTACGATTGCGTTTGACCAGTTTCCTTCTCCTCATACGGGAGAAAATATTTATAAAATTATAAATGACACAATAATTAAATATGGTTTAGAAGATAAATTTTTTTCAATATCCTTTGATAACGCTTCAAACAATACAACGGCGATTGAAAAATTAGAGTTGAAGTACAAACTAATAGTTGATGGTGTTTTTTTCCACACACGATGTGTTACACATATTATTAACTTAGTAGTGCAAACCGGTTTAAAAGATCAATTTGTATCGGATTTTATTATAGCATTTAGAGCTATGCTCCAAGATGTTTTCAAAAGTGGAAAAGAAAGATATCAAGAATATAAAAAACTTTGTAAAGATGTCAACCAAAAAATTTAGTGGACCGAATTGGGATATACCGACTCGTTAGAATTCAACTTGTCATATGTTTGAAATGGCTATAAAGCAAATGAGCACTTTAAAATCTTTTCATACAACTTTAAGTGATGAGTACCTAGTCGTCCCCTTTCCCGACATGGCTTGGGAAAATATTCATAACCTAAGTACTTTTTTATAAGTTTTTAAAACTACAACGACTTTGATTTCCGTTATTTATTATCCTACTAGTTCTAAAGTTGTGGACCAATTGTATTTGATAACAACTAATTTTAAAAAGTTTGAAAATTCTAGTGACATGTTAAGGAATATGATGAGACCAATGATTCAAAAATTTTAAAAATATATTTTAGAATTACCACCCGTTTTTCTATGTACCGCCGCTTTAAATCCAGCTTTAAACGTACCGGATGTTGAAGCTTTAATTGATGAAATTTATGACAAGTTGGATATGTATGAGGAGGATCCAACTTTAAAAGCAAAAACAAAAAAATATTCAATGAGTGTATGGCCAAACTTTATGATCATTATTTTAAAAAATATGGTGAAAAAAATCATACAAATTTGTTTGAGTCTTGGTCCACGGCCTCTAACGATGAAACAAGCGGGGATCCACTTATAACAATGTTGAATGTCGTTAGAGACGAGACGGCTAGACAACAAAAGGGTAGTGAACCAACAAGTGAACTTGGGAGATATAAAAAAAATCAGTATTGCTTACTATGACCACCGAGGAGTATAGGAAATTTGATGTTTTGGCATGGTGGAAATCGAAAGAATCCGAATACCCGATTCTAGCCACCATGGCTCGTGATATACTAACGGTCCAAGCTTCCACGGTAGCTTCGGAAAGTGTGTTTTCTCTTAGTGGCAGGGTTTTGTCAATTAGAAGAACAAGACTAACTCCAGAATCGCTAGAGATGGCAATATGCTTAAAGGACCATTTGGATGCCGTTGATCGTGTTCAACATAAAACTAGTCTAGAAGATGAAGTTGAGTTAGAGCATAAAATTGTTGACGAAGAGGAGGACGAAGAAGTGGAGACTAACGATTCGGACGACGATTGTACCGAGGTACCCGCACCTAAGAGAAACTCATCGGAAAGTGTTGCACCTGCCGCTAGTAAACGATCAAAGAAATAAAATCTTACTGGAACCGGTTCTGAGTAATTTTTTATTTTTTTATGTAACCGGTTAATTTTTTTTATATATTGTAACCGATTAATTTTTTTTAATTTTAACCGATTATTGTTACTATTTTTATTTATCAATGTAACTAATAATAAAAATCAAACATAACAAACACAATAGAAAGAAACATTACACAAACTTTATTAAAAACACCAAACCAAACGGGTTACATCAAACATTTGAAGAACCGGTGCCGAAACCTTCTCCCGTCTCAATTTTCTTTGCCTTCGTCAATGGGCAATGCCGCTCAGTGTGTTTCTTAAGGGTTGAGTTGGCGGCGGCCTTCATAAATTGTCCACAATCTTTGCATCTAGCCATCTCGTGGCTGTTGGACATTAAACAGAGATCAAAATTCTTCCATATAGCAGGGTTTCTTTTCGTCTCTAAGACCGTAACAACTTCATCGTTGCATGCCATAGGTTTTGCAAGAACTTAGAAGTTGATTGATTTTGTAAGTTGATGATGGTGAGTGTTAAGTTTAGAAATGGTAAGTAGGAAGGGGTTTATATACAAAAAAAAAACCGATTTTTTTAATAAGGAACCGGTTTCCAACGGTAACATTTATGTGGAACCGGTTCTGAATAGTAAAATGACAGGTTTGACTGTCAGGAACCGGTTCCCAATAGTAAATGGCAGGTTTGACTGTCAGGAACCGGTTCCCAATACTATCAGAAACCGGTTCCGCACCATACTCGGTTCCACACCATACCCGGTTCCATAATACCCGTACCCTGTTCTACACGGTTCCATATTCTTGAGTGTGAACTCGGGTATGAACTAGACCCGGTTCCACACCATACCCGGTTCCAATAACATCCACGTAGAACCGGGTCCGAGTAATAATAAAACCCGATTATGCCCATCTCTAGTCTACTTACATCAAGTATCCCACTTGGTTTTGGACTTTGAGAATTGAGCGGCCCTTGATGCTTGTTGAAATAAAAGATAAAAAAAATATCTGAATGGATCCTATGTAAACGAGTCTAGTAACTTGTGAGTAATTTGAAATCGATTTGTTTGTTAGTTATACGAGATCGATTTACTAAAAGTTCGAACAAGTAAAGTTTATACAAACTTGAGTTTAAAAAAATAATTTCGTTTAATGAACGAGCCTGTGTTTCATTGACTAAGCTCGGCTAATCTAACATGCAATGAGCCTATTTTTTATATATATAGTAACTTTTATTCAATAAAAAAATATGTTTTACATAAAAATATTTTTAATATAACTATGATGAAAATAACTAAATAATATATATATATATATATATATATATATATATATATATATATTATACACATCATTTATAACAATAAGAACATAAATAAAACAATTAATGAATAACACAAAGCTCGAGTTTGAACAATTTTTCACAAGTCAGACTCGAGCTCGAGCATTGCTAAGTTAAACGAGTTAAACTCAACCTCAAGCTCTATTAAGCTAAACTAGTTCGCTTGGCTTCGTTTACACCCATAAACTTTATATATCAAACCAGACTTAAAGATACATTTGTGTAACTAAAACTTTTCAACCGAACGATTATATTTGAATTTTTTTATACATTCACTTCAACTTAACCACCATTTGCAACTTGAGGGTTCAAAAAATTAGATCTTGACATTGATACACCATGTTAACAAAAAACGGGCCAACTGAATATTAACAAACTCCAAACCCCCTTTAGTTCCGTCCATCCAAAGTTTACAATCTATATATAATTTTTGAATCAGTCAATCACATTATACATTATATATACACATATTGTATATATACATATTAAAATGAACTTATGATGAACAGTAGAAAACTATTTTTAAGTATTTATTTTATGATTTTCGGTTTTGATAGTATTTTATTTATACAACTCTCTCTGCGACAACGATGCATAGTAGATAACTTTTGTTAATTATTTATTTTGTCTTTTAATAATATCGGTATCAATGCCCGTATTCATTTTTATGGTTTTCAGTTCTGATAGTATCTTATTTATACAACCTTGTCTGTATCAATATATGAATTCGTTTTTATGGTTTTCGATTGATGTAAAACACGTGTTGATTATTATACGGGTACCCATATCGATACTGATACCATAATGATACAAACCAGTAGCGCCCGAACAACATTAGTACCAGTGTGGGTTTTTATGGTTTTCGATCCATGTAAAACACGTGTTGATAGTATACCAACTGTTTGTATCATACCGATAGTGTAACAAACCAAACCGACACCGATTGAAAAACCCGCTGCGATAGAGCGGGAAATCCCCCTAGTTAGCTATCATTTTGCACAAAAGAATGTTGGGAAAACTCCATTAAGCAAGCTTGCTTTAGATTCATGACACTAGCATATGGTGTGCAAGAGCCTGCCTGCTAACCCAATGGGGGTGACTGTTGGTGGACACATTACCTTTCTCCCATATTTCAGACACCTTGCACAGTGTAGTAGGCCATTCCAACGTCCATGAAGCTTGCTTGCTAGCACACTAACCCTAGTAAAAGATTCTTCAATGGGACCCATCCCAAATCCAGGGGCGGACCTACCTTAATAGAAGGGGTAGCCTCCGCTACCCTTTGTCGCTCCAACGGTAGTATAAATTTTGGAAAAAATTAACGTTTTTTTCGATTTCGTTACCCCTACCAAAATTTTTTAGATAACCACTGCGAACATCATCTGCCATATTATCCATAAGATCAATCATGATACATGATTGACGGAATTATTTGATTTGATGTTAATGTATAGAATATTGATGGAATAAAATATAGCCTTTTATGGACATAAGGGCACAAGATATCATGCAAATGTTGCCCATATGACATGCTTCGTGATTAAAATCAAAAGTTAGCCATGATGGAGTTAAACACGAGGGATGACTATTTGATGGAACATAATATGAGGATATTATATGTATATCCATTATACTTTATCATACTTTACCCTAATGAATATAAAACTTGTGTTATTAGACGCTTTTAGCTGTTACATGTAACACCTTAAACACGTTTTGACTCAAAACGACGCAACGAAAATACTGACTCAAAAATTCTTTCTTTATTGACTATATGACATCCTTAAAGGTTCATTTAAAAATTATTGAACACTTTCTTGATAAGATTTACTACATTCATTTTTTATTAACTTGCTAAATGTAATACATAATACAAGCTATGAGACCACTCTTCCCGTACAATCCTTACTCTTTGACTCGATCTTCGTCCACATATCTCCCATGATGATATTGATGATCTGACTAATCTGCGGTCACCACATACATAACCATCACATTAGTAAAGGGTGACATCTTACATAATTAAATGAATATATAATTAATCAATAACTGCATAGTGTTCTAACTATGTTTACTACTCCATAATTATATCCTTCTAAATTTGTTCTTTACACCGGACCTCGCATCTTCAAAAGCCAAACACTTACATACCTACATTCATGTTTCATTCTCAACAGCAAAACGGTTAGCAAGACATAATCTCAACGTATTGAAGACCTACATCTTCGCATAGGCACATACCTTAATCTACATTCAATTACAACCAGTATTATCATTTGTATATATCCAAAAATATACATACCCATCGCATACAAACGTCTCATGTACATACGTGCATGACATGTACCCACTACGACTCTATACTTAAATACATGCATGCATGCAAGTCACGTTCATTTGTTCACATTCAATTACAGAACTTAAATTTACACTCACTATTCATCAATAATCACACCTGCAAATAAGTTAATCCTTTCTTGTCTATAACGCATTTGCTCAATCCGAGCTTTGATCATTCAATTACATAATTGGGTATATGACATACACATACGAAACCACGATCATTATGCATATTTCAAGACTGATACTTTCACATGTACTTAAGTTTTACAAGTCTAACATCACTTAAGAACTTTTAAAAACATCTTACGGAATACTGGGACGGAAACATGATTTGTCGGATTCAAGAAACTACAATAATCAGGAAATTGGCAAAACCCCCGTAAGCTACGGCCTGCCTACGGTAGCCACATTCTGCCAAAACTTAAATCATATACCGTAAGCTACGGCCAGCTGCCGTAGCTTACGGTCAGCTGCTGCTGATTTTGGCCTTGCAGCTTATTTGACCCGTTTCGAGTCCCGTTCGTTCATGCCTACTCCGATTCACTTCAAATTAAACATGTAACATCTAAACGAGGTCCCGTTTCTCTTTACACTACCATAGTCTCACTTTAACAATAAATTCTACATTTACATAAGCCCAAATGTGCTTTAGTTATATCATTTAAGCGATAAATCTTACTATTTAGATTTGCCCCGTTCGGTTTTTATCATACAACTTCCAATTTAGTTGACCATTATCAACCCAATACCATCAAACTCATCTGGTACTTCCATTGATCTTACGTTCCTATAAGCCTCTCAACAATTAAAATATAACATTACCCTTTAAGTACTAAAGAGTGATTCCGGAAATCACTTACCTTAAGCGTGTGTAATGGAGCTTACTTCCTTGCCTCATCTCGACCCGTTAGCCCTCCGTGCTTGAGTCAATTGATACGATTCCCATCCTTACATGTCATCACGTTCGTATCAAGGTTAGCATATATGATCATACATATAAACCTTCATTGCTTTTTATTTACACATTATTTGACTTTCATTAGTCAAGTTTTGCATACATAAGACATATACCAATAAGTACCTCATTCAAATCTCACACAACTCAATTGTTATCTCACATAGCACATAAATCATCTATTACATAACACACTAATTCTCTATTCTTACAATTGTGTCCAAAAGCCTATCCATTACATTCATACACTGTTGACTTTCAAAAGTCAACGGTCCAACTTTCATGATCTTACAAATTGACAACTGTAACATCCGTCAAAAACGGATTTACCAAACCCGCTCCGTTTAGCAACCGAACAGTCAGTCAAAATTTTCGTTGCGAATTAAATGCCCAAAATATTTTTAAACGATCCGTAACCAATTATTATACGGGAATATATATTTAGTTTTTGAAAAACTGTCAAAAATCGCAAAATAAAAATGAATTGTTTCAGCCGGGTTTCGAACCCGGGTCTGTACCGAGTCAGTCAACAACTCATCTCTCAACACACAAACCACTGCGCCGCGGACTTTGTTTGTTATTTAATGAAATCATTTAATTGATAAAGTGTCGTTATGAATTCAAAATCGGCGCCCAAACGATTCAGTCGTCGGAATCCCGGAATTCTCGCGAGTCTTAACTACAACTTACGTTATAACGTAAACCATTAACCACATATCGGTTATAACCGATGTTTGAAGTCCGCGACCAAAATCAAAACCGCCGGAAAAATTTAAATAACGAACACAGTCCGAAATCAGACCAAATACATCTCATTTTTCCCCTATAAATTCAACCACAACCGTCTGCAAACCTTTTCGCTAAAAATCACATCTTTTCACGGCGTAATTCCACTCGCCGGAATTTCTCTGCTCATCGCCGGAAAACCGTTTTCCCCATTGCCGAGCCTTACTGAACCTCCTAAGTTTATACCGAAGTCACCCTTACTCTTTCCAAGCTTTCCGGAGACTTGCTGCTGCAAGGCACCAGACGCCGGAGTTGTTTTCTGTCGCCGGAGTTCTGCCGGAAAACAGAGGAAAACGAGTCGGTATACCTCACGCTTATTTTCCTTTCTTTTTACTTCTATCTTACCAGTAATTAACCTAAAACACTAATGAAACTTGAATAAAAACTCGAACCAGTCAGACCCGATTTCTGGTTCAACATTGACGAAGAAGACGATGTTTTTCTATATCATATAAGTATATTATAAATCAGGATTTTACTCGGGTTAGACACACAGTCCAGCGGTGGACTGTGTGCACATAAGACGTTAATCATGCAAAGGTCTCGAGTTCGATTCCCGTCTCACACACGCTGCCTTAATAAAATCTATTTTTTTGTTTACTGAACCGGAGTCGCCTAAGATATATGTTAAGTATATTAATAACCGAAATAATAACCAAGTTAGACACACAGTCCAGCGGTGGACTGTGTGTTTGTTTATATCACAGGTCACGAGTTCGAGTCCGGTCCTCAGCACCGACTCGGACAATTAACTCTTCTTTTTAAATAAGGCAGAAATGGAAATATCTATTTTGTATTTAAGTATAATAAAAATCAAATTGTATAACATGTTGAACACACAGTCCAGCGGTGGACTGTGTGTTAGATTAACCCACAGGTCCCGGGTTCGAGACCTGTGGAGCGCACCGCCGAATCGCTTAAACAGTTTTTAAAATAAAAATGATTTTCGGTTTAATCTAATTAATATATATATATATAATTAAAATCAGATATATAACGGGTTAGACACGTAGCTCAGTTGGTAGAGCTGCGTGCACGCGTACGAGAGGTCTCGGGTTCGAGCCTCACTCAGCGCACAATAATCTGCCATCGAACCGGTCAACGGTCAGGTCAACGGTCAACGGGCCGGTCAACGGTCAGAAAAAAATAAATTTTTTATTATTTTTATTTAATTATTTTAATTAAAGATCAATTATAAATACTTAAAAATAACATTTTTAAGGTTAGAAAATAGCCTCAAACTCACAAAAATGCACCCAACAATCCTACTAAAATAGTTTAATAAAATCCGTTTACTTACCAAACCATAATGCGATTTATCTAGGTTAAATCTCACTCGTGGTTAAAACCACTTCGCGTGCATTCAACGTCATCAACCGAACGCACCCACTGTGAGTGAATCTTACAATTCCCCCTTTTAAATTACACGTTTTGGGGTGTGTCATGTGTTATGAAATTAATTAATTTATTTATTTAAACTTGTGCCATACCACATCATGACTTAAACTTAGATTGTTTTATTGTTGTGATTTACTTATTGCCATTTGTCAAGTCATATGAAACTTATACATTAAGCCCATCAGTTCCTCGTGGGAGACGAGTGGAACATCGCGTGCTTCACATCAAATTCATTATTATTCATGTGTGTATCATTGAGTTTATATTGTTTGTGGTTGTGTTATTCATATTATCATGTTTATGCAATTCATTCATCAGGCCCCTCAGTTTCTCGTGAGAGACGAGTTGAGCATCGCGTGCCTTTAATTGTTCCATTATTATTCAGGAGTTTTTCATTTAACATATTATGATTGTTGATCAAGTTACATCTAATTTTACTCATGTTTGGTTGTGCACATATTTCATAATCAATTTAAATAAATTGTTCAAATGTTTTCCATAGGATTCACTCGCCAACATTATGTTGATCCAAAAACCTTTTTACACATGATACAGGTGAACAGGTTGAAGCAAGGAAAACATAGGATATGCCTTAGAAGAGAACAAAGAAGTTTAGATTGTAGTTAGATCATGTTGTAGCAATCATTGTAAATTTCCATTTAAATTGTATTAATGAATATGAAACGTTTAATAAATGTCATGAGCTTTGATGATAACCCAATCATGCCCCGATCACCTTATCCGCTGCGGGTCGGGGTGTGACAGATTGGTATCAGAGCCATGACTATAGGGATATAGGATAGGTTATTAGACCCTTAGAGCCTATACTATAGTCTGCCTAAATTTTAAATTGATTAGGTGGTTACATACAAACTTGTGATATTTATTGTTTCATATTTGTTTACATTTCAGTCAAACATACATGCTCATATACATGTTCATTATACATATATACATATTCATTATACATATATCGATGTTCATGTATTCAATTTATTTTCATATTCTCATTATCCAAAGATTTTATGCAATTTTCAATTCTCATCAAAGTAAGTTCTGCGACGGGCATGTAGTAACTGGAAGGGTACAAGTACCGGTAGTCGGAACGTCCTGTCTAGGCTGGCATTCGTATAAATCCAATATAACGGACCAGTTTGCCTACCTGGGGACCAACGATGAGAGTACGAAGGACCTATTAGGCCAAAGCATGCCACACCAAACGTCGTTCGAACTAACCCTACTTTGAGGTGTCATCGTGTCTACACCTGGACACATTCCGAACATCACACGTTGTATACATATTTCTCGATTTTCCTGGGTTTTTGTGTACGCAATCAGGCAGAAACCGTGCGAACCATATGAAAAACCGGTATTCATGGGGGCCCACATGATTACACAAGGTAAAGTATGGCGGTCATGACGGGCCTAACAGCGAGCAAAGCCCAAGACATCCTATGGATGTAGTATTTTTGTATAATTATTTTATAAATGATCATTCTTGAATGCGACCCATGATCCCAAAAGCATCCAACTCATACTCTTGTCATGTATTCATTGTAGATGTCTTCTAACCTCGCCCGTAGGAAGACGAGAGCAAGAAAAGCCCGCGAACGCATGGCTACCTTAATCGCTCAACAAATGGCTGCTGTAATACCCAACATTGTAATCCAAGTTCAACAAGCACTTACCAATAATCCTGTCAATCAAGCAAACCAAAACATTTTCAACTCTTCCCCAAATACCACTAAATGTACCTACAAGCATTTCAAATCATGCGACCCTCCGAAATACAAAGGTACTGAAGGCGTCACCGCTCTCCTCCATTGGTTTGAAGAAATGGAGAATACTTTTCTAAATTGCGATTGCCCTGATGATCGCAAAGTGCGTTATGCTACCGGTCGACTATATGGGATAGCACTTACTTGGTGGAATACAGAGAAGGCAAAACGAGGTGTTGAAGATGCTATGACCCTAACTTGGAACGAATTGAAGGAAATCATGACCAGACGATTTTGCCCAAGGAGTGAAATCAAGAAGTTAGAAGATGAATTTTACTCATTGAAGCAAGTGGAAGGAGACCACACCACCTACAACAAAAGGTTCCTCGAATTACATCAAATGGTTCCCAGCATGTTTACTCCCCTCTACTGTTTGATAGAGCACTACATACGTGGCCTTCCGCCACAAATTCAAGACCCTGTAATAAGTACCAAGCCTACAACTTTGGAAGCAGCAATGGAGCTAGCAACAGAGCTCACCGAGAACCGAATCCGAAACAAAGACTTCAAGGAGGAGAAGAAGAAGGATAAAGAATCAACTGAAACCTCCGACTCCACTCAACCCGAATCCCCTCCTCAACCCAATCCTAAGAGAAGAAGAGTCGGACGACTTTTCGCTGCTACTCAACGAAATCCACCAGTTTTTCATGCCATACCCATCCGAGCTATCCCAACCACCCAAGTGGCACCCAACTCAGCTTACCCAAATAAGAAACCATATCTTGGACCTCACCCTCGATGCAACAACTGTTTTTATCACCATCCCCTTATTTTACCTTGCCGGCTATGTACAACTTGTGGACGTTATGGTCATTTGAGCAATGTTTGTCGCACCTTTCAAGACCAAACCTTTTCCCCTACTCAAAACATGGCCCAAACTTATCACCAACCCCAACACCCCATGTTCCCATATGCTCGAGCTTGCTTCAATTGTGGCGACCCTACCCACTTTAGAAACACATGCCCTCAATTGGTAAACGTTATCAACACTCAAGCCCAATCAAACCCAGTTAACCAAGTAAACCAAGAAAACCCAACCACTATGCCACCAGCAAGAGGAAGAGTCTTCAATATCAACGCCAACCCTGTCGAAGATAATGACGGCCCAAACGAAGATACTCAGCTAGTCCTTTTCGCCGAAGATCCAGATTCAACTCCTATTGTTTAGCCTTCTTTATCACATGTGTAGACTGTTAGAGTAATTATGGTATATTATATATTATATATTGTTTTCAGTATATGATTTTGCTGAGGCCGTAACTCCCCATCCATCGAGGTTGAGTTTGATCCCCATTTTATTATGGGTTGATCAGGGCGTGCCCGCACGATCGGCTCCGTTTGTTGAGCCTTGATCGGTTACGTAATTTTACATTTCAATACATGCAATACGTTCGGCTCCGTTTGATTGAGCCTTGAGCGCACATTTCAATTTACATTTCCAGTTCATGCAATACGTTCGGCTCCGTTTGATTGAGCCTTGAGCGCACATTTCAATTTACATTTCCAGTTCATGCAATACGTTCGGCTCCGTTTGATTGAGCCTTGAGCGCACATACAATTTCATTATCAGTATCTTGTGGTTGTGGTGTTTGTAGTAGAGTCGCATCGAACTAACCATAACTTTCGGATAAAGTCAACGAAAATTTGACAAGGATATGGTGGATACGCCGATGGTACTTCCTATATATAAGTATTCTTGTCAAATGATCGGAGGCATTATCAGGCGGTTATGAGAGGTTCCATGCATAGGCTGATTGTGTGATGGTTGTTTAAATTAAGTTGTTCAATTTCAGTACATTCAATACGTTCGGCTCCGTTTGATTGAGCCTTGAGCGCACATACAATTTCATTCAATACGTTCGGCTCCGTTTGATTGAGCCTTGAGCGCACAGACAATTTCATTATCAGTATCATGTGGTTGTGGTGTTTGTAGTAGAGTCGCATCGAACTAACCATAACTTGCGGATAAAGTCAATGAAAATTTGACAAGGATATGGTGGATACGCCGATGGTACTTCCTATATATAAGTATTCTTGTCAAATAATCGGAGGCATTATCAGGCGGTTATGAGAGGTTCCATGCATAGGCTGTTTGTGTGGTTAAGTTATTCATATTCAGTACATGCAATACGCTCGGCTCCGTTTGATTGAGCCTTGAGCACACAATTTCAATTTCAGTACATTCAATATGTTCGGCTCCGTTTGATTGAGCCTTGAGCACACAATTTCAATTTCAGTACATTCAATACGTTCGGCTCCGTTTGATTGAGCCTTGAGCGCACATCCATTTTATTTTCAGTACATGCAATACGATCGGCTCCGTTCGATTGAGCCTTGATCGCACAGATATATTTCATTTCAGTAATTTATGTTTGTTGTATTGATTGTAGAGTTATAGGACTAATCATAATTCACTGATAAAACTAATGAAAATTTGGCAAGAATATGGTGGATACGCCGCTGGTACTTCCTATATATAAGTATTCTTGCCAAAGGATCAGAGGCATTATCGGACGGTTATGAGAAGTTCTATGTAGGATTTATTAGTTCTTGGTAACCAATCATAACTTGTGGATAAACCTAATGAAAATTTGGCAAGAATATGGTGGATACGCCGCTGGTACTTCCTATATATAAGTATTCTTGCCAAAGGATCAGAGGCATTATCAGGCGGTTATGAGAAGTTCCATGTAGGATTTAGTATTGCCTTGGTTGGAATTTTGTGTTACATTGATATCATCATGTTATTTAAAGAGATTGGATTGTGTTCCATTTCTACATAAACTAACCTCTCCATCATAATAAACGAGAGAGGAACTTCCATCATTCAAACATATATGCTATCAGAATGTGGATTCAAATATTTGCTGATGTGTTTATTCATGTTCAAATATTTGCTGATATGTTCATTCATGTTTAAATATTAGCTGTTGTGTTTTTATTTATGTCCCATATAGGTTGTAGTGTTAGAAGTTTTGCCTTAGGATATAACCATACTTTCCCAAACTTATCTAAACTCTTGTGCATGATATCATTTTTAACAAATCATTCCTGTTTATCAATACTTATACAGTAGGCAACAAAAAGCGATTCCTGAATAGGGTACTTAACCCTTACAAGGAACGTTATCGCCTCGAACAAAAACTTAAGCCCTTATTTTGTTAAGCATACAACTGTCAAACAGAATATCATCATTCTTTTAGTCAAATATATCACAATTTAAATTTCGGGACGAAATTACTAAAAAGCAGGGGATACTGTAACATCCGTCAAAAACGGATTTACCAAACCCGCTCCGTTTAGCAACCGAACAGTCAGTCAAAATTTTCGTTGCGAATTAAATGCCCAAAATATTTTTAAACGATCCGTAACCAATTATTATACGGGAATATATATTTAGTTTTTGAAAAACTGTCAAAAATCGTAAAATAAAAATGAATTGTTTCAGCCGGGTTTCGAACCCGGGTCTGTACCGAGTCAGTCAACAACTCATCTCTCAACACACAAACCACTGCGCCGCGGACTTTGTTTGTTATTTAATGAAATCATTTAATTGATAAAGTGTCGTTATGAATTCAAAATCGGCGCCCAAACGATTCAGTCGTCGGAATCCCGGAATTCTCGCGAGTCTTAACTACAACTTACGTTATAACGTAAACCATTAACCACATATCGGTTATAACCGATGTTTGAAGTCCGCGACCAAAATCAAAACCGCCGGAAAAATTTAAATAACGAACACAGTCCGAAATCAGACCAAATACATCTCATTTTTCCCCTATAAATTCAACCACAACCGTCTGCAAACCTTTTCGCTAAAAATCACATCTTTTCACGGCGTAATTCCACTCGCCGGAATTTCTCTGCTCATCGCCGGAAAACCGTTTTCCCCATTGCCGAGCCTTACTGAACCTCCTAAGTTTATACCGAAGTCACCCTTACTCTTTCCAAGCTTTCCGGAGACTTGCTGCTGCAAGGCACCAGACGCCGGAGTTGTTTTCTGTCGCCGGAGTTCTGCCGGAAAACAGAGGAAAACGAGTCGGTATACCTCACGCTTATTTTCCTTTCTTTTTACTTCTATCTTACCAGTAATTAACCTAAAACACTAATGAAACTTGAATAAAAACTCGAACCAGTCAGACCCGATTTCTGGTTCAACATTGACGAAGAAGACGATGTTTTTCTATATCATATAAGTATATTATAAATCAGGACGGGTTAGACACACAGTCCAGCGGTGGACTGTGTGCACATAAGACGTTAATCATGCAAAGGTCTCGAGTTCGATTCCCGTCTCACACACGCTGCCTTAATAAAATCTATTTTTTTGTTTACTGAACCGGAGTCGCCTAAGATATATGTTAAGTATATTAATAACCGAAATAATAACCAAGTTAGACACACAGTCCAGCGGTGGACTGTGTGTTTGTTTATATCACAGGTCACGAGTTCGAGTCCGGTCCTCAGCACCGACTCGGACAATTAACTCTTCTTTTTAAATAAGGCAGAAATGGAAATATCTATTTTGTATTTAAGTATAATAAAAATCAAATTGTATAACATGTTGAACACACAGTCCAGCGGTGGACTGTGTGTTAGATTAACCCACAGGTCCCGGGTTCGAGACCTGTGGAGCGCACCGCCGAATCGCTTAAACAGTTTTTAAAATAAAAATGATTTTCGGTTTAATCTAATTAATATATATATATATAATTAAAATCAGATATATAACGGGTTAGACACGTAGCTCAGTTGGTAGAGCTGCGTGCACGCGTACGAGAGGTCTCGGGTTCGAGCCTCACTCAGCGCACAATAATCTGCCATCGAACCGGTCAACGGTCAGGTCAACGGTCAACGGGCCGGTCAACGGTCAGAAAAAAATAAATTTTTTATTATTTTTATTTAATTATTTTAATTAAAGATCAATTATAAATACTTAAAAATAACATTTTTAAGGTTAGAAAATAGACTCAAACTCACAAAAATGCACCCAACAATCCTACTAAAATAGTTTAATAAAATCCGTTTACTTACCAAACCATAATGCGATTTATCTAGGTTAAATCTCACTCGTGGTTAAAACCACTTCGCGTGCATTCAACGTCATCAACCGAACGCACCCACTGTGAGTGAATCTTACAATTCCCCCTTTTAAATTACACGTTTTGGGGTGTGTCATGTGTTATGAAATTAATTAATTTATTTATTTAAACTTGTGCCATACCACATCATGACTTAAACTTAGATTGTTTTATTGTTGTGATTTACTTATTGCCATTTGTCAAGTCATATGAAACTTATACATTAAGCCCATCAGTTCCTCGTGGGAGACGAGTGGAACATCGCGTGCTTCACATCAAATTCATTATTATTCATGTGTGTATCATTGAGTTTATATTGTTTGTGGTTGTGTTATTCATATTATCATGTTTATGCAATTCATTCATCAGGCCCCTCAGTTTCTCGTGAGAGACGAGTTGAGCATCGCGTGCCTTTAATTGTTCCATTATTATTCAGGAGTTTTTCATTTAACATATTATGATTGTTGATCAAGTTACATCTAATTTTACTCATGTTTGGTTGTGCACATATTTCATAATCAATTTAAATAAATTGTTCAAATGTTTTCCATAGGATTCACTCGCCAACATTATGTTGATCCAAAAACCTTTTTACACATATACAGGTGAACAGGTTGAAGCAAGGAAAACATAGGATATGCCTTAGAAGAGAACAAAGAAGTTTAGATTGTAGTTAGATCATGTTGTAGCAATCATTGTAAATTTCCATTTAAATTGTATTAATGAATATGAAACGTTTAATAAATGTCATGAGCTTTGATGATAACCCAATCATGCCCCGATCACCTTATCCGCTGCGGGTCGGGGTGTGACAACAACCACATTCAAAGTTAGCCCATTTACATAACTCTACCATCTTTACTTGCTAATAAGTTCAAACGCTTCATATCTAGGACATGATCATTTACTAATCATGATCAAACACTTAATCCCACATATGGTGTGCATCACACCTTCAAAGCTTGTAGTACTACCTTCTAATGCATGTTTCTTACTAAATCTTTTTATCAAACTAATTTCCACTTGTATTCCATGTAAAACACATTCTTTATACTAATCTATTATCAATTACATCATTATCACATTCTACATTTATTTTCCATTATATGTATACAATTCCTCCTATTTTTGTCACTTAGACATTTCATCAAATACTTGGTGTGCATACAACACACGAGGCACAATGTACAAGTATTTTATTGCATAATCTTCCTAGTTCATAACATAGATCATCAAATTCAATTAGAATCATATAGTTTTCATACTATATCTAAATTAACTAAAATTACTCATTACATACAATATCACACATCAACATTACACAACTCTTGAACATGTATAACCATTCTTGTCATCAATTTCACTACTACAAGTTGGTTCCTCCCAAAAACATCAAATTACTTATAATCCTACATAACTCGTGTTCCGTATGGTGATTCTAATACATATTCATACTAAATTTCATTCTAATTCGTGGGTTAATCATAAACCCACTTCTTATAAAATCACCAAACTAAAATCTACAACTTACCACATGTTAATATGAGCTAGAGGGTGAGAAATCTCCATTCATGCAATGTTTTTCCTTCAATTTTGGTCTTGATTTGGCTGAATTGTATACATGTTCTTGAGATAGGGTTTCTTCTCTATCTCTTCCTCCATACACGACACATACATATTTACATACTAAAATTCTGCATTTTTACATTTAAGCCAAACTTCATTCTAAATCTCCAAATTCAGCCCTTCATGTTTGTTACTTGCTCATTATTGTCCCACATTCATTCTTTATTTGTTTTGACTAAACTATTTAACTAGGTTAAATAACCTAGTCATTTTATTTTATGTTTTATCATATGAAAACGTATGGCGGATGTAAACATTCGAGTTTTGGGGCATTACATTACATCATCTGACACATAATATTCTTATAAATCTTTCAAAACTCCAATTTCATCTTCAGCCCTACAAATATCTTTACCATCCTTGATGGTCCATACCCTTATAGAATGGTATCTCACCTAAGGGCTTCTTAGGATGAATGAACTCTAGTGATAAGGCCCTCCAAGGACTTGATCTCCAAAGGGCCATTAAAGATGGTTTATTAGCATTGTATATGGTAAGAGTACCGAGGATATATTTATTAATATCATGTGTAGAAACAATATTCTAGTAGTATTTTGATCCTTTAGTGTATAGGCAGCACTAGAGGTGCATAAATCGGGTTTTGGGCCGTACCCGAAACCAGGTATAAGGGTACCTGGGTATTCGAAAGAATTGGGTATAGGAATTTAGAATAAAACCCAGTGAAACCAGTTTGGGTATGCGTATACCCAAAACCGGGTACAAATCGGGTAGGGGTGGAATTTTAAAAACTTACCGTTAGAAAAACTGGTTCTAACAGTAATATAGCCGTTTACAACCAGTTATTTACCATTCCAACCCTCTAAATTAGTATAAATAGGCCTAGAATGTTTAGTTTTAACCGCACCACTTCTCGAACTCTCAAACACTTTCTAAAAATACAAAACCACTCAAGTTTTTTTTATATCTCCAAGACTCCAAGTAAAGAAAAAAATTTTGGTGCTTGAAACCAAACGAACCCCGAGGTTTGGAAGCACTACGACTTGTGTCTAATGTTGGACAACACGACATGGCTCAGTTCAAATGTTGTGAAAGTTCTTGAAAGTCGTGGCAAATTCAACTTTCAAAAACATACGAATAAACTTTGCCCGGTAAAAAAAGCGAAAAAAAGAAGGGGAGTCGTCTGCATCCGCTAGCCAAAAATAGGGATAGTGTTTAACTTTCACATTATGTGTTACTTGTTTAAGTTTTATTACGGTTATTTAATGTTTAAGCTTAGGATGTAATGTTTAGTGTTTAGTATTTAATCTTTTATTGTGTAATGTTTAGTGTCTTTATGTTTGATGTTTTAATGTTTAATGTTTAGATTTAATAAAATAACATTAATAATAATAATGGTTAACATAACAAATAAATACTAATACTAAAATACTAATATGAAATTACTAATACTAATTACAATTGAACATTTATTATAAGCTTCCAAATTTCAAGCCTGGTAAAGAGTCTACCATTAACTTATTCATACTTCGTCATTGATTTTTCAATAACTTGCTCATTGTCATTTTCATCTTCCAACTCGTCCATTCATCGGTTGTGAATCTCATGAAATCTTCCTATTGGTTAGACCATGCTTATGATCTTTGCTTTGAGATTATTACTTGTATGGTCGTTTTGAAAACCCATTTCGTTCTCAAACCTCTCCTTAACGCGAGACCAAAAACCACTCCCAAAATCATTACATGTACCCTTCCCTCGTAAGTCTTCGGTCCTAACATGTACAAAATATGAAATGCCAACACCTTCATAGCCCACGCTCCAATAAATCGACACCTCTATAGCCCACAATCTGAGATGCCAACACCTCCATAGCCCACACTCCGATACACTGGCACCTCCATAACCCATACTCTAATACGCCAACACCTCCACAGCCCACACTACCATAATCTGGCGCCTCCACACACACACATACATACACTTACACACATACACATACATACACACACACATACACATACACTTACACATATACATACACACATACACATACACATACACTTAAAGTAAAGATAGATACAGACATCCTACAATTGTTTCCGGTCATGACGAACGTTGTTCCACTAACACTAATGGCTAGACATGAGCATATGAACAATGCTTCTCCCTCATTACCGATGTGCCCAAGAACTCCGATGGCTCGAAGTGAAAGATAGGGCCTTGCTCGGTATTCCAAGACGATCAGTTTTAGCACAAATTCCGAGCCCAACCAACCCGCTAGCAATGTTCTACAATATTAACTCGATGACTTCTCCTCGGACAAAGATGTACATAACATACACAAACAATGTAGTTCCATGTATTGAAATACCGAGAACTTGCCATTATGATGGGTGTTCCCGAGATTGCTGATTTTAGTAAGAAGTTTAGATTGTCATTTCTAGTAAGAAGCGGAAGCTTGCTATTTATAAAAATAATTTAATGACATAATCTCCGTGAAGCTTTTTAAAACTAATCTGATACCTGGTCACATACTGGTCGGTATATACCCGTTCAGTTATCCATCTCAAATATTTCAGATTTACCTATCAAATTCGAGTTTGTAATCAATTGGCATCACTAATAGTATCCAATATCAAACACATATATGTACAGAAAATCAAGGGCATATTTTATGTTAGAATACACCACAAAATCCCTAGTGGAACGTAGAAAAGGCCGGCAATATGCGCATGGCCCCAACCTAGTAATGGATGTCAATTCAATCATCTATTATTTCGTTTTACTAAAATATCCAACAATACCCAATTATATCACACGGTTCTTTACTTAATTTTTTTAACAGCAAATTTAGATCACTAATGTATCACTGGAGTATCATCGTGTCACCAGCGGAACCATCCGATCATATCCATCTTTACTAGGCATAATCCTATACACCAATTTAGGAGGAAACCCAATAAATATCGGAAATACTCTCTTGTAGGAATCAAACCCAGAACCTATTGATCCCAAAACCATATCCCACCCCAAGATGCCACTAGGCTATAAAGTCGTGAAGTATATGGTATTAGCTAGCTACCGTAATTTGCAACTGAAAAAAGGAGTTCGCAAAAGTGGCGACCGATTCAAATAGGTTACAAAATTTTTATAAGGAAAATTAAAAATTATATCGGTAGTAAAAATTTCTGGTCTCGATTTTCTATAAAAGAATAAATGTAAACCTGATCGCCAATATCAAGATGGTAGGGCAAGCGAATTGAACGAATAAGGCCTTGTTTGTATTCGTTTGTTAAGAAATATATGTGTTCACGAACTATTCATGAACACTTATCAAACCATATTTTATGTCCGTGTTCGTTTGTTAAGTAAATGAAATTGTTTGTGTTTTTTTGTTAATTTTATACAACAAACATTAATGAGCATAAACTAATGTTCATGGACATAAATGGAAACAAACGAACACAAACAAACGTTCATGAACATAATGTATGATACACTGACACTTATTAAATATTTAATTTGTCGGAATTTTGAAGTTGTAAATACAATATAAAAACTAAAAACACTAATGAACTTTTGAACATGTTACCAAATGTTCACGTACATAAATGAACGAACACAACCTCTATTCATGGTCGTTCCTTTAACTAAACGAACGAAATTTCTTGTTTGTACTCGTTTGTTTAATAATCGAACGAACACCAACGAACCTTCTGCCAAATAGTTCACGAAGTGTTAACCGAATGTTTGATTTGTTTGCAGCCCTATAAGATAGATTTTCTACCACTCAAATCTGTAGCAAACGATTTCGGTCGCAAAAAATATCATAAACAAGTTTAGCTAGCTTGAAACCTTTTTGTGTCAAATGGTCATTAATTAAATTAAATGCCTCTAGTTAGCCACCTATTGTGATCACTTTGATGGTATACATGACCATTATTCTACATATGATTTCACTATATGATTTGATTGTTGACGAGCTATGACCCGGTTCACCTAACCCGAATCAGTCAAACACCTTTTCAATAATCCACATGTTATTCTATTAGATTTTATTCTAAATGAATAAATATTATTAACTAACAATGTCCCAAATATTAGGAAGATCTGCACCATCTTCTATTTATCGGATACAATCCATACGTACGTAAATAAAACTCCTAAATACAAGGAAACCCTAATCAACAATCACTATAAATACAGAGGTTAAACCGAAGGTAAGATCATCTACTGCCATAAATACTTTCCCCACTCCACACAAACTGAATTTTTATTATCACGTTGGAGGGTGGTCACAGTGTTCTGTTTTGTAGGCGAGAACTCTGATTGCCGTGAAGTTAACCAAAGGAGATCGACCCCTAGGTACACGTTTCTTCAACCGTAAATATCATAACCAATGTAAGGTTTAGGCATTGTTACAACACCGCTCTAAAAGGATGAAATGAAATTTGTACTATGTGCATGTAGTCTAACCCTAAATATCATAATAAATGTACCGTTAAAGCATTGTTACAACTCTGTTCATCCGGGATGAAAGCATAAAGCCTGAACGTAAATATGGTATCAAATGTTTTGTTAAGCATTGTTACAACAATGCTTAACCGGAATCAAATGAAGATTTTTGTAGCAGCGTGCATGTGTAGTACCATAAGTATCGTAACAAATGTTATGTTCGAAATACTAGTGGTGTCAATCGTGTCGGGTTGGCGGGTTGGTTGATTGACGGGTTGTGGTTTGGTGGGTTGAAATGTTCAACTCAAATCTGACCCATATTATTATTCGGGTAAAAGCTTTCAACCCTAACCCGCACACATATAAATGCCAATCAACTTGAACGTGACTCGTTTAACCCTTATTTTTAAGTGAGCCATATAATTTGACAATTTTTAAGCGAGATGTTGTGTTTAAGCAGGTTATCGATAACATATTTAACGTTGAGTATAAGTGTGACAAGTTAATAATATAATGTCGCAAAACGAACATTGTAATGACTAACCATTTAAAATAGAAACGAAAAAACAAAAACAAAACAAAACAAAAATCTAAATGGTTAAATAGGTTAACGGGTCAACCCGTTTTTATACGAGTCAACCCGAGCCTGACCTGTTTAACCTGTATTTTTAAATGAGCCATACAATTTGACGATTTTAATCGAGTTGTGTTTTAAGCGGGTTATCGATACTATGTTTAATGATGAGTATAAATGTGAAAAGTTAATAATATAATGTGTCAAAACGAACATTATAATGACTAACCATTAAAATAGAAACGAAAAAACAAAAACATAAAAAAAATCTAAATAGTTAAACAGGTTAACGGGTCAACCTGTTTTCATACGGGTTAACTCAAACCCAACCCGTTCTTTTAAACGGGTCGTGTTAGTCAATCCAAACCTTTTTTTTTTCGCGTGCCAGATTAATGTGTCGTGTCAACAATTAGTGTCGCTACAAAGTATGTAACAACATTACCTTACCACCATTCACGGCTACTCAGGCCCATTAGATAATACATGCAAAGTTACATAAATACCCCTCATGCACCATATTCTTCATCCCATAATAATATTGTATGTTATCTAATCTAACAAAGTGGACACTCGTATCAACCACTATAAAAACATCATGAATCCTTGATCAAAAATAAAACCCAACAAAATGCATTTGAAAACCTACCAAATTGTGGTACTTGTTCTCTTCTTATTAATCTCTACTGCCACTTTGGCATACAACCCTAAAGGTGGAAGAAAAACCCTTGTGAACCAAATGTCCACTTCAACTTCAACTCCAACTGCAACTACTGGATCAGCCCATGGTTCAAACTGGGACAGTAGTTGGGGTTATGGGTCAAGCCCTGGGGGTGGGTGGGGTTACGGGTCGGGTTCAGGCCGGTCTCCTAATGGGTTTGGTAAGGGGTATGGGTTTGGTTATGGGTCTGGGAGTGGGAGTGGAAGTGGTTCAGGATCTGGTTATGGGTATGGGTCTGGTGGTGGTGGACATGGTTTTGGCGGTGGTCGTGGCGGTGGAAGCCACGGATAAAGCGGCGGCACCCTTTTGAAAAACATGTGTTTGGTTTAATTGTATGATCAATTGATGTTTCATTGAAGAAGGTAAGAGTGATTTAGCAGTCTAAATGTATGCTATCTAGTGTGGTGTGCAAGATTATTGTGATTGTGATTGTGCTTGTTTATAGTTGATGTGTGTGTGTATATATATTTACGGTCATCCTAAGTTAAATTTACATATTTGAGTGTTTTTTTATAAAGTTTGTCCTTCATTAATCATAGAACTTGGAGGTTTTGTAATTTAAATTCTTGATTGTGATTTACTTGAATATCTCTAAAAACCGTGTGTACACTTTAAGGGTGAATTATTTCGTTGGTACTCTCATAAATATTCAATCGGATAATTATCAAAGAGATCAGAATGAGTATGAAATTTGGTATACCCAAATGCGGCCAAAGTGTTAATATTATACGTGAGAACTCATTACAACGTTTCAATGAAACATCACGATTCGTCACAAACGAGTTAGTTAATTGGTTGTTATAAGTCTTAATATGTAGTTAACTCAGTAGTAGATTACACAACAATAGTGACATCAATAGTTAATATTAATGCTCCTATTTTGCTAGTGATGCTTTAATCAATATTGATGTACAAGTTTGCTAATGTCGTACAAAGTTGCTATTGTAGTCAAGTTTGCTACCGCTACACAAAGTTGCTATTGAGTAGTAGTATTTTTTTACAGATCTTCATCGCACCCCTTCATCTAGTGTTTAAAGGGTTTCAAGTTTATTGTAACCGTACAGTTTCAAGTTCAAGTATTCAAGTTTAGTTTTAATATTTTCCGTTAGTTATCTTTCGGTTTCTTGTTTTTAGGTTTGATCATGAAGTGGTGTAATGTTTGTTGCGATTAGAAGTATTTGTGTGATCATCTTTCTTCTCGGTCCGATTCGTCCTGGGAACCCGTTAATTGTGATACCAACGTAACCCTCTTTGGTTTTAAAGGGTTTCGCTCTTTAGAATCCTAAAATTCTTAAGTGCTTGAAATCATAATATAGTCAAGATAAATGTGTACTTTACACCTCGTAACTAAGGTTGTTGTTTACTATGATTTGTGTTTAGTATAATTGTAAATTCAATTATACTAAAATTGACATTAAATCACCAATGACTCATCATCAGATAATTTGGAATTCCTTATGAAATTCTTCTCTCATTATTGACATAATAGTAACTTATTGTGAGATTCCTTTTACGAGTTTAAATAATACTTATGATTGTTTCTATGAGTTTTCATCAATTTGAAAACGTTGCTAAACTAATAATCCATATACAATTCGCAAATACGTAATAAACGGTCAAACAATACCTATAATTCAAGTTTCACCTAAACCCTAAAACTAAATATCCATATAATTATTCAAGAAACAATATATGACCAAATATGAAAAATATTTTTGGTTTTTATGTGTTTTCCAAATACCAATATATGAAACCACAAAAAGTGTATATATATATATATATATATATATATATTATGTTTTGTACCATGGAATGGAATGACAATGATAATTTCTTACTTGTTTAATTTTAGAAAGTGAAATGGTAAATTAAACAATAAATAAATTAAAACTTTTTCTTAAGGTAACTAAATAAACAGACAAAGTACACATAAATAAAAAAAAGTAAAAACTCTCAAGTAAACTAAAATATTTATTTTTAAAATGTTATTTTTATTAACATTAAATAAGTTTGAACACTTACTAAACAGTTGTATGTTATTGTTTTTTGAAATATGTGTTTGGGTAGATAGGTTTAATTATGAAAATAGTCCTACGTTAACTTAAAAGAATAAAAAGACCATCGTATTCTCCACAAGTTTCTTCTCCAGTCCTACCTCACCAAACGTGAAGTTTTTCGAAATTTCAAAAACGAGTGAACTAATATGAAGTCACCATCCAAAAAACGTTGTTGTCACTCGAAAAACCTGTGCATACATCTTTATATATGCCTGGAAATTCATTGTATTCCCGTAACTCCGCACCCACCTTAGTAGGTTCGCCCCTGAGTGTGGACTGGACGGATCTTGATATGATTTGTTCTTTTTTACTAGTCCATTCATTATCAAATAATTGAAGATGTTTCTATTTACTATGTTAGCCTCTCGCAACACGTAATGTCAGAAAAAAAAGGGTCATGATCACAACTACGATTACAGTTTGGTTGTTTTATTCTTTATCTAACGTAGTTAAGTGGTTGTTTTATTCTTTATTTAACGTAGTTAAGGATACAACGATTCGTGCCCAAAATTGGTTGAACAATCAATATAGGCTATCAACAAATCGGATATCTGGTTTGAATGCCAAGTTAACAATTGGTAAACAAGTTTTGTTGGATGATATTTTATGCTCAAAATTACATGACTGAAAAAATACGGTCATCTCATGGTCAACGACATGTTCACACGACAATAAATTAATGATGTTAACATAGCTTGAATCATAACTTTATGTTATGAGAGCACGTTTGTTATTAATTGTATCAAGGTCGTTCATGTATAGATCTGTTTATAATGGAGGGCAAACCTCATCATGGATGACAAGTCTCACGGGTAAGGGTGTTTGTAACTCCTTAAGCAATTCTCACATCATTCTATTTCGTGCACATAAGAGATAACGTACCATAAGGAATGCTTTGCCTTAGATATCACCAGCACGTATCGAGCACACTGATTGTGAATGAGAGAAGAGTTGTACAGTTATTCATGCTTTGGTAGAAGTATGACTAGGACATGTGTCTTCTTGAGAAGTCTCCACTTAAGCAACTAAAACCAAATTTATAAACTCTTGATAGGTAAAATGAACAATATTGATAACACGAGAAGTTATATGTTACATTCTTTTAGATGTTTGTATAAAGTAATCACTACCTTAACTAGTAAGATACATATAGAAAAGATAAGCTCTTGATAGATACTGTAAGTGAATGTAAGATGGGTTAATTAACAACCACCCAAACCACTATAAACTCTCGTCTTTCATTTGTTATTTCTCTTTTAATTTGAGCTCATATACTCTTATTTAACAATCAAAAGATTTTAACAAGGGTCACTTTACTAACACCTAATATTTTAAAAGTGGTCATGATTTGTAAAAGAAAGTTAGCAGCATTGACTAAAACCTAAATTCTGGTTTGGTATTTTTTGACCATACCTCCCATGTCCATAAATTAGAGCTTCTTACACTCGAGAAGTTATTTAAAAAATGTGTACACTCCTAAGTCAAAACCCAAGTGGTTCACACTGACTATCTTTTTGGTTTTGACACACCTCTTATTAACCTAAAAATACTTAAAACTTCCTTACATTCTTGAGTAACTATACATAGGCACATAGCATCCCTCAATCTCAAGATTATTGTGCAATAGCTAATGATAATGTCTCGCAATCCTTCATCCAAAACACACACTTGTAAGAACTGTTGATTGGAAATCTCTTCCAAATTGTAATAAGAGGATGCCATAGGATGTATCTACCTTTATAGTGCTTTATATTGAGAAGCATTTGCAGGGGCGGATGTACCATATAATTAGGGGTAGCCTCCGCTACCCCTTGGCGCTCCGGCGGTAATGTAAATTTTGGAAAAATTTGACGTTTTTTTCGATTTTGTTACCCCTTTCTTTTAAAACGTTACTCCTATGAAAGTTTTATAGATCCGCCAATGAGCATTTGGTGATCATTATCATCTTAATGATCGGATGTAAGAGTTATCTTTATCGATCTTAAAGAGAAGCTTATAGTGAAGAAAGATCTTGATTGAGGAATGAGGACCATTGAGTGCACGTACGATAAAGTTGTTAACCATCATCGAAACCATTTACATCGTTGCATGTGTGATATCATTCTTTCCCTTGTCTCTAGTTTTTCTTTTTTCTTTTTTATCTACATGTGTTTTCTGTTCTTACAAAAGGAAATCCGTCGGACTAAACCAAGTATCCTCATAGCTTAAAGGCCCCCTCATCTTGAAGTTTCTTTTACATTATATATTACTCATACCCGGTTGTAAAATTATGTCCCATACCCGGCCTAATACTCACCTGGTATTTGTCGGGTAGTTAACCGTCGGGTATCGGGTATACCCACGGGTATCAGATATACCCATTAATTTGTTAAAAGATATACGTTAGGTTTTCCAAATACATTTCTTTACTATAATAATTATTATATATTTTTATTTATACAACAACTATTATAAACAAAATATGTACATTACATACATATAAGTTATATCATAGATTAATAATATCTTTATAATACTTGTACACTTATATGTATATACTTCACAACATATAAAATATAAATACTATTATCAAATACATATACTAAAAGAAAATTTATTTTTTCACATTATGAACATAGTAAAATAAATTACTAATAGACAAAGGTTAATGAAAAATAAAAATATAAATTAAAAATTAAAGGTATATGATCGAGTATATAATTTGGTAAACGGGCATGTGGTTTCAGGTAATCGGGTCGAGTATCACCTAATCCCATACCCGACTCATACCCGCAAAAAAATTAAAACTAATCTCATACCCGACCCAATATCCATCGAGTATCAGGTGTACCCGTCTCATTTGTGTCGGATTTCGGATATACCCGCCAGTCTCGGGTATTTTTGCCATTGGATTGTTCCAAATATTGTTAGTCATGGGTATACATTCTAATATAGACCAAAGACTAAAAACAAGGAACACACATAAGACCTAATAGAAACTTGATTTAAACTCAAATGAAAAAGAAAATTCCATGAGGCTAGCGCCAACAAAAAAATGTGTTGTTTGGTAAGAACAGAGATAGCAAGAATACCTGAGTCTGACGGGTATACCCGAAATCCAAAGCATTGGGACGGTTATACCTGATATCCAACAGGTATTGGGTCGGATATAGAAAAAAATATTTCGCGGGTATAAGACGGGTATAAGATTAGATGATACCCGGGCTGATTACTCGAAACTATATACCGTTCACTCGAAATATTATGGATGAGTGTTAATGATCGTGATTCACAGCCAACTTTTTTTCTTTATGGTTTTTTACCATTTAATGCTAAATTGATTATTGTCTCATATGGTTTTTGTGAGGGGTTTAACTAGTAGATGGAATGTGGGGTTGACTCATTTAATAGAGTTAACGGAAAGGTCTCAGATGTATTTAATGTTAAAAAAGATGGGCATAACAATTGGTGTAAAACTAGTGTTAAGATCTGCCTCGTTGAGGCGGGGCGTAAAAGCGGGTAACTAACTAACAGTGTGAGCGTTGCCACAAGACTAACATTACACTAAAAAGTCGCTTCCAACCATTACTTTAGATGTGAAGTAAATTGAGAAAGCCACAATACAATTAACATCATGTTACAACCAAAAGGACAACCCATTGTAATACCAACATGAAGTAAACAGATTGACTAAATATGTAATAAGCAAAGTTAACTAACGAACAAAAGTACTTTATTAAAGTCGAGGAATTAAACACACATAATAAAAAACAGGGGGTGCAATTAAAAAATTATATTAGAAAAATAATAACCACTAAAAGACAAACCCTTAACACTGTAAGAAAGCGTTTGTATTTTAACATTATTAGGGATAACTTTTAGAAATATAACAACTTTGTCAAGTGTTTCAATTAAGTCACTGAAACTTTTTTATTTCTTAAAGTCATCGAAGTTTCATATTATATTCTAATATTATGTGATTATCAGGTTAATAATGATAATGTGTAAGGTTTCATGAACATGTTTTCCAAAATCGAATTATCTAAGACTCTAAAATATCAAAAATCTATATTAATCAGCAATATAAAGATTGAAAAAGGACACATCCAAGTAAAATCAATACTAAACAACAAAAAAAATCAAAAGAAAACCTTTGAATCCCTCGCCATATGAAATCAACACCATCTTCCATACAAAATCTTCAACATCCACTCAATTCACCATACCGTGGTACATGAATTTCCATTGTCACAACCTCACACAACAATTACAATGACAGATTACGAGATACCACACTCCTTAACTCATCAACGAGTTCCAGATCGATGACGGAGACGGTACACTGTTCTCACCATTTCGTTATACAAGGTTATTTGGTGGCGAAAGGTATGGGGATCGGGAAATAGGGATGGACATTTTTTTTCAAATACTCGTACCCATACCCATACATGTATCCGTACCGATTTTAGATACTTGGTACATGTATTGGTACCAGGTACGGGTAAAAAAGGGTACTGGTACTGACTTTTATATAAACTTGAAAAGTTATTGTATATTTATGTTTTATTTCATATTATGGTATTTATGATACCCGTTTTGATTTTACCTATTCCAAACGGGAGGACGCGGGTTCGAGTCCAGCTCGGCCCGAATAATCCTGCTGGGTAGTAACCGCCAGGCAGCTATGGGGCTAAGCTAGCTTGGGGAGGGAGAACCCTCCCGCGGTCAGGGGTACCGTGCATTTACCTTTTTTTTCCTACTTGTACTATATTGGTATTCGTGCCGATTTTACCTATATAGTACCCGTATGAGTGCTCAAGAACTAAAATAAAACAAACAGGTACCAAAGCGGGTACCGTACCGAAATACTTGTACCAATACCCGTACATGTACCTGTACCCGTACCATACCAATATATTCGGTACGATATTTGGGACCTAGTTTTGTTCAACTTCGGTACCGGTATTTTCGGTACTGGTACGGGTACTGTACCAATTTCATCTTTATCAGGAAACACGTAGTCGTTGAAGGTTGAATCGCGAAGCTGTCGGCGCCACCAAAAGGTCTGGCTCATGTCTTAGGTTGGATCATAAGGTATGCTCATGTCGAAGGTTAACGGTGTCGTCCATGGTTTGATCGACTGAAAGTTTGAAACATCGTCCATGGTGTTCGGGAGATTTAAATAAATGTTATGATTTTTATAAAATCCACTTAATATGATATCCACAAACATAAAAAAAATATTATAAAATAAGAAAAAATTGATAAATTGTGACCTAGTAATTATACATTATTAGAACTTTAAATTAAAATTGAATTAATTTAAAGAGAAAAAAGTTTGAATGATGTAATTGAAACATTTACTTAACTACTTCTATACTCGTCCGGTGGACGGGCATATTAATGGTATAATAAAATTAGTATTTTAATGTTTGTATTAAAAAAAACTTTATTTGTTTAAAACAAAAAAAATGTGTATAATTTTTAATCGAAAGTGTTTTGTATGCTATGCCTTAAAAACATAGCAAAGCAAGGTTATTAACAATTTCAATATGCATTAAGTTTTTAAATTAACCACTGAGTGCTAAAGCATTAAAAAATAGACAGAAGGTGAACATATAATGCTAGTAACAATTATGCAAGCTAAATAACAACCATTTGTTAAAGTATCACAAAACACACATGTACTCTATGAATTAATTTTTTTTGGCTTTGGGAAAGTGATTTCCTAGGCCTTAGTCTCTCATGGGAGTCAGCTGCAACACGTTCATTAGTCGATGAGGTGGGAATGCTGGCATCATCAGTATTCACCTCGCGTGTAGAGGTAGCAGAATTTAGTTCATCGTCAGTAGACACAATAGGCTACATTTATCAAAAAAACATTAGAATGAAAAAAAATCAATAATAGAGTCGTTGCCGAAACTTAACAAAATATACCGATGATATCGTCGTAATAGATGAGACTAATGAAACTCGTGGTCCCCATAACGATTCCTCTGCCATTTCCCACTCATCAGTTGTGATCTTTGCTATAAATGCAGCATCGCCAGCTTCAATATCTTCAGTGTCTCTTCTGTATGATGTGTACTTGTACCAACAGTAAATGTAAGAGTATCTTCGGTTACCAATGTCAAATTCTCACGAATGTATTTTTACACTGTAAAGCGTTGAGAAAAGTGAGGTGCCGCATTATATCCATCGACCTTAATCCTAAAAATGACACTTCTAGCACATAAAGCGTCAAGCAAATAATACTGAGCCCAAAAAAATCATCAACACCCTATACAAAACACATAAATATTAGTATATTAGCATGCAGAAACACGCACATGAGCAAATAAAAATAGAGACATGCAAGAAAGCGCCACACACACAATAAATAACACACCGACACACATATATATAATATACACACACATACAGGTATACGAAGGTATACATATATGCATATATAATCAAATGTTTGAATTTAATCGTAATAGATAACCTCTGATAAACTCCTAACAACCAACTCTTCTGCAGTTATGTCAAGAAGAGCAACAACAACATCGTCGAACAGAACACATGTCATCTCAGCACCATTATCAAGCACACGAACAGCCAATTTGTAACTGTGCAAACATCATTGTCAGAATCTTAGCAATATAAAAAATAAGAAGAGTAACGTATAAAAACTTACGCCTGGTGTGGGTTGGCAACATCTTTTTTACATGTTGGACAATAATAAGCAGCCTCAACGAATTGGTCTTCTTACGACACATAGAGCATCTAATATACTTCCAGTCGTCCGTAAAATCAATATCAATTATTGTTGCAGCGATAGTATACATTGTGCCCTACGATTAAAAAAATAAAAAAACTCCAAGAAATGAAATACAATAACAATTACTTGAATATATAGTTACAAAAAGAATACCTTGGGAACCGCCTGTTCACGTAAATAGCGATAAACATCAGAAACACTATTGACATGGAAGACTTGTTTCATTTGTACGTTTGATTTGAACAAAATAGGCACCGGCAACCTAAAAAGGCATCATGTAAGTTTGGTCACAGCATAATTAGTTTTTTCACTCATAAATGAGCATTAAGGTAATGAAGACTGTACATATTCTTGAATACGTCACAAATTGAAAGTGGCAGGTTAATATATAAATGAGAAGAGATTGTTGACGTCAAGCATGGAGAACCTAGTAGAATAACAAACATACTACATGAAGTATACATATAAGAAAAAAACTATATACGCGTATTTTATTTTGTTAAGTAAACATACCTTCAAACAATCTAACTTTACAAGAGGTCAAAACGATGACAACTGTATAAGCGGCATGACGCCTCATGTCCTCATCACTATACTTAAGTGAAGGTTTGCCCATAGAGTATGGTAAGATCCTTGCCACTATATATTATTAAAACATAACCATGGAGAAAATGAGAAACCATACATCGGGGGTACATACATAAATAAATGTGTAAAGAACTTATAATTCATCACATAGAACGATTTGTCGTACTTCCCGGTTACATGATTGCACTTCTTCCAACCCATTGTGAACATAACCCCACTAGCGGAGAACACCGATCACATCTGCTTATAAAGTATATTTAGATAGAACTATGTAAAGTGAAGAAAAAACAAAGGTAAATTACCTGTTAGATATGTGTCGTTGTAAGCACGTGATCTAAGGACATTGAATGGAGTCAGCTCAAAAATATAACGTCTAAATGAACACGGTTGCACCATGGAAGGACTAATGGATGTATTTCTTGTAAACTCAACATGGCAATCCGTCGCAATGGCCGATACCCCTTAGTATAACCTTTAACAACAAATCGATGCAACCGATATACACAACCCTCATCCAAACGGTTACTAAAAAGATGCATCAGATGATAAGGAATTCTTGCATGAATTGAGCAATCCTGAAAGAAAACAGCTTGCATTATCTAAAAAGAAATTGGTGTGAAGTATTTACATGACAATGAAAATGTTCACTTACACGCTCATCTGAAAGAATGAGATCAAATGACAAAATGCGATTTGTTTTAGGGTTGTACGATGTCCAAGAACGTGAAACCATTACAGTGACTTGCCACCTGTCAGTAACATCAGGGATCAACTCTGAAATATAACGATACCCCATTTGTAGACGATGTGAACCTAAAACATGTGAGAACAACAAATGACTTTGATAAGTTTATAATTATAACAACTAAGTGCATGTAATAAAAGATAAACAATTTTTTTAAACATATAAATTTAGCACACAACATAATATTTTACAACATTTGGAATAGCGAATTATGCAAAGCATTAAATAATAGATGTTCACAAAAAAAGGAATGTAATTTGGTACCTTTTTCGAAATGTGAGTCTTAGGAATTTCGTGTTTTCAATGAAGATCAATATTCAAAAAATTACTCACACGACTCATTTCTTGACATGAGAGTAAGTTGTAAAAGACTTCTTTTTACACGACATTTCTTGTTAGATTGTTAGTACACTTGCCATCATTGTCAATATAAAAGCGCAGTCCATCACGACATGTAACCGGGAGGCAACAACATAAAGTTGGCTATGCGTAAATACGGGTTTTACCAAGTAAGCACAAACATGATTGAATGTTTGCCCTTGACTTTTATTGATAGTCATGGCAAAGAAAAGTTTGAAAGGAAACTGCCTTCTCCTAAGATGAAAGGGCCAACATGTTTCTGTTGGAGTCATTTCAATTCTTCCAATAAAAGCTTTTTCTCCAACATGCATACCCGTAATAATAATTGCCTCAATAACACGATGACTTACTTGACTAACCACCAACCGAGTACCGTTACACAATCCTTTTTTTCAAATTTAAGTTACGTAGTAAGATGATTGGTGCACCAACCTTTAACTTTAGTACATGATTCGGAATACCGAAAAATTGAAAAGTGTTAAGAAACCCGACCAGATACATAGCCTGAATTTCCTCAAAGTTATTCGTACTTGGACAAATGGCATCAGCACTTAACAACTCGTGAATCTCGCTTGGCAACTTATCAAGAACATGTAGATTGATCTTATCCACCTCATCGTTAGTAGAAGACAAAATATAACGCTCTTGTAGGTAGTCAATATCATTAAATTTTTGCGATATGTCAGGGAAAGTATTAGATACTACTGCTTCCATCGGATTATTTGAAATGGGGATCAAAAGATCACGAGGGATACGAATCCAAGTGCTCTCATCTTCCCCGTCAACAGAAACTGTACGAAGATGACCGGCCCCCATATCTAAAATCCATTTATTGAATTGTTGTTTTTGTTGTATTAGAGCATCACTACTAACACTTGGATGTCGCAAGCGCATATTAATTGTTAGACAAAGCACCTTACACGCACCCCATATAATCGACGACTTATTTACAGACGAAGCGACAATCTCACTACGTGGAGCATGCGGAAATACCGGAAGAATTTGTCAAAATCACCTCCAAGAACCACACATTTACCGCTAAAAACTCGACGGTCTGCATCATGGGTGTGATGCCGACAAATATCTCTAAAAGTGCGGTCAACAGCTTCAAACGCATACCAATGTTGTAACGGTGCCTCATCCCATATGATAAGTGCAGCATCATTAATAAGCTTGGCTAAATCCGACTCAACATCTATCAAGCAGCAAGAATCCTTATCAATATCTAAAGGAATTTTAAATCGAGAGTGCGCAGTACAACCACCAGGTAGTAAAAGAGAAGCAATCCCAGATGAGGCAACAGACAAAACGATCTCGCGACGTGCACGGATGCAGGAAATGAGTGTCTTCCATAAATATGTTTTCCCTGTCCCTCCACCTTCCAAAAACAAAGACAACGCCACCTGTCCCACTACTGATAGAATCAACTACATAATCAAATATCTCCTTCTATTGTGCATTCAATCCATGAAGTAGATCAGAGAAAATTGTTTCTTCTTCTTGAATGTCGTATGTAAGCTCAGCTGCCATCAATCGACTAACAATTCTATTTGTTAAACGAACTTGAGGTAAATTAGGAAAGTCAGCTAGACATTTACCATGACCAACTAAAATTTTGTCAATCTCAATTAAAGTGTCGTTGCAAATTTCCGCGTCCGTGAATACTATATTATCATTACCTAGTACTGTACGACGCTTGTAAGGAATATCTTCTGATAAGTAAGGTAAGCAATCCCAAAAAAAAAAATTGTCGTTGATCGCTAACAATACAAAACAACATAATTGAGACGAACAAATCACAAAGTTGATCCCCGTACTGCCACTGGTAAGCTTCACGTATTGAATCAAGCCACTCGACATTATCTCCTAATAACCCTAACGCCTTGCAAGCAGACATATAAGTCGAATGCTCAACACCACCAACGGTACGGATTTCTTTAAAGCTTAATGGTCCACGCACAACATACGTAGGTAATATTTTTCACCTATAGAAGGACTCACATAATAAATGCGACCAATACACTTCCCCCTATGTCGTGGCATCCATTTCTTGTCCTTTTCATGCCATGTAAAATGTGTTGGAAACTCCAAGTATGTGAGTGAACGACCCCATGGGTACTTCTCATTTGCACACATCCATTCAGTAAACTTTGACATGGCAGCCTTAGGACGTTGTGCAACATCCTCAAGCTGGTCATTATCACGAAAATAGACTCTCTGACATCCTTCTTCATGAAAAGGTAACCGTTCAACAGGAATGTCGCGGTACCTCATATCAAATTGAAAGAGCTTCCAACACGCTTCAGAGGAGGAAATATATCGACAATTTAGGTATTCCTCAATCTCATTTTCATTATGTAATAAGGATTCAAATGATGTTCTACTTTGAGCACCTTCCAAAACCGCAGTTACACGATCAGGGCCTTTATTTATGTAACCAAAAAGGTATTTTAACATACCTTGATTACATCACTCAATGTTAATGTGGCAACCATATTTTACCAAAGGTCACGGTTATAAGGGACCACAAACCGATTATCAAGCTTAATATCTTGAGATCCAACTTTAACCACACTTGAATTGTTAGGCCTTTTATAACATGGCCATCCATCAAATCTGATGAATGTTTGGTCACAATAATTCTTTGGGTACCCCTTATCACATATACTGTTATGCATACAAGAACTGGAAGGATTAAGCGCACCACATGGTCCGTGCATCATTGCTTACGAACAACATCAAAGGCCACTGGGTCATCCGATTTCGAGGGAAGCTCAGCTGAAATGTATTTATCAATATGTTGTACTGTACTAATCTTATCTTCGGGTTGTAGGAAAAGCAAAATGTGACAATGCGGAGTCCTCGTTTCTAAAACTCAATTTGGTATATAACTACAAAAAAGCACACACAAAAAAAATCTTACATTCAGGAAAGGAATATTGACTAAAGTTGACATATATAAAATTCAAATGACAGTAACGAACCTGCTTTTGCTTGACCGAAAATATTCCTTTTCTTTATGTCCCTAATAAGTTCATCGAGTTTTATTTTAAAAACACGTGAAACAATGTCAGGTCGATCGGATGGTGACATACCAGGTGTTGTTGCATTAATGTGTCGCGTAATTTCTGGCCACTTTGGATTGCATTTCATGGTGATGAATAGATCTGGAGCCCCGGCCCAACGACAAAACTGCCATAGCATCTTGATATTGTTGGATCATGTATCTAGGCCCACCAGTGAATGTCGCTGGTAGGATAACACGTGACCCAATTGACTCACAAGTTGATTCACCTTCAGCAACACGATCACATATACCGCTATACAAATCCGAACGGATGGTATTTTGGTTTCTTCTATACCAATTTAAATCATTTTCAAGAACTTGAGCATAAGCATCCACTACATATGTAAAAAACAAACGACCACTTTGGTGCAATGTTTTAGCCTCATACCTCCTAACATGTAAATGGTAACCATAAAATTCTCTTGACGAAACAGTTTTTCGTCTACTTGTCTCCATTGTATTGCTTAGAGGAATATTGAGATGGAACCCATCTTCTCCATATGGAAATAGCAAAGGATACTGCAGTGGCATAAAACTTGGGTGCAGTTCGGATATACGCTTTGCAGTGCAGCCTTCACGTTGTTCGACAATAATATCACGTGAGTCTGTAGGATTTTCATCACCTGGGATCAATGCAGCTACTTCGCAAGCAGTAGGCAAGCCATATTGTCTTTGTCCTCTGTTTCGTGTACTAATCAGGCGAAGTCTTAGAGTTGCATTGATGCATCATTAAACCTTTCCCTCGCCATCCTAAACGCTTGTACTAATGCATTACTCTCATCAAGCATATTCAATAGGTCGCTCACTAAGGTACGAAGTACTGCTTGGTCAGAATTTGCCGAAATACAATTTTGTAAAGCAAAAAAAACGATTGTCAATCTCATTTTCCGTGTCATAAATATACAATTGTGCGAATCTAGGACGAGAATCAGGATGTGTAGGTAACAAAGTCCCAATTCTATGGTGGTTGTGTCCATTTAAACGATAGGTATAAGGCCCACGTCCATCATTTAATTCCGTAGATATTTTCCCACCAGTAGAGGTAAATGAAAAAATTGAATTTAGAAGCTTGATATTTTCTCTAAACACCCTAGACCGTGGCTCGCCGTTGTAATCAAGAAGGCTACGCAAAGGTTCAGGAGGATGTCGCATGAGTGGTAATGTGACATTTCCTTCTCCACAACATAACGAAAAACATGGAATTGGTGGAGATAGAGATTTAATAGTTCGTTCCTCATACCAAACCATAGCTCCACAATGCACACATATATGGTTTGCATTGCCGCAATCCCAGTACGATCGAATTTGTCCTATAAAAAAATCAAGAGTAGGTAAACAATCTCGATATCATGTTACGTTTCATATATAAAATACGGTGTGCAAGGACATGATACGTACAGGGTCTATTCTCATCTTGATGGCCGTATGATCGTGAAGTCACATTTTGTTGAGGAGGACGTATTCGTGCAGATGGCTGCAAAACCGTAGAAGTGCCGGAAGATTGTACAAGTTCATTTATGGTACTAAAATAATGTACCACATTTCTGTTGGTATTATCATTTGCACATGAACCAAATGTAACTTGAGGGGGATTTCAATGTAGAAGGGCTATATGTTTGTTATTATCATGCAAACCCCAATTACTATAAAATGAAGGTCAAAAGTAAAGCCCACCATATCGACGTTGTTTTGTAGCTGTAACCACAGGCGTCGGATTGGGAGGTCGTCCACGTAATCTAGGACGACCCCTACAACGCCTACTTGTATTGGCTTCTCTACGAGCAAATGAAGTTGTGACGTGAGAAGGTGTTGGTGAGACTATATCAGAACCACTAGACTTAGGATGATCTCCATCAACACCGTCCATTACAAAATTCTAGTTTGGAGAAATAATCACAAGAATTAGTTATAATATGACTTGGTTCCTTTTATGTTTCCTATAATTCAGGGTTTTGCATTTGTATAAAGGTGTCTTCTATGTTTCCTATAACTTAAGGTTTTCCACATCATAATAATGAATTACAGATAGTATAATGATTTTTTAGAATGGTAAGGAATATTAATTATACTTGTATTATTAGTATTTTTTTGTGGACAATTACATTTTGTTACACGGCTGGTGCCTTTACAAATGTGTAATGGGGAACATGAGAATATATCAATTTTTTCCAAGATTATAAATTCTAAGGTGGACTGGTGTTTGGAAGCCACTTATCAACAAAACCTCAATTAAGAATTTCTAAATCTTGATTGCATAAATCTTTACTAAAAAACAACATTTACATGAATATACGTATTATTATATATAAAATATGGACGACACATTAAAAATGTTTTTATACAATACTTATTAATTTAATACCGCCATAGACATGTGTGTATAATTATAATAACAGAATATTGTTTGAGATATTTATATAATTATGTTTGGTTATGTTTGGTAAATATAAAATTGTTTATGCAATTTTGGTAAAAAAACAATTAAGGCAAATTTTCATTTCGTTGTAAATTATCAAACATGGTATGTTTAAATAAATAAAAAAAACAATCTAATTACAAATAGTAAGTTATAATGGAAATTTGTAAAGTAATGGTTGATAATGGAAATGCGTAAAGCAATGGGTATGGAAATGGATCTAAAAAAGAAAGGGTTCTCATCTAATTATGTGACAGGAATGTTAACTAACTGAAAGTATAAGGGGTAAAAATGTATAATCAGAAGGGGTGCAATTAGTTTGTGGGATTCTTGTGGACTGGAGTGTAAAATTGTTGTGACTCCATATAAAACACCTCATCAGTCACTTACGGTTTCATCCTCTCTTTCACTTGCACACCTACCTCTCTGGATTCGTTCAAAGATGATACGAACTGATGGAGATCCGTTCTGGATCTCGTTTAGTTGTTGATCCGGTGGTGGATCAGTATTGTTATTGATATGGTAGATCTCTATATTTGTTGTTCTTCAGTCTCATTGGGCTGGTTGTTCTTGATCCAGTGTTGGATCTTGTAGTTTGATATTTTTCTTTCTATGATCAACTAATATTTTCTATAATCAGAAGGGTTGCAATCAGTTTGTGGGATTCTTGTGGACTGGAGTGTAAACTTGTTGTGACTGCATATAAAACACCTCATCAGTCACTTAGGGTTTCATTCTCTCATTCACTTGCACGCCTACCTCTAAGTATCTCTCTGGATTCGTTCAAAGGTGTTACGACCTGATGGAGATCCGTTGTGGATCTTGTTTAGTTGTTGAGCCGGGTGTGGATCAGTATTGTTATTGGTCTAGTAGTTCTTTATATACGTGTTGTTCTGCAGTCTCATTGGGCTGTACTTTGATATTTTATCTGTTGTTCCTGTATTTTTAATTTGTGTTGATTTAGGTCTTACATAAGTAAGATCTAGGGTTTGGGGAGTGTTTTCTGGTTTGGGAAATAAATAAAAAATTTGTCAGAAGGGTTGCAATCAGTTTGTGGGATTCTTGTGGACTGGAGTGTAAACTTGTTGTGACTGCATATAAAACACCTCATCAGTCACTTAGGGTTTCATTCTCTCATTCACTTGCACGCCTACCTCTAAGTATCTCTCTGGATTCATTCAAAGGTGTTACGACCTGATGGAGATCCGTTGTGGATCTTGTTTAGTTGTTGAGCCGTGTGTGGATCAGTATTGTTATTGGTCTGGTGGTTCTTTATATACTTGATGTTCTGCAGTCTCATTGGCTGTACTTTGATATTTTATATATTGTTCCTGTGTTTTTAATTTGTGTTGATTTAGGTCTTACTTAAGTAAGATCTAGGGTTTGGGGAGTGTTTTCTGGTTTGGGAAATAAATAAAAAATTTGTCAGCGTTTTGTCGCTTCTCTGTTCTGCGTTGTTTCTTTAAGTTGTTTGTTGTTCGTCTTGATTCTTCATACCATTTGACTTGAGTTCAGAGCTGGGGAGTGCAGTCGAGCAGGTGTTTGTGTGTTGCTTATGAGACGATGAGGGCTGCACAAGAGGGAGTTTCAATAGCTATTTTAAAGCTGCTGTGAAAGAAGCAGACGAGAAGGAGACTGAGAATGGAAACCCTAAGTTACCGGTCTCGAAATCGGAGGAAGAGGAGTGGCTGAGACGTCTGGTGAGAAGAGAAGACGGAATGTAAGTCATTGTTAAACAAAGTTTCTCTTGAATTCAGATTGTTTCTTTTGGTGTCTGTTAATTTGGTTACTTGATTTAGTAACTCGATATCAAATATTAGCTACAACAATACCACCTAAAAATGTCGATGCTCCTTTAATGGCTATAGCAAGAAAAGTAGATGCCTTCAAGAGTGGACGTCCCCTCAATTTCTTTGATACTTGTATAGCTGTGGAGTCTTTGTCAATTTTGGAAAAGATGCATTCAAGATGATTTGTTAGGTGGTGAAGAGAGCAGGGGCTGTGGTGGATAGTGGTTTTGTTGGTTCGGTTCCGGTGTCACACCCCAACCGATGGCGGAAACATCAGGATGAGACGAAAACGAGATTGCTCATTGCTCAAAACGCTAATAAATGACAATATTTAATTAAATCCAAATTTCATTTCACAACAATGTCAAATACAACATGAAGCAATACAATAAGTTCATAAAACATAACAAAGTTTGGTACAACATTTATAAATCTAACGTCTAAAATGTGTGTATCTAAGTCCTTGCTATTTTGATTTCATAGCATCATCTCCTTCAACCTGTAACATGTTTTAAAATAAAGTCAATGCAAAAGCAAAAGCGAGTACACAAGTTTAAGCATAGCATACATATACGAATAAAGTTTTAATAATCCTCATGGCAACCAAATCTATACGAGAGCAATATCAAGGCATGCAATACTAATAATCAAACCCTTAATGCAATCACGATGTTTTAACATGACCTCATGAATAACACGATTGAGGTGGATGCGTGAATTCCTATAGCGCTAAGCATGTCAAACGAAGGCTAAAAATAGTTAATGACTAAAGCATAGCATAACGAATATCCCAGATAAGCAACAAGTATACGATTCAAGTAGTCATGTATATAGGATTGTTTGTGCGTTTCATAAAGTTTAAGTGTTTGTGATTTTTGTATATGAAAACATGTTACACCCAAAAAGTGATATAAACAAAAGTGGGTCGAGTGTACTCACAAAATTGCTAAGTCTTCTTTGGTAATCCGCGACGAGTTGATGAGTGGGAGAAAGGGGACACCAAGGTCACCTTAAATGGCAAACGAATGTGTATGAATAATCGAAATACGACGGAGGAATTGAATTGGAGTTGAATGTTCGTATATTTATATAACACGACTTATGAAATAATTATAACTTTAAAATTCGCCTAAGAGGTTATAGAAGTGTAGTCGAAAACAATAAATAGGTAAAATATTTCGTCGAAAGTATAATAAGTAAATATGGGTGTCAAAAGTATAATAACTAAATATATTTTGTCGAAAGTATTAATATACATATATTTTGTCGTTAAATAAATGTATTTGTCGAAAAGAAAAATATGTATATTTTTGTCAAAGGAACGAAAATATATATAAGTGTATATATATATATATATTACTTTTATAAAAATTATTCGAATTTATTAAGTTTAGTTTTAAAACTTTTATGCATTTTAAATTATATATTTTACGAAAATCGGGCAGAGTTTTCTCTGTTTTTGGACGAACCCGACAACCCAAGTCGTCGATATTATTTATCAAAACGCAATAGTTCTACAACAATGATTTTATAAGAGACGTTACAAAATATTAAATCATGAAACATATATATGTATTTCTATGTTCAAGTGTTACCATTTATACAAGTTCGGTTCGCGAATACAAGATCATTAATATAAATAAAATGAACTACGAGACTTAGAGTTTTACCGAACTTGAATCTGACCCGTTGACCAACAGTTGACCAAGTTTGACCTGGTTTGACCGAACACCAAACGAGACCCGAACCGAAGCCAAAACTGTCATTGACTCACTGCTGACCCGGACCTCTGCACCAAGACCCGAACCCGCTGAACATGAGCCGTGAACTGAACCAAAACGAATCATAACCTGCCGAATGAAAAGAATTAACGGGATTCGAAATAGAAGCAAAACCAAGACCTGAACCGAGACTAACCTCGACTGAACCGAGATTCGACCCGGAACCCAGGTCTGAACGGAGCTGAGACGAAGCACGAACTACCAAGATAACCACTACCGACGCCCCTGGTGCGGCTCTGCCGCCGCCGCTGCGGTTGTTGTTGATTTGCGACGCCACCCAAATGGTGGTGGCGCCGCCGTTGATGCTGCGGAGGGAGAGAGGAGCCGACAGGTGAGGGTGAGAAGGAGGGAGGTGGGGAACTGAGGGTGCTCGCGTGTGTAGTCGGAGATCGACCGGACCTCCGTTCCGGTCGTCGAAGGAGCAAGAGAGGGGGGGTGAGTGAGGGTTACGGGTGTGGGGGTGGCGGCTGTATGAGGGAGGTGTGAGTGTGTGTGTGTGTGTGTGTGTGTGTGGTAATATATTTATATAATTAGGGTTTAGATGGTTAGGGTTTTGAGTGTGTTGGGCCTAAGGCCCGGTTCATGTGTTTTACGCGGCCCGTTATGGTTCTGAAACCTGTTTTCGAACCCAAACGTCATGAAATGTATAAGAATCTATTATTATTATTATTATTATTTTACGGAAAAAACAAAAATGTGGGGCATTACATCCGGCTGCTGGGATTAAACGATCGGTTAGAGATAGGTTAGGAAGCAATCTGGATGAGCAAGTGCCCGACTCGATGAGAAGCATACGCATAGCGTTATATTCGAGCGTGCTTGGTGTTGCGAATTTTTATAGCAGTTTTTTGATCGTTGTTGTTGGGCGTGTTACGGGAAAGTTTGGGTCAACTTGGTTCGGGAAGGATCTGAATAGCAGACGGCTAGATAGTTTATTTTTACACATAAGAAGTGACATTTGGGCTTTTTGGTGAAACAGTACCCTCGGTGGCAGTCACGGAGTGCCTAAAGTTCATTATAAAGGAAAGCAAGGAGACTACTACGTCATGGTATGCTAAAAAGTTTTTATTTTTATCATTTAGAAAAATAATTTTTTACATAGTATTAATCATTTTATTTTTGTTTTTCTTACATTTCAGGTCATGGACACGTTGGGGCCTTGTTTGTGGGATGTTTGGAATTCTTCTGGGCAATCATGAATTCCTAAACTTATTTTATTTATTTATTTATTTTTTTGTATTTTGAGTTGTTTCATAGCAACTGTAAACCATTTAATTGATAAACGATGTGTTCATTCATGTGAGTTGACTTGCTCACTTTGTGCGTGTTTGTCAGAATGTCATCAGAAATGGTAGCTTGTATAGCTGTGGAGTCTTTGTCAATTTTTGAAAAGATGCATTCAAGATGATTTGTTAGGTGGTGAAGAGAGCATGGGCTGTGGTGGATAGTGGTATTGTTGGTTCGGTTCCGGCTGCTGGGATTAAACGATTGGTTTGAGATAGGTTCGGAAGCAATGTGGATGAGCAAGTGCCCGACTCGATGAGAAGCATAGGCATAGCGTTATATTCGATATGCTTGGCGTTGCGAATTTTTATAGCAGTTTTTTGATCGTTGTTGTTGGGCGTGTTACAGGGAAGTTTGGGTCGAGTTGGTTCGGGAAGGATCTTAATAGCAGTCGGCTAGATAGTTTATTTTTACACATAAGAAGTGACATTTGGGCTTTTTGGTGAAACAGTACTCTCGGTGGCAGTCACGGAGTGCCTAAAGTTCACTATAAAGGAAAGCAAGGAGACTACTACGTCATGGTACGCTAAAAAGTTTTTATTTTTTTCATTTAGAAAAATAACTGTTTTACATAGTATTAATCATTTTATTTTTATTTTTCTTACATTTCAGGTCACGGACATGTTGGGGCCTAGTTTGTGGGATGTTTGGAATTCTTCTGGCAATCGTGAGTTCCAAAACTTATTTTATTTATTTATTTCTTTTTGCATTTTGAGGTGTTTCACAGCAACTGTAAACCATGTAATTGATAAATGATGTGTTCATACATGTGAGTTGACTTGCTGACTTTGTGCGTGTTTGTCAGAATGCCATCAGAAAGGTAGCGTGTATAGCTGTGGAGTCTTTGTCAATTTTTGAAAAGATGCATTCAAGAGGGTATGTGATTCTGTATATTTTGATTCACTGTAACATGTTCAGCTTGAAAAGTTTTTATTTCCTCTCTTATTTGTTGCTAGGTTTATGCCTAATATATATTTTTAAATTTGTGATTGTCTTGAACAATTAATATTCGAATCAGGTACGTGCATGGAGACGTAAAGCCGGAAAACTTTCTGCTTGGTTAACCATCAACACCTCAAGAAAAGAAACTATTTCTTGTTGACTTAGGGCTAGGTAAGGATCTCATGATTAGAATTTAATTATTTCTTATATTTTATTAATAATTAATAAGTTTGTATATGAAATGCAGCAACAAAGTGGTGAAAGAGCGCCAGTGGTCAACATGTTGATTATGATCAGAGGCCTTACATGTTAGGTAATATTCAATTTTAACAAATAACTGAAGATAACTCTTCATTTCGTATAGTATATAGTTATACGTATAATATTCGTTTGATCCACAGAGGAGCAGTTAGATACGCGAGTGTGCACGCACATCTGGGTAGGACAGCGAGTAGAAGGGATGATCTAGAATCTCTTGCATATACACTCGTTTTTCTTCACCGTGGTAGACTTCCTTGGCAAGGGTATCAGGTATTGCTTGTTTGTCAAGTTACAGTTTGAGGTTTAATCTATATCTATACTATACAATAAAAGAAAACCAATAGGGGACACATGTTATTCATTGGAGTCATATATTTTTTTTGTGTCTATCTCCTACTTAATTATGGATACTTATACTTATTTTTTAATTAAAAATAATTATTATATCATTAACGAAATCAATTTAATACTCAATCAATTATTATTTTTCTGTATAAGGTTATATTTTTTACATAAAAGCTTCACCAAGTTCAAAATTAAGTTGGTTAAAATTTAAAAAACGAAGAATAATGATGATACTCGTTTTTATAAGTGATTTCTAAAAAATTTCAATTATTTAATATGGTTGGATGGTAATAACGGTAAAAATACAAATGTTAAATAATAAGAAAAGAGGCATCAAAAAATCAAAGTTAATACCCAATTAGAAGATATAATGTTTAGAAAAATTAACCTAACAAAATTTACAACTGTCACGTTAATGTTCATTTTTTAAATACATATCTAAACGACTTTGTATGTTAACAAATTACATTATATTTTATTTTATTAGTATAATACACGGGTTTTTTTAACCGTGCGATGCATGTTTTCTTTAAAACATAATTTTTATTACTAATTATATAACATTACATTACATTTATCAACCTGTGTAATAAACATGATTGTAACCTAGCTAAATCTAATAGTAAAATCTGTGTTATTTGTTGATAAGGTGACAATAAATCATTTCTAGTTTAGTTAATATGTGGCTTTTGTTGTTGACTTGGCATACACTTGGCGTAGATTATATTTTTCTTACTATTTATCTTTTATATCACAATAGTTACCTAACTAAACAAAGTAATAATATATTAATTACTAATTTAGGTCGCATTCACAAATTTGCTATTTATTTTTGAAACCAATGGCCTCTCACCATTCAATTATTATTTTTTCTGTTGTATATATTCACTAATCACAACTCTATATTTGTTTCCTAATTTATATTTGTTTTCTCATTAGACTCTTATGGTGTAGTATTATTTAACAAAGTAAGATTTTTGATGAACATGTTTAATGATTAGGGATTATTTAAGATAACTATTGAGCTTTCAAGAAGTATGATTTCTTTTATAATCATATACAAATAAGTTATAACATACCTAATGGCAGGTTGCTAGAATAATTAATGTTAATGTCTATGAAGGTTAAAACAAAAATAATTAAAAAAGGAATAGTACCTTAAAACTTGAAAGAGAATAGGCGGAGAATCCTACAGAGCTTCAAATCCGTGTAATTCTTCTTACATATCTGAAAAAACATTAAAACTTGAAAGAGAATAGGCTGAGAATCCTGCAGGTTTTGATAGCAGAAAGGAGTGGCCTTATTTGGGTGTGTCCGAGACTAAAAGGTAAATTTTTTAACCTCTATTAAGCTTTATATATACATGTTTACATGCAGCAAAATGCTGGCACGTGCCGCACTTTGAAAAACTGCTTATTTGGAGATTTTATAACTGGTCGGGAGGGAAAACATTGAATAACTGCTTATGACAGCCTCCATTAAAATCGGCTTAGCAGGTCAAAGGAAACCTTGGAGGATAACTATCAAATAACTGCTGCTTCTAGAAGGAATTTTTTATTTTAAATGCCTGAGATTTCATCTCAGGTTGATCCAATGGCCTAGATTTCTTTTTGTTCCCAATGGCCTCCATTTTTTGGAGATTTTTTAACTAGTGGGGAGGGAATTTAAAATTTTAAAATGGTGTCTTTGGAGAAATTATTATTCACGTTAAATAACCACATGTGACAGCTTTTATTTTTTTGGAGATTTTTTAACTGCTCGGGATGGAAATTAAAATTTTTAAAATGGCGTCTTTACGGAAATTATTATTTGTTATTTCTAATAGCTAAAGGCACTTACATTTCCTCTTTTATATAAAATGGTAGTCGTTAATTATACTACGTATCTCGAAAACTATAACTTAGATCAAAACGTTGATTATTTTTTTATTAATATATTTCATACAACAGTATTATTACATTTTAAAAATAATTATGTATGTATTACAAAAGTCTTGTTTTAGTTGTAAACCAAAGCATTATTATTAATTTTTTTATAAATATGCTATTTTATAAAACTTATTATTTAAGAAATGATTTTAACCCTTTGATTTATTTATATAAACCGAGTGCATTTTCTTTTATTATAAAAGTATTCCTCACTTGCGTGACATCTGTATTTAGTTATTTTCAACACATCAAATATTAAATTAACTTATTTTATTTATTTAGAAAAATAACTGTTTTACATAGTATTAATCATTTTATTTTTGTTTTTCTTACATTTCAGGTCATGGACATGTTGGGGCCTAGTTTGTGGGATGTTTGGAATTCTTCTCGGCAATCATAAGTTCCTAAACTTATTTTATTTATTTATTTATTATTTGCATTTTGAGTTGTTTCATAGAACCTGTAAACCATGTAATTGATAAACGATGTGTTCATTCATGTGAGTTGACTTGCTGACTTTGTGCGTGTTTGTCAGAATGTCATCAGAAATGGTAAATTGTATAGCTGTGGAGTCTTTGTCAATTTTGGAAAAGATGCATTCAAGATGATTTGTTAGGTGGTGAAGAGAGCAGGGGTTGTGGTGGATAGTAGTTTTCGTTGGTTCGTTTCCGGCTGCTAGGATTAAACGACCGGTTAGAGATAGGTTAGGAAGCAATGTGGATGAGTAAGTACCCGACTCGATGAGAAGCATAGGCATAGCGTTATATTCGAGTGTACTTGGTGTTGCGAATTTTTATAGCAGTTTTTTGATCGTTGTTGTTGGGCGTGTTACGGGGAAGTTTGGGTCGAGTTAGTTCGGGAAGGATCTGAATAGTTCGGGAAGGATCTGAATAGCAGTCGGCTAGATAGTTTATTTTTACACATAAGAAGTGGCATTTGGGCTTTTTGGTGAAACAGTACTCTCGGTGACAGTCACGGAGTGCCTAAAGTTCACTATAAAGGAAAGCAAGGAGACTACTACGTCATGGTACGATAAAAAGTTTTTATTTTTTTTCATTTAGAAAAAAAACTGTTTTACATAGTATTAATCATTTTATTTTTGTTTTTCTTACATTTCAGGTCACGGACATGTTGGGGCCTAGTTTGAATTGTTTTTCTTATTTTTGTTTTTCTTACATTTGAGTTGTTTCATAGCAACTGTAAACCATGTAATTGATAAACGATGTGTTCATTCATGTGAGTTGACTTGCTGACTTTGTGCGTGTTTGTCAGAATGTCATCAGAAATGGTAGCGTGTATAGCTGTGGAGTCTTTGTCAATTTTTGAAAAGATGCATTCAAGAGGGTATGTGATTCTGTATATTTTGATTCACTGTAACATGTTCAGCTTGAAAAGTTTTTATTTCCTCTCTTATTTGTTGCTATGTTTATGCCTAATATATATTTTTTTAATTTGTGATTGTCTTGAACAATTAATATTCAAATCAGGTATGTGCATGGAGACGTAAAGCCGGAAAACTTTCTGCTTGGTTAACCGTCAACACCTCAAGAAAAGAAACTATTTCTTGTTGACTTAGGGCTAGGTAAGGATCTCAAGATCAGAATTTAATTATTTCTTATATTTTATTAATAATTAATAAGTTTGTATATGAAATGCAGCAACAAAGTGGCGAAAGAGTGCCAGTGGTCAACATGTTGATTATGATCAGAGGCCTTACATGTTTAGGTAATATTCAATTTTAACAAATAACTGAAGATAACTCTTCATTTCGTATAGTATATAGTTATACGTATAATATTCGTTTGGTCCACAGAGGAGCAGTTAGATACGCGAGTGTGCACGCACATCTGGGTAGGACAGCGAGTAGAAGGGATGATCTAGAATCTCTTGCATATACACTCGTTTTTCTTCACCGTGGTAGACTTCCTTGGCAAGGGTATCAGGTATTGCTTGTTTGTCAAGTTACAGTTTGAGGTTTAATCTATATCTATACTATACAATAAAAGAAAACCAATGGGGGCATATGTTATTCATTGGAGTCATATATTTTTTGTGTCTATCTCCTACTTAATTATGGATACTTATACTTATTTTTTAATTAAAAATAGTTATTATATCCTTAACGAAATCAATTTAATACTCAATCAATTATTAATTTTCTGTATAAGGTTATATTTTTTACTTAAAAGCTTCACCAAGTTCAAAATTATGATGGTTAAAATTTTAAAAACGAAGAATAATGTTGGTACTCGTTTTTATAAGCGATTTCTAAAAATTTTCAATTATTTAATGTGGTTGGATGGTAATAACAGTAAAAATACAAATGTTAAATAATAAGAAAAGGGGTATCAAAAAGTCAAAGTTAATACCCAATTAGAAGATATAATGTTTAGAAAAATTAACCTAACAAAATTTACAACTGTCACGTCAATGTTTATTTTTTTAAATACATATCTAAACGACTTTGTATGTTAAAAAATTACATTATATTTTATTCTATTAGTATAATAGACGGGTTTTTTTAACCGTGCGATGCATGTTTTCTTTAAAACATAATTTTTTTATTACTAATTATATAACATTACATTACATTTTTCAACCCGTGTAATAAACATGATTGTAACCTAGTTAAATCTAATAGTAAAATTTATGTTATTTGTTGATAGGGTGACAATAAATCATTTCTAGTTTAGTTAATATGTGGCTTTTGTTGTTGACTTGGCACACACTTGGCGTAGATTATATTTTTCTTACTATTTATCTTTTATATCACAATAGTTACCTAACTAAACAAAGTAATAATATATTAATTACTAATTTAGGTTCCATTCACAAATTTGCTATTTATTTTTGAAACTAATGGCCTCTCACCATTCAATTATTATTTTTTCTGTTGTATATATTCACAAAGCACACCTCTATATTTGTTTCTTAATTTATATTTTTTCTCATTAGACTCTTATGGTGTAGTATTATTTAACAAAGTAAGATTTTTCATAAACATGTTTAATGATTAGGGATTATTTAAGATAACTATTGAGCTTTCAAGAAGTATGATTTTTTTATAATCATATACAAATAAGTTATAACATACCTAATGGCAGGAATGTACAAATATCATTAATAATATATTAGTATTACTATTATACTAAGGCAACTTATATAAAGCAAATATGTAAAATAAAATTTAAGTCATCTGGATAGATTAAAAACTAACTAAACATCGTTTAAAGTAAAGCTAAAAAAACCATATCAAATACTTGTAAAAACTAAAGCTTTAAACGGACTCCACTTGAACAACTCGTTCTCGGGAACGTATTTCAATTCGTGGAATTTTAGATTTCTTCCAAAAACTCTCCATTGAATCTGCAATATCAACCATCTGATCGTCGGGTTGTTGATCATCTTCGGAAGCTCCATGATCACTGTTGCTGACGTTAATAACCTCTTCCTATTCCAGGTAGCAAGAGACTCCAACCTTTTATTTAGCTTGTCGCACTTCCGTTTCTAAGAAAACAACAATTTAGAAAGTTAATGTGGATAGAATAAATAAAATATATAACACCAATGTAGTTTAGATTTACCTGCTCACTGATTTCACGGAGAATTTTGGAAGCGGGTGGAGTTGACACTCCATCACATTGCATTATCTGAACACTTTTTAAAGGTTTCTACAAAATCAATGTGCATCATTAGGTACCACTTTTACAGGTTTCTACAAAATAAACATAAATTTTAAGTATGTTTAATTACAGGTGATTCAAGGTGTTGCTGCTCTTTGTCTTCTTCGGTTTTGCAATCATACTTTTCAAACTCGGTAAGTTAGCTCCGACTTAAATAGAAAAGATAAAAACATTATGAAGTATAATGGTAGGCAAATGTATAGACCACAAAGAATTTACGTTTAAATATATTTACTTACAGGTAATTCAAGGTGTTTTTGCTCATTTTCTTCTTCGGTTTTCGGATCATATTTGTCAACTCGGTAAGTCGGCTCCACCTTAAAATACAAAAATGTACATACTATTATATTTTAAAAAAATTTATTACATCTATATTTTACAAAACTCTTTTTTAGCTTAGTAACCAAGGTTAATTTTTCTAGTGTGATTTTTTGTGCAGGTTGCATTTAATGAAGTTGTATTTTTGTTTTAACTGTTGTTTTGTAAGTTAGAACGTGGAGGGAAGTTTCTTTTGTAATTGTTAGTTTTACAATCTAATCGTGCCCAGTAATGTTCCCATTAAAATCGGCTTAGAAGGTCAAAGGAATCTTGGAGGATAACTATCAAATAACTGCTGCTTCTAGAAAGAATTTTATATTTTAAATGGCTGAGATTTAAATCAAGACGTGGTAAAAATATCTAATATTTCGCTAACTGCATATTATTTTTTTTTTAACTTTTTATAATTTGACCACATGGTCAACAATGCAGGTACAAAAATGCAGATTCAAGTGTTAATATGTAAATGCCAGTTAACCAAATGAAATTATATATCATAGGTAAACTATCTAATTATACATTTATATTTTATAATGACTCTTTACAGTTAATTTAATAATGCACACTGTTCTATTTACAAGTTTGAATTGATACAACCAAGTATGTAATTTGATATTAACAAATATTTTTATTTTCTATTTAGTATATAGGTTTGTTTTTTCACTTTTTTTACATACAATTGTACATACTATTATATTTAAAAAAAATTATTACATCTATGTTTTACAAAACTCTTTTTTAGCTTAGTAACAATGGTTAATTTTTGTAGTGTGATTTGTTGTGCATGTTGCATTTAATGAAGTTGTATTTTTGTTTTAACTGTTGTTTTTGTAAGTTAGAACGTGGAGGGAAGTTTCTTGTGTAATTGTTGGTTTTACAATCTAATCGTGCCCAGTAATGTTCCCATTAAAATCGGCTTAGCAGGTTAAAAGAAACCTTGAAGGATAACTATCAAATAACTTCTGCTTCTAGAAGGAATTTTTTATTATATGGCTGATATTTAAATCAAGACGTGGTAAAAATATCTAATATTTCGCTAACTGCATATTTTTTTTTAAAACTTTTTATAATTTGATCACATGGTCAACAATGCAGGTACAAAATGCAGATTCAAGTGTTAATATGTAAATGCCAGTTAACCAAATGAAATTATATATCATAGGTAAACTATCTAATTATACATTTATATTTTATAATGACTCTTTACAGTTAATTTAATAATGCACACTGTTCTATTTATAAGTTTGAATTGATACAACCAAGTATGTAATTTGATATTAACAAATATTTTTTTTTCTATTTAGTATATAGGTTTGTTTTTTCACTTTTTTTACATACAATTGTACATACTATTATATTTAAAAAAAATTATTACATCTATGTTTTACAAAACTCTTTTTTAGCTTAGTAACAATGGTTAATTTTTTAGTGTGATTTTTTGTGCATGTTGCATTTAATGAAGTTGTATTTTTGTTTTAACTGTTGTTTTTGTAAGTTAGAACGTGGAGGGAAGTTTCTTATGTAATTGTTGGTTTTACAATCTAATCGTGCCCAGTAATGTTCCCATTAAAATCGGCTTAGCAGGTTAAAAGAAACTTGAAGGATAACTATCAAATAACTTCTGCTTCTAGAAGAATTTTTTATTATATGGCTGAATTTAAATCAAGACGTGGTAAAAATATCTAATATTTCGCTAACTGCATATTATTTTTTAAAACTTTTATAATTTGATCACATGGTCAACAATGCAGGTACAAAAATGCAGATTCAAGTGTTAATATGTAAATGCCAGTTAACCAAATGAAATTATATATCATAGGTAAACTATCTAATTATACATTTATATTTTATAATGACAGTTAATTTAATAATGCACACTGTTCTATTTACAAGTTTGAATTGATACAACCAAGTATATAATTTGATATTAACAAATATTTTTATTTTCTGTTTAGTATATAGGTTTGTTTTTTCACTTTTTTTACATACAATTGTACATACTATTATATTTAAAAAAAATTATTACATCTATGTTTTACAAAACTCTTTTTAGCTTAGTAACAATGGTTAATTTTTGTAGTGTGATTTTTTGTGCATGTTGCATTTAATGAAGTTGTATTTTTGTTTTAATGTTGTTTTTGTAAGTTAGAACGTGGAGGGAAGTTTCTTGTGTAATTGTTGGTTTTACAATCTAATCGTGCCCAGTAATGTTCCCATTAAAATCGGCTTAGCAGGTTAAAGAAACCTTGAAGGATAACTATCAAATAACTTCTGCTTCTAGAAGGAATTTTTTATTTATATGGCTGATATTTAAATCAAGACGTGGTAAAAATATCTAATATTTCGCTAACTGCATATTATTTTTTTAAAACTTTTTATAATTTGATCACATGGTCAACAATGCAGGTACAAAAATGCAGATTCAAGTGTTAATATGTAAATGCCAGTTAACCAAATGAAATTATATATCATAGGTAAACTATCTAATTATACATTTATATTTTATAATGACAGTTAATTTAATAATGCACACTGTTCTATTTACAAGTTTGAATTGATACAACCAAGTATATAATTTGATATTAACAAATATTTTTATTTTCTGTTTAGTATATAGGTTTGTTTTTTCACTTTTTTTACATACAATTGTACATATATTATATTTAAAAAAAAATTTTATTACATCTATGTTTTACAAAACTCTTTTTTAGCTTAGTAACAATGGTTAATTTTTGTAGTGTGATTTTTTGTGCATGTTGCATTTAATGAAGTTGTATTTTTGTTTTAACTGTTGTTTTTGTAAGTTAGAACGTGGAGGGAAGTTTCTTTTGTAATTGTTGGTTTTACAATCTAATCGTGCCCAGTAATGTTCTCATTAAAATCGGCTTAGCAGGTCAAAGGAAACCTTGAATGATAACTATCAAATAACTTCTGCTTCTAGAAGGAATTTTTATTTTAAATGACTGAGATTTTATCTCAGATTAATCCAATAACCTAGATTTCTTTTTGTTCCCATTAACTTTAATAGGAACATAAGAATATATAATTACATTTATATCTTATTTTCTCTATTATTTATTTAATTATATTACGAGCTGTAGCTAACAAAATGAGTGATTCTGTTAGAATAACTTAGTATAGGCATATTAAAAGTCAACCCCAAATTGTTTGTTTTGTTTATAAACAAATGGGAAATTAACAATAAGTTGAAATTTGGACCGGGTATTTATATTTAAAAGAATTCATATTTGCATTTCGATTTGACATTTAATTTTGAATTTTTTATATATTTAACGTATCCTTTTATTCTTTAAAAATCCTTATATATAAAAAATGTAAATGAGTGTTCATTCGTGGATAATATTTACTTACAAATTAACCAATATGCTTAGCACGGTTTAACTCGTATATTCATCAAAGATCTACACTTGGTTTTCATTTAATTTCGCTCTTAGACATGATTATAAGCGAAATGGGAAAAGAAACCTTCCTTGTGAACGAAACTGTGTGGAAATTTTGATAATTATGTGTGTGAGTTAGAATTGTCATTTATTAAATCGTCCGCATGAATTATTATTGATCAACGAATCATATTTAAATTGTTAATTAGACGCTAATATGACTTGTTTGCAATTAGGATTGTCCTTTTCTATCCGAAACCCGACCCGAATTAGGGAATAACCCAAAAACCTAAACCGAATAACCCAAACCCAACCAACCCGAATCGGTCACTTTTTCCCAACCAAAAACCTGAAAACCCCGAACATTAATTGTCTTTTGTATAGATACTATTTGATCTGAAGTGTTTTGTATTTGAAACATTAAGTTTTGAGACTTTTAAATATTATGATACCATATGGTTAAATGTTGTTTAATTGTGATTGTATTTTTTTTAATTTTACGTCTAAACCCAAAAGCCGGATAACCCGACCCAAACTAACCCGAACCCGAATAACCTCTACTTTAAATGGGTAAGTTATCGGGTCACTTTTTCCTAACAAAAAACTCAAACAACCTGACTTAGAAAACCGAAACCCGAAGGACACCCCTATTTACGATACACGTTTTTTGGAAATATTCTAACAGAATTCTCTCCATTCACTAGTTGACTTTAGTGTCATGATTAACCAATTTACGATCAGTAGTATATTCATATATGTATATGCAGGCAACTTCAAACAAGAAACCAACGAGCACGAAAAGCTAGAATTGACCGATCATGGCGTCCCAGTCGGAACTTTTCGATGTTTCAGGACCGTTGCACCTGCTAACTTCTTTCGATTGGAGAAACACTTTTCATCGAAGATCGCTCGCTGCGAGCCTCGTTCAAGGCGTTTACAGTCTGGAACGAGACCGCCAACGCGTCGAGAAAATGGAACAACACGAGGCACATGCTTCTCCATGGTGGGAACGATTTCACTTCCAACTGAATCATGTTCTTGTAGACGATGCTGACTTATCGTACTTCGGAGCCATTTTCGAGCTCAAATACGCACATCCATGATTCTATCAATCAAGCCCGCACCCTCCGAGGTACGTCATAGCCTTTCGAGGAACACTCATCACAACTTCCACCAGATTTGAAGACATGAAACTAAACATGTGGTGCGTGTTCGCTAAACTTGAAGAAAGCTTACGCTTTCGCAAAGCTTTCGAAGCAGTTTGGAACACGGTGATAGCCGTTGGACCTGCAAATGTGTGGATAGCGGGACACTCGTTAGGTGCGTCGATAGCAATGCTGGTTGGGAAGAAGATGGCGAAGTCGCGATATCATTTGGAAACATATCTCTTCAATCCGCCTTTCATCTCTGTGCTTCCGATCGAGCAGATAAAAAATGACACGTTGAAACACGGAGTCTGTATAGCTGGTAGTCTTATGAAGGCGGGTATTGCGACTGCGATGAACATTCACGGTGACGATACTGAAGAGGATTTGTTTACGCTATTGCCGGAATGGACGCCTTATGCGTATGTAAATCCGAGTGATCCGATTTGTTCGGAGTACATCCGGTATTTTCAGCATAGAGAGAGGAAGGATGAGATGGGTGTGGGAAAATATGAGAGGATCGCGACACAGTATTCGCTCGGAAGTCTGGTTTCGGGGGCGATTGGGAGAGATATGAACCGTTGCATATTGTGCCGACGGCTTACTTGACGGTGAACATTAGTCCGTCAGAGGATCTCCGGCAAGCTCATGGAATTGTTCAATGGTGGCAACCGCATTATCAATGGCAGTCGAAGCTATACAAATTCAAGACGCTCTAGTATTATAAACTCTGTTTATTAAAACCTAATAATAATAATTTATTTCAGTGATTCAAATTTTCCATTTAAAAAACAAAAAAAAAATTCCATTTCACATAAGTGTAAAGTTTGTAAGTTACTTTTGAACATAGGTGGGTTTTGAAAGAGCCATGAGTTTGTTTTATTTTAACATAAATTCTTTTGTTGTGTTTTATGGTAAAACAAATGTGAAACCCTAACAAATCGCGAATATCAAATCACAAAATTTTTGGGTTATTGATCAATTGCAAATCGTACAATCGGTAACAATTGATTACCCATAGTTTCTCCCTCATCGGCAGAGGATGCATAATTGTGTTCAAGAAAAAATAGACCTGATAACTTATGGATTCAAGAAAAAAAAGAGATTTGGCCAATAATCCTTCTAGGTTTGAGTGTAGACCATTTATTATTTTGGGTTATTATGTGACGTACACATGAAATATACAAAAAAAATTAGAGGCCTTATTTATTGGTGGCCTTAGGTTTTGCCTAGAATGCTAAGCCTATCAGTCCAGCCCTGTTAACATGTCCAAGATTGATAATTAAGATTACTAGTAACATGTAATCCAAAGACTTACGCTTTGAGTAAAGAAAAAGAAAGATTATTTAAGTAATTGAATATTCTGAAACCAAAATGATGAGACTTAGAGAAGAACTATTAGTTGAATAATTTATTTGAGTTAGAGATTTCTTTGTAATTAAACAAAGTATGGGATCATTAATTAAAGGTTAGTTAATATTATTTATTTATTATTAGCACAAAACTTTTTTCTAAAGCTTTTATCATGTTAATTCTAAATCGATAAAGCAATCGGTTTAATAACCTAGATGATTTTCAAACAGTTTTTTTTTATAAATATATACATATATGGGGTAGGTAACTAAATGAATAATTATGACAGAAAATCTTAGCATATGCTGAGGTTAAAGTCAACCCCGAGTTCTTTGTTTTGTTTATAAACAAATTGGCAATTAACAATAAGTTGGCAGTTGGACCGGATATTTCTTTTTACATAACAACAGAATTGTTCTTTATTCGATTTGACATTTGAATGCCCTTTTTCTTTTTTGATATTTACATGTTATTTAAAAATAAAAAAAAATTATACAGAATCTTGTATAAAGTTGGCAATCTAAATTTTAATATATTGTTTTTACTTTCTTTTTAATTTTTTTAGTTTCAATAAATATTTGTCTTGGCTTTCTTTTTCTTTCTTTTCTTTTTTATTATAAGTTTTGATTACTAATCTTATACAATAAACAAATATGTATTTAATTCAATACTTTTATTTTTTTCTTATAACTTCCATACGTTAGTTTCTTTCTTTATTACTAAAAACTAAATACGTGTTTGTGTTAATTTTTTCTCTATATTCCGATATAATTATATTTAAAACAAAATTGTATTTGAAATATGGTACACTAACAAACTAAGTATGTACCGATCAACAATATCGATACAGTCGTACTAACAAATTAACCAATGACACTCTAAACTTTCATTTTCTTTATCAATGTCAAATCCAACTCACTTTTTTATCATAGATTTCTACTTAAATTCGCTCACATGAATGATTATTAGCGAAGCGGAGAAATTTGTCATCCTTGTGAGTGACATTGGTTAAACTGCTAGTATAAATTATTATCGACCAATGAGTCATAGTTTAGATTATAAGAATACAATTAGCTCAAATGTACATAGATCATTATGAATTAGACACTGATATAACTTGCTGGCAACACATATTCTTGAAAATATTATACAGAATACATGTTGACCAAGGGAAGTTTCATTGGCTAAGTTGACTTCTCTCACATTGATTAGTTGAATTTAGTTTCATGATTAACCCAGCTTATAATGATCAGTAGGTATACCATATATGTATAAAGTGTGCACTTTCAAAGATGAAACTAACCAGCACGAGAAGCTCGAATTGACCGATCATGGCATGCCAGCCCGAAATCTTCGATGTGTTAGGGCCGTTGCACCTGCTAACCTCTTTCGATTGGTACGTATTCAGGGGCGGACATACCTTAGACGCAGGGGTAGCCTCCGCTACCCCTTGGCGCTTTGGCGGTAGTGTAAATTTTGGAAAAATTTGACCTTTCTTGACGTTTTTTCGATTTCGTTACCCTTTTTTTATAAAACGTTACCCCTACGAATATTTTCTAGATCCGTCAATGTATGTATTCCTGTTTGTAATGTTAGTATTGTTTATCCGGTTTGATTTATGGAATGCTTGTTCTATTCTGCTTTACAGGAGAAGAAGTTCTCATCGAAGATCCCTCGTTGCGAGTCTCGTTCAAGGTGTTTACAGTCTGGAACACGACCGCCAACGAGGATGCGTCCTGAACATGAACCAACACGAGGCTCATGCTTCTCCATGGTGGGAACGATTTCACTTCCAACTGAATAATGTTCTTGTAGATGATAGTGATTTGTCGTATTTCGGAGCCATTTACGAGCTCAAATACGCACATCCGTATTTCTATCAATCAAGCCCGTGCCCTCCGAGGTACGTGATAGCCTTTCGAGGAACACTCATCACAAATTTCACCAGATTTGAAGACATGAAACTAAATATGAGGTGTGTGTTCACTAAACTCGAAGAAAGCTCACGCTTTCGTAAAGCCTTTGAAGCAGTTTGGAACACGGTGGTAACCGTTGGACCTGCACATGTTTGGATAGCGGGACACTCGCTAGGTGCGGCAATTGCAATGCTGGTTGGGAAGAACATGGCCAAGTCTCGATATCATCTCAAAACCTATCTCTTCAATCCTCCGTTCATCTCTGTTCCGATCGAGCAGATGATAAAAAACGAAACTTTGAAACACGGAGTCCGTATGGCTGGTAGTTTTATGACCGCGGGTATTGCGACTGCGATGAACATTCACTGTGAGGAAACAGAAGAGGACTTGTTTACTGTGTTATCAGAATGGATGCCTCATTTGTTTGTAAATCCAACGGATCCGATTTGTTCGGAGTTCATCGGGTATTTCCAGCATAGAGTGAAGATGAATGAGATGGGTATGGGAAAACTCAAGAGGATCGCGACAAAATTTTCGTTCGGAAGTCTAGTCTCGGGCGCGGTTGGGATTGATATGGAGCCGTTGCATATTGTACCAACAGCTTATATGACGGTGAACATTAGTCCGTCGCAGGATTTCCGACAAGCTCATGGAATTGTTCAATGGTGGCAACCACATTTGCCATGTCAATCAAACCTATACAAATTCAAGACCCTCTAATCTTATATGCTCTGCTTAATGAAACCTAATAACCTCCCTTTCACAAAGGGTAAAGTTGTAATTTCCTTTTGAACATGTATGATCTGATAATGAAAATATGCATGTTATACTTAAAACTAGAAGATGACCCGCCGGGTATTTCATTTCGATTAGGTTGAGAATGCTAGTTAGAGTAGATACAGTTTTAATATATGCAACAATATGGACCAGAAGCCATCGGCTCCTCGAGCAGTGGTGTTGTGTTTGAGCGCTCAACAGGATGTTGGCTGTCTTCATTGTATCTGCCGACACTCGGAAAACAAATACCTGAAACAAAAGGAAATGCTGCATTGGCATCCATCAATATATTATCGGTTTTAACATACCTAGAAACCAAATTCCAGCTGCCAAAAATAATATTGAAGTTAGGATCAAGGTGGACGTCGTCCAATTATTAATTCTATCCTGCATTGCTCCAACAAAAGGAGACGAAGGCACGTCACCAAACACATGAACTGAGACTGTGGACATAGCCATAGATAATGGTCTCAAACTCGGCTTGACGGTATGCAGACGCACAAAGTTTGCAGGACCCTGCAATTCACAACGCAAACCTTCCCGTTGTATTACATAATATGTTGTATACTGTTCTATATGAAACAGGAACGTACCTGAGTGGCAAATACCAGTATCCCCCCAATCAGAAAGAAAACTATAAATGCGTACAGGTTCTTTAAACAAAGCGCACAGAAGCAAAATATTGCACCAAAAAAGGTTGCCGGCGAGAGAAGCTAAAAAACATTTATTAATATGTTTTAATCAAAAACAAATTACAGAGGCATAATAAACATGATAAATATAAACATTTACCTTAAAATCATGCTAATGTCCAATTCCACCCTCAGTCGGAAACCATCGCTTGGGTTGTGGTTTACGAAGTAGACAACGATGTGAGCTTCCAATTTGGCAGTGATTGTTTCGCCGACGTCAATTTGGGGCAGACCAGGGATGAGGTGATGTTGGTTTGAGCCAGAGCGTTGGTGATCGGTGGTATTAAGTGGAGGAGGGTGTCGATGCCCTAAGTATGGATGGCGTTTGATCGGTGATGACACGTGTGGCTATCGTTCCTAAGATCATACGCAAAATGTTTATACAGAATAATAATTACTTGTGTATAGTGATTGTTTGTTGATGATACAGGCTGTTCACGAGCCGAACTAACGTCGGCTTGAGCTTGGCTTTTAAAGAACCAGTTCAACTTGAATCAAATATCCAACCGGGTTAAAGTCTTAAGCCCGAACTCCGCTTATTTACAAACTATTAAACTAAGCTCACTCATGGCTCGTTTTTTCAAGGAAATTCAATGTGCCAAAATTTGTTAAGTTGTTTAAAGATCTTGTAGTCTGTTTCAAGACATGACGCGATGACAATGTTTCAAGATGACTATTTCAAGATCTAGTAGTAGCTATGGCGATGACAGCAGATGACAGATCAATGGTGATCGAAGTTAAAGTGACGGTTGTCAGCTTGGTTTTAAAAAGCGAAAGGTGCAAAAAAGCTACGAGGTCTAAAACCGAGGCGTGAAGCGCAAAAGCGGTGGGCTTTTCGTACCCGAGGCGCAAAAGCAGTGGGTTTTCGTACCCGAGGCGCAAGGAGATTGTATAAGTTTTTTTAAGTATCGCATAGGTTTTTAGCATCCCTTATCCAAGATTAGCTATAAATAAGGTTTATATATGATTCTACATGCATGTACAAGCCAAGAAACCTATAGTACAACACTTTGATACATAAAAACACCCGATATACACAATGCGAGGGCCTCAGACCCCAAAAATACCCAAAATTTGTGGTTTTCTTGCGCTTTGTGGAAAAGGCACGTCTCAGGTTACATGAGACCTGTGGCATGCACCTCGCGCCTAGGCAAATCGGAGTGATGGCAGAGGACAACAGCAGCAGCAGATCAATGGTGATCGACGTTGAAGTGACAGTGGTCGGAGCAGACCGCATATGGTGATTTAGTTAAAAGGGAGAAAGCGGGTAGATAAACCGGTGATTCCGTCATATCTTTTCTATGTTTTCTCACTCCTTTTTTCACTTGTGGGCTAATTTAGTAGGTTAGTTTTGTTGGGTCAGATATCAGGGTTCAGTATTTTGAGTTAAAAAAAAATAAACACTATTCAAGCGAGCAACCTCATCTCAAGCTCGACGTGCTTACAAACAGAGCCGATTTCAAGCGATTTTCGACCCACGAGCTGCTTGAACAGTTGAACAGTCCAAATAGCACTCGGTGAAAAAATCATGCTTTGATAAATGTAGACTACAGAGCGAAAGATGCAGATTAATCAGTAAATAAATAAGAGATTCGTAATGAAATTCCAAGTCTACAATGGTATGGTATGTATGCATCCAATTCAGGTGAACAGATTAGAACCAAAGGAAATTTTTATATTTTAAACATCAAAAGGTATAAACCCAAAATTTTACATTCTTTTAACTCATTCGACCATTTTACATTTTAAACATCAAAAAGTAAAAACACCAAAATTTTGTGAAAATATCTACCAACATGTCTGGTGGCCAAAAAGATGGAAAACCGTTACCAGAAAAGCTTAATCTCGAAGATTTTCGGCCAAAAAGATTTTCACTAAGCTGTTGAGGTAGGTGATCAAACAACTCTCTCACGCCTTGTAGCCACTTTACCACGGTTAGCCGATCCGAAGAGGATCCACTCAGAACTAGACTCATTAAATCAAGCGGAACTTTCGGGCCAAATCGTTGCTGTAATAATCCGCCTGGACGAAGTGGCGTCGCAGTCTTCCTCGACTTCTCATTGTTCTCCGCAGTTCTGTTCGTCGGTAAAATCGTATACGTACAAGGTTTGAAATGCGTATCTATATGAACACAAAATAATTCTAACTGAAGGCAATAAGGTGAACAAAGCGGTGAACGGTTTCAAAATTTAACTCTCGAACCAGAGTTTTGTCTTCCTTGGAGAGGTGATACGACATTTCTTCCGGCTCAGTATGGCAGATTTTTCGATGTGTTTGAAAATCACGACAATAATCATGAAATCTTCGTTGTGTTTAAAAATGCCGGCGGTAACCGATTCAAACATTGCAGATTCTGCGCTTCGCCAGAACGAACCGGTGATGGATGACAGGAGAAGAAATACACAATTGGTCTCCTAGAGTATGCTCGATGTTAATGAAGATTCATAAATTATGTATGCCTACTTCAAAATTTTGTGAAAAATGGTTACGGCGGTTTGTATTGTTCTTTTATATTAAGGGAACATGTGAGCGGTTACGGCTGTTAAACACAGCGTTTAGTTGCCGGCATCTGTTACTTTTTGTTATATATAGATAATTGTTATTAAGTTTATAACATACATTGAAATGAAGCCAGAACGCATACAGATTCAGTAAAATAGCAATATAATTTCCATGAACAAACCATCATATTCATGCTTTCATCTTATAACATCATATGCAATAAAAGAAGAAAGTCACCAACGATTACTTTAAAATCCCTAAATGTATAGAAACAACATAAACATGTTTATGCAGTTACCTGCTCACCGGCTGCACCATTCTCTTGCACCTTCACCTCACCATCACCCATTTCCGCAACAACCCCGTCACCAGACTCGTCCCCATCCTCCGCATCACCCTTATCACCAAACAACTTCGACGGCAACAACGACGAAACAGCAGCTCGTGCACTAGCCTTCGCTCTCTCCGCTTCTTCAGCTTCTTTAGCAGCCGCTTCCGCCTTTTCTCGTTCGATCTCAGCCATTAAATTCACCAGATCATCTTCTCTCTCTTCTTTCCGCAGCTCCTCTCTCACAAACTCCTGCAACTCATCCGAGAAATCCAAAGGATCCTCCCTCAACATTTTTCCAATAATTTCAAGAACTTCATCATGTTTCTTGACATCGAACAACGCTTTCATTATAAACTTATAGCTGTCATCGTCCATCTTCAGCTTCGGCACCATCATATCAAAAAACGACTTTGCTTCATCAACCTTCCCAACTTTCACCAACTCGTCAATCAGCCTGTTATAAACTCCCAAATTCGGCCTCAACTTTGACTCAACCATCGTCTTGAAATACGCAGCAGCGTCATCATGACGGTTTTCTTTAAAACAAGTATCCATCAACACAACAAAAGTGTACTCATCCGGACTCACCCCTTTCTCGTTCATACCCTTATACAGTTCTTCCGCTTTACCCAATAACCCATTCTCACACAACTGTTCGATCAGATTATTATATGAAAGTGTGTCGGGATAACACCGTTTCTCCCCCATGCTACCAAACACGTTAATAGCATCGTCGAACCTCTTTTCCGCACAATACCCATCCACCATCACATTATAACTTCCCAGATTAACCGTCAACAGTTTAGGCGGGCTATGCTTTTCAAGCATTTCATCAAACACCTTATGTGCAACATCAAACTTCCCATTTTTACACAACGCATCCAAAACCGAATTATACGCAACCGCACTCATCTTAATCTTCGAACCCTCACCCAGCACTTCCTCACAACACTCCATCGCTTCCTTCTCCATCCCTTTCAAAAAATACCCTTTCATCACACTTCCATACACAACCCCATTCGACACAAACCCGTCTAACTTCCCCTTCAACTCCTCATACAAACCAAATATCCCTTCATGATCCCTGTTCTTCGCATACCCCGACATCAAATAACTATAAACGAGCGCATCCGCTTCAAACCCTTTCGAAATCATTTCATCTTTAATCTCCAAAGCCCTCTCCAACTTACCATCATCCACAAGCCCTTTAATAATAATCCGATACGTCGTCGTATTGGGATCAAACGGGGCACTATCAACCAACTGTTTATACTGCTCCATAGCAGTATCGATTTTTCGACAATCCATATAAGTACTAATAATCAAATTATACGTAACAATGTTAGCGGCGATCGCTGCTTGTGTTATAAACCTGTGCAGGTTAAGCAATTCGGCGTACTTGGACTGGCGATAACACGCGGTCATAACCGCATTACAAGTAAAAATGGTGGGCTTACAGTTGGAATAAACCGAATGACGTGTTAATAAAACAGCTTCTTGTAAATCATTTTCGCGGATTAGTTTGAGGATTCTGTTGTGGAGGTTGAGGCGGTTACCGGTGAGGGCGGACACGTGTTCCGGGAGTTTAGGGGCGTTGGGGTTAGGGTTTGGGGTTGAGGTGGGGCGGGGTTGGGTGGAGGAACGGAGGGCGTTGAGTGGAGGTTCGATGCGGAGGCGGCGTTTGCGGCGGCGGCGTTCGGCGGCGGCGTCTTCTGGAGTGGCGAAGGAGAGGTGGCGGAGGGGGGGCGCGGTTCGGGGGAGTGGTGGGTGGTGGGGGTGGGTGCGGATGAGGGTTTTGAGGTGGTGGAAGAAGGAGGGTTTTGAAAGAGCCATGAAGGTGAAATGGTGGGAGATTGGGATTTAGGGTTCTGAGGGTTTAAGGCAGGGTGGAGAAGATAGGGATTGGATGTGAGTGATGGGTGGGTCGTATGGTGGATCCGGGTATGGGGGTTTGGATATGTTGGAAAGGTATGGAGTTGTACATTGTGCATTTATACTTGTACATTTAATACAACATCGTATGGATACGAGTAATGAGAGGTTGGCAGTTTACAGCATTACAAGTTCAAACTAAAATCAGCCTAAATCTTCGAGTCCTCAATTGAAGCTTTTGAGCGGAGTCGACAATATGGGCCGAGAACATAATTCAAACCTATAAACGTTAAAAAATCATACATACGTTGTGTGTGTATATATAAAAGCACTGGTGTTTCACGGCTGCAATGCACGTAAAACCCTTATGATAAACAAGAAAACCCTTATGATAAATATTATATATAATACTGCAATATTTTTTATCTAGTGGAAAGCCCGCACATAGAGACGGAATCGACAATTTACATCTAATTTTTTAACTAACTTCTCTAAAATTACAAAACACATTTCAATTTTGGTTAACTGATTAGTCATTTAGTCCAAATACACAACAATAGAATGTACTTTTGAATATATGTTCTTAATGAATGTGATGAATTTATTATCCATAGATGAGGTTTTTTATTATTATTTATAAATAAGCTAATATATAGTATAGATTTATTAAATATAAATGTCATTATCAAGGAAAGAGGGGTATCAATAGAAGAAAATGATAAAAAGTTAGCCATTTTAACTTGACCTTTCATATATTATTTTAAAATTTGAGAAGAATTTACCATTTTATATATAAAATGCATAAGTAGTATAAACATTTAGCACAACCCATTCAAATATAATATATACACACACAATAAAATTATTTATTTCCCTTGTCAAATATTTAAATTTATTCAAAGATAAATACCGATATTCCACATGTAACAACGATAGATACTCTATTCCACATGTTACTCTATAGCCGATGCTGACAATATTAATTGTGGTTTGTTGTTTTCAAAAGAAATTAATTAATTGGGCCTTCTTAAAATTTAGAAAACTTACATAACAAATCTACGTTATTAACTTCTTTTTCTCCATTTTCCTCTCCGAACCACTTCTACAAATACCGCAGGGCTTTTGGCCGAATTTCTTTTCCTACGTTATTACTCTCCTTTCTAAGTTATAACTAAACTAATGATTAAAGGGTAGCATAATATAAACTAAGGGTAAAGTAATGTAATAAAAAAATTATATTTTGTCGGAAAAGTTGAGGGGTAGCGAAGGCTACCCCTCCCACCACACTAGATCCACCCCTGACTCGATCCTTGCGACTAAAAAGAACCGCTCATCGCCTGTATTGCGGCACCCACCACAATTACATTTCATGAGTAGTAATTTTTAGAAATTTTAATTTCACCTCTGTACTACAATTAATATACATTTTTAATCTCTTTAAATTTTAATAATTTTATTTTTTATAATAACGTGTTCTCCTTAACTTAAAAAAAGTAAAAAATTAAATACACAACTCTGTTTAACTTTTCTTAACATTTCAATGTAAATCGTATTAAACACGAAGCTCTATTCGATATAAATAATTATTCTGGTATCATCAACTACATCAGATATCGACATTGTAACAAATCAAACCGATTCCAACAAAACAATATCAATACCATCAACATCCGTATTATCAAAACCACAATTCTTACAAATTTCACCGAAATATACGGGCCATATAACGACATCAAGACCTAGGTTGCAACTTGCAATCGTATTCGTATTCGTTTAAACTTTAAACCCGGTCTAACCCACAACTAAACCGGATTCACCAGCGTTTCACATTTCACTTGCATTTTCGCACGTTCCGAAACCAGGAACAGAGATGGCTGAAGAAGAGAACGGGGCGGCGGCCGCCGGCGCCGGAGAGTTTTACCTCCGGTATTACGTAGGTCACAAGGGGAAGTTCGGTCACGAGTTCTTGGAGTTTGAGTTCCGACCAGACGGCAAACTCCGTTACGCGAATAACTCCAACTACAAGAACGATACTATGATCCGTAAAGAGGTCTTCCTCACGCCTTCTGTTCTCAAGGAATGTCGCCGTATTGTCTCCGATTCTGAGGTTATTGTTGTTGCTACTTGATTTTTAATTCCAATTGTTAGGGTTTTAAATAGTGTTTGGTATGTGTAATTAGTAGAATGTTTGTATTCTGTTGACGAATTTTTGAGTGCTGTTGGTTAATGTATTGCAAAACCTTGGTGAGACTGAGACCTAGATTGTAATGCTAGGCTCTTACGGTTGAAGAAGTCGCTAGGCGCTCACAGGTCGGTCGGGGAAGTTGTAAAGAAATTAGTTTTCGGAGAATTATAAATAATAATACGTGAATATCAAATAGTAAAACATTTCAAAAGTTGATATTTATCCATTGAAAATGATATAATATGCACAAGAATTATGTTTTATTGTTTTCAAAGTCAAACTCGGCCCTAGTTGACTAACTAGCTCTGATTCTGGCCGAGGTTGACCGTAGGCGGAGCTGAAGAAAATCGCCTCAGTAACCTACGTTGTAGCAATTACTCGGCGACCTCGTTTTACAACGTTGATGCTAACAAATATTGTCGGCTTTGCCCACTAGGAGCTCACAGATGTGCGCGAAGGTCATCCATCCCTGGGTTGCTTCCACTTAAGCACTCTCATCTACACACTTTTCTGTGGAGATATGATGTGAGATTTGCCAGAGGTGTTACATAGATCTAGGATTGAAAGCGTCATTATGAATCATACAAGATCTCGTTTTACCCTTTGTGGGATTAGTTAGGGTTTTTCTAAAACAGCTATCTCACACAGCTTCTAAACCTACTCCTAATCCTATACCAATGTTCACCATGGGACTAGAACCCTTAATCAAATAGGGATAAACATCTTTACTACACACCTTAATTTGAAACAATAGCGAACCTTTTGCGTAAGTAAAAGTTGATTTCATGACTTTGAGATTAGTGAGAATGATTTTAGGTAGTTAGTATGAGAAGGCCTTGGACTTTTAGCACTTTCTTGGTTTACATATACATATTGGGATTGGACTTTCAATCTATGTAGTTAATATCGGTGCTCGGTCCCCTTGTAAAATATCAGTCAGAACATCGGTATTGATATTATTGGCGATATTGGCCGATATATCACCGACCGGGTATCAGTATCTTTCTTCTTAGTTCTACCATTTGTCTTTCTTCTTATTGTTAGTGTTATATGTTAGTGTTATAAGTCTTAATCAGTTCCTATGTGCTACAATTGTTAGTGTTTTCTAAGTTGCAAAAGGTTAATTTGTTAATGGTAGGAAAGTATACTGAATTGTTAGTGTTAAATTGCTATATATAATAAATTCTACATGATATGAAAATTATCAATATCCCATTACGATAACCTATCTCTCAAATACCGTTCCTTGACCGATATCCGATTTTTTACTGCACTATCTGCATAGCTTTTAATACGTTCATATAACTCTGTTCAGTCTTCTGAACTTTCCTCTGCTATAGTGTATATTTATAAATTACTTGAATTTTTGAAGAATAATAAGCAAAAATGGTGTTCTATGTGTTGTTATCTTAGATTATGAAGGAAGATGATAACAACTGGCCAGAGCCAGATCGTGTTGGAAGGCAAGAGCTTGAGATTGTGATGGGCAATGAGCACATATCTTTCACTACTTCAAAGATTGGGTCACTCATGGACGTGCAAACAAGTAAAGACCCTGAAGGCCTCCGTATCTTTTATTATCTTGTTCAGGTTTGTACTCGATTTCGGTAGTTGATGTTAGCTAGCATAAGGCAAAACAGTTGTACATTTTGTCCGTTTAACAAACAAAAACTTCATCATTAAAGATAGTCAGTTTGCATAAAGAGCCTTTCAGTTAAACATGTATGATAATAATCTTCATAGAATCATGTTGCTCTAGTAGTAAGTGGTTAAGCTGTATGCAGTCTAATTATAACGCTTTTTTATCAGAGGTTAAAGTTGATTGGCCCTATATACATCGTCCCTTCAGTTATATATAGGCCATCCGAATACGTTTCTTGTTTAATTTAACCCATTCTGGGCTATAAAGCATGCTGGATGAGGAAATTGTCCTTTTGAAAAAAAGATAGCGCTTCAACCTTTACGCCTATATCATGTTGACGCCTCATCAAATGTATTTTTGTCTTTATAAATGTTTGTAAGTGAACATTTGTCAAACTTCTGCTTTTACAAAAGTCAGTATATAAATGAAACCAAATATATAATACTTGGGTGGCTTCCACTTGTTTTCCCTGTAATTCATTCTAGGTAGTTAAAGGCTCAACTCTCAAGGCGCAAAGAGTGAGCCTGTCGCCTAGGCGTAAACGCATGATCGAGCTTGGTTTTAAAATGCGCGCATCAGGAGCACATAATGTGCGCATGACATGATGCAATGATGAGATCGCATCGCGTGTTGCGGTTCTATGATGCACACATCACATGATGTGGTCTAATGTGGCGCCCTATGCAGTTGACCGGTATTTGAACAGTTTAGATCTTTAATTGAACAAATCTGACTATAGATGATGAGAATATATTATATTTTAGTGTTTAAAGGTTCACAAGTTAAAATATTAGCTATATGTATATATATAGAAAAAGTATAACGTACAAGAGACCTTACGTACGCTCGTACGCGACTGGGAAATCGCATGTTATAAAAATTGGCGCATGCGTGTAATCTGCAAAATCGCATGTTTGGTTTTTTGATGAAATTGCATGGTGTATGCAAACAATTTCGCATGTTGCTTGTGTATAACAAAATCGCATGTTGATGAACAAATTCGCTTGTTGAGGCTGAGTCGCGTACGCTTCGTACGTTAAGGCCTCTTGTACGTTAACCCGCCTCTCTCTCTATATATATATATATTTAGTATTTTTGAATAAAGAACACCTCGCATACGTGATGCGTGCGCGTCACACATTGTGCATCACGCATCGGATTTTGGGATCAAAATGCATACACGCATTTTAAAACCAGGTGCTCGAGACAAGAAGGCACACTTTGTCCTGGCCATTCTTGGCTGTTATAGACTTGTTTACGGCTGGTTTAGACTGTTTGAAACTAGTTATGGTCGGTTTAGGCGCCTTGCTACACTCAAGGTGGTTTTGTTGCGTAACTTGACTACATAGATTTCATCATTACTCTTTTAGTTAACGGATCAACAACCTCTTTTAAAGCCTGCTATCCTTCTTTCTCTATTCTTTTCAAACTATGTTGGAATACACGGGCAGAGTTATCATTAAATAGGCTTGGAAATCTTAAAAGTTGGACAGTTCTTTAGGTAGAAATGTTATGGATTCGAATTAAAGTATGTGTTTGCCCAGTGGCGGATCAATAAAACTTTCATAGGGGTAACGTTTTAAAAGAAAGGGGTAACGAAATCGAAAAAAACGTCAAATTCAAAATTTACACTACCGCCGGAGCGCCAAGGGGTAGCGAGGCTACCCCTAATTATATGGTACATCCGCCCCTGTGTTTGCCATCACTTTGTTTGCTAATGAAAGTTGAAATTTGCAGGACTTGAAGTGCTTCGTGTTTTCGCTGATATCACTCCATTTTAAGATCAAGCCAATTTAGAAGCTCTTTTTGGTACATCAAGTTGATGTTTTATGTGATTTAAGTTTTGGGATATGGTGGAGCTAACTGTATTGTTAAAAACATGTTACATCGGCTTGGATTGATTATGTGGTTATTGTTTTTATGATTTATTGCCCCCAAATGTCAATTCTCAGTTTCTCACCACATCAGATGAAATGGAAAGTGGTTTGGTTAAATATAAATTATCTTTTCTTCTAAAGCTACTAACCATAAAAATGGAAAGGGAACTCGAAATAGCAATTGACACATGTTTTACATGAATTGAAAACTATAAAAATGAATATCGATACTGGTGTTGTTCGGTTGGTATCAGTTTAGTACTATACCGACATCTTGATACAGCTTGCGATACCTAAAAAAATCTTTATTGCAAATACAATGGATTTTATACAGCTTACGATACCTAAAAAAATCTTTATTGCAAATACAATGAATTTTATACTGTTACGTAAACGAATACGGTACTGATACTGATGTTTGTTTGGTCGTATATGTTCGGTTTGTACCGATAAAAAAATCAACTATATCTGACTCATTTAAATAGAACTTTTACTGAATCGTAGATAATAATATGCATCTAATGACAATGTATTCATAATTTTATAAAATATTATATTATATTAATAAGAAATGAAAAGGGTAAATAACGTCATTTTATAAAAAAAAAACAGATGAAATGCTATAATATATTAATAAAAATACGAAAAGAGTAATCGATGTCATTTTATAAAGAAAACTAAACAAATGTTATAGAGTACTGGTACCGATGTTTTTAATATCAAAAAGAAGAAAATCAATAAAAGTTAAAATAAAAATCAAAATCTGTTTAGAGTCAAAAATAAATATAATAATAGTCTATAAAAAATAAGAAAAAAAATCAGTATATTATTAAAAAAATCTGGATGTTTGAAAATTATATATGCAAATTAAATGAAAATAAAATAGTTCAAAAGGTAACTTATTTATAATATAAGGGTTCAAATAAACTTATAAAAAAACTATAAATTACTATTTGTCAGCACTGAAAATTAAACTATATATAATATATATATTATAATTATATATTTATATATATATAACTAGGTTAAAACCATTGTGTTGCACTGGTTAAATTAATATAATTTTTATATACTAAGTAATAAAAAAATTACATCTTTAAAAACCCGTTGCACGGGTTGAATAAACACGTTTATTACATGAGTTGAATAAATAATATAAACAATTAACGCATATAGTCTTCGTGACATGTTTTAAAAGAAATAATCTTTGATGTACTATTTACTTATTATAACATTTACTTTGTTTTTTATTTATTATTAGTTTAGAAACTTATGTATTATAAGGTTATAACATTTTACTTTGTTTTATTTTATTTTATTTTTTATTAGGTTAGAAACTTGTGTAATTGTAAAACCCGTCTAAATTATTGGTTTAAAACTTATATTTAAGTACACTAAATTAAAAAAACTTATAAGCTTCACAAAAGAGATTTTAGATATACAGTATACGTGATAATGTAATTTCAAATACAAGTTAACAAAAGATACTCTTAAACACATGAACAAAAGCGGGAAAATTTAAACACTCGGAAAAGTTCAGTTCTTCATGCAGCTTTATCCTCCATCCGGTGATTTTAACTAATTGTTACCTATCATAAGATTTCAAACAAACTATTAGTATTTAAGTTAATCAATAGAAAGCGTTAAAAACTACAAAGAAAACCAATTTTTCTAGTTCCGGGTGCCTCCACGACACGCGGAGGTCTTAGCTCTCCCTCTCGCGTGGCTCGGGAAGACATGTTTGAATTTTCTCATTGGCCTTCTCCCCATGACACGCGAAAGGGCTAGGTCTTTCCCTCGCATGGCTTGGGGGAGGCTGCTTTCCCGCAGGTTGCCAGCATCCGCTGGCTTTTCTCACACTTAGCCAATTTTCTAAATTTTCACAACTTTTGTACGTAAGATGGCCCAAACCCAACTTATAACACTTAGGACTTTTCCTTCAGGCTTTAAACCCGAAATCCGCAATCCGGACCGAAATTCTTAAATAACCAATTCTTTCGTAAGGTTTGGCGTTTTGCCCAAACCGGCCCAATCCTCTCATATTCCTTGTTATCATTTTCTTTTTCTCCAACCACAACCACGATTGTGGTTGGTAACACCTTAGCTTCTACAACCCCATGGGTCGTTTATACCTTAGTTTTACATGTCCAATACATTGTTTGTGGCCTATAGACCGCAAACGACCCATTTAGTTTGCCACTCATAGTTCTCTTCAAAACCTTGAGTGATGACTATCCTTTAATCACTTCTTACCATAGTCCATGACCATGATTATTTCCGTTAGGCAACACCTCCGCTTCTGTGACCCGTGAGTCATATATACTATGGTTTTACATGCCATTTTATACGGTTTACTTAGAACTCATTTCCACTTGAGCTAAGTGGTCTTTCATTCAACTTCTTAATAGTATTTTACTTAACATCAATAACAATATATTAACTTAGTAAAAATGTAGCTATGTACCTTAGAGCTTCCCTTTTTTACGAGCTTCCTTTCTGGCTTGGCTTCTTGAAGCCTCACCTGAGTTGCCTATAGTTTTCAACCCAAGTGGTCATTAGAACACGTAATCATTCATAGCCTTTTCAGCATTGGTTACTACCAATCATTCATAAGACTTTCACGAGGTTTTCAAAGGTTAATTGATATGATAAAAAAATGCACGTGTTTTTATGTCAAATTATCACCCATTTATAATATGTTTTATTAATGAAATGTCCAGACACGCCCCATGCTCGGCTGACTCGCCCTGTGCCTCGAATCCCTCCACCAAGCGCCTTTAGAACCCCACCGCACGAAGATCAGGCAAAAGAAACCAGGCACGACCCATACCCTGACGGCACGCCCTGTGCCTCGACAGTAAAAGACAAAGAAAAGCTTCTGGACGATTTACAAGATCCCGTGGGGCTCACAAAAGTTGACCATGACCCGTGTATACGAGACACAAGGTCACCTGAGGGGCGTGCTTGGGCCCCAACCAGCCTATAAATAGAGGCCTCCTCCACCATTTTCACTTGTTCATTATCTTCCCTTTTCTCCACTACACACTTCTCTTCTACCGACCTCTTAATCATTGTAATCATTAGGAGAAACTCAGAAATACATTAGTGTAATCAAGCTTTTAACGATTTATATAATCTTTTTAGGTTTGATCTTATCTTATTCATGGTCATTTTGGCTAGATTCTTGAGGTGTTTGAAGGGAAATTTACCTCTTGATGTCAAGCTAGATAAGGAAGATCATGGGTAAGCAAGTTGTGTCTATGTGTTAATGACTTTAATTATTAACATATTTTATTAAACGTGAGTGAAATAATAGTGTTGCCATTAACTTAGCTCATTAGAGTTTCCGGCCATTCCTTAAAATCTACAAACAATCTTGCGACGCCATTAACTTGGGTCGTTCATGTTTTCTATGTCTATGTAGAATCAAAACATGTTGATGCTCTTAGCGAAGGTTAAAGGTTTGGATGGGACTTCGGGTTGAGTAAACTCTTGCCTTTGCACGGAGATAACACCAAAGTGTAAAGGATTGATATATATAAAAGTAACTAGCTTAGAGGAATTGACGACGTAAACCGACGAACTAATAGAAACTAGTAATATATATCCCTTAAACTATCTAATTAATTAATACTATATCCTGGCCTCGAGTGACGTTTCCCTGCTGATTCAAAGTGGAAGGATCAAGTGTGTTAGGATTCCGACCTATATTTCCAGCTAATAAGGCAAATAAATATCAATCATCATACATGAATTTGTGGTTTTTCTTCCTGTGCTAAAATCCACTTCATTAACTATATAAACACTTATCCAACATCCAAATTACTCAAGTATTTCCCAAATTCTCGTTAATATGATGGTTATAAACATTATTACAACACCAAATTTACATTTTATTGCTACAATCATACTAAACCTTCATCTTTCATGGATTCTCTTAACAAGAAAACCCATCAAAGGTGAATTCACAACATAGTTTAGGTTTGTAATGGCTAGTTGGTTCAAAATCCTTGAGTATGCAAAGAAACTCACACCTATTTCACCTTCAATATCCTGATTTTGATGGATTGAACTTAGAGAGGATACCTCCCTCTCTTTATCTGTCGATCAATAAACTATTAAATAGTTTTAATAAGTGAAAAAAATTAAAGAAATAGTTAAGAAAATAAATATTAAATAAATAAAAGATAAGCAACAAATTATGATTTAATAGAAGAGAGAAGTAAAATTATTATAAAAAAGAGGTGAGAAGATATCAAAAAATACCGCATGTCATTAGAGAGATAGTTTAAGAATAAAAACAAAGATACACATTCGAAATCAATAATATCATTAGTATTAATATATTATTAATAAACTATTAACCTAATATTAATTAAACCAAACATGTCTTTAAATTCAATATAATCTAATCTAAATAAACCAAATATATTTATAACTTAATATATCTCCTATACTTATCGGAAATATGTATGTCACTATTATTAATATGTCAGATTAAATCAATTTTTTGAACGCCAAATTAGATCAAATATTAATGTTAATAGGTTGAATGAGAAAATATCTAAGTGACATATTGGAATCGATTATTATAAGCTAGATTAGATATAATAATCTAAGACTGAGGGGTTGTTTATTTACCTTTTAATGAGGCTTTTAATGGTTACACTTTATGGTTCCGACTATTGTTTTGCGAGCAGATGTCTGAATGGTTCAGACATTTGCCTCTGAATGGTTAAGCATTATACTAAGGAGCTGTTTGTTTACCTCTTAATAAGGCTTTTAATGGTTCAGACATCTTACTGTTTCAACACTTAATGGTTTAGATTGTTTGTTTCATAAGCAAATGTCTGAATGGTTTAGACATTTGCTTCTGAATAGTTGAGATTTATACTGAGTCTGAATGGTTAAGATCTCTAATCTGAATTGATCAGACATTTGCCTCTGAACGGATAAACATTATATTTAATCTTAATGGTTGAACCTCTTACTAGTTCAACACTTAACGGTTCAGATCTCTTACTAATTCAGCACTTAACCATTCAGAAGTTGCCAAATAGCCCCTAAGTCTGAATGGTTAAGACCTCTAATCTAAATTGGTTAGACATTTGCCTCTAAACGATTAATCGTTATACTCGCTCTTAATGGTTCAGTCTTACTGGTTCAGCACTTAACCATTTAGAAGCTGCCAAACAGCCCCTAAGTGTTGTGGGTTAACTAAACTAATTGCCACATCACCGCCACATAAGAACTTGAGCATTAACTAGATACTTGTTAAAAATGTGTTATAGATTTAACTAAACTCTCAATATCAATAACTAAAAGTCTAAGAATTAAAAAAAAAAGGTGACATATGATTGTTTCCCACGTCCACGTGCCTCACCATCATCCGATTAACATAGTTAACACATTAACTAAATCCCCGTTCACGACCACCACTACAAGAAATAAGGCTTTTGGCGACTAAAAAATTAAGACTTTCCGCGACTAACTTTTGTCGCAGTAGGCTATAGCCACGAAGCTTCGTCTCAACAAATTCGTCAATATGGTCTCCGTCGCATCGGATCAAATTTACATGGAGACTTCTAGAGACCAATTTTCGTCAGTCACAATAATTGTATTTATTGTTTTTTTTAAATTGTAACCTATAGCGACAGAATTTGGTCTCGATGCGTTAATTTTTTTATTTTTATTTCTTTTTCAGGTTTTACAAATATATACCTCAAAAATCCAAAATAACAAAACTATAAATTTCATATAGACACCGTACCAAATATATTGGTATGGTACGAGTATTTCAGTAAGGTACCCGTTTTGCTACCATTTTGTTTTTATTTAGTAGCACTCGTACGGGTACTAAATAGGTAAAATTGACATGAGTACCAATATAGTACGAATACCAAATATGTAAAATTGATACGGGTACAATATGATACGGGTACAATATAGGTAAAGTCAATACTAGTACTATAAATACCATAATACGAAATAAAACATAATATAAAAAAAAACTTTTAAAGGTCTATACAAAATTTGGTACCGGTACCCGTTTTACCCGTACTCGTACCAAAACTAAAATTACCGATTACCAAAATCAATAAAACTGGGTATCAATACATGTACTGAATACCTAAAATCGATACGGGTATAAGTACAAGTATTTGGGAAAAAAGCCCATCCCTATGCTATGTATTAGCTGCTATACCAGAACTTAAACTTGTAAGAAACTTTATGACACAAATAAGCACAACCAGATGTGATTGTGGCTACACAAACTTCTTATATCTTAAGGGGCTACTTGATCACCATATATAAAGATTCCATCAAGGATGGCTGTTAGCATAAAACAATCTCACACAAAATCTACACACTTAAACTTCATAAATCAATTTCACAAATAATAACACTAATACCATAAACTGTAATTGTGTGTGTCAAAAACAAAGATAACAAACACTCACAGTGACGAGTCTACAAGTGAGCAATCAAAATCCAACACCTTCATAGTAAAACTCAACATAAGGGTTAATAGATACACACATACACCTCATTGATGAATAATCAGTCAGAACTCAACATAAAAAGCCGCATGCCGATCATTGAACCCTAGCTTTCGGAATAGGTTCTGAACCATAGCCGCTTGCACCTCCCCCTCGAGTACCTAATCAATGAATCAGTATAAAGAGTAGGGACTTTCTAGATAGATGTTCCGTTTAGTCCACTATAGACATGAAATTAAACTAGAGTATTTAAGTTATCATATTCCAAACCAGGAATAAAAGTATAGTCCCAAACCAGAGATAGTGTAATTTCAAAACCAGGAATTGCATGCTTGTAGTAAAGTAGTGAACTCACATTAGATTTGGCCGGCTAGAATTTTGTGACTAGAGTTAAGTGTGTTCAACCACGTCCTGATATGGTTACCGTTTTATCGTTAGTTACTATGCACAAAAGTCACATTAATTCTACACATATACTATCACGTAATAGCATACATGTTGACACTTAGTTGTTCAATCGTGTGGTTATGTGCATATGTACAACTCATAATATGTAACACGTTCAATGATGATCACATGACAATTAACACCTCATATTAACACGCAATTGCATTTATACACATAAACATCAAGTTTTAGCCCAACGACCGTTATTGAGATGTTTTCGTGATTTTCGTTTAAAATAGTAAACGGACTACAAAAGTTATGAATAATTTATGAGACGTGTCATTAGGTCCAAAATGGTTTGTGTAATTTTCTCAAAGTAAAAATGTTCAATCAAAAATCACCTAAAATCATTTAGCACATGAAAGGCAATTTCATCACATTTTGTCGACAGGTTACGCTTTAATTTATATAAAAATCCTTGTCGATCCGATTGACGAAATTCTAGTTGGATAATTTAGTAACCTCCTAGAACTATCTACTATAAACATTTCAAGTATTAATTCCAATCATAGACCAAGTTATGACCTTCGTAACAGGCTGCAACTTCTGCCGAAAAACGCTACATGTACCTGTATTCCCATTTTAATCTTTTGACTAAACTAAACTTGGCGAAAAATTATGAATCCAGTTCAGTTTTAAAGCTATTTCCTTGAACTTCGTTTAGACACAAGAACCACAAGTTTTTGTTATGTTTTAATCAAGTTACAACCAATACAATTTGACACAAAATTTTTCGCATAAACTGTCTGCTTTTAGATCTTTATAAAAACGTGTTCGTGATCGTATTATCATTCTTTTCGACTACTATAACGTGTTTAACATTATGTAGATCAGTTTTATCACCAAGTTATCATCAAACTCATGTTATAAATCAAAACCTAGCATGCAAGCATACACACGAAACATACTAATCAACAACTCTATACTTATCAAGAACAAAACTTGATTCTAATAAACCCTAGATTTCAATCAAGTAGCCATGATTCACGTATAAACAAAAACCATAAACAAGATGAAGATATAATGCCGGAAGCGATTAAGATGAAGAGGAAGCTTGAAGAACAAGAGATTTGAAAGCCTTATGTGATGCTTCGCCGTTCAGAGAGAAAAAGAAAGAAAGATCGTAGGTTCTGACTGCAATTAGGGTTTGCATACATTTATATATAATGAGACTTAAGAGTCGGTGAGGTGGTTCCGGATTTGCATAACAAGCCAAAGGATTCCGTGTTTGCATACAAGAATAAAATTGTTGTGAGTTTACATGGTTGGTCCGAGTTTGGGTTTGGGGTTAAGGGTGTCTAAATTTGTGACTTAGACTTAGGGGATTCCGAATTTAGGTGTATGGGGGGGGGGAGTTTTCCGAGTTTAAGGAGGTATGGTTTGGGGATTCCGAATTTGTGAAGGTTTCCCTTAGTTACACCTTTAGTCCCTCAGTTTCAAGCCTTATACTTGCATAGAAAGTTGGCAATTAACTTTAAGTGTAAATACGAAACTAGTCCCACTAGTTTATGTTAGTTCGTGTGTTAAAACCCACACGTGTAATGTGTTCGTGTGTTAAAACCCGCACGTGTAATGTGTATGCAAGTACGTAAGTGCTAGAAAGTCGTGAAGATTTAACTGAGAAAGTTAACGGTATATTACCTAAAAATGAAAGTTGTCACATAGTCGCTTTATCTTCTACAGAAGCAGAAACATTGCTCTATCGATGACCAGGTGTCATGAACTTGGGCTCAAAGGAATTCTGAATGATCTGCAAATAAGTATTAATCAACCTCTAATCATTTACTGTGACAACAAATCGATAATATGCTTAGCCAAGGATCTAGTTTATCATGGGAAGAGCAAATACATAAGGTCAAATATCACTTCATCCGGGATCTGATCAAGAATGGAGAAGTCGACGTTAAATTATGTCCCACCAAAGAGCAAGATGCTGATATATTCACAAAGGTGTTGCTAACAAAAGACTTTGTTTGAAAAAGAATCTCCTACACGTTGCACCAATCTAGCTTACGGGAGGGTGTTAGACATATGAGAGTTATAAGCTAGATTATATTATCATTAGTTATCTAAGTTTGTTTATGTACATATCACATTATCATAATTATTATCATTAACCTAAGTCATGACTATTGCCGAGATAACCCCGTGTATATATGTATCGACATTGTACGTTTATCGGTTTACCAATTCTATTTGAAATAACATTCATAGTTTGTATTCAATTTCCTGTGTTTCATACGCTCAAATCCAACATATACAAGCCTTCAGTGTAGCTCATAAAAATTCAAGGGTTATCAAGTATCACCAGAAGAACAAGAACCCTAAGTGAAGATGAGCTAAATAAGGGCACTAAACAATATATAAATTTTCAGACCAAAAAGTACAAGAAACTTGTAGTTTGACTTATTATCTAGCCTAGACGACCAAAAGACCACAATTTTTCAATGTCTTAAGAAGATTTAGAGCAGGCCCGGTTATTGGGCTGGGCAGCCCGAGGCCCAAATTAAAACGGGCCCAAAATTTGAAATTTTGTTTATATGCATTTTATTGATGATTGTTAGGGATATCTGGGGATGCGAGCCTCTTTACTTTCTTTAATTATATGTTTTTAAGTGAAAAAAATGGTGGAATCTGCAAGTGTGAATGCGCTCAAAACCTATTCTTAAAATCAAAAGGACAAAACAAAATAAGATCTTTAACCCCATATATAGTGATGATAGCCCATATAACCCTAGATACCATTTGGGTGTAGTACTTAATATCACGTAGTCTTACTAAACACTTTACAAAATACATTTTTCAACTCACCTTCACCCTATTATCACCATCGTAGGAAAGAGATTTCACAAGCCATAACGCCCGGGATAGAGGCGGTGTTCCCGGCACTATGGGGCGCCATAAGGTCCATCACGGCTACATAACCCGCACCCCCCACAAACTACGCATAGTCTAAGTGGAAACTCCATTTTATGAAAAATACGTAACAAATAGAAAATTAAAAATAACCGCCTATTTTAATGTTTTTAACATAAAGAGATTGTCCCTCAATATTCAATCATTTGTTAATTTAATAGTTTAGTAAATTTTGATTATTAAATAATCCAAATAAATAATTTTATCCTATCAATATTCTTCAGTGTATATTTGAAAACAAATAAGTATTAGCGGAGCTATACTTTATAATGATGAAAATGTAATATCCCACTAACCCATAAAAAGAATTTTTAAATTCTCGATTACTGGCACAAAAAAGAAACCCAAAAAAGAATAAATCAAAATATTCTTTTACAATTTCACACACACGAACCATACAAGATTAATATATAAATTGATTGTTGAATTTTATCAACATGCTTCCAAAGACGCACAAAGAGTCGCATGGTTTGCTCAACTAAGTTCGATTATTTTGTTACACTACTTTTTTTTGTTTATTTTACAACAATTATCGTCGTATTATGGTCGTATGATATATAACTGTGAGTTTATATTATAAGGAGTGGACCCAATTTTTTTAATCTCGTTCAAGACCTAATTATTTTTTATCGTTCTAGAAGACCGCCCTGATTTAAACCGAATATCAGACCAACTAGTAAATTTTTCCACCTATGCTCATAGCTCAATATAGGCTTAAGTACTTTTCTGCTATGGAAAAAGTTGGAATGCCAACAACAATTCTTTCACAACCGAATAATAATAACTAAAGAAATTTGAAAAATAAACTTTTTACTCATAACTTTGTACCATTTTCATGGTTGCATATTTCTTGTCATACTAATAAAACGAAAATTTTAAATGGGAAAGAAAAGTTACCAGCCATTTACATTTGTAATCTCCATCATTGTATGTGTTTGTGTCCAACCATCCGACACCAACACCCAAATCGTTTTATGAAGCAAGTAACAATATAAAAACCTAAATATCATGAAATTGAATACTAAGTCTACTCGGTATGGGGTAGTCGCCGCCCCTCAACACCATTTCCATAGGGCCGTCGACGTCTTCTCCATCTCTTGCTAGACGTTCGAGCTGGGCCGCCACCTCAGCACATAATGTCGTTTTAACGGCTACTTTAAAAAAATCGAATTAAATGCCAAACGGCTATATTTAAAAATTTTAATTATTTTATCTTTAAAAATACATCTTTCAACCCATTTTTTAACCATTTCAACCCAAACTCTCTCTCAACTTTATAAAATTCTAAACTTTTTTTTATAAATTTTGCCATGGATCCATACAATCCAAACAACCCGAACCCAAATGCGAACACAAACCCAAACCCGAACCCGAACACAAACTCAAACCGAAAGTTATAGTGCAGGGGCTCGGACGCATGATGCCAAATAAATATAAACGACGAGCCGGAATTTGACGACAAAGAGCACGTAGTTCGAGAGGAGGCACGTTCCCCAGGCAGGGACAAAGCCAAAAAGGCAGCGGCTGCAAAAAAAAAAAACCGCAACAAGGGCGGTTCGAAAATGGACGACTTAATGGCCCGGTTCAAAGCATACACCGAGGACACAGCTCAAAAAGCACGAGCGAAGTAAGGTGAAGTGGCCGAACGGGTTCGGTTGGAAGCAAGAGACGATAGAACTAAAGGAACGGGAGATAATGACAGCCGATATCAACTCGTATCCGGAAGAAGACCATCCAGTTTTGCGTAAAATGAAAGAAAAGATCGCTAAATAATGGAATTCTTATGATTTTTAATTTTTACCAAACTAGTTTTTTTTAAGTTATGTTTTTTTATATCATGTTTTTTTAAGTTATATAATTTTTTTAATATTAATAATTTTATTTATAACTTATTAAATGTTAAAAAAACATGTTAAATTTAAAAAAAAGTAAAAAAAATAAATAGGTAAGGACCATCCTTTATTTTCCTTGGTTCGTCCTTAGAGAGTATCCTCCACACCAACCAGCCTAGCCTAATCCTAAAGTTTCTTAAGATTTGGAATCTTGTGCATCAGCTCAAACTTTGTTTTCACTATTCATTATGTTGCACAAATACAACAACCAAGACATCCAATTTATGTAATATAGACTATTAAATAAATTACCCTTTTAATAGCAAAAGGTTAACATAGGAGGTGATTCAGCTAATGTTGTCTTGTCAATTCATGAATCAAAATATCATGAACAGAATATGCCAATGCAACAGCCAGTACAGAAAATCCTGCATAGCTTTTTTCTTGTAGTGAAGATACATGGGGTACAACCAAATATCCAAATAACTTGCATGAATCCAAATTTAACAAAGAGAATCTGCTTCTCATCATCACATTACCCTATTTTATGAAACCATGAACTGGCCTAACTGATTAGGGCGTCTAAGAACCCTAGGTCTAACCGGAATCTGAATAGACATGAGTGTCAACACCATATCTAACCGAAAAAGGGCCACATGCCACCAATCCAACAAAATCAAGGCATGCAAAGATGATCTTTTCTGTCGGATTTACCTGTGTGGCCGGAATCTCGGCATGAACCTTAGCCAATTTCGCCGGAAAAGTCGATTCGCGAACCCTAGACACCGATAATGCACCCCGGATCTCCTACCATGCTTCTGACACGACCCAAAAAGACGACACTAACCCAACACAAAATTCGTAGGTTTGGGTTTAGTCTAAACGTGTTCGGGTCTGTTTTAGGTTGAACCCGCAAACCCGTTTAGTTAAATGGGTCGTGTTCGGGTCAACCCATTTTATGTCATAAATTAGATTCGGTGTGTATTAATGCGATAATTATAACTTAAAAGAGAAATTGACATAAGATTTTATACATTTGTGTTTTTTTGTTAATTTTAATTCAATATATAAATTTACGAAAAAATAAAAAAATCATGTTGAATGGGTCGTGTTCGGGTCAACCCAATCTTCAGGCTCATATATATGAAATGATTTTCGGGTTCGCGTCGTGTTTGGGTTCGTCTAAAATTTTGAGGTTCGGGTCGGGTTGAACCTGCCAACCCGTAAACACAGTCCGTTTAGCACCCTCTAAGGGGACTTTGGGAGATTCTTTAGAGTAGGGAGCAGATCGAATCAAACTTCTTCACACGGATCGGGTTTAAACAGATTTTGCCATTTGGATTCAAAGTGAAAGAAAGTGTTTATAAAGAACCCAAAAATGTTTCTGCATCTTGAAATAGACATAGTTGGTCAAGTGGGTTTCAAGATCAGATTTTATCATGTCAGTCAAATGTATGTATGCATCAATGGTTGTACATTAGCTTAATTCTGTTGTACCTCTTAATTTTCAACATTCTCTCTCTTATATACATTACATATAGTAATAGATAATAAATATACACATTTAGCAGCACATTAAGTGGTTCAAGTTTAGCCATTCACATTAAGTGGTTTTGTCACATCCTAAGTAAACCAATGCAACATACTTGTCGCTTGTCACCGATGGTTGCCCATCGAAACCCACGGTTTTGATTTTTCCCGACGAATTGCTCGCCCAGACAAAACGCATCCTGATAGAGAAGGTTTCAACCCCCATATAAGGAAGGCTTCATTTCCCCCTCGGTTGAAGTATTTGAAGGACTTACAAGTTCGGTGGTCATCTTGCGGTGTAATAGTCTAATGGTCACCTTTCGCTGATATCAGTAGTTTTAGTGGTCTTTCAGTGATATCCATGGTTTCTGTGGTCACCTTGCGGTGATCTCAATATATATATATGTGTGTGTGTGATAGTATGTGTATATATATACACACACAATCAATATTCTAGTAAGCAATTTCAATGTCAATGTTAATCGATATCGAATTTGAATTTTTCGACTACGAAGCGATAAAGAAGCCAAATCCGTACACATAATGTTATTTAGTTGTAACATCTGACCTCTCGTGCCACCAACGTTGAATACTTTGCCCCTAATGGGTTACCCATCCAAAAAACTCACAGATTTGTTTTTAGTTACCCCGATGGAGACTTCCAAGGAGGTCACCCAACCTAGTAGTACTCCCACCTCAGCATGCTTAAGTGTGTAGTTTTCATGTGCTCTACAATTAATGCGCCAAAAATGCATTGGTGATTTAAAAGGCAAGGCACTCCTTATAAACTAAGAATCTCTTTTGGCCAAGGTCGATATAGGATTTGCAAGGCTGTTACAATGGTTTGTGTTAATCTTTTCTATATCGTTACAATCATCTCTCCCCTCCCCCATTTTTTAGGGACTCATTGTCCTCGAAATTGTCCTCGAGGAGGTTGCCCCACCATCCAAACGACACAGGAGTGGCTCTGATATCATTTGTAACATCCAACCTCTCATACCACCAATATTATCTGCTTTGCCCCAAATGGGTTTTTCATCCACGAACTCACGAATTTGTTTTTTGTTTCCCCGGTGGAGACTTCCTATAAGGTCACCAATCCTGGTACTAGTCCCACCTGAACACACTTAATTATGGAGTTTTCATGTGCTCCACAACCAATGCGCCCAAAACACGTTGGTGATTTAATAGGCATGACATTTCTTATGAACCAAGAATCTCTCCTGGTCACGACCGATGTAAGATTTACCTAGTGTGTTACAATAGTCTATGTGAATATTTTCAGTATTGTTACATTAGTAGTCAGTAACTTAAAAACTTAGGATCCCTTGCAAGAATCGAGGTAACCTAAAGATGATTTATTCAAGATCAATATATCGTTCACCATTTTCACGGTGTTTGTATCGTCAGTATTCGGTATATCTTAATTTCCGTTGTAATACCTTGTCTTCAGAAAAAATGAGTTTGAACATTATTAATAATGTTATTAATTTTAGAGTTACGTAACACATAACTTAATTTAAAATACAATTTTAAAGGAGTGATATGGTATCATTAAATGGGTAAACTTAATTGTTAATTTTTTAAATGTTACTTATTTCAACTGAGTATTAACTTTGATTTTTTAATACCATCTTAAAGGAGTGATGTGGTTCAGTTAAGGGGGTACGCTTAATTGTTAACCTTTTAAACATTATTTATTTCAGCTGAGTATTAACTTTGACTTTTTAATACAATCCATTTTTTGTACTATTTAACATACGGTTTTTACCATACAACCATATTAATTATTTAAAATTTTGAAAAACCACTCGTAAAACCAAACATAATAAATATTCTTTATTTTCTAATATTTTAACAAACATAATTTTGAACTTGATGAACTTTTAAGTAAAAATATAAATTTGTCCAAAAAATTAATATTTAATTTCATATTTATTTGATTAATTATATAATAATTATTTTTATTTAAAAAATAAGTATGAAAAATTAAGTAGAAGAGGAAGACAGGAAATTAAAAGATAGAAGCAACCCATAAATAACATGTGTCTCTCATGAATTTTCTTTTATAGACTAAGTATATAGATATAGATTACATTTATAAAAAATACAATATGTTTGTTTAGTCTTTAAACTTTAATCAAACTTAGTACATTAAAACTTGCACTTGAATTTATTTATTAAACGATCTATGTCTTAAGGTCGAGTCTATGCTCAAACTTGTTTAATTTCAACTCGATTTATAACTTTAACAATCCATAATCGATGTACCTAGCCCACAACTCAACCTATTAAAATACTCCAAAACTTCCTTCGTCCACAGTTCACATAGTGTACATTGTATTCATTAAATTAAATTTAAATATAACAATAATGAATAAAAAAGTGTGATTCCGACCTAAATATATATGGTTTCATTGCAACCATATGTCCATATTATTTCCATAGATTAAAGTATTGTATTCATCAAAAGATAGAAATAATAAATAAATAAATAAAAAGTAAGATTCCATCCTAAATATCTATGGTTTCTTTGCAACCATATGTCCATATTATTTCAATAGATTAAAATATGCCGAGTAAATTGCACAAAACGTCCTTTAAGTTTCACCAATCTTGCTGGTTTCAGCCTTAATCTTTAAAAGTTGCCAAAACCAGCCTTTAAGATTAATTTTCTTGCAGGTTTCATCCTTTATCACTAACCCAGTTACTAATCCATGTTAAATGGCCTCACATGCATAGCATGTGAGGGTAAAACCGTCTTTTCATCTCTCTCTCTATCTTCTCTCAAATAATTCATTAAACTAACAAAACTCATCATCGTCGCAACTCTCTCTCTATCTTCTCTCACTTCAGGTCCACCGTACGCAACGTTCGTCATCAACGCCACCGAACTTCCACCGGAAGTCTACTTCGACTACATCATCGTCGGCGGCACACTATCATTCAACCACCGCGTATTACTTCTCGAAAGAGGCGGTGTACCGTACACAAACCCTAACGTCATGAAACAAGAAGGTTTTATTCAAACACTCCGTCAAATCGACAATTATTACTAACCTGCACAAGCTTTCAGTTCCGATGAAGGTGTTCCGAACGCCAGAGGCCGGATATTAGGCGGAAGTAGCGCGATTAACGCCGGATTTATAACCGCTCCGGGATTAATTTTGATGTGAATTTGATTGAGAGGTCTTATCAGTGGATTGAGAAAGCAATCGTGTTTGAACCGGAGTTGCAGTCGCTGCAACGCGCGCTTCTTGATGGATTGGTGGAATCCGGTGTGCGGCCGTGGAATGGATTTAGTTTACATCATGTTTATGGAACCAAGATTGGGGGTTCTACGTTTAACAGCACTGGTTATAGACATAGTGCTGCTGATCTGTTGAATCTAGCTAGAGAGAGTAATATCAAAGTGGCGGTTTACGCTACGGTTGAGAGAATTTTGTTTACTAGTTCGGGTTCTTTTGGTGGAACGGAAAATGCGACGGGTGTTATGGTTAGGGATACTGCGGGTCGTTATCACCGTGTGTTGTTAAGGAAGGAGGGGGAAGTGATTGTTTCCGCAGGTGCGATTGGCAGCCCACATTTGCTTCTGTTGAGTGGGATTGGGCCGCGGTCTTACCTTTCGTCTTGGGGGATTTCGGTGGTGAATGATTTGGAGTTTGTAGGGGAGTTTTTGTATGATAATCCGCGAAATGGTATATCGTTTTTGTCGCCGAGTTTACTGGAGCATTCTGGTGAACACGATATGGCATTACCATGGTGGATGCTTAGTGGAGAAAGTGGTGGATTCTGAATTGAGGGTGATTGGTGTTGGTTCACTTCGAATGATCGATGGTTCAGTGTTCTCGATTTCACCTGGGACCAATCCACAGGCTACTCTTCTAATGCTTAGCAGGTAAGCTTGTGTTTGATTCAAGTGTTGTTTGGTGATTTTATTGACCCATTATAGTTGGTTCTTGAATGAATCGGTACACTTTTCGCTGTTTATTTTGTTTGTTCTTCTGGTGAATCGGTATTCTTTCCGGTGAGCTTTTCGGCGAGCAAGTTCAACCGGAGAAGCAATTGAACTGAGATCGAGCTTCCGATGCGAAAGCTAGCTCTCTCTTCATCTCACTTTCAATAACGATTGATCGGAACTGAAATCGGAGTTAAAAATTGGGGAAAAGACGGTTTTACCCTCACATGCTATGCATGTGAGGCTATTTAACATGGATTAGTAACTGGGTTAGTGATAAAGGTTGAAACCTGCAACAAAATTAATCTTAAAGGATGGTTTTGGCAACTTTTAAAGATTAAGGCTGAAACCAGCAAGATTGGTGAAACTTAAAGGACGTTTTGTGCAATTACTCAAATATGCCCAATTAAATTAAATTAAATTAGGTTTAGTAATAAAATATAATTAGTGAGCCTGCCGACAGATTTGGGGCAGTAAACTCCTCAGTCAAGCCAACGGCCAACAACCCTTTTTCTTTAAAATATGCGATTATTTGCATCTTTGACTTGCAAATATTATTTTAATTTTACAACAGGAACATTATTTGTGTATGTTAAACAGTTGGAAGTATAATAGCATCGAATATAAAAATTATTAGAATGATACTATAATCGTCGCCGTGAAAGATGATAATGATTAGTTTTCGAATATTAAAAAGGTTGGTTTTAATTTAAGTTTATATTTTAGCAAAAACAGAATCTGACACTACGAATTTATCATAAGTAGCAGAGTTTTTTAATATTTGTTTTATCAAGCTTAATTTTAAAAAGCATATATATATATATATATATATATATATATATATATATATATATATATATATATATATATATGGTAGGGTTCTAGAGTGAACACTAGGTTAAGAGTGAACTGTGTAAACTAATCTGAGCCATTGGATTATATCATTTAGAGATTTTTAAACAATGCCAAGATTGTAATTATAATGTTGTAACTTCCCTTTAAATTAATTGACAGAAGGGTATTTGCGTCTTTTGTAGATTGCATTTATTAAACAATATAATCAAAATTCCTAAAATCTTGCTAGTTTCCATATATACAAGATACACAGTTGTTAGTGTATACACATGTGTACAGTCTCGATAGTATCAGTTTATACAGGATACACAGATGTTAGTTTATACACATGTGTACAGTATCGTTAACTATCAATTTATACAAGATACACCGCTGTTAGTTTATACACATGTGTACAGTCTCGCTAACTATCAGTTTATACAAGATACACAGTTGTTAGTTTATACAGATGTGTACAGACTTTTGATACATCTGTGTATTTTGTAGTCCACGACCTAGTTCCGTTAGGAGTTTCATATACGTTATTAGCAAGTGACTCTACACGAGTTTAAAATAATGAAGAAGTAATTAAAAATGTGAGAGAGAAAGAACTAATAGATGAGAAAAATTAAGGGCTTTAATTAAGAGAGAGAGAGGGAGATAATGTCAATCTTACTCTTTCAATCTAAAAAATAATCAATGGTCAATATTAAGTCACTTAGTTCATTTTCAAAAAGTTGTTCACAAATGATCCTAATCCTATATATATATATATATATATATATATATATATATAGTGGAGAGTTCAAATTAGAATAAAAATTTTGTAAGAATAAAAAGAATAACTTTTAAACTACTAGAAATTCTTCATTTACTTCATTTAATGTGTGTATTTAATATTATGAAAAAGAGCATATAGGTAAATCTATAATTGTCATTAATACTTGTAACTCGTTTTTTTAATATATTTTACAAGATAAAATAATTTATGGTGAAGGACAATTTTCAACATGTGTAGGATAAATTTTAGTATGTGTAGAATAAAATTTGAAATGTGTAGTGTATTTTTTACATGTGTGTAGGGTAAATTCCGATAAAGATAAGATATATGTAGGATAAATTTTGAAAGTGTAGGATATAATATTTTTGTTTTATTAATGAGAGATAACATAATTAATGAGATGAGTTATAAATTATTTAATGTTTCACCATTATGTCATTTCTTCTTTTTCTTCTCACATTAAAATTCTTTTCAAATGAACATTCCTATATATATATATATATATATATATATATATATATATATATTAGTTAAGTTAACGTACGAAGTGTCTTATCGTACGAAACGTACGAAAGACATTAAAAAAGCAAAAAAAAAACATGATGACATTTTTATAACTATTTGCTCATAGGGTAATTATCAAAATTACTTTACAAATAATCTTGTAGGGTAATTTTGATCTTGTAAATTAATTTTGTAAAATGTGCTTGTAGCGTAATTATCAAAATTATTTTACAAGTGTATCAAAATTAATCTACTAGTTTATCAAACAACATACAATTCAAAACTACCATACGAGATCAAAATTAGCTTACAAGATCATTTGTATAGTAATTATGATATTCTTTAAAATTATCTTACAAAGATCAAAATCACCCTACAAGATAGTTTTACAAAATTATCTTACAATATCAAAATTACCTTAAAAGATCATTTGTAGAGTAATTTTGATAAATACGAAAATGTCATCGCGTTATTTCAGCAAAACATTCAATTCGTACGTTTTGTACGTTAAAAATATTTGTATTTGATCTTTAGTCTATATATATATTATATAGAATAAAGGTAATAAAAAGATATCACTTTTAACCGCACAATACACGTTTTATTTTAAAAAACCCTAATATATTATAGCGTAACCGTCTAGCATAAATGCCATAATGCTTATGTAGTTACAACATTTATGCAAATCTTAATTATAGCACTAATAATATTTCCAATATTAATACTTTAATTAGAAAACTGTATGCTGTTTGATGTAGAAGATAATTGTATATAAAAGTTTTTTCAAAACAGATAATATAATACCCAACCAGTAGATAGAAAAAAACACCCACAAGACACCAATGTCAAAATTTATATTCAAAACAGATAGGCATAATTATATAGGTGTAAATAGATTACATTAGATAGGATATCCTCAAATGATTTATTTTTTATAAAGAATATACACATAATCTATAATTATAAAGTTATATTTATTATTTGATTGTAAAAGAAGTGACATAAATAAATATAGTATATTACCAGAAAGAAGAAAATTGGATTCATATTACTTGATTGTAAAGAAGTGATATAAATATTTTAAATTACCGAAAGGTAGAAAATTGGATTCATTACGAAGCTTTTAGAAAGTGCAATTTAAATAAGATAAAATAAAAGGTTCCTATTAACGCACAATACACGTTTTATTTTGAAAATCCCTTGGTATATATTAATATATAAACATTTTACATTTATAGAATGAAGAATATAAAGTGAGTGTTGAATGAATACATTTAGCAAGGAGTGTTTATATAAAATTTAATTTAATATATTGTTATCATAAGTGATTTAGAAAGGGTTTGGAGCCTTTGGGACCACCAAAAGATCTAAAAGGGTTATGTGTATGGTGAAAGGAAAGAAGGAGTGTGACATGTATCTTATTGATCGGAAATAGGGCAGATCTAGAGGGTTTTGAGAGGTTCCCAGGAACCCTCTCTGGTTAAAAAATAGTGAAAATTTTGTATGATTTAGGGGGATAATAGTGAAAGTTGATGAAAATCTACCAAAAGAAACCTTCTGGAAAAAATTCATGTCCACCGAAGAATTTGAAAATGAATAATAGGGAATGAATGTGGGATACGTTATTCTTTATGAAGAAAGGCAATTACGAGACAAATGACCTTTAATGGCAAGTACTTTGACATAAAATTGTACACCAATCCTCTAATTACCTCTACACACAAAACCAACACTAAAATACTTAGTCGCGAGAGACTAAGGGAGTAGCTACATCTGAGGGAGGATTGTTTCGAGTGGAGGTAAAAGTCTTAGAATAGTATCATTCAAAGTTAAGAAGCAAGTGTTGGTAATCGTTTGAATTTATAATCTTATTATATAGTTGAGTATGTTGTTAAGAACAACGGCAACCCTGCGATGATCATGTACTTTTTATCGATAACCAGCGTTATATTTATGATAGAATTTAGGAAGATTTGATTTTGTTGATAAATATAGGGTTGACTTTTTTGTATAATAAAGTTAAAAGAGATTAGAATTCAGAAAGATTTGGTCCCATAAGTTTTTTTACCCCTCGACTTTCTAATACAGGATCATTATAAATTTGACTTAATCAATGTTTTATGTTACGTGAGTCACGTGGATTAAAAATTCGTGCTTTTGTGGTCTCACGATTTTGCTACTTACCCCCACCCTGCAACGATGGTAGCACGGTTTTGTGACACCCATCCCGCAATGCGACAGGCTTAGAACTAGTTATAATAAGGAATAATGGATTTAAATAATCATAACTATTGTTAATAGGCCATCATCAGTCCTAATTACAAAAATCACCACGGCAGTCCCAACTATTAACAAGTTGGCTTCCAATTGACCCAGACTATCGCAAACCTAACGTTGTTGGCTGCTGGTCCTAGAAAAACGTTTTTGACCGGAAAACTCAACATTTCCATCCCAAACCTCTTTGTAACCTTAGATTGTACCTTTAGGAACATTTTTCTAGTAAAAGCCCCAAATATTAAGTTCACCGAACCCCCCCCCCCCTTTTGCCAGAACACTCCTTTTTAGCCAGAAAACTCAATCCTTTTCGTCCAAAACTTTTTTGCAACCTCAAATTTGACATTTGGGAACATGTTTCTGGTAAAAGCCTAATTATTGAGGTCGTCGGAAAACTCGTTTTTAGCCGGAAAACCCAGCATTTTCATCCCAAACCTCGTGTAACCTTAGATCTCATCTTTAGGAACCTTTTTCCGACCAAAAATATTTTTGGGTGATGACGACTAACGACGTTTTGGTTCCATTAGTCAGGGTCCATTAGAGGCCAATATGTTAATAGTTGGGACCGCCAGTGATGGTTTTTGTAGTTGGGATCGGTGACGGCTAATTGACGATAGTTGGAATTATTTGAATCCAATATTCCTTATAATAAAACCTTAGCTATATTTGTTTACTATACATTTTCATCAATTAACAATTTCAAAATTTTCTAAACATAACCTTATAATTTTTAAACATAATAGATGTTAACTTCGTTATTTTGATTATGTTTGTGTGCTCTAAACATAGTTCTATTTATGATTTGTTTCTTAATGGCCGAGAAAACATAAATGAAGGACTTTGAAACTAAAATAGCGAGCCTAACCAAACCAAGCCAAACATGAATATCACATGCATGGTAACTATGAGTCTATGTGGAAGGTCAATGACTTACTTTTGGCTCTCTGGTCTTTTTCTCCCCAAAAGCACTTCAATTATAAACATTATAATATAGACAATAATAGTTTGTTTTATGTAACAATTACTCAAAAAAACAATTATAATATTTTGTTTTTTATGTAACAATAATAATTCAGAAAAAAGAAAACACAAACAAAATTACGACATTATATTGAGATCTTAAGTTATTTGTCCCAAGTTAATCATTACTGAGATTTAAAAAAATTATACCAATATGATTAAAATGAAATTATTAAATGTTAATTAATTATTATAAAATTGTAAACATATTCAATACATAACTAGTTTAAATAGAAAACCATATGAAAGCTATTTTAAACATATTCAATACATAACTAGTTTGAATAGAAAACATAAAAAAGAAAGTGTCACGTTTAAAGGATAATAGATTTAAATAACACTAATATTTATCAATTGGTCGATAACACTTTTAACTTTCGATTTGTCAACCAGCACTTCTAATTTTCAACTTTTTGGCTGATAACAGTCCCTAACTATCTGAACCATAACTCAGTTAGTTGTTGCTGATGTGGCCATTTTTGTTGACGTGGCAGTTGATGTGCCATTTTCGATGATATGGCAACTGACATCTGCTGATTGTGTTAAGGTTCTGTTAGTTAGGGAATGCTATCGGCCAATAAGTTAAAAGTTGGGAGTGATGGTATACAAATCGAAAGTTGCAAGTATTATCGGCCAATTAATAAAAGTTTGGGTTATTTAAATCTAATATCTTCATTTAAAATAAAACATAGAATTGTTTATGTTATACTTGTAGCTCTATATGATTTTGTAATGGATATAACCTTGTATATTTATTATCTCTTATCTATTGTTTTATTTAATTAGTCTGATAACGACAATAATAATACTTTTCATACAAGACAACAAGGAAAACACTAAGTATACATTTAAAAATGGATGTTTGAATTATTAATTAATTGTTAATAATATAATACAAACTAATTGGTTTGATTTAGGAGATAAAGCCAATGCGATTTTTTTAACGACAAATTTGGATCACTGACGAAGCACTGGAGTATTATCGTGCCACTAGCAGAACCATCCGATCATATTCATCTCCACTAGGCATAATGACTATACACCAATTCAAAAAGAAACTCAATAAATATGAGAAAAACCCCTCTTGTGAGAGTTGAACCCAAAATCTAATGGTCTTAAAATCTTATTCCGCCCTTAATATACCACTATGCTATAAAGCCATGGATATAAAGCCAATACGATTACGGTTACGCCACGCCTCGAGTCGTCTCATACACTAAAACGACATTAAACAATATTTGTAGTACAACAAACTGTTGGCCGCATAAAACTGTCTAGCCGCCCCCACTTTGTCCTATTGATTATGTATTTCTGCAATTATACCATAAATATTATATAACCTTCTAAGTTTAAAAAAAATTAAACAATATTTATCGTACAACAAACTGTTGGCCGCATAAAACTGTCTAGCTGCCCCCACTTTATCCGATTGATTATGTATTTCTGCAATTATACAATAAATATTATATAACCTTCTAAGTTTAAAAAAAAATTACAGTACTCGATAAATCTTACAAATAACAGAATTATCGATAGGGTCTAAAGTGAATAGGACGTAACAAATCTTATCTATATTCACGAGGGAAGAGATACTTCTTTCGCAGAGACCCTGATTCCAAAACAAACAACACTAAATATATAGAAATAAAAGGCTTACAGTAGAAACCGAAGCAGTGATAAAGTGACATAGTAAAATAGAAAAACAAATATAACATTATAAAGCTATATATATGCATAAATATAGACAAACAATCAGACACCAAATTTAGATACCTTGAGAAAAAAAAATATATAATTGTATGACAATCATAAAAGTTATTATGCTATATGTTTTGTTTGACTAAACTGTTCTCGTATCTATGATATATATCATGTTGATAAAATAGTTCCAAATGGTTCCTAACGGCACACATAGAACTTAATATATTTTAACATCACTTATATATTTTAACAGCGACTTTTGACTGTTAAATAGAACTTAATCAAACATCACTTATAGGATTAAATTCACACCACAGTTATGGAGGCAATTATCAATACTACTAGACTATAAGACTATAATCTATGTAGTTAATATTCTAATATATTAGTAATATATCGGTAATCAGTCCTCTGCCGAGATATCAGTGCAAAATATCAGTACCGATAATATCGGCGAGATTGACCGATATACCACTTAAAAACATTTTTAAAGATGTATGATTAGGTTAATGGAGTTGACCTATGATCCAATCAACGCTGACAGAAATTAAACTCAATGTTTGGTCAGTTAACAAACATCATAAATGAACTGCTGTATAAATCTCATCAATAACCAAAATAACCGACCGAACAAATTGGTTAAACTGTTATAATCACCGGAACTATTAACTATGTATGATTCAGTTACGATGTATAATTAAACCAAACCGAACCTCACATATGACATAAACCTAATTTCAGGAATCTGGCCGGTATAATCCAGTGAGAGTTATATGTCTATTAAAGTTGAGTAAATTGCACAAAACATCCTTTATGTTTCCTCAAACTTGCAGGTTCCAGCCTTAATGTTTAAAAGTTGCTAAAAACAACCTTTAAGTTTATTTTTGTTGCGGGTTCAATCCTTTACAACTAACCACGTTATTTTCTTCAGTTAAGTTCCCTCACATGATCAACCAAAATGACGAATATACCCTCACATGTTATGCATGTGAGGGAACTTAACTGAAGAAAATAACGTGGTTAGCTGTAAAGGATTGAACCCGCAACAAAAATAAACTTAAAGGTTGTTTTTAGCAACTTTTAAACATTAAGGCCGGAACCTGCAAGTTTGAGAAAACATAAAGGATGTTTTGTGCAATTTACTCTTTTCATTAAACTCAAAACCCTTGTATGGGACCTCACTCTACTACTTTGATTATATGCAAATTTGTTTTACTCGCTTTTTTTAGAAAGAAATAAGCAATACCAGATTGTTAGTTGGGTTTTGTTTGTAGTGTTTGTCTTTTTTTTTTAAAGATGTAAGCTTGGTTTTAGTGATGGATGCTTAGTTGTAAAACTGGAATGTTAAATACATGATGTATGCAAGTTTTGTAAAATTATATATAAGTGAAACGTTATGTTATGCGAGTTGTTTTCAAGTGAAAAATGTATTTGGTATGAACAAAAGGGGCCAATGTTATGTTCAATGTAGATGGTAAACTGGTTTGCACATTTCGTCAACTAGACAAAATGCACATTTGGTATGACGGACAAAATGGGTCAAAATAATGCGGACATATTGTGGACACAAAGATGCAAATTCATATGCGTCAAAACTGGACATATGCACATTCATAGTCTCGACATAATCAGGACATATAGTGAATACAAGGCTATAAAATCAAATGGGTCAAAAGTGAACATATTGTGCACAATAAATTGCCAAATCAAATAGGTCAAAACTGGACATATTGTGCACAATAAACTACATAATAAAATGTGTCAAAACTAACATATTGTACACATTCAAAGACATAACAACAACCAAATGTCAAGTACAAAACAACCAAATGCCAAGAACCACAAACTAAACCATACATAAGCTGGCAAACACTATTATTTGTTTTTAACACAAGTACCATAAACTATTTTAAATACCCTAAGCAAGTATCATAAATTGAACCATACAAAGACTTCAACATTAAACTTAAACTAACCTTAAACAAGTACCATGGTTTCAAAACAAATACCAAATTACATAAACTTTTAAATGTCTAAAAAATTGAACAATGGTTTCAAACCAAAAGTTGTATCCAACAGATTAAACCTTATTGCATATCGTTGTTGCCCTACCTTTCCCACCCTCTACAACTTGCTTCCTTTTGCCTTTCCCACCACCACCACTTGATTTTGTTGCACCATCAATAACAGCTGCATTTATTATGACCTCCTGTTGTGCCCATTCTCTTTACAATTACCATTGCGTTCTTCTTGGACAATTTCTCACATTTTGTCAGATCCTCCATTTCCATTACAGACTTCCTCCTGGTTTTCTTTGGTCTTGTTGCTTGTTCGTGATGTTAGGTGGCTTCAATGCTGTAGGAACCATAGACGTTGGCCACATAGATCTTCCATTGACAGGGTTAACCTTGAAGTTATATACATTTATCTAATTATCTAACCTCTACAATGGATGGACCCAACTTTCTAATAGACCAACTTATTTACTATTAGTTGCCATAAACCAGATAGTAGCCACAACATGTCTGCAAGGTATACCTATTATCTCCCATGCTCTACATGTATATAACTCCCTACCCATATGCATGACACATTGATTCTTTCCACTCACCTGATACTGATCACCCTCATTCCATGCACGGAATATCAAGTTGTTTTATCTTTGATAGTCTCAAAGTCTCCTAGGCATGAGGTGTAAGTAGTCCTTCAGTTCTTTCTTAGACCTTCAAAATGGTGACAATCCTTCTCATCAGATATTCACTTACATACTTAAGTGCTGATATGATTGGATTGTCTCTGTCATCCATAATTTTGCTGTTGAAAGCTTCACACATATTATACACGACCCTACCTGTTTAAACTAAACATGATATTCTTAACATGCCATTATAAAACACCAAAACGAGCATCTTTGTTAAAAAACCTGAAAAGTGTGATAAGGTCCCATGTTGCACTGATTATTGTACAATGTGAGACATGCATGTCGTCTTAGTCGAGTCGATTTTTAAATATATTTTTAGTATCGTTTTTTCATAGCTCCTCACATGACTTTTGGATTCTTTTGCCAAAAAATCAACATATGAAAATAATATTTTAACATATGATTCTAAATGTCACACACCTAGGAACAAAATCAAATGGTCATTTAAAAGATTTTAAACAAGATACCACAATCAAGATTAATCATATGATTTATTTAGTGAAATAAATAATGCAAATACTCCTAAGTATAACTTTTTAGTTATTTATTAACACCAAACTAAACTACTCCTAAATAATTTTATGCTTACATCTTACAGAATTTGCACCGTCCACACCATATCCCTTAGGAATAAAAAAGTTTATTTAGAAAAGTAATAATTTTCAGGAAAACTAAGTTTTTGCGAAAACACACAACATAAATCTAAACCACTTAATTTTATGTTTAATGTTCACCCGATAATATGTACATATATAAGAATTTCAAATATTACAAATTCATACACAAGATGAAGGTGCTATAGATGAGGATGCTAAGGTGGATGTGTGGACACAAGATTAGACCAAATAAAAAATGAGGTTTTTCGAGAAATGTTAGGAGTGACTAGTATATTGGATATAGTTAGAGAATGAAGATTGAGATGTTTTGTGCATGTTAATAGGAGGCAGACGACGGCGCCTGTTAGAGCAACGAAAACCATAATTCTGGAGGGGAAGAGGAATAAAGGTTGACCCAAACTATTTTATTTTGGGATCGACAGATTAAGTAGGAATTGAAAAGGGTGTACATATCTGAGGACATGATGCAGGATAGAAGTTTATGGAGACTTAGAATTTAGATCAAGAACTTTTAGAGGATGGTAAAGGTTTGTGTGGTCTTAGATTGTCCAAAGTTGTACGTTTGTTTTACATGTGTTTTTTTTCTTTCTCTATATGTGTCTTATGTTTTATGTGTTGTTATTTTACCTCTTTCACTATTTTCGGGTATTGGTAATTCTCTTTTGATTTATTTATTTTGTCACGTGTTGTTTGTTGTTTGTTTTAGAGTCGACGGTCTTCCTGAAAGTAACCTCTATGTCTTTAGGGATCCGGGAAATTAGAAATGTTTGTCTAAATGATTACATCCCACCCTCCTAGACCCTACAAATGACTTTGTTATGAATGAGATTTACTGGGTTCGGTTGTTTTTGTATAAATACGTACACATACATATCCGTGAAGCAGGGAGAGGAAGAAGTAAGCCATCCGATTTCAGTCAAACTCGGTTTTGTTGTGTTCCGTAGTAAGCGCCTCTTGAGCATGATTTCTTGTGTGTAGTCTCCGTACTTTCACAAGGTTTGATTCTTACATATTCATGATAATGAAGCTTATTGTAAGAGTAACAATAAAGTTTTATTATAAACCATTGTATATAACTAGTGTTAGACTTCCGCGCGTTGCGGCGCGCTAAGCCGTTAGAAAACTAATGCGTAAAGCTAATGCGTGCATGCGAATTTAACGTTCCGTTCTCAAAACCCGTACGTCACTACAATACATATAATTCGTTAGATATTTAAGTTATGTATCAAATATCTAATTCAACAAACATATATGGTCCATTCAATCATAGTTTTTAAGTTGCAACATAATCTGTAGTGAAAACCATTTTACAGTGTACTTTTTATTGTAATTTCGTTTCTATATCTATAGCCTTATTTATTCATTCTTTTATACAAAAGATAAAAGAGATAGGCATGTGCAATTGAGTGTGTCCTAAGCATTGAGAATGGTTGGTTTCCCGTATTCACTTTTCTCTCACCTCTGTACATTCTCTTTCTTAGTTTCTTTACACCAGTCCTCAACTTTAACACAAACACCACCAGCGCTATATTACATCAATGCCACCACGCATCCACATACACATACTTCCTCTCCCCGTTTTCACTGATCTCATCAGATCGTCTTCCTGGCGCCCCAGCGCGGCGGCCGTACTCGGATGTGGGTTCTGACCGACCACAAAAGACCCACTCTTAAAACCATTTATTCATGTATACATTTTCAGCTAAGATAAAGAGAGGGATGTGTGGTCTGCGGGCCACCTCACGACGACGCCGACAACACAACTCAACCATCTGTAAACACCACCGCCTTTCCTTCCCCTATTATGTGTACTTTCCGATTCCGGTAACGACATAGCCAACCCTAACGTCCTCGCCGCCGTGCTCTGATTACGATTGTCGTTGTCACCGTGTGAGGAGGGTTGTGTCGGAAATCGGCAGACCACTCCCTCTCTTTTTCTAAATCTATTTTTCTAGATCTATGATGAGTAATTGTGTAAATTAATATTTTGATAAGAGAATGGATATATATTATAGGGCATTCAGAGAGTTGGGGCGTAAAGAAAAATTATAGATTTCAACAAAGCATAACTACAAATAGCTACAGTAACTTGAAGACACAGCTACATATTCCAATTTAATATATATTAATTTGTCTTCATATACATATTAATCTTTTTTTAAATAACATACAAGTACAATAATAACTCGGTACACACGTGTACATCTATATGACGTGTGATGAACGTTTATGATTTTGATTAAAAGTGATATGGAGTTTTGAGTAGTAAATGATTTGTGTTTTTTAGTTATTTAAGTAAGAATTTAATTTTACGTTGGCGGTGGAAGTTACGGGTTCTAAACCATCACGTTCCCTTTTCTTGGTTTTTGCACCCTACTTTTGTATAATAACATGACTTGTAATAATAAATAAATAAATAAAAAATGAAATATAGGAAAACATTCATACATTTTGCATTCAACTTTTAACCTTTAAATTTTTAAAATTTTATACATCTAGTTTTTTTACTCAAGTATACATATAAAAATGAATATTGGATTTTAATAATCTCATCTATTCGTCATTGGCCGCCAACAATCTTAATTTCAAAAATAACCACTGGCAGTCCCAACTATTGAAATACTGGCCACAAATCTCTAACTAACAGAACCTTAATGCCGTTAGTCTCCGGTCGCCGGAAAACCGTTTTTGGCCAGAAAAAAGGTTTCCAAAGGTCCGATCTTAGTTTAAAAAGAGGTTTGGGACGAAGATGTTAGGTTTTGCAGCTAAAAAGTTAAGTTTTGCGGCCAAAAAGAAGTTTTCCGGTGAAAAAAAGGAGTTTTCCGGCGAAATCATTAATTGGGGCTTTTACTAGAAAAAGATTTCTAAAGGTTCGTAATAAGGTTCAAAGAGGTTTGTTACGAAAATGTTGAGTTTTCCGGCGACCGAAGACTAACGACGTTAGGGTTCTGTTAGTCAGGGTCCATTGGAGGCCAATATGTTAATAGTTAGGATTGACAGTGTTATTTTTTAAGTTGAGACTGTTAGCGGCTAACGACGAATAGTTGGGATTATTAAAATCCAATATTCATATAAAAATAAGTAATAATATATACGTAATTAACCAATAAGCTGGTGGTGGAGTGGTAAATGAGAGACCTGGTTATCTAAATGACCCAGGTTCGATTCATGCCCCTCCCCATTAGTTTCGGCGGCACGTGGTGATGATGGAAGATAAGGCGAGTTGGCGGCAATCGCTAGTTCGATCTTCGAACTGAACGAGTTTTACATCACCGCACTTGGACGAGTGTTCATGGGATGAGGGTTTTCTCTAATTCGAAAGTGAGTGTATTACGATGTGGTGAATTTTGCCAGTAGCCTAATTAAAGGATTCGTTAGACGTTAAAAAATATATAGACGTAGTTAATTGAAAAGTGACTATAACGTCTTATAACTTTTGTAATAAATCTAATTATTTAATAATATTATTATAAGAGTGAATTTCACTTACAATTCTTTAAGTTTAAATCAACTACGGTCATAGTAAGCCTGTGTTTCGCGACAACGGTATTTTTTTGCGTGATTTGGTCAGTAACGTTTCCATCTGTTTCGCATAGAACATTAAGATGTATCCAATACATTATAATTAACGTGAATGTTTTGTGGTGAATATGTTCGTATAACATGTGAGTTTTGCTACAAAGATATAGGTTTTGATGAACATATGAGTTTTGCTATAAAGCAGTTAGATATACATAACAAATATGCAGTCATGACCAAGTATAAAACTATAGTTTGAAAGTTTGAACCTATGATTGTGTGATGACAAGTTTGCTATACATACATATACATGCATATTGTTAGGGCCGGCCTTAAGAGTGGATGAGCCGCACCCTCGACCGAGGCTCATTTCTCCTAGGAGCCTTAATAATTTATGTTTTCCTATTTACATTTTATATAAAGTTTGAGAATATATACACCAAAGAAAATCAGACTTGCCCTAGTGGTTAAGTTTCTTCCTCATTCTTATTTTGGTTTTAATCTTTTGTTTTTCTTTCTCATTCCTTGTTAATTTGTTTTTTAATATATGTTTCCCTACTTTTAATTCTTTCTCACTACATTTTTGTTTTTCATTATCATTTTATTTGTTAATTTGTTTTTTAATATCATGTTATTATTTCCTAAAAATACTTGTAGACATGTAGTTGTAACATTAAATTCAAACATTGACCCACAGATAAGGGAACTAAATCCTCATGGCCTTTTTATATAATGCACGTCGTTTAAAAAATAGTTTATATAATTCTTAGCTTAAGGGCCTTTTTTGAGCCCGTACAGGGTACTTAGATTCACAGGGACGACCCTGCATACTGTGTAAACAGGGCAATATACATTGTAGTCTTTGTGTAATTATCATTGCACTGACTGTATACATATACCGTTACATAGAATAGATTGTCTACATATACATGCTTACATGCCTACTTTACACTATACATGCTTACTGTTGTCTTATACATGCCTACATATACTATCTAATGCCTACTGTCTACATTATACATGCTTAGTATGCTTATTGTATAGGAATAATGTTACATATACACAAAATATACATATGCATGCAGTTATAGATACATTATACTCTAGATATGCTTATACATTATACAGATTGTCTACATATGCATACTATGGTCTACATATACACTATACGGGGGAATCCAGGGGTTGTTTTGTATTAACTGTGAATTGTTCAATTTGTAGCCGGAATTAGGGTGATTGCTTCTGAATCACATTACTTGGTTGTCGACATCAAGGTGGTCAAAAGGTTCTTCAATGAATGACCTTCTACGTCCAGCGCTTTCAAAGGGAATGACCGGGCCTCTATCAACTTCCTCAATGACGGGATAACTAATTAACATAACTCATGGTTCGTAATATATAAGAATGATTAGGATTTTATGTAGCTTATGTATAGTTATGTAAGTTCTTGTATAATTATGTAGGTTAACTATACTTTTGAATGCTTATGTTATGTTTAATTATGTTTATGTTATTAGGTTCTTGTGCTTCTAGTCTACTACATACATGTATAATTATGTAGGCTAACTTGATCAATTTGAGTTTTTAAAAGTAAAAAATCAGAAATTTTGGTGGGAAAATAAGATGGTAGGGTGTAATAGGTTCTTAACATTCCGATACCACATGGAGGCATACTGAAAAGTCGTACGGGTATGTTAGTCTTTACACATGTAATTCAAATTGAATATGATAGTACATTGACGGAATGAGGCAAAATAAAAGAAAAATAACGTACGTGATGACAAAACCAATTTTTTTTACAAAAGAGATGCAAAGTGAAACCGGCCCTAAACTAAAGATAGACAAAATGTAATTAACTGTTATAAAAATGAAGACTTTTAAAAAGTAACCATACAAAACCAAATTTTTTTCCAAAAGGGATGCAAAGTGAAAGTGACCCTAAACCACATGGAGACACAATGTAATTGATTGTTATAAAAATGAAGACTTTTAAAAAGTAATTATATTAAATTTTGACCAAAAAAATACATGATATTATTTATATAAAACTTTTTTTAAATAGCCGTTTGAATTATAAAATATTAAGAAGAAATGTCAACTTTAATTTGCAACCAATAAGAGGATTAAAATAAAGAAACAGTAAATTAAGAGAAAAAACGTTTTAAAAAATTGCTATAAAGAATTAAATCGTAAGAGGCGGCTAGTCTACGTTAACATTAACTTTTCTCCGCAAATTTGCTAAGTGCTTGGTGGTCCCCACCGTTGGGCGGTTGGTCAATGACACATGGCCAACATGACTCCAAAAGGCACTCACGTGACCCCCTCTTTTAACTCATTGCATGACATGGTATTTTGCATATATATAAAAAATAAATACATAAATAAATAAAAAAGCAATATTTCCATGACTTATCCTCCCGTAAAATCGTTTTTCCTTAGAAAACGAAACACGAATGCTTGTTATACCACTCCAAATTATTGAATTTGCTCTATTTTTAACGGCAAATTTGGATTACTAATAGATCACTGAAGTATTATCGTGCCATCAGCGGAACCACCTGATCATATCCATCTTCACTAGACATAATATCTATACATCAATTCAGAAGGAAACCCAGTTAATTAATTTGGATTTCACATAGAAACAATAATTTGCTTTAACTTTTCTACATTTTATATTTTCAAAGTTTAGTGTCTTTTTGTGGGCTCATACACTTTTTTTTAACGGTTAACGAATCCTTCAAATGGGCTACTGGCGAAATTCACCACATCAGAATACACTCGCCTCCGAACCAGGGAAACCCTCACCTAGGGCCAAAGGCACGACAGTGCGGTGAGGTAAAACCCGCTCAGTTCAAGGATCGAACTAGCAATCTCCACCTATTCGCCTAGTCTCTTATCATCACCAGGCGCCGCAGAAAATAATGAAGAGGGCAGAAGTCGAACCCGGGTCCCTTATAACACCAAGTCTCTCCCTTACCACTCTACCACCACCTTATTAGTTGTCGGCTCATACACTCCTTTCAATATTTATATTTTATATTTTTGGTATGATCTATTTTTTGTATTTTATATTTTGTTGAACGCTTAACATTATGTTTGCATATTGCATGCTAACGATGCTCAATATTTGATAGTTAAGAAATGACAAGCTATCGACTACTGTTAGTCTCCATGTCCAAATCAAAAATCGTAACGCTGAAACTAAAAAATGAAACCGCAGTAACGCACGAGGCTAACTACTTGTTACATATAAGTCCTCAAAGCACAGTGTACATGTTACTAGCACCAAAACATCCCATTTTATTAACTTAACATTTGTACAACCACAACAAATTAGGGGTGTGTATGGGTCGGTTTTGGCCTTAAACCATAACCACGATGTCGGTTAATGGATAACCATAACCGATCATTATGGCGGTTATGGTTAATCAGTTTTGGTGGTTATAGCGGGTCGGTTGTGAGTGGTTAACCGTGTATTTAGCCTAGCTAAAAACAGCTTAACTTTTTTTAACATGAAATAAATTGTTATTGTATATTTGTATATATTAGTATATTACATAGTATTAAAAAATACATATAATGTTAATACCGATTATTACCGAATATATAAAGTGATATGATATATTCCATAAATTCAAATAGACATTTAACAAAAACCACAGAACGATAGGAAATAACCCATTAATACTAAAAATTTTTAATCAAAAACATCAAATATTAAACCCATAAATACTAAAAGTCTTTAATCAAAAACATCAAATATTAAAAAACATTGTGAAAAGTCCTAAATCCTACAAAGATTTATTACATGTCGGTTCGGTTCAGTTATGGTGGGTATGGAAACATTGATAACCATAACCGACCCGCTACTTTCGGTTTAAAAAAAACCATTAACCGACCCACCAGTTTTTATTTGATTTGGTTTTTCGGTTCGGTTTTGCCGGTTAATTCGGTTATAATTCGTTTTTTTGCATACTCCTACAACAAATATTGGGGAGGTCATACCTCAACAAATAAAAGCAGCACAATTGTAATTCATCTGCTGATGTAAAGTATACCAACATTATGATTTAAGTAATTAAGTAGTATTCCATCAGTTATACAAACAAGCATCATCAGGGCACAAACACATCATATCGAAGTTAATAAACGATGTCCGAAACAAGATTCAAATCAACAGTAGTTCTTAGAACAATTAGACAAACATATTAACCATTATAACAACATGCACTTTAACTATGTGTAAAACATTAACATCTACAACAATTAACATCAAGAAAAAAACTTCAAAATAGTCCAATTTAGCAAAAGATAGAGAACTTCAAGCAAATTAACCACAAGTTTTAAAACGAAACCAAATCATATAAAAAAAAAAAAAATATATGATCATCAATAAGAGTATGAAAAAAATGCTTAGATAATCACACGAGGATTTCATGCATTGGTTCTTCGGCGTCGATAAATTGTTATGCACGACCTTCTGCACTCTATCCAGGAAACCGACAACTTCATGGACAAGGGACTCAAAAGTATAAAATGCAAAGGGAATGAAGACATGTTGATTCTCAGCACAGTCTTTTTCATGCTTAGCGACTTTCCCTGATTCTGCCTTCAACACATTCGAGTCAGCCACGCTTTTCCCTTTGCTATTCAAAAGAGGGGTTTGCGGCGTAGCTTGTTGCCCGTTTATTGTCACTATTATGTATTTTTTTATCCATTGTTAATATTGCCACTTTAAATGCATTGGTGTAGGGCCTAAAAGATTTGTAGGGTTATTTAGTTCTAAGTCCAAGTTAAGGGGTTGCATGTGAATTTATAGACTTTGCGGCCTAACTGTAGAAAATGACGTATAAAACATCATGTCATTCAATTTTTACTTTGTGTGTATTCAAATTTAGGAATGCTACAACAGTCTTATTCCTCATTCCGCGCTTCCTATCGCCTTGCTAGTTGCTTTCCTAATTTTCGATTCATGAATACTCCATCTACTCATAGTTGTAAGAGTGCATGAAACTTTCGTTCGGGGCGGATGTATCATATAATTAGGGGTAGCCCACACTACCCCTTGGTGCTCCGACGGTAGGGTAAATTTTGGAAAAATTTGACGTTTTTTCGATTTCGTTACTCCTTTATTTTAAAACGTTACCCTTATAAAAGTTTTCTAGATTCGCCATTGCTTTCGTTGATGAATATTCATCAGGGAAACATATGGCAATGTAACTGAGCAAGCATGGAATTAAAAATGACAATGGAGCTTTGGTAAAGTTTCAATTTTTGAACAAACACAAAAGGTCAAAATTGAAAGGTAAATGTTTTATGTGTGCTTCCTAAGATGGGCCACATATTCTAGAAATACATAGAAAATAGCCTCTCAACTTGATTTAAAACTATTTTATTACAATCTTTAAGACCCGAGTGGGTGCGTAGCCCTATACTAATATATTAAATATACCAGTGTAAAATATGTTCGAATTTCAAAAATAATTATAATAAATATAATATAATGTTGGGTTGGTATGACAAAGAGTCGATATTCAACACTGTTAATAAACTGTAATAAAAAAAGTTACACTATAAACAACGGATAACTATTAATTATATTCAAACTATTAGTTAAAATATAATTTATTTAAAGTTAACTTGTTTGTTTGTAAAACCAAATAAGCTTTAAGGGTTATTAATTAATAAATATTTAATTATCATTTAGCTGATATTATTAATAATATATAATAAATAAGATATTATTCTTGGATATAATGATCAATTTGAATACAAACGCTTAACTTATTCGATTATTCTTAAAGCCAGAAAGACCATAAATAGGGATCTAGGATTATTGAGAAAGCTTTTATCAGAGAGCATTCACATCTCACCTTCTATATACTTTAAATTAGCTATTACTTTTAGAGAATAATTTAATAAAACCGTCTAAACACCACTCCGTTTAAAGAAGAATAATTTAGAGAAAACAAAAGTAAACATACATATATATATATATATATCTATATATATATATATATATTTTTTAGAGCATTCACATTCACATTGAATTTTTTATATTCATATAATTACATTAAAAATTATTGTTTTTCTTTTCATTTTCAATTAAATAATATTTTATACCTTTAATATTATCTTTTATTTCTCTCCCACTCACAACCAACTTTCGAAAATTTATAAGAAATACACAGTGTTTCTCATATATTTACAAATGAATAATGACATTTCCATATATATATTTTTTTTCTCATCCACTAACAACCACTCAAAAACCACTCTTAACCATTCCTTATAATATAACTAACTCACTCACATAAATATAAATTGTCCATTCTAAATGCTCTTAGAAGCTCAAATTCAAACCGCTATAATTTATTGTGAATGTATAAGAAAAAAAGATAATAAAACAAGTGTTTGTGAGTGAGATAAAAATAGAAATGGAGAATGAGACGTGGAAGGTTTCTAAAAGATAAATAAATTTTAGAGAAAAATATATTTTTCTAGTTACATTATGTATATAAAGAAGGAGAATGGGATGTGAATGCTCTCATAAATCTCTTTGCCATGCGTACCCACCACCCGACCGCCCCCACTGACGGCTCATGGCCACCCAGCCACCACTAGTCTCTTGTGCCGACCCATGTCACCGCGAAATTAGTGAAACCAGTTTTGTTTTTGATTATTTCATGAGTTGAGTTCGAAAGCGTTTGGGATTCTCGAGTGTTTTCGTGTCAACTGATCTAGTGATTGTTTCATTGAATCAATCGTCCTAATGTAACACCTCGCAATTTAGTATCCGTACTTAAAAATATATATATTTATATATATATATATATATATTTATAAATAATATGATTCGAGGCGTTAACCATACTACAACCATATGTATTTATATATAATTAGCGAACAAGTTCGTTACATCGTTAACCTTAAACAAAGATATACTATATTACACGACCCTTTTTAAGGGCTCGGGCTCGAAAATGGGCTTCGCGGGCATGACCAGGCCACTCAAAAACCCTAGAACCAAGTTAACGGGCTCTAGGGCCAACCTAACACCCTAAACCATATAAACCTACTAAACCCCATCTCCCTTGCACACAATAAACCCTAGTCGACACCCTTACCCCCTCTGCCATTTTTCCGGTAGCCGAGCAATTCCGGTCCGTACTTAAAAATATATATATTTATATATATATTATATTTTATATTATATATATTTATATATATATATATATATATATTTAAATAATATGATTCGAGGCGTTAACCATACTACAACCATATGTATTTATATATAATTAGCGAACAAGTTCGTTACATCGTTAACCTTAAACAAAGATATACTATATTACACGACCCTTTTTAAGGGCTCGGGCTCGAAAATGGGCTTCGCGGGCATGACCAGGCCACTCAAAAACCCGAGAACCAAGTTAACGAGCTCTAGGGCCAACCTAATACCCTAAACCATATAAACCTACTAAACCCCATCTCCCTTGCACACAATAAACCCTAGCCGACACCCTTACCCCCTCTGCCATTTTTCCGGTCGCCGGAGCAATTCCCGCCGACCTCCGACCGCACACCACCACGACTCGACTACCATCTCCCTCATCCCTCTCTCAACACATACACCTGCCTCCTTTCCCTCTCGGCTCCATCCCTCAAAACACCAGGCACCGTCGCCGCCACTCTGGCCGGCCGCCGGCGACGATGACCTCGCTGTCGCTCATACACCTCCGCCTCAGCTCCGGTGACCAAGATCTTTACGGCCAACACAACACACGCCCGAAACAAACAGTCTCTCTCTCTCTCTCAACAAACCCATCTCTCTCTCGTGTCTGGCCGACGGCTCGCTTACCGGCGATAGCCGTCATTGGCGATGGAGCTACTGTTGTCGATGAAGTGATGAGGGTGGTTCAGACAGGAGTGACGACGGTGGTGACCTCGGCAGCCAGCGACAGTGACGGTGGTCGACTCAGTTCAGGTTTCCGCTCAGATTCACGTTCAGATTTCGGTATTTTGGTTCGGGCTCGGTCACAATGTTTCGATTCAGATCCATATATGTCAGTTCCAGCTTTGTTTCGATTGATGCAGGTATCGGTTCAGCAAGGTTGGGTCTCGACCAAGACTCGTTTCAGTTTAGTTCAGCCGGCCCGGTCTTGGTTCAGTTACGGGTCAGCTTTGGGTCCTATTCGGCTCGGGCAGTTTGGTCAAACGTCGGACTCAATTCGGTTCGACTCAATCAACCGTTGGTCCACGCCTCAACACGCGACTTGGTATGACCTTCTAAACAACGCCATTTCTGTTTATCATTGTTTATATATTATTTCATGTTATTTAACGCGACCCGAACTTTATTATATATATATATATATATATATGTACGTATATTTATATATGTATATATATATAATAATTTCACATGAAGCCGAGTTCGAACCGACTCGACTAACGAGACTATACAAAATTTGAGAATTTAACTAGCAACTTGGTAAAACTATTTCCGATGCTTCGCTTGTCAATATATATATAATATATATATTATTGAGTAAATATATATATATATGCACTATTTTTATTATGAACTCGAGTTTTAAATCGAATCTTTACATTAGTGCTTATCTACATTTTTTTTTGCATTTGGCGTACATTTTTATACGTGTCGTGCTATCAATTGTTGCGTTTTGAAGTTTATATCGACAACTTTGATTGTCGGGATCGCCTAAAAACAGAGGAGACTCTGCCCGTTTTTCTTCAAATATATATATATTTATTATGCTTTTCGTCGAACCTTATATACATATATGTGTATATCTTCTAATTATCCGCTACGCTAGCGGATATATCAAAACTCGAGTGACGTTTACAAAATAAATAAGATATATCTATCTACTAATGCTTCCGTGTGTTTTCGCTTGCTCATGTACGTTGACCTTGGCGTCGCATCACCAACCCTTTCAACGCTTCACAGAAATGCAAAAAGAGGATTCACTAAGGGTGAGCATACGACCCCCTTTTTACACGCATTTTGGGGTGCAACATGTATCGATTAACGAAATTTATATTATACAAAATTAAATTTGTTCAAATTACCAAACATGTTATCAGTTTTGCCTATGTGAGATGTGCGTGTTAGTTTATACTTGTTTACACCTACTATCTGTTACGTTTATGTTATTTATACGTGTTAGTTCAAACTTGCCTATACATGCTAATTGTTACGATTGAGTTTGTTTATACTTATTAATTCTAGCGTGTTTCCTTATGATATTGTTATGCTTAGGGTTTCAGGCATGCTAGTTAGAGAATTCTAATATATGCTATTATTTTTATGCGAAAGTTGTCTACATACAGGTGCGATTCAACTTAAATATATACTTGTCATGATTGAAACAAACTTATATTTTTATACTTAATTTCAAACTTGTATGATCGCCAATACTTCGTATTGATCTACGCTTTAATACATGTTGCAGGAAAGCTGATGATGCAAGAAATCTAGTAGGATTGCTTAGATACACGCCTAGATTAATTTATCTATTTTGATGTTATGTCGTTTTGAAACAATTGTTGACTATTATTTGGAATTTTTGTATGACAATTTAGTCTTGAATGAAATTGAATTTAATCTATATTGTCACATAGCGTTGTGAAGTTTTAAGCAATTTGTTCGTCTCATCCCGATGTTTCCGCCATCGGTTGGGGTGTGACAGATTGGTATCAGAGCCATAACTATAGGGAATTAGGTAGAATTCCATGTCCGACCTTGTCTATAGTTTAAGTACCATACTCTTTACCATTTGTGATACTTGTCTAAATTGTTATTATTTCTATCATGCTCCTCCCCTTTTGATCCTAAAACTTACAATATGTTATGTCTTTCCTAAGACATGAAACACAACACACGCTTTTGAGTATATTCTTGTTCCACAATCGAAATAACTCATCAATACAGGGTGATTCCCGCCATTGGTGACGAGTTTCAATCCGTTTTACATGTTATTTCGCACGAAATTCACCATCAAGTCAGGAGTGATATCCATATCTTGATGGGAGTTTCATTTCATAATCTAGTGGATCCTTATTGACGAATCGAGATTATATCTTGATACGTTCAATAAACCACAATTTGGGGACGAAATTGTCAAGCAAGGATTGACATCCACACTTGATGATTGGTTCCGCTCCTCAATTTTCAATCTCGCCAAAGTTTCGTATTTTTCGATCATAATAGGGACATGTACTAACTGGAAGGGTAAAGTACCGTTAATCGCTTGGCGACGGAGAGTATTATACCTATTAGGCCAAATCATGTCTCCCTAATTCGAAAGGACTTACGAGTCACTTTGGAATAGTCGAAGTTTTCAAAACCGAAACACTCCAACATTTTAACAAGCCTCTCTTTATGCTATCTTAAATTATGCTATATAATTCTTATTCCTTCATTTTTTTTCAATGTCACACTATACTAAATCGAATTTATGCATGACAAACTTCGCATTTATACTAAATCTATTACACAACGATTCTATAGGTGCATACTAAACATCATACTTGATTTGGGATTACTGGAACATTATATGTGATAAACTCGTTATAAAACCACACATTAACATGTATAGCACTATGCGTAGTGCTATAGGAGTAGCGCACCGCCCTTGAGACTTGGGGTCATGTTAAGTAAACTATTTCATACTAAGTAAACTGTTTTACACTATGTTTCAACAATATTGACTAGTCAACATTGTGTACACGATGGTTTGACTTGTTTATTCACATGTTTATATGGTAGACTCGTCATTAACTCTGATCAAGCCACACCTCAAGATGTATGGCGCTTGTGTAGCGCTATAGGAGTGACGACAGCCTGTATTCTTGAGGTCCTGATAAGTAAACTATTTTACACCCTCTCGTTTTAACGATGAAGGGTAGTCTACATTGCGGTACACGATGGTTTGACCTGTTTATTCACATGCCAGTAATCCGTTAAATTGTGGTTAACTAAAATATATCATGTGTATTGTACAAGAATGTGCATATACACACACATATACCCATACTCATACGGTATACACTTTCATACGTATATACAATTATACTTATATACTTGAGACTCTATACGTAATATGCTATTAAACCATAATATTGGCACAGAACGTAATCATCGATTAGCGAAATAGTCGTAATATGGTATAAACATGGTGGATACGCCGATGGTACTTCCTATATATAAGTGTTAATACCATATTGCTAAGGTTTCGTAAAACGTGCCATGAGAAATTCGGTGTTTCACTACTCTATTTAAATAAAACCTTAGATCATTCACCACCTATTTCTCGATTATACGCGAACATACTTCGAAATGCCATCTTTTTCTAAAGTCTTCCTCTTGAATAAATTCGGGACGAAATTTCCTAAAGTAGGGAAGACTGTAACGCCTCGCAATTTAGTATCCTACTTAAATATATATATATATATATATATATATATATATTTATAAATAATATAATTCGAGGCGTTAACCATACTACAACCATATGTATTTATATATATAATTAGCGAACAAGTTCGTTACATCGTTAACCTTAAACAAAGATATACTATATTACACGACCCTTTTTAAGGGCTCGGGCTCGAAAATGGGCTTCGTGGGCATGACCAGGCCACTCAAAAACCCTAGAACCAAGTTAACGGGCTCTAGGGCCAACCTAACACCCTAAACCATATAAACCTACTTAACCCCATCTCCCTTGCACACAATAAACCCTAGCCGACACCCTTACCCCCTCTGCCATTTTTCCGGTCGCCGGAGCAATTCCGGCCGACCTCCGACCGCACACCACCACCACTCCACTACCATCTCCCTCATCCCTCTCTCAACACACACACCTGCCTCCTCTCGCTCTCGGCTCCCTCCCTCAAAACACCAGGCACCGTCGCCGCCACTCTGGCCGGCCGCCGGCGACGATGACGTCGCCGTCGCTCATACACCTCCGCCTCAGCTCCGGTGACCAAGATCTTTACGGCCGACACAACACACGCCCGAAATAAACAGTCTCTCTCTCTCTCAACGAACCCATCTTCTTTCATGTCTAGGCCGACGGCTCGCTTACCGGCGACAGTCGTCATTGGCAATGGAGCTATTGTTGTCGATGAAGTGATGAGGGTGGTTCAGACAGGAGTGACGACGGTGGTGACCTCGGCAGCCGGCGACAGTGACGGTGTCGACTCAGTTCAGGTTTTCCGCTCAGATTCACGTTCAGATTTGGGTATTTTGGTTCGGGCTCGGTAACAATGTTTCGATTCAGATCCGTGTATGTCAGTTCCAGCTTTGTTTCGATTGATGCAGGTATCGGTTCATGCAAGGTTGGGTCTCGACCAAGACTCGTTTCAGTTTAGTTCAGCCGGCCCGGTCTGGTTCAGTTACGGGTCAGCTTTGGGTCCTATTCGGCTCGGGCATGTTTGGTCAAACGTCGGACTCAATTCGGTTCGACTCAATCAACCGTTGGTCCACGCCTCAACACGCGACTTGGTATGACCTTCTAAACAACGCCATTTCTGTTTATCATTGTTTATATATTATTTCATGTTATTTAACGCGACCCGAACTTTATATATTATATATATATATATATGTACGTATATTTATATATGTATATATATATAATAATTTCACATGAAGCCGAGTTCGAACCGACTCGACTAACGAGACTATACAAAATTTGAGAATTTAACTAGCACTTGGTAAAACTATTTCCGATGCTTCGCTTGTCAATATATATATATATATATATATATTCGAGTAAATATATATATATGCACTATTTTTATTATGAACTCGAGTTTTAAATCGAATCTTTACATTAGTGCTTATCTACATTTTTTTTTGCATTTGGCGTACATTTTTATACGTGTCGTGCTATCAATTGTTGCGTTTTGAAGTTTATATCGACAACTTTGATTGTCGGGATCGCCTAAAAACAGAGGAGACTCTGCCCGTTTTTCTTCAATATATATATATTTATTATGCTTTTCGTCGAATTATAATACATATATGTGTATATCTTCTAATTATCCGCTACGCTAGCGGATATATCAAAACTCGAGTGACGTTTACAAAATAAATAAGATATATCTATCTACTAATGCTTCCGTGTGTTTTCGCTTGCTCATGTACGTTGACCTTGGCGTCGCATCACCAACCCTTTCAACGCTTCACAGAAATGCAAAAAAGGATTCATAAGGTGAGCATTACGACCCCTTTTTAAGCATTTGGGGTGCAACATGTATCGATTAACGAAATTTATATTATACAAAATTAAATTTGTTCAAATTACCAAACATGTTATCAGTTTTGCCTATGTGAGATGTGCGTGTTAGTTTATACTTGTTTACACCTACTATCTGTTACGTTTATGTTATTTATACGTGTTAGTTCAAACTTGCCTATACATGCTAATTGTTACGATTGAGTTTGTTTATACTTATTAATTCTAGCGTGTTTCCTTATGATATTGTTATGCTTAGGGTTTCAGGCATGCTAGTTAGAGAATTCTAATATATGCTATTATTTTATGCGAAAGTTGTCTACATACAGGTGCGATTCAACTTAAATATATACTTGTCATGATTGAAACAAACTTATATTTTTATACTTAATTTCAAACTTGTATGATCGCCAATACTTTCGTATTGATCTACGCTTTTAATACATGTTGCAGGAAAGCTGATGATGCAAGAAATCTAGTAGGATTGCTTAGATACACGCCTAGATTAATTTATCTATTTTGATGTTATGTCGTTTTGAAACAATTGTTGACTATTACTTGGAATTTTTGTATGACAATTTAGTCTTAAATGAAATTTGAATTTAATCTATATTGTCACATAGCGTTATGAAGTTTTGAGCAATTTGTTCGTCTCATCCCGATGTTTCCGCCATCGGTTGGGGTGTGACACCTAATTTGGTCAGCCATGTTCTTCGAAAAAGTTATGTTTTCATATAGTACCCTATGGTTGTTTAATGTATGTATTTGATTTGCATATGGACTTCTGGTGGTGTAGGTCCACCTGCGGATGTCAAACCTATTCCTTGTTCATATAACACATACACAAGTGCGGAATCCAAGTGTGCATGCAACCAAAGCAAAGTAAAGAACACGGGGTAACCAAAGATTCACTATCTTGATTAATGATTGAGAACAAGTACAAACATATACACACAATGCTCGTATGACTCAAATAAACTTGCTGTGTTCTTGTATCTTTGTCTTCACCAGAAATGCTAACTTAGATATCCCACACAAAGGATCAGTTTGCTAGCTCGTTCTATTAACTTCTGGACCAAAGGGCTCTACAGTCTGGTGGGTAACCTTGACTGAGAAGGTCATGTCTGCTTATATAGTGTCTGTCTACACATTCGTACGAAACACAAATCTAGACATACGAAACACACTTTTCACACGAGACACGTCTCCAGAATATTTTGTACGAGACAACTGTTTCGTACGAAATACTTATTTCGTTCGAAATACTCATTGATTCGTACGAATCTTGATTCTACGAAAACTTGACTCGTACAGAACCTTTATTCTTGAGAACGTGTGCAGACATGACGTACACAAGACTTATCAGTATGCACACATGCAACTGATTAACACAGACAAGCTAAGATGTCATACTAGATCAAGATAGAAGGATATCTCGATCTATTCGACAAGACCAAACCTATACAGACACTTGAGCAAAGACCGTACAATTACAACTGTAACTAAGAACAAGCGACAGACACAAAACTGTATCAACAAACTCCCCCTTGGATGTTGCTTGGGTCTTCGGTCTTCGGTCTTTGGTCTTCATATGTTGGTCTTCACATTGAATGGTTTGGAGTATTAATAAACTCCCCCTGAAGATCTGCTATTCATTGATAGATCTGCTATCCAATGATTAGAGCATCAGGTCTTCGAACTTTAAGAAACTTCAAATCTTTCTTGTTTTCTCTTCTGACTTGTCAGACTTTTTCGATGCTGGTCTTTGTTTATGTCCCTTTTGTATCAATCTGTACTCATAAATCAAATGTAATTAGAACCAACTTTCTCAAAGAATACACACGAAAGACTTATCATAAATTCTTCGTATAATTGTATTCCTTGAATGAGATACACACACTCGTATGAATTCCAGCAACAGATTTGAGAAAAACAAGTGACCAAGTCAAATCAAATGACTAGGTTCATTCGTATGAGATACACACACTCAAACGACTTTCAGATTTTGGATTTCTTTTGATGAGTTACTTGTTGCAAGATATTACTTTATGAAGTTGCGATATCAAACAAAAGGTTCTCTGGCGTATCTTGGTAAAAAAACTTTCGAGTATCAACTTTGGCTAACTTTCAAAAAGTAATTACATAAGCAACTAAGTAAACTGGACATAAAGTCAAAATATACCGATAAACTATATATCTATTGAACAATCTTTTTCGAGTTTCAAGGTAAAGGAATCATACCAGCATTTTAATCTTTGTCAAAAACGATATTTGGTTTTCAAAATTAAACAGATAAGTATTCAACTATGATTATCGGTATTGTTGTCCACGTAAACTCAGACTTATCAGATGTAATCATGATTAGGAGATATGATTAAGGTATGAATAATTCTTACTAGCCAGTGTTCAACCACATCACGACACATTCCGGTATCAAGATATGCACGAGAGAAAATCTTACCGGTGAGTATACTGCTTTATCATCTGCTTTGACGTATATGAATGATGTGAGATACTCACTTATTTTTGATTGAAAACAATCCCTTTGTGATTTAATCACTTATTGATGAGGAACTTGATTTTCATATGCATGCATGGCACAAGAGTAAGTCTGTGAACAGGTTAGTACCATCGTACCGACAAAGAGACGAACTTAGCTCCCGCATAAAGCTGTGATATTTTATCACTTATTTTGGGGATGTAATATTTTTATCACTTATTTGATGGTCGTATGCAGTATGTACACGTATGTATGATATCATGGAAGTTCTAGACTTGCGCCACCATTATTTTTCGGCAAAAGATTCAACCATGATACCCAGATGATAAGCAAGCATAAAGACCGTACATCTCAGAACCTCGGCACTCTATCAAACGAAATTTCGGTACCAAGACCATATGCCAATGAATGGTTCCCACCTGGCGTTCTGTCTGTTAAGTTTATATCAACTGCACATTTTAGTCTGATTGTGAGCCTACCGATACATCATAAGTAAAAGCTACTTATCAATCTTCTTTCTATGCTTTTAACCATTTCTTACAGATTTACCAGTGAATTTCATCATCTTCAACTTATCCAAGAAACTCATTTTTTGATTTTTCTATTGTTTTTGTATTTTTTGAATTTTTCTAAAGAACATATTTTTGTATTTTCTTAAACTTACTCCCCCTAGAATATAAACTGAAAACCTTTTTGTAGTTTTAGATTTTTAGAAAGATATTTACAAAAATAGTTAGCCATGGTTGAGTTACTCGGGCTTCACCTTGATTCCATTGACCAAAAGTAGATAATCAAAACGTGATTTATCAAAGGCTTTGGTAAAAAGGTCGGCACGTTGGTGATCGTGTGGATTTTAACAACATTTATAAGTCTCTTTTCATAGCAATCTCGTATGAAATGATACTTAATCTCAATGTGTTTTGTTTTTGAGTGTTGTACAGGATTACGAGTGATCTTTAAAGCAGCTTCATTATCAACAAAAATAGGAGTAGTAAGAAATTCAAAACCGTAGTCGCGCATTTGCTGTTGAATCCATAGAACTTGAGAGCAGCAACTAGAAGCTGAAATATACTCAGCCTCACATGTTGATGTAGCTACACAAGTCTGCTTTTTGCATTGCCACGTGACTAGGCGATTTCCCAAGAACTGACATCCTGCTGTTGTTGACTTTGCATCGATTTTGCAGCCGCCATGATAAGAATCACTAAATGCTGTCAGATCAAAGTTATCATCCTTAGGGTACCATAGACCAGTGTCAGGGCGACCCTTCAAATAACGAAAAATCCTTTTCACAGCCATCAAGTGAGAAACCTTCGGACTAGACTGATAGCGCGCCAGAAAGACATGTTGGGTACATTATGTCAGGTCTTGAAGCAGTAAGGTACATGAGAGATCCGATCATAGCACGATAGAGAGATGGTTCTACATGTTCACCCATTCCGTCTGGAGTAATCCCATGATTTTGAGCTAATGGAGTTCCCAAGGGTTTTGAGTCATCCATCTGAAATCGCTTGAGAATATCTCCGACGTACTTGGTTTGATGGATAAAAATCCCTTCCTTTGATTGCTGAACCTGCAAACCTAAAAAGAAAGTCATTTCTCCCATAGCGCTCATCTAGAACTTCTCCTGCATAACTGTTCGAATTCTTTGCACATTCGAGTGTTAGTAGACCCAAATATAATATCATCAACATAAACATGTATGAGCAGCAAGTCCTCGTCCCGTTCCTTGATGAAGAGAGTACAGTCGATCAGGCCTCGTCGAAAACCATTCTTCAACAGATAGGTGGAAACGTTTCATACCAAGCCCTGGAGCTTGATGAAGCCCATATAATGCCTTGTTGAGAAGCCAAACCTTGTCAGGATGGAGAGGATTTTCAAAACCTGGTGGTTGCTCAACATATACTTCCTCTTCTACCACACCATGAAGAAATGCAATCTTCCACATCCATCTGATAAACGTTGAACTCTTGAAGGACGCATAAGCCTAAAAAGATTCTTATGGCCTCAAGTCGTGAAACTGGTGCATAAACTTCATTGTAATCAATGCCTTCAACATGATTAAAACCTTGAACAACCAATCGCGCTTTGTTTCTCACAACAACACCTCGGTCATCCTTCTTGCACTTGTACACCCATCGTGTACCAATCTTCTTGTAGTTGTCAAGCCTGTCAACCAATTTCCAGACGCCTAACTTTGAAATTGCTGAAGTTCTTCCTGCATGGCTTCAACCCAAGAGTCTTCTTTCATTGCCTCCTTCCAACATTTTGGTTCTACTTGGCACACATAGCAGGCAAAAGACTAATCATTCTGCTCCCCTGATTCTCTGATTTCCGAATACAATCCAGCATTCTGGTTGTTTCGCAGCTGCTTACGATCTGCACACCACTCTGGACATCTCCAATAATATTCTGTTGAGGATGGATATTATGAATACGAGTTTCTGGTACATCAGGAACTCGAGTAATTTATACCCAAATTGTTGAAATTCAGATCAACAGTTAAATCGAGAGCTGGATGTGATGAGGATGTAGATGCATGACCTTCTATCGTCCCTTGCAGTTGAATATTTGACGTATCATTTGAAAATCCAGGAACCGCACCAGAGGCAGCTTCATTTGCATCATGAAACTCATCTTATTTTAATGAAACATTATAATCCGCAACGTTTCGAATTCCTCATTTTGAACAAGATTGTTAACCGAAGTCAATACTTGAGGGTTAACAATAATTGGTCGAACTAATGACGAGTCTACTGCAGTATCACTTTCCAATAACATCTGAGCAGCAGCTGTTGCATCATCAAAAGTTGGCAGATTAAAAGAGTCGAACAACCCATCGTAGTCGAACATCCAAGGAGCACCCGGAGCTCTTACAACTATTGTATATCTCTGAACCTTGACTTCACCCCATTCTTCAATCTTCTCCGAAGACAAATTCCACACCCGGAAATTAGGAGTAGCATATCCAAGAAAGAAATCTTCGATAGCCTTGGGACCAAACTTTCCATGTGGGTCGATCATAGTGCATGGAGCTCCAAAAGGTTCTAAGAAAGAAACATCCGGTTTCCTTTTATGTAACAACTCAAAGCATGTCTTCCCATGTCTCTTCACCGTCAGAACTCTATTCATCGTGTAGCACACAGTAGCAACAGCTTCTCCCCAAAATTGAACGGGAAGTTCTGATTCTACTAACATGGTTCTTGCAGCTTCAATAAGAGTTCGATTTTTCCTCTCACGATGCCATTTTGTTGTGGAGTGTATCGAGAACTGTACTCATGCAGAATACCCTTTGAGGAACAGTACTCGTCCATAACTTGATTCTTGAATTCCGTGCCATTGTCGCTTCTGATTCTCCTTACTTTCAGATTGTACAAATTTTCCAACAGAGTCAGGAGATTCTTGAGGATAGTAGGAACTTCACCTTGTGTGCCAACATGTTTACCCATGAGAATCTGGAATAATCATCAGTAAATACTAGATAATAAGAATTACCAAAGGTAGTCTTGTTTTCATAGGTCCAAAGAGGTCCATATGAAGACGTTCCAGTGGCATATTCACAGTGTTGATCTTCTTCACGGGATGGGACTTTCTTGCTTGCTTCCCTTTCTGGCATGATACACAAACGTCTTGAAGATGAAAATTCTTCACTGGTACATCATTCACTAGATGTTCTTCACCAAATAGTTCATTTTCCTTAGGTGAATGTGTCCCATACGTCTATGCCAAGAGATTGATTCCTTCTCGGTGGTTTGGAGACAAAACATGTGACCTGTGCAGATGTTGTAATAGCTTGGCTCATATCGAGAATATACAAATCATTAATTCTTAGAGCCGACAGAAGAATCCATTCCTTGGGGATCTTGAATCCAGGCTTCAGCACATAACATCCGGTATCATCAAAATGTACCGTGAACTTTTGTCGCAGATTTGAGAAACGCTAAGAAGATTGTGATCAATTTGCCGCACATAATTGATCTTGTCGAAGCTCACAACACCATTGGAGACCATTCCTTCTCCAGTGATGTATCCACCTTTGTCACCAGCAAAAGCAACATAACCACCCCTTATGCTTTTCACATCATATAGGAGCCGCAAGTCGCCCGTCATGTGCCTTGATGCTCCACTGTCAACAATTCAATGACTGTTTACAATTCCTCCTGGAACACCCTCACATTTTACAAACAAGATTAGTTTGAGATGGGGACCCAAGCCTTAGTGGTCTTGGGTCGTCCCTTATCATCGAGAAATGTAATCTCAATTTCTTGATGATTAACAAACTGAGAAACTCCTTTTGAACCATTACCGGTCTTCTGTTTCCAAGATCCTTGTTTATTACCAGATTTACTATTATTTACAGTTTTAACAGTGTCTGGTTTTGTTGACTTTGAAGATCTTTGATCCTTATTTGAAGAATCCGATTTTAAAGATTTCTCAATTGCTTTTACTTGTTTACGTTTTTGTTCCCCTTTTTGATCTTTAATAACTCGTTTATCTTGTGTCGGAGAAATAGATTTACGTTTGTGAGTTGGTTCATGAGGGGTTTTCTCTATAATCTTGATTTTGCTGGATTTTGACAATCCTTTATAATGTGGCCAAATTCTCCACATTTGAAACATGTTCTCCTCTCAACAAAACTATGAGATCGTGTTTCTCGGCTTGATGTTGAACTTGTGGGTCTTGAGGTACTGGGTTCATTACATCCATTAGTGTGTTGGGTGTAATTGTTTTGACTGTTTCTTTTCAAAATCTTAACTTTCTTTACAAAATCAACATTAGATTTTCTTTGAAAAGTTTTGACTTTATCGGTACCTTTAGAAGTCACAAATTTAACAGTTTTAGCCTTATTCTCATAACGAGGGATTTTTTCTTCAACCTTCGGTTGAGAAACTGTAGACTTTTCAACTCGCTTCCACTGTTTTTCTGTTGAAGCGGATAATGGTTGTGATTTGATGTACTTTTTCTTCTCTAAAGGTTTGGTTGTTGACTTTTCAAAAACCTGATCTATAGAGATTGGATTTACATTAAATTGGAAAATCTTCGTTTGAATAGATTTTCTTGTCTCCAACCAAAGTATACAACACATTATCTGCTTCATCTGTCGACACTTGTGTCTTGACAGATTTCTTAGGAACGGTCTCTTGATTCTCAACAGATAGAGTACTAGGAGTAGCAGAAGATTCTACTATTTTCCTTTCATCAAGAGGCTGATCCTGCTCATCATTTCTTGATTCATCATTGATGTATCATCCTCTTCTTCATCAGACGATGAACTTTCTGGCTTGCTTGGTTGCTTGAGAGGAATTGCCCAGTTTGAACCCTAACCCTGCTGCGAATTCCTCAGGATTCAAAGGTACAGAGGGTTCAAAACGAGGCATCTCCTCTTCATCAGGCATTTTGGTGTAGTTGTGTTTCATTGGTGGTGGACACGACTTATACCCTATGCATTGAGCATCTCCCTTTAGTTTTTGAACTTCAATAATATGATCAAGCACGTATTAGGAGTTAGAATAACTTTCCAATTTGCTTTTGATCGAATCATATTCGTATTTGGCGATGGCTAACTCTTTCTTTGTTTCTTCTAGGAGATTAATGTAGTTATTAATTTTTTCTGTTTATTCAAAACTGTTTTTGTCAATTCAGAAACACTTTTCTTAAGGGTTTCTATTACAGATTATTCTTTTTCATTTCTAGTTAGCGCCAAATTCGCCTCTTTGCATTTTGATAATTCAACAACTAAATTCTGATTATGACTGACGGTTTCATATTTTATTTTCAACTCAACACAGTCATTGCAAACAGTAGGAGGGTCAGAATTTACCTGTTTTGAAGAACCTTCAACATTTGCCATAAAGGAGTGTGATGAGAAAAGCTCACCATCTGTAGAGAGTGGCTCTGTCTCTTTTTCCGCAGCTTCTGCATTCCTCGTCATACCTACCTTTTCAGATTTTAACATCTCAGCTTCACTGAGCAACTCTCAACCTCAGCATCACTTCCTTTCTTCTCACTAGAATCAGATCCATAACCATCTGAACTTGAACATCTTCATCAGAACTACCAGCATCCCCAGATGTATCATCATTGTTGAGAGTGTTGTGTGTGATCATGCTTGATTTGATCCACGATCCTCGCATAGCATGCAGTTCTTCCGTTGTTCTCAGTTCCCAATGTACTGACCAATCGCATCCTTCATCAGACTGAACTACCAAAGCTCTGTGCATGTTTGAAGGTCCTGATTGATTGGTATTGTTAGAGTTGCCAACAGCTACTATTCTTCTTTCGTTGTTGTACTGTGCTGTGTTGGATGGTTGAGACTGATTTCGAAAGGGGTTGTGATTTCCTTCCTTGCTGGGTCTTGTGCATTCCCGCTTGAAGTGACCTCTTTCTCCGCAGTTAAAGCAAGTAACGGCGGTTTTGTCAAAGCCGTATTTTGTATCCTTCTTGCTTTCCAAACTGGTTCTCCCCGTTCTTCTCATGTAATCCTTTGCTCTTCTCATAGCACTTGCAAATGCCCACTTGATGTCCATCAGCTCCATTTCATCTCAGTCAATTTGTTCATAGTCTTCATTTGTCAATTGATGTTCCCTATTTGACCTGCAACTAAACCACAATACACACTGACCATGGTATTTAGAAGTTCCGCATGTTCCTGTGCAACTTCTACATTGATTTTGGAGAGATTTGACGTGTCAAGTTTGACAGTGTTGGGATTTGCAATTGACTGTTGCTTCCATAGAAAGCTTGTTGAGGAGTTTGCTGTGGAGCTTTATGCGCCAAATCCCTTGGCTGTGGAAGGAAGGCTTTAGGATCAAAAGTTTGTCCATAGGCTTGATTACTCGAACCTGTAGACTGACTTGATTGAACTGGTTGGGGTAGAAAAGGGTTCACGTTTGACACAAACGCGGTCTGCAGATTTGGTTGCTGACTTGAGCTTGTACCTGCATTTATACCTCCAAAATAAATTTAGGGTTTTGTGGAGCAGAGACTCGTTGTGCCTTCCGGAGTTCTTCTTCATTCTTGTTCTCCAGTTTCTGCACAAATTCATAAATACTAATTGAGTCCAAAACACCTGTATGTTTTAAAAGATCAATAAATTGACCTTATTTTGGTGGTAAAGCATCAGCAAATCGCATCACAATTTCTTGTGGTGCTGCTAACACTTTATACGAGTACATTTAGCTGAGAAGATGATAAAATCGAGTGGTCATATCATTCAAGGTTTCGTTCTCCATGAACATGAAACCTTCAAACTATTTCTTGAGCAGATCATGCCGAATCTTCCTGGTAGTAGCGTTACCTTCACCTCTTGCTTCCAAAGTGTCCCACAAATTTTTTGTTGTAGTACAATACATAAACTGATGATAAATGTCTTTATGTAGAGCTTGTGTGAGGATAGCAAATGCCTTTTTCTCTAGATCGTAAGCTTTCTTGTCACTTTCGACTAGATTGGCCAATGAGGTTGGATTTGATCCAGCTTCTTCAAGTGCTTCATTGTAGGTGGTAGTGAAAAACACGTCCACAATTCCATGTTTTGACCGAGAACATACGTATGAAAACGACTTTTCCATGAAGGATAATCGTTCATGTGATTTAACTTCGGCGGTCGGTTATTACTCCCTGTTTCACTTTCGCTCATTAACAGAGTTTGGATGCTTTGATTCTGATTTGCAACACATGCCCACTGATTTGCAACACACGCCCACTGATTTGCAGAGATCATAGTTGTATGTTGAGGCATCAAAGATTTTACCCATGATGTTGCGGAGCTTTGCGAAGACTCCTGATTTGAGCTTGAACAACTCCAATCCCACGGGTTAGAACTCATTATATTTTCTTGTTTTATGAAAATTTAAAGGTTTTAAAAGTTTCACAATAACAATTACCTTTTAGAATTCACAGATATGAAAATATGACAAATTCTTAAAATCACAAAGCTTTGAAAAACACGAAAAACAAACAATAACTGTTTCGTGCGAGACAATTGTTTCGTGCGAAACAGGATGTTTCGAGCGAGACAGTTGTTTCATGCGGGTCAGTTGTTTCGTGCGGGTCAGATGATTCGTACGAATCAACTCAGTCGCACTAACTGTTTTGTTCAGCGTTTTTCAGAGGAATCTTTTCAGAAATGGTTTGGTGAGAAATTTCCTTTCTTGTGTAGACCTGCTTTTTCGAAAATACATGTTGTCTTACCCACTTTTAGTTAAAACACATATTTTTAACAGTCAACAGTCCAAGTCCAGAACCAAGTTAGAAAATGTCAGCCCTACCAAACTAATCAGATTCAAATTTTTACAGATTTCTTCTTCAAGGGTGTTATTCAGAAAAAAAATTTACCATAAAATTTTTTGCATGCAACATATTTTAACCAAGTTTTAAGTTAGTTATCTATCCAAAACTTATGTTTTCTGCTGGAGGCTCGAGAACACTTCAGAAATCTTGAAACTAGCTTAGACACACTAAGCCCGATTTTGAAGAAGGAAAGAGCCAAAGCTCTGATACCACTTGTAGGTCCACCTGCGGATGTCAACCTATTCCTTGTTCATATAACACACACACAAGTGCGGAATCCAAGTGTGCATGCAACCAAAGCAAAGTAAAGAACACGGGGTAACCAAAGATTCACTATCTTGATTAATGATTGAGAACAAGTACAAACATATACACACAATGCTCGTATGACTCAAATAAACTTGCTGTGTTCTTGTATCTTTGTCTTCACCAGAAATGCTAACTTAGATATCCCACACAAAGGATCAGTTTGCTAGCTCGTTCTATTAACTTCTGGACCAAAGGGCTCTACAGTTTGGTGAGTAACCTTGACTGAGAAGGTCATGTCTGCTTATATAGTGTCTGTCTACACATTCGTGCGAAACACAAATCCAGACATACGAAACACACTCTTTCACACGAGACACGTCTCCAGAATATTTTGTACGAGACAACTGTTTCGTACGAAATACTTATTTCGTTCAAATACTCATTGATTCGTACGAAAACTCTGACTCGTACAGAACCTTTATTCGTACGAATCATCTGATTCGTACGAAAACATGACGTACACAAGACTTATCAGTATGCACACATGCAACTGATTAACACAGACAAGCTAAGATGTCATACTAGATCAAGATAGAAGGATATCTCGATCTATTTGACACGACCAAACCTATACAGACACTTAAGCAAAGACCGTACAATTACAACTGTAACTAAGAACAAGCGACATACACAAAACTGTATCAACAAGTGGATAACACAAGCACCTCATGTGTATGAAAACTTTAATACACATGTACAAAACCCACATATACCACTCAATATACAAATACATATAACATATAAACTAATGGTGTCAATTATGTCAGGTCTACAAACATCAGATTATCTAAAAAACTATAAAAATATCTATTAACTAAGTTATTACGAAATTATCTATTATGAATTATAAATGTCGATGGCTTTTCCACCATTAACCCCTCCTTTTTACTAACTTTTACACAAATGGACCTTTTTTCACTGACCAAACAAACCCTTAATTTTTTAAAAATGCAATTTTTACCCCTACACATTACTCTAATTTGCGACCCTATATTTCGCCAAAATTTAGTTCCGAATCGAATGGGTCAAATATAACACGTTCTCATTTATCGGTATAAATTCGAGCTACTATACATTTCGAGCCTACTGTAACTCTCTAGGGGTAAGTTTTAAGCCATTGATTATTGTTTCTAATGTATGAGCCATGTGAAATGTAAATACGTTGTGATTGTATAATATAAATTCGATTACTATACATTTTGATCCAACCGCAATACTAATGAGTTAAACCAGATACGTACAAACACGCGTTTTCATATATTTAACGCATCACATTAAGTTTGGACTGATTCACTCGACGTTTGCAATGTAACCGCGTAACAACAATAAAGGATTAATCCATTAACATGTGATGAAAGTTCAAGATTCTCTACCAATTTTTAGTAATCACTTTTCATTTGGAAATAACAAAGCCAAAAAAAATAAAAAAAAAATTACTATTTATCCACTAAGCTGGGCCCACTCCCAACAAGGTGAGAAGATGAGCTTACTACCCCCTTCTCTGTATAAATTCAACTCACCACACACCTCGTCGATGACGAGAAAAACCCTCTCTCTCACTACTTTCTCTCTCTATCTCTATCTTGTATCTATCTTGAGTGTGCATCCTCTGTGTTGTGTATATCGGCAGCCGCATACATCCTCTCTCTTGTTTTTTCTTCATTTTATCCTCACAAAATCCCCTAAACACCCAAATCATAATAATAACATCATATATTCACATAATCACAAAACAAATAATATTACCAGATCTGATAATAGCCACTTTCAAAACCCGTTTATCTTTCGATCAAACGAACCTTTTGATAATACCCGATAATGTCGGTGGCGTTTAATACCACCGTTCATCCCCGACCCGACCGAATTTGATAAACCCGGTTTCTAATCCTACTCGTTTGCTAAACGGGTTTTCCCGGGTCAGGGTTGGGTCGGTTGTGAAACAGTCGAGTTTGTTAGGGAAGAAATTGTTCGGGTCTAGGTCCGGGTCGGGTTATGAGACGGTGCGTTGGAAACGGGTTGACCCGAAACGTGGAGGGTTTGTGGTTCGGTCGAATTTGTCGTTAGTGCCGGAGAAGCCGTTGGGGCTTTATGAACCGGTTTTTGATAAGGATGCTTGTGGGGTCGGGTTTGTTGCGGAATTATCCGGTGAAAGTAACCGGAAAACGGTAGGTGTCGGTTTTATTTGCATGTTGGGGTTTTGTCGATGTTTTAAAATTCGGTTTTTATAGCTTGTCGAATTTGGCTTCGAAACGGTTCAACCGGGTCTAATAGAATCGGGCGGTTTGAACCGGGTTTTTAAAACATTCGTTGGGGTTTTGTATTTATTTAATTATATGTTTTGGTGGGGTGTTACGGAGGGGTTTGTTGGGGCTTTATATTGATTGGTGGTGGTTGTTGATGGGTTTGGTTTTAGGTGATTGATGCGATTGAGATGTTGGTTCGTATGTCACATCGGGGTGCGTGCGGGTGTGTGACGAATACCGGTGACGGTGCTGGTATTCTTGTTGGACTTCAACATGATTTCTATAAGGAGGTATATGTATATGCATGCATTTTTTGTGAATTGTCGTTTAGAAAAAGTTGTTTGGATGCTTGTTTTTTGAAGTCATTATTATTTCAAGGTTTAATAATAATATATATTAATTAATTAAATATATATACATTTTCTAAGTTAGTGACTTTTGTACCCTTGGATTGTGATACTCCAGGTCAGTTTTAGAGTCTTCTATAGAATGGGAGAAGGGTATAATCGTCTTATTATATGAATTTATTTAATGAAATAGATATATATGCTCCTAAATCCACGAGTCTCAGATAAACACATGGTGTCACTAAGTCAAGTGGCTGTTGTCGGTTGGTAAACTTTTCGAAAAACTTGCATTAGTATATGAGACTAGGATACGAGACTTTGGATCGGCCGAAGAAAGAGAAAGGTATAATGGTCATATTATAAATATCAGTGGTGGATCTAGAAAATCTTCGTAGGGGTAACGTTTTATAAAAAAGGGGTAACGAAATCGAAAAAACGTCAAATTTTCCAAAATTTACACTACTGTCGGAGCGCCAAGGGGTAGCCTCCGCTACCCCTTCCTCTAAGGTAGGTCCGCCCCTGATAAATATATAACTTATATATTATAAATTATATTGTTTTTTGTTGGAGAAATATGATATTATGTAACTTTTCGGGTGTATATATGAAATTAGCCTTAATTATGACCCTGAAATTATAAAAATTAGAAACAGAGTATGTGACTGAGAATCACATGTTATTAAATATATATGAGGCAGTGAGAGTTTGGATTGGAGAGAGAAAGAGAAGGGTATAAAGGTCATATTTTAAATATTATATATTTTAAGTTACTTGCATGTGTATATTTTAAATTATTAATTTTTGTTTGATAAATATGATATTATATCATATTCAGGTGCATATATGAAACAGAGTATGTGAGAATCACATGTTATTAAATATTGTTTGATTTAGTTTTAACGGGTTAATCAAAATTATGAATAAGTTATTGGTTCTAATTTACTGATATAGTGATGTTACTCGGTTACTTTGCGAAACCAGGTAGCAAAAACCACCACCCGGTGAATATGCAGTCGGCATGTTCTTCTTGCCTACTTCCGAAACTCGAAGGGATCAAAGCAAGATCGTGTTTACAAAGGTATCTCAATGTTAAATGATTTAATATTAATATTAAATATTTCAATGCTAAAATAGTTGTTAATAGTGATCAGAGCGGGCACTATAGCGAATAGCGTAGCGAGGCAGTCATGTGTCGCTATATAGTTGGAAGCGACAAATAGCGGATTTTTAATTTTTAATTTAGATTATTAGTGATGGCGTGTTTTAGCTATATTAGCGCTTTTTTAGCACTTTTATACATAATTGGTGTGTTAAATATAGTTTTATATATATTTTTTATTTTTCTACTCCTTTATGGCTAAACACGAAATAGCAGACGCCATCTCGTCGCTATCGCTATGTAGCATGTAGGTAGCCTGTCGCTATTGTTTGCTATTCACCATTAACAACTATGATGCTAATTAAAATGTTTATTGATCTTGGATCATTTATGTTTGATTTAGTCTAAAAATTCATCCGATTTTATTTCCAGGTGGCTGAGTCACTTGGTTCTTGGTTTGCGTACTGTTCCTACAGATAATTCCGGTTTGGGTAAATCAGCTCTGCAAACCGAACCCATTATCGAACAAGTATTTCTCACGCCTACTTCTAGGTCAAAAGCTGACTTTGAACAACAGGTATATCATATATGTTATTTTTCCGTTTTTCTTTTTAAATTTATCTTTTTTGTGGGTTTATGTTTATCTTGCTTATTAATTGGTATCTACAGATGTACATACTAAGGAGGGTTTCAATGGTAGCCATCCGCGCTGCATTGAACCTTCAACATGGTGGGGTCAGGGACTTCTACATATGCTCTTTGTCTTCTAGGTTCGTTTTCCTTAAGAATACGCATTATATTTTTGATAGAGTAAACTCCCATTTTCGTCCCTGCGGTTTGCCCAGTTTTGCGATTTTTGTTCAAAATTTTTTTTTTCGCATCTGGATTCAAATGATTTGAAATCTTGCCGTTTTCATCCAGCTCGTTAACTCCATCCATTTTTCTCTGTTAAGGTATGGGCAATTCGGTCCTTTTCACTTTATGTACAAGCATTTAGCATAATGTACAAGTATTCAAAAAAGACAAAAATACCCTTAAGTTAACAAAAAAGACGAAAATACCTATGCCTTAACATAGAAAATGGATGGAGTTAGCAAGCCGGATGAAGATGGCAACATTTCAAACCTTTTGGATTCAGATGCGGAAAAAACACACGTTTGGACGAAAGTCGCAAAACTGGCAAAACCTCAAGGATGAAAATGGCATTTTACTCTTTTTAATATTCATACATATGACGTGGGGGGCTGTAAACAAGCCGAGATATGTTGCGCTTGGGCTCGGTGTTAAATTAGCCAGCCTACCTTGGCTTGGGCTGTTTGATTGATGGCTTTTTCTGAGCGAGCCGCAAGCTTTTGAATATCCGTAGACTATGACGGGTCATTAAATTTAGTATATTTTTATGCAGAACTGTTGTATATAAAGGGCAGTTGAAACCGAACCAGTTGAAGGAATATTATCATGCAGATCTTGGGAATGAAAGGTTTACGAGCTACATGGCCCTGGTAAACATTTTTTTTCATAAACTTGATTCTGTCTGCTGACTTCATACTTAACAACAGCATTGGATCAACCGGTTAACGGGAGAGAGATGCGAATGTTGAGGATTGGATGTTTCAGTGGTGAGTTGGCATTAAGATGTACATCATGTTTACAAAAAAAAACTTGATGCGGTGTTTTGCTCACTTCTTGAAGATGTGTTCCAGTAGGCTTCTTCGACATTTAAGTGGACTTTAATGCAAACTTTGACCACTATTTTGACTATATTATGTCCTGTATTTTGTATAGATTCATTCGCGATTTTCGACGAACACTTTTCCTAGCTGGGATCGTGCTCAGCCTATGCGTGTTCTTGGCCATAATGGTGAAATTAACACACTTAGAGGCAATGTTAACTGGTAAGCTCTCTACTTACATATATGTATATCTATCTTTATATATACATATATACGGCTACTGTATGGTTTGTTATTCAGGATGAGGGCACGCGAAGGTCTTTTAAAGTGTAAGGAGCTTGGCCTCTCAAAGAATGAAATGAAGAAACTTCTTCCCATTGTAGATGCAAGCTCAGCAGATTCAGGTGTGTATTTTTTATAAAAGTCTCCACCTATATAATAAAAGAGTACAGAACACAGATGGTCCCTGCGGTTTTCCAAAATTTTGGATTTGGTCCCTAGCTTTCCAAAAGTACACGGATGGTCCTAGAGATTTTCACTTTGTAATGCATTTAGTCCCCAACCAACAAAGCTACAGGTTTCAGCAAGTCCAAGTTAGGGACTAAATGCGTTACAAAGTGCAAATGACAGGGACCATCCATGTACTTTTGGAAAAAAGCTGGTGATTAAATGCGTTACAAAGTGCAAACCACAGGGACCATCTCTGTACTTTTGGAAAGCTAAGGACCAAATCCAAAGTTTGGTAAACCACAGGGACCATCCATGTACTTTACTCTTTAATAAAATGTGATGCTTATATGAGTAACTTTTTATTTTTCAGGTGCTTTTGATGGTGTTTTGGAGCTTTTAGTGCGAGCTGGTAGAAGTCTTCCTGAGGCTATTATGATGATGATCCCCGAAGCATGGCAAAACGACAAGAATATGGATCCTCAACGGAAGGCGTTATATGAATACTGCTCGGCTTTAATGGAGCCATGGGATGGGCCCGCTCTAGTTTCATGTATGCGTTTACTTTCACCCTTGATTATAAATGTTCAATTTGTGCTTACCTTTAAAGTCAATGTGCAGTTACAGACGGTCGGTACCTTGGAGCCACACTAGACCGAAACAGGCTGCGCCCAGGTCGGTTCTATGTTACTCACAGTGGACGCGTTGTTATGGCTAGTGAAGTGGGAGTTGTTGATATTCCACCGGAAGACGTGTCGAGGAAAGGTAGACTTAACCCTGGAATGATGCTTCTTGTTGACTTTGAGAAACATATCGTTGTAGATGATGAAGCTTTAAAGCGACAATATTCGTTAGCAAGACCGTATGGCAAGTGGCTTGAAAATCAGAAGATAGAACTTAAACAAATTGTTGACTCTGTTAATGAATCTGCTCGGGCCCACCCTCCGATTGCTGGCGTGCCGAAGGTAAGCCTCTATTATTTGAAATTCAATATTTGTTTATCCAAACGTTACATTAGAAATCGATTGTTTTCAAGTCGCAATAATATTGACTTTCCAAAATTTTATATTTTTAGGCATCTGCAGCGGATGCTGACATGGGTATCCGGGGACTCTTGGCTCCATTAAAGGCTTTTGGGTAAGGATCTCTTATGGTTTTAGAAGTTATTAGGTTTTTTAAGTAAATTGCCATTTTCGTCCCTAAGGTTTGACCACTTTTGCGATTTAATCCAAAGATTTGTTTTTCCGCATCTAGGTCTTGTGGTTTCAAAATCTTGTCATTTTCGTCCCGGAGGGCCAAACCTCGAGGGACAAAAGTCGCAACAAATTGCCAAACCTTGGGGACGAAATGGCAAGATTTTGAAACCACGAGGACCCAGATGAAAAAACAAACCTTTGGATGAAAGTCGTAAAAAGATGCCAAACCTGAGGGACGAAAATGACAATTTACTCTTTTTTTTTTGAAAAATGATGTCACAATCAGGATTCAAACTTCGGACCTCTGGGATGTAAACCAGAAGGTATAAATTTTGATTTTTGGTGCATTGACATATTAACCATGTAGTTATACTATCGAATCGTTGGAGATGCTTTTACTACCAATGGCTAAAGATGGTGTCGAGGCCCTTGGATCAATGGGAAACGATGCTCCATTGGCTGTGATGTCTAACAGAGAGAAGCTAACGTTCGAGTATTTCAAACAAATGTTTACACAAGTAACAAACCCACCGATCGATCCTATACGGGAAAAGATCGTAACTTCGATGGAGTGCATGGTGGGCCTGGAAGGTGATCTTACAGAGACAACCGAAGAACAATGCCATCGACTTTCATTAAAAGGCCCGCTTCTGTCTATTGAAGAGATGGAGTCGATTAAGAACATGAATTACAGAGGATGGAGAAGCAAAGTTCTCGATATAACGTACCCTAAAGATCTCGGACGCAAGGGTTTGGAGGAAACCCTGGATAGAATTTGTACTCAGGCACATGATGCCATCAAGGAGGACTATACTACGTTGGTGCTTTCCGACAGAGGTTAACCGTTTGAGACTATCTTATTCACTCCTTGTATATGGGCTCGTTTGGTGGGTTGGGTAACGTGTCGAAACGATTTTGATTAAATTTGTATTGTTTTAGTGCCGGTCAAAATGGTTGGGCGGGTGGGGTAATGGGTCAAAAGCATGGTTGTAAAAATCCCGACTAGGCGCCGGTTAATCCTTGATTAATCACAATTAATCCTGATTCATTCCGATAATTCCGATTAATCCCCAGTTAATCGCTAGTCCCTACCCCACCGCCCGACTAGCAACTAGCGTTACAATACGGGTCAAAAATTAAAACAAGTTGTTGGTTGTCAAATGTGTACTTTTTCAGTGCGGGTCAAAATGGGTCGCATCAGATTAACACACATTGACTTGTTTTCCCATTTTAACGCATCTTTACAAATATAAATCAAATTATCAATGAGTTGCTACGATTAGAAAACTATATTATTTCAATAATGATCTGAATTTTTTATTCAGCGAATATGTAGGTTGCATTCGTTAAAAATCACCTTTGGCGACTTTTGACCTGTTTAACCCATTTGACATGTTCCATTTTAGCCCTTCTATTTGGGCCGATTGGGAAATGGGTCAAAATCGATTTTGGTCGAATGTGTAACTTTTTAGCGCGGGTCAAAACATGTCGGATCATATTAACACACATCTACTGGTTTGCCCGTTTGAAGGCATCTTTACATATAAATCAAATCATCAATGGGTTAATTCGATTAGAAAACGATATTATTTCAATAATGATCTGAATTTTTGATCAAGCGATTTTGGAGGTTTCATGCGTTAAAAATCACCTTTGGCGATTTTGACCCGTTTTAACCCATTTGACGTGTTCCGTTAAGTTGATTAGTTGTTTGACCCTTTATAAGCAAACGGGCTAACACTTCCACCTCTATAGTTCACACATATGGGTTTAACATGTAATTAAATGTTTGTGTTTGTTTTATCCAGCCTTTTCATCAAAGCGAGTGGCAGTAAGCTCCCTCTTGGCGGTTGGTGCAGTCCACCATCATTTGGTTAGAAAGCTTGAACGAACCAGGGTTGCATTAATGGTGGAATCCGCCGAGCCACGTGAAGTACACCACTTCTGTACACTCGTAGGATTCGGTGTTGATGCCATTTGTCCTTATTTAGCAGTTGAAGCCATTTGGAGGCTACAAGTCGATGGTAAAATCCCACCAAAATCAAATGGCGAGTTCCACTCAAAAGAGGAGTTGGTTAAAAAGTACTACAAAGCAAGTCACTACGGTATGCAAAAAGTTCTCGCTAAAATGGGAATATCAACTTTGGCATCGTATAAAGGCGCGCAGATCTTCGAAGCGGTTGGGCTGTCGTCAGAAGTAATGGAACGATGCTTTTCCAGCACTCCTAGTAGAGTTGAAGGAGCCACATTCGAAGCACTTGCCGGTGATGCTCTTACTTTGCACGATCTAGGGTTTCCGACACGCGCGTTTCCGCCAAACAGTGCGGAAGCCGTTGCGTTACCGAACCCTGGTGATTACCATTGGAGGAAAAAGCGGTGAGGTTCATTTGAACGACCCGCTTGCTATTGCGAAACTGCAAGAAGCTGCTAGGGTATAAAGAGTATTCTAAGCGTATACATGAGTTGAATAAAACTTGTAATCTTCGTGGGCTTTTGAAGTTTAAAGAGGGGAGCGTTAAGGTTCCTTTGGAAGAGGTTGAACCCGCTAGTGAAATCGTGAAACGGTTCTGTACTGGCGCCATGAGTTATGGGTCGATATCGTTGGAGGCTCACACTACCCTTGCCATTGCTATGAACAAAATAGGGGGCAAATCTAACACAGGTTTTCACCTCAAAAGTCGATCTCAGTTTGATCCGTTTGATAATAAATCAAAACCGGAATTGACCCAATTATTTGTGCAGGTGAGGGAGGTGAAAATCCATCTCGTTTGGTACCGCTTCCAGATGGTTCAATGAATCCGAAACGGAGCGCGATCAAGCAGGTTGCTAGTGGACGGTTTGGGGTTTCTAGTTATTACCTTACAAACGCCGATGAACTGCAGATAAAAATGGCTCAGGTATATTTTCATAACCATATTATCTACAACAGAGTCTTCCCGTGAGTTCACACATGTTACGGTTAGCCCCTGCCATATTCTAGTTGGAACAAACAAACGTTCCTCTTGTTTATGAATTTATGTTAATGGACAGATGATGGTGACTTTGCGTCTTTAAGTGATTACACACACTTGGCATTTGGTGAGGTTAAATAAGCCCGAATTGTTGTTTGGTATATCGATGATTATTTTACTTACTTTTAGTTTTATTTAATTGTCATAGGGAGCAAAGCCTGGTGAAGGCGGTGAACTTCCAGGTCACAAAGTTATCGGAGACATCGCTGTCATGAGAAACTCCACAGCCGGGGTTGGATTAATTAGCCCCCCGCCACATCATGATATCTATTCGATCGAAGATCTTGCACAGTTGATTCATGATCTAAAGGTATTAACTATAGTAGATTTTGAATTGAGTAAAATGCCATTTTCGTCCTTGAGGTTTGGCCAGTTTTGCGACTTTCGTCCAAAGGTTCGTTTTTCCACGTCTGGATCCAAAAGGTTTGAAATTTTGTCCTTTTCATCCGGCTCGTTAACTCCCTCCATTTTTCTCCGTTAAGTGAAGAGTATTTCCGTCTTTTTTTGTTAACTTAAAGGACAATTCAGTCTTTTTCACTTTATGTAAAAAGACCAAATACCCTTGAAAAATACTGAATTGCCATTTAAGTTAACAAAAAGGACGAAAATACCCCTGACTTGACGGAGAAAAATGGAGAGTTAACGAGCCAGATGAAAATGGCAAGATTTTAAACCTTTTGGATCCAGATGCGGAAAAACAAACCTTTGAACGAAAGTCGCAAAACTGGCCAAACCTTAGGGACGAAAATGACATTTTACTCATTTCGAATTTTGTACAAGTTAATGATGATAAGAATGTTTTATGACGCGTGTATTATGTTATTGTAGAATGCAAACCCGTCTGCTCGAGTAAGTGTGAAGTTGGTTTCTGAGGCTGGTGTGGGAGTGATTGCTAGCGGTGTGGTCAAGGGTCACACAGACCATGTCTTGATCTCGGGTCATGACGGTGGAACCGGTGCCTCAAGGTGGACCGGGATCAAGAGCGCTAGGCTCCCATGGGAGCTCGGACTAGCTGAGACGCATCAAACCCTAGTTGCAAACGACCTTCGTGGTCGAACCGTTTTACAGACCGATGGTCAACTGAAAACCGGGCGAGACATAGCCATTGCCGCTCTTCTCGGAGCAGAGGAGTTCGGTTTCAGTACGGCCCCACTTATTACACTCGGCTGCACATGATGAGAAAGTGTCACAAAAACACTTGTCCTGTCAGGATAGCGACGCAAGATACCGTTCTTCGTGAGAAGTTTGCGGGGGAACCTGAACATGTTATCAATTTCTTCTTCATGTTAGCAGAGGAAATGCGGGAAATCATGGCGGAAATGGGTTTTCGAACCGTTAGTGAAATGGTGGGACATGCAGATATGCTTGAAGTCGATAAAGAGTTAACGAAAAACAACGAGAAATTAAAAACATCGATCTGTCTTTGTTACTTCAACCAGCCGCCGACATCCGCCCCGATGCCGCCCAGACTTGTACAAAAACAAGATCACGGGTTAGACATGGCTCTCGATCAACAGTTAATCGAGCTTGCTAAGCCAGCTGTAGAAAAGGGTCTACCCGTATACATCGAATCACCGATCTGCAACGTAACCGTGCTGTCGGTACGATGCTTAGCCATGAAGTAACTAAACGTTACCACGCAGAGGGACTCCCGGCTGATACTATTCATATCAAACTTAACGGAAGTGCGGGCCAGAGTATCGGAGCCTTTCTTTGCCCGGGAATCCTGCTCGAGCTTGAAGGTGACAGCAATGATTACGTCGGGAAAGGGTTGTCGGGTGGCAAGATTGTTGTTTACCCGCCAAAAGGAAGCGGTTTTGACCCGAAAGAAAACATCGTGATCGGGAATGTGGCTCTGTATGGTGCAACTAGCGGGGAGGCTTATTTTAACAGGATGGCGGCGGAACGATTTTGCGTTAGGAACTCTGGGCTAAAACGGTGGTGGAAGGTGTTGCTGATCACTGGTGTGAATATATGACGGGTGGGACCGTAGTCATACTGGGAAAAACCGGCAGGAACTTTGCCGCTGGGATGAGCGGTGGAATCGCATATGTTCTTGATGTCGACTCCAAGTTCCGGTCAAGGTGTAACTCGGAGCTCCTTGATCTTGATAAGGTTGAAGACGAAGATGATATTATGACTCTCAGAATGATGATTCAGCAACACCAACGGTACACAAACAGCCAGCTGGCAAAGGAAGTACTTGCTGACTTTGACAATCTTTTGCCGAAGTTTATTAAAGTTTTCCCAAGAGATTATAAGCGGATTCTTGCTACGATGAAAGAAACCGAAACCGCCAAAAAGGCGGCTGTAGAAGCTGATATTCGAGAGGAAGAGGAGTTGAACAAGTACAAACATATACACACAATGCTCGTATGACTCAAATAAACTTGCTGTGTTCTTGTATCTTTGTCTTCACCAGAAATGCTAACTTAGATATCCCACACAAAGGATCAGTTTGCTAGCTCGTTCTATTAACTTCTGGACCAAAGGGCTCTACAGTTTGGTGAGTAACCTTGACTGAGAAGGTCATGTCTGCTTATATAGTGTCTGTCTACACATTCGTGCGAAACACAAATCCAGACATACGAAACACACTCTTTCACACGAGACACGTCTCCAGAATATTTTGTACGAGACAACTGTTTCGTACGAAATACTTATTTCGTTCAAATACTCATTGATTCGTACGAAAACTCTGACTCGTACAGAACCTTTATTCGTACGAATCATCTGATTCGTACGAAAACATGACGTACACAAGACTTATCAGTATGCACACATGCAACTGATTAACACAGACAAGCTAAGATGTCATACTAGATCAAGATAGAAGGATATCTCGATCTATTTGACACGACCAAACCTATACAGACACTTAAGCAAAGACCGTACAATTACAACTGTAACTAAGAACAAGCGACATACACAAAACTGTATCAACAAGTGGATAACACAAGCACCTCATGTGTATGAAAACTTTAATACACATGTACAAAACCCACATATACCACTCAATATACAAATACATATAACATATAAACTAATGGTGTCAATTATGTCAGGTCTACAAACATCAGATTATCTAAAAAACTATAAAAATATCTATTAACTAAGTTATTACGAAATTATCTATTATGAATTATAAATGTCGATGGCTTTTCCACCATTAACCCCTCCTTTTTACTAACTTTTACACAAATGGACCTTTTTTCACTGACCAAACAAACCCTTAATTTTTTAAAAATGCAATTTTTACCCCTACACATTACTCTAATTTGCGACCCTATATTTCGCCAAAATTTAGTTCCGAATCGAATGGGTCAAATATAACACGTTCTCATTTATCGGTATAAATTCGAGCTACTATACATTTCGAGCCTACTGTAACTCTCTAGGGGTAAGTTTTAAGCCATTGATTATTGTTTCTAATGTATGAGCCATGTGAAATGTAAATACGTTGTGATTGTATAATATAAATTCGATTACTATACATTTTGATCCAACCGCAATACTAATGAGTTAAACCAGATACGTACAAACACGCGTTTTCATATATTTAACGCATCACATTAAGTTTGGACTGATTCACTCGACGTTTGCAATGTAACCGCGTAACAACAATAAAGGATTAATCCATTAACATGTGATGAAAGTTCAAGATTCTCTACCAATTTTTAGTAATCACTTTTCATTTGGAAATAACAAAGCCAAAAAAAATAAAAAAAAAAATTACTATTTATCCACTAAGCTGGGCCCACTCCCAACAAGGTGAGAAGATGAGCTTACTACCCCCTTCTCTGTATAAATTCAACTCACCACACACCTCGTCGATGACGAGAAAAACCCTCTCTCTCACTACTTTCTCTCTCTATCTCTATCTTGTATCTATCTTGAGTGTGCATCCTCTGTGTTGTGTATATCGGCAGCCGCATACATCCTCTCTCTTGTTTTTTCTTCATTTTATCCTCACAAAATCCCCCTAAACACCCAAATCATAATAATAACATCATATATTCACATAATCACAAAACAAATAATATTACCAGATCTGATAATAGCCACTTTCAAAACCCGTTTATCTTTCGATCAAACGAACCTTTTGATAATACCCGATAATGTCGGTGGCGTTTAATACCACCGTTCATCCCCGACCCGACCGAATTTGATAAACCCGGTTTCTAATCCTACTCGTTTGCTAAACGGGTTTTCCCGGGTCAGGGTTGGGTCGGTTGTGAAACAGTCGAGTTTGTTAGGGAAGAAATTGTTCGGGTCTAGGTCCGGGTCGGGTTATGAGACGGTGCGTTGGAAACGGGTTGACCGAAACGTGGAGGGTTTGTGGTTCGGTCGAATTTGTCGTTAGTGCCGGAGAAGCCGTTGGGGCTTTATGAACCGGTTTTTGATAAGGATGCTTGTGGGGTCGGGTTTGTTGCGGAATTATCCGGTGAAAGTAACCGGAAAACGGTAGGTGTCGGTTTTTTTTGCATGTTGGGGTTTTGTCGATGTTTTAAAATTCGGTTTTTATAGCTTGTCGAATTTGGCTTCGAAACGGTTCAACCGGGTCTAATAGAATCGGGCGGTTTGAACCGGGTTTTTAAAACATTCGTTGGGGTTTTGTATTTATTTAATTATATGTTTTGGTGGGGTGTTACGGGGGTTTGTTGGGGCTTTATATTGATTGGTGGTGGTTGTTGATGGGTTTGGTTTTAGGTGATTGATGCGATTGAGATGTTGGTTCGTATGTCACATCGGGGTGCGTGCGGGTGTGTGACGAATACCGGTGACGGTGCTGGTATTCTTGTTGGACTTCAACATGATTTCTATAAGGAGGTATATGTATATGCATGCATTTTTTGTGAATTGTCGTTTAGAAAAAGTTGTTTGGATGCTTGTTTTTTGAAGTCATTATTATTTCAAGGTTTAATAATAATATATATTAATTAATTAAATATATATACATTTTCTAAGTTAGTGACTTTTGTACCCTTGGATTGTGATACTCCAGGTCAGTTTTAGAGTCTTCTATAGAATGGGAGAAGGGTATAATCGTCTTATTATATGAATTTATTTAATGAAATAGATATATATGCTCCTAAATCCACGAGTCTCAGATAAACACATGGTGTCACTAAGTCAAGTGGCTGTTGTCGGTTGGTAAACTTTTCGAAAAACTTGCATTAGTATATGAGACTAGGATACGAGACTTTGGATCGGCCGAAGAAAGAGAAAGGTATAATGGTCATATTATAAATATCAGTGGTGGATCTAGAAAATCTTCGTAGGGGTAACGTTTTATAAAAAAGGGGTAACGAAATCGAAAAACGTCAAATTTTCCAAAATTTACACTACTGTCGGAGCGCCAAGGGGTAGCCTCCGCTACCCCTTCCTCTAAGGTAGGTCCGCCCCTGATAAATATATAACTTATATATTATAAATTATATTGTTTTTTGTTGGAGAAATATGATATTATGTAACTTTTCGGGTGTATATATGAAATTAGCCTTAATTATGACCCTGAAATTATAAAAATTAGAAACAGAGTATGTGACTGAGAATCACATGTTATTAAATATATATGAGGCAGTGAGAGTTTGGATTGGAGAGAGAAAGAGAAGGGTATAAAGGTCATATTTTAAATATTATATATTTTAAGTTACTTGCATGTGTATATTTTAAATTATTAATTTTTGTTTGATAAATATGATATTATATCATATTCAGGTGCATATATGAAACAGAGTATGTGAGAATCACATGTTATTAAATATTGTTTGATTTAGTTTTAACGGGTTAATCAAAATTATGAATAAGTTATTGGTTCTAATTTACTGATATAGTGATGTTACTCGGTTACTTTGCGAAACCAGGTAGCAAAAACCACCACCCGGTGAATATGCAGTCGGCATGTTCTTCTTGCCTACTTCCGAAACTCGAAGGGATCAAAGCAAGATCGTGTTTACAAAGGTATCTCAATGTTAAATGATTTAATATTAATATTAAATATTTCAATGCTAAAAATAGTTGTTAATAGTGATCAGAGCGGGCACTATAGCGAATAGCGTAGCGAGGCAGTCATGTGTCGCTATATAGTTGGAAGCGACAAATAGCGGATTTTTAATTTTAATTTAGATTATTAGTGATGGCGTGTTTTAGCTATATTAGCGCTTTTTTAGCACTTTTATACATAATTGGTGTGTTAAATATAGTTTTATATATATTTTTTATTTTTCTACTCCTTTATGGCTAAACACGAAATAGCAGACGCCATCTCGTCGCTATCGCTATGTAGCATGTAGGTAGCCTGTCGCTATTGTTTGCTATTCACCATTAACAACTATGATGCTAATTAAAATGTTTATTGATCTTGGATCATTTATGTTTGATTTAGTCTAAAAATTCATCCGATTTTATTTCCAGGTGGCTGAGTCACTTGGTTCTTGGTTTGCGTACTGTTCCTACAGAAAATTCCGGTTTGGGTAAATCAGCTCTGCAAACCGAACCCATTATCGAACAAGTATTTCTCACGCCTACTTCTAGGTCAAAAGCTGACTTTGAACAACAGGTATATCATATATGTTATTTTTCCGTTTTTCTTTTTAAATTTATCTTTTTTGTGGGTTTATGTTTATCTTGCTTATTAATTGGTATCTACAGATGTACATACTAAGGAGGGTTTCAATGGTAGCCATCCGCGCTGCATTGAACCTTCAACATGGTGGGGTCAGGGACTTCTACATATGCTCTTTGTCTTCTAGGTTCGTTTTCCTTAAGAATACGCATTATATTTTTGATAGAGTAAACTCCCATTTTCGTCCCTGCGGTTTGCCCAGTTTTGCGATTTTTGTTCAAAATTTTTTTTTTCGCATCTGGATTCAAATGATTTGAAATCTTGCCGTTTTCATCCAGCTCGTTAACTCCATCCATTTTTCTCTGTTAAGGTATGGGCAATTCGGTCCTTTTCACTTTATGTACAAGCATTTAGCATAATGTACAAGTATTCAAAAAAGACAAAAATACCCTTAAGTTAACAAAAAAGACGAAAATACCTATGCCTTAACATAGAAAATGGATGGAGTTAGCAAGCCGGATGAAGATGGCAACATTTCAAACCTTTTGGATTCAGATGCGGAAAAAACACACGTTTGGACGAAAGTCGCAAAACTGGCAAAACCTCAAGGATGAAAATGGCATTTTACTCTTTTTAATATTCATACATATGACGTGGGGGGCTGTAAACAAGCCGAGATATGTTGCGCTTGGGCTCGGTGTTAAATTAGCCAGCCTACCTTGGCTTGGGCTGTTTGATTGATGGGCTTTTTCTGAGCGAGCCGCAAGCTTTTGAATATCCGTAGACTATGACGGGTCATTAAATTTAGTATATTTTTATGCAGAACTGTTGTATATAAAGGGCAGTTGAAACCGAACCAGTTGAAGGAATATTATCATGCAGATCTTGGGAATGAAAGGTTTACGAGCTACATGGCCCTGGTAAACATTTTTTTTCATAAACTTGATTCTGTCTGCTGACTTCATACTTAACAACAGCATTGGATCAACCGGTTAACGGGAGAGAGATGCGAATGTTGAGGATTGGATGTTTCAGTGGTGAGTTGGCATTAAGATGTACATCATGTTTACAAAAAAAAACTTGATGCGGTGTTTTGCTCACTTCTTGAAGATGTGTTCCAGTAGGCTTCTTCGACATTTAAGTGGACTTTAATGCAAACTTTGACCACTATTTTGACTATATTATGTCCTGTATTTTGTATAGATTCATTCGCGATTTTCGACGAACACTTTTCCTAGCTGGGATCGTGCTCAGCCTATGCGTGTTCTTGGCCATAATGGTGAAATTAACACACTTAGAGGCAATGTTAACTGGTAAGCTCTCTACTTACATATATGTATATCTATCTTTATATATACATATATACGGCTACTGTATGGTTTGTTATTCAGGATGAGGGCACGCGAAGGTCTTTTAAAGTGTAAGGACTTGGCCTCTCAAAGAATGAAATGAAGAAACTTCTTCCCATTGTAGATGCAAGCTCAGCAGATTCAGGTGTGTATTTTTTATAAAAGTCTCCACCTATATAATAAAAGAGTACAGAACACAGATGGTCCCTGCGGTTTTCCAAAATTTTGGATTTGGTCCCTAGCTTTCCAAAAGTACACGGATGGTCCTAGAGATTTTCACTTTGTAATGCATTTAGTCCCCAACCAACAAAGCTACAGGTTTCAGCAAGTCCAAGTTAGGGACTAAATGCGTTACAAAGTGCAAATGACAGGGACCATCCATGTACTTTTGGAAAAAAGCTGGTGATTAAATGCGTTACAAAGTGCAAACCACAGGGACCATCTCTGTACTTTTGGAAAGCTAAGGACCAAATCCAAAGTTTGGTAAACCACAGGGACCATCCATGTACTTTACTCTTTAATAAAATGTGATGCTTATATGAGTAACTTTTTATTTTTCAGGTGCTTTTGATGGTGTTTTGGAGCTTTTAGTGCGAGCTGGTAGAAGTCTTCCTGAGGCTATTATGATGATGATCCCCGAAGCATGGCAAAACGACAAGAATATGGATCCTCAACGGAAGGCGTTATATGAATACTGCTCGGCTTTAATGGAGCCATGGGATGGGCCCGCTCTAGTTTCATGTATGCGTTTACTTTCACCCTTGATTATAAATGTTCAATTTGTGCTTACCTTTAAAGTCAATGTGCAGTTACAGACGGTCGGTACCTTGGAGCCACACTAGACCGAAACAGGCTGCGCCCAGGTCGGTTCTATGTTACTCACAGTGGACGCGTTGTTATGGCTAGTGAAGTGGGAGTTGTTGATATTCCACCGGAAGACGTGTCGAGGAAAGGTAGACTTAACCCTGGAATGATGCTTCTTGTTGACTTTGAGAAACATATCGTTGTAGATGATGAAGCTTTAAAGCGACAATATTCGTTAGCAAGACCGTATGGCAAGTGGCTTGAAAATCAGAAGATAGAACTTAAACAAATTGTTGACTCTGTTAATGAATCTGCTCGGGCCCACCCTCCGATTGCTGGCGTGCCGAAGGTAAGCCTCTATTATTTGAAATTCAATATTTGTTTATCCAAACGTTACATTAGAAATCGATTGTTTTCAAGTCGCAATAATATTGACTTTCCAAAATTTTATATTTTTGGCATCTGCAGCGGATGCTGACATGGGTATCCGGGGACTCTTGGCTCCATTAAAGGCTTTTGGGTAAGGATCTCTTATGGTTTTAGAAGTTATTAGGTTTTTTAAGTAAATTGCCATTTTCGTCCCTAAGGTTTGACCACTTTTGCGATTTAATCCAAAGATTTGTTTTTCCGCATCTAGGTCTTGTGGTTTTCAAAATCTTGTCATTTTCGTCCCGGAGGGCCAAACCTCGAGGGACAAAAGTCGCAACAAATTGCCAAACCTTGGGGACGAAATGGCAAGATTTTGAAACCACGAGGACCCAGATGAAAAAAACAAACCTTTGGATGAAAGTCGTAAAAAGATGCCAAACCTGAGGGACGAAAATGACAATTTACTCTTTTTTTTTTGAAAAATGATGTCACAATCAGGATTCAAACTTCGGACCTCTGGGATGTAAACCAGAAGGTATAAATTTGATTTTTGGTGCATTGACATATTAACCATGTAGTTATACTATCGAATCGTTGGAGATGCTTTTACTACCAATGGCTAAAGATGGTGTCGAGGCCCTTGGATCAATGGGAAACGATGCTCCATTGGCTGTGATGTCTAACAGAGAGAAGCTAACGTTCGAGTATTTCAAACAAATGTTTACACAAGTAACAAACCCACCGATCGATCCTATACGGGAAAAGATCGTAACTTCGATGGAGTGCATGGTGGGCCTGGAAGGTGATCTTACAGAGACAACGAAGAACAATGCCATCGACTTTCATTAAAAGGCCCGCTTCTGTCTATTGAAGAGATGGAGTCGATTAAGAACATGAATTACAGAGGATGGAGAAGCAAAGTTCTCGATATAACGTACCCTAAAGATCTCGGACGCAAGGGTTTGGAGGAAACCCTGGATAGAATTTGTACTCAGGCACATGATGCCATCAAGGAGGACTATACTACGTTGGTGCTTTCCGACAGAGGTTAACCGTTTGAGACTATCTTATTCACTCTTGTATATGGGCTCGTTTGGTGGGTTGGGTAACGTGTCGAAACGATTTTGATTAAATTTGTATTGTTTTAGTGCCGGTCAAAATGGTTGGGCGGGTGGGGTAATGGGTCAAAAGCATGGTTGTAAAAATCCCGACTAGGCGCCGGTTAATCCTTGATTAATCACAATTAATCCTGATTCATTCCGATAATTCCGATTAATCCCCAGTTAATCGCTAGTCCCTACCCCACCGCCCGACTAGCAACTAGCGTTACAATACGGGTCAAAAATTAAAACAAGTTGTTGGTTGTCAAATGTGTACTTTTTCAGTGCGGGTCAAAAGGGGTCGCATCAGATTAACACACATTGACTTGTTTTCCCATTTTAACGCATCTTTACAAATATAAATCAAATTATCAATGAGTTGCTACGATTAGAAAACTATATTATTTCAATAATGATCTGAATTTTTTATTCAGCGAATATGTAGGTTGCATTCGTTAAAAATCACCTTTGGCGACTTTTGACCTGTTTAACCCATTTGACATGTTCCATTTTAGCCCTTCTATTTGGGCCGATTGGGAAATGGGTCAAAATCGATTTTGGTCGAATGTGTAACTTTTTAGCGCGGGTCAAAACATGTCGGATCATATTAACACACATCTACTGGTTTGCCCGTTTGAAGGCATCTTTACATATAAATCAAATCATCAATGGGTTAATTCGATTAGAAAACGATATTATTTCAATAATGATCTGAATTTTTGATCAAGCGATTTTGGAGGTTTCATGCGTTAAAAATCACCTTTGGCGATTTTGACCCGTTTTAACCCATTTGACGTGTTCCGTTAAGTTGATTAGTTGTTTGACCCTTTATAAGCAAACGGGCTAACACTTCCACCTCTATAGTTCACACATATGGGTTTAACATGTAATTAAATGTTTGTGTTTGTTTTATCCAGCCTTTTCATCAAAGCGAGTGGCAGTAAGCTCCCTCTTGGCGGTTGGTGCAGTCCACCATCATTTGGTTAGAAAGCTTGAACGAACCAGGGTTGCATTAATGGTGGAATCCGCCGAGCCACGTGAAGTACACCACTTCTGTACACTCGTAGGATTCGGTGTTGATGCCATTTGTCCTTATTTAGCAGTTGAAGCCATTTGGAGGCTACAAGTCGATGGTAAAATCCCACCAAAATCAAATGGCGAGTTCCACTCAAAAGAGGAGTTGGTTAAAAAGTACTACAAAGCAAGTCACTACGGTATGCAAAAAGTTCTCGCTAAAATGGGAATATCAACTTTGGCATCGTATAAAGGCGCGCAGATCTTCGAAGCGGTTGGGCTGTCGTCAGAAGTATGGAACGATGCTTTTCCAGCACTCCTAGTAGAGTTGAAGGAGCCACATTCGAAGCACTTGCCGGTGATGCTCTTACTTTGCACGATCTAGGGTTTCCGACACGCGCGTTTCCGCCAAACAGTGCGGAAGCCGTTGCGTTACCGAACCCTGGTGATTACCATTGGAGGAAAAAGCGGTGAGGTTCATTTGAACGACCCGCTTGCTATTGCGAAACTGCAAGAAGCTGCTAGGGTATAAAGAGTATTCTAAGCGTATACATGAGTTGAATAAAACTTGTAATCTTCGTGGGCTTTTGAAGTTTAAAGAGGGGAGCGTTAAGGTTCCTTTGGAAGAGGTTGAACCCGCTAGTGAAATCGTGAAACGGTTCTGTACTGGCGCCATGAGTTATGGGTCGATATCGTTGGAGGCTCACACTACCCTTGCCATTGCTATGAACAAAATAGGGGGCAAATCTAACACAGGTTTTCACCTCAAAAGTCGATCTCAGTTTGATCCGTTTGATAATAAATCAAAACCGGAATTGACCCAATTATTTGTGCAGGTGAGGGAGGTGAAAATCCATCTCGTTTGGTACCGCTTCCAGATGGTTCAATGAATCCGAAACGGAGCGCGATCAAGCAGGTTGCTAGTGGACGGTTTGGGGTTTCTAGTTATTTACCTTACAAACGCCGATGAACTGCAGATAAAAATGGCTCAGGTATATTTTCATAACCATATTATCTACAACAGAGTCTTCCCGTGAGTTCACACATGTTACGGTTAGCCCCTGCCATATTCTAGTTGGAACAAACAAACGTTCCTCTTGTTTATGAATTTATGTTAATGGACAGATGATGGTGACTTTGCGTCTTTAAGTGATTACACACACTTGGCATTTGGTGAGGTTAAATAAGCCCGAATTGTTGTTTGGTATATCGATGATTATTTTACTTACTTTTAGTTTTATTTAATTGTCATAGGGAGCAAAGCCTGGTGAAGGCGGTGAACTTCCAGGTCACAAAGTTATCGGAGACATCGCTGTCATGAGAAACTCCACAGCCGGGGTTGGATTAATTAGCCCCCCGCCACATCATGATATCTATTCGATCGAAGATCTTGCACAGTTGATTCATGATCTAAAGGTATTAACTATAGTAGATTTTGAATTGAGTAAAATGCCATTTTCGTCCTTGAGGTTTGGCCAGTTTTGCGACTTTCGTCCAAAGGTTCGTTTTTCCACGTCTGGATCCAAAAGGTTTGAAATTTTGTCCTTTTCATCCGGCTCGTTAACTCCCTCCATTTTTCTCCGTTAAGTGAAGAGTATTTCCGTCTTTTTTTGTTAACTTAAAGGACAATTCAGTCTTTTTCACTTTATGTAAAAAGACCAAATACCCTTGAAAAATACTGAATTGCCATTTAAGTTAACAAAAAGGACGAAAATACCCCTGACTTGACGGAGAAAAATGGAGAGTTAACGAGCCAGATGAAAATGGCAAGATTTTAAACCTTTTGGATCCAGATGCGGAAAAACAAACCTTTGAACGAAAGTCGCAAAACTGGCCAAACCTTAGGGACGAAAATGACATTTTACTCATTTCGAATTTGTACAAGTTAATGATGATAAGAATGTTTTATTGACGCGTGTATTATGTTATTGTAGAATGCAAACCCGTCTGCTCGAGTAAGTGTGAAGTTGGTTTCTGAGGCTGGTGTGGGAGTGATTGCTAGCGGTGTGGTCAAGGGTCACACAGACCATGTCTTGATCTCGGGTCATGACGGTGGAACCGGTGCCTCAAGGTGGACCGGGATCAAGAGCGCTAGGCTCCCATGGGAGCTCGGACTAGCTGAGACGCATCAAACCCTAGTTGCAAACGACCTTCGTGGTCGAACCGTTTTACAGACCGATGGTCAACTGAAAACCGGGCGAGACATAGCCATTGCCGCTCTTCTCGGAGCAGAGGAGTTCGGTTTCAGTACGGCCCCACTTATTACACTCGGCTGCACATGATGAGAAAGTGTACAAAAAACACTTGTCCTGTCAGGATAGCGACGCAAGATACCGTTCTTCGTGAGAAGTTTGCGGGGGAACCTGAACATGTTATCAATTTCTTCTTCATGTTAGCAGAGGAAATGCGGGAAATCATGGCGGAAATGGGTTTTCGAACCGTTAGTGAAATGGTGGGACATGCAGATATGCTTGAAGTCGATAAAGAGTTAACGAAAAACAACGAGAAATTAAAAAACATCGATCTGTCTTTGTTACTTCAACCAGCCGCCGACATCCGCCCCGAACAAGTACAACTTTACACAAATATACCAAGAATCATCTGGTTTGTATCTTGCTTACGAATCAACTAGATTCCACACGAGTTGCTAGCCGCTTTATTGGAAAAAGGGTTACACTGTAGTATACTGAAATCATGTCTGCTAATAAGTGCTGTCGTAACTGTGCTGAGACCATGAATTAGACTAAACACACGCTTCACAGGACTCCGATTTTTGTACGAACAAATTATTTCAAACTTAACGAAATTGTTCGTCGAAACCTGACTCGTACAGAGCCTTTTTCCTGAGAATCTGTCAGCTGAAGGGTACAGAAGATTACGTCGGGAAAGGGTTGTCGGGTGGCAAGATTGTTGTTTACCCGCCAAAAGGAAGCGGTTTTGACCCGAAAGAAAACATCGTGATCGGGAATGTGGCTCTGTATGGTGCAACTAGCGGGGAGGCTTATTTTAACAGATGGCGGCGGAACGATTTTGCGTTAGGAACTCTGGGCTAAAATGGTGGTGGAAGGTGTTGGTGATCACTGGTGTGAATATATGACGGGTGGGACCGTAGTCATACTGGGAAAAACCGGCAGGAACTTTGCCGCTGGGATGAGCGGTGGAATCGCATATGTTCTTGATGTCGACTCCAAGTTCCGGTCAAGGTGTAACTCGGAGCTCGTTGATCTTGATAAGGTTGAAGACGAAGATGATATTATGACTCAGAATGATGATTCAGCAACACCAACGGTACACAAACAGCCAGCTGGCAAAGGAAGTACTTGCTGACTTTGACAATCTTTTGCCGAAGTTTATTAAAGTTTTCCCAAGAGATTATAAGCGGATTCTTGCTACGATGAAAGAAACCGAAACCGCCAAAAAGGCGGCTGTAGAAGCTGATATTCTAGAGGAAGAGGAGTTGAACGAGAAAGATGCTTTCGAAGAACTTAAAAGCTGGCAGCCAAGTCAATGATGAGTCGGTCAATAAAGACAAGGAAACGGTCAAAGCAGTTCAACAGGCTGAGCCAGCCACCAGACCATCTAGGGTTGATGATGCGGTCAAACACCATGGCTTTGTTGCATATGAGCGTGAGGGTGTGGCGTACGGGACCCGGCTGTTCGCATCAACGATTACAATGAATTTATGCTAGAGACTAAACCAGGCGCGCTTATAAAAACTCAATCCCACGGTGCATGGATTGTGGTACACCCTTTTGTCACCAGGTAAAAAACAGCTTTACGATCTTTTATGCGTTTTTGTTTATTTATTTACATTTTTGGTATATTTTGCAGGAGAACTCTGGATGTCCTCTTGGCAACAAAATTCCGGAATTCAACGAGTTGGTGTATCAAAACCATGGCGTGAGGCTTTGGATCGGCTTCTTGAGACGAACAACTTCCCAGAGTTTACGGGCCGGGTCTGCCCTGCTCCATGTGAAGGTTCTTGTGTGCTCGGTATACTTGAAAATCCAGTCTCGATTAAAAGCATCGAGTGCGCGATTATCGACAAAGCCTTTGAGGTAGGATGGATGGTGCCCTGACCACCCCTCGAAAGAACCGGGTATGTTTTGACTTTCTGTGTTGACTTTGTCTTAATGTGTCGGTTTTCTGACTTCGATTTTACAACAGGAAAAAGGTAGCTATAGTTGGAAGTGGGCCTGCTGGTTTGGCTGCAGCTGATCAACTCAACAGGGCGGGCCATACGATGACGGTGTTCGAGCGTGCTGACGAATCGGTGGACTCATGATGTACGGGGTTCCTAATATGAAAACCGACAAAGTCGATGTTGTTCAAGGACGGGTTGACCTTATGGCTAAGAAGGCGTAAATTTCGTGGTCAATGCTAATGTAGGAACCGACCCTCAATTCAATCGAGCAGCTCCGTGAAGACAATGATCGCCGTTATTTTAGCCGTAGGGTCCACAAAGCCAAGGTATGTTCATCAAATTCTTAAACTCGGTTTATTAATTAGAGTAAATTACACGGATGGTCCCTGTGGTTTACCAAAATTTTGGATTATGGTCCCTTGCTTTCCAAAAGTCCAATAATGGTCCATGTGGTTTGCACTTTGTAACGTATTTAGTCCCCAGCCAACAAATCTAAAGGTTTTAGCATGTTCAAGTTAGGGACTAAATGTGTAATAAAGTGCAAACCACATGGGCCATCCATGTACTTTTGGAAAACGCTGGGGACTAAATGCGTTACAAAGTGCAAACCACAAATACCAATTTTTGTACTTCTGGAAAGCTGGGGACCAAATCCAAAGTTTTTGGTAAACCACATGGACCATCTGTGTACGTTACTCTATGATTTATTTACGGTGTAAATTTTAAATTACGTTATAGGGACCTTCCGGTTCCCGGACGAGAGCTATCCGGAGTACATTTTGCGATGGAGTTTCTTCATGCGAATACTAAAAGCTTATTGGATAGCAATCTCGAGGACGGTAACAATATATCTGCAAAGGGTAAGACGGTAATTGTAATCGGTGGAGGTGACACTGGTACAGATTGTATCGGGACGTCTATACGACATGGTTGCACCAGCATCGTAAATCTCGAGCTTCTTCCCCAGCCACCACAAACCCGAGCTCCTGGCAGCCACAGGTTCATATCTATCTACTATCTTATAAACTCGTAACCTAAGTTAAGACGTATGTAGTCTACGGTTTCTTATTTTGTTTTGGCGTGCAGTGGCCTCGTGTATTCCGCGTGGATTACGGACACCAAGAAGCTGCTATAAAGTTTGGGAAAGACCCGAGGTCGTATGAAGTGTTGACTAAAAGGTTTATTAGTGATGACAACGGGTCGGTGAAAGGTGTCGAGGTGGTGCGGGTTGAATGGGAGAAGGACAAGACCGGACGGTTCCAGTTCAAGGAGATCGAAGGTTCCGAAGAGGTTCTCGAAGCTGACCTGGTTTTGTTAGCCATGGGCTTCCTCGGTCCAGAATCGGTTAGTATTGTCGATTTTATGGTTGTGTATGGGAGGGGTGAGCAGAAAACTGAAAAAACTGATTTAATTGAACCGCACAAAAAACCAGAAATAACCGAACCGAAATTTGCGGCTCGGCTACGGTTTTTTCATTTTAGAAAAACTGAAAAAACCAGAAAAGAGTAACCTAAAAATCTATTTTTTTATTTTAGTTATATATTGATTTAGGACTTATTAATTTTATATTCTAGAAAGTCAAGTATTTATAATAAGAACATTAACATGTTTATTTATCATTTCATCCATTGCCTACAAGTAATAACAAAATTTAATGATTTGGTGATATCAGTTAATAAGCCGAGGACTTGCTTAATGGTTTTACTTTTTATCGACAGACGATACCAGACAAGCTAGGGTTGGAGAAAGACGGGAGATCGAATGTGAAGGCGGAGTACGGGCGGTTCTCGACGAATGTGGAAGGCGTATTTGCGGCAGGCGATTGTCGCAGAGGGCAGTCGTTGGTGGTGTGGGCCATCTCTGAAGGGCGGCAGGCGGCGTCACAGGTGGATAAGTTCTTGATGAAAGGTGAGGAAGATGTTGAAACAAGGTTGCATGAAGAGAAGGTGAAGGAGCAACAGGCAGTTAGGACATAGGGAGTTGGTTGAGTGGCTGGGGATGTGTTGTGTGTGGAAGTTAGTTTTTTATATCCTGCAGGCTCAGCTGTTTATAGCCTCTTTTTTGTTACATAAGTGTTTAGTCTTGTTGCTTGTTTGAACTTTGAATAAATAAATGTATAGTTGAATATGTTTTGCTTTGGATTTTTTTTAAATTGTTTATTACAGTAGGTTTTGGCTAAAGTTGAACTGCTGAACATTGCTGATTCTTGAGACGACCTCTTAATACTCGAACTTATGTTTGTTAAAAGCCCGTTTTAACATGATCTAAAATGACCATTCTGTAATAAGATCTGTTCTGATCTGTTATGGTAATCTGTTCAGGTTTAGAACATGTCACTAAAAACCCCTATGGTATATATCATATACCGACTATCATAAACGGGACACGTTACCTGGTTTTAACCTTCAATACAATTGTAAACGACCATGTATAGTTCATGTCAGGACGTTGGAACCATGCCACGTTGGCCACCAGCATCCAATCCGCCCCTTCACGTGTGGTTAGAACCACGCCTTCCCCCTCCGCCCCTTCATGTGCGGTGTACCCACCTCAAAAACATTGCCATTAAGTGTCTTAGATGATGATCCATGACCTTGGCAAGGGCGTGCCTTCCCCTCCGCCTTCATGTGCGGTGTACCCACCTCAAAAACATTGCCATTAGTGTCTTAGATTGATTGATCCATGACCTTGGGCAAGGGCGTGCCTTCCCCTCCGCCCTCATGTGCGGTGTACCACCTCAAAAACATTGCCATTAGGTTGCTTAGATGATCATGACTTGGCAAGGGCGTATCTACTCTATAAGAAAGGAGCAACCTTTCCCTGAACTGATCAAATCCTTGCATGAAATTGGAATTTAGATTTCATTCATTATGTTATTTGTTTAAAAAGAAAGAAGTGAAATCTCAATACTATTCTTGGTCGTGTTCGGTTAGCAAAGGAATTGAAATTAGAAATGAATTCCTTCAAATTCCTGTATACAAAAGAATTTAAAATCCTTCCATATTTGGAAGGAATTCAAGTAAGTCATTGGAATCTTCGATCGGTCACCGATGTCGAAAACGTCTCAACCTGACTAGCCCCGCCGCTGACGAGCAACAATCCGATCTGATTAGCCCGCGCGGGCCCGAAATGTCTCGACCCGATTTGACCTGTTACGTAACTGAAACATCTCGACCGACCCCGACCGTTAACGACCTGAAACATCCCTACCCGAACCATGCCATTAACGACCTGAAACGTCTTGATTCGACCAGACCCCTAGTAACGGCTCGAAACGTCTTAACCCGACCCGACCTGAAACGTCCCGACCTGAATAGACGCGTTAACGACTCGAAACGGCCCGTTAGCAACACGATACGTTTTACCGGACCCGACGCGACCTGCAACGATTGGCTGCTGACAAAGTCAAATAGGTCGGGTTAGGTCGAAACGTTTCCAATTTTAACAAATTTGCCAAGCGAACACATTAAGAATAGAATTGAAATTTCAATTCCAACAAATTTCAATTCCTTTTGAATCGTTTAAATTCCAAATTTTCTTTTAAATCCAATTCTTAGGGTGAAAAGGGTGGTCACCTCATGCGAAGAGGTAAACTTTCCATCCACCTAATCATTTATTGTCATGTCAACTCCCTCTCTAAGTCTCTTCTTACCCCAAAAAAGCATAAGGGGTGGTCACTATTCTTGGGTAGAGGTGAACTATATTTTTTTTTTCCTTTTTTTACAAACTATTAATTAATAAATAAAACATATTTTTAACAAAATAAAAGTACAATAAATTAAAAAAATTACATTAAATTAAAAACAATTAAAATTACATTTAATTAAACTAAATAAAATTATTACTCTTCGTCGGATATCCACTAATAGGTGGGGTAAATCAAGTCTTCCGAGATACTCAAAGAGATCATGTTTTAGTCTCCAATGTGTATCTTCATCCATAGCTTGTTTAACACACTGTCATCGAGAGCAGGCTCGATTGGAGGATCCCGAATGTGTACCGGTGCTATCGCGTTTCTATCGTTTTTTAAAATCATGTTATATAAAATAATACAAGTATACACCACATACCTAATTTTTTTCACACTCATAGCACGCATTGGTCGATTCATTATACCCCATTTTGACTTTAAATCATCAAAAGTATGTTCCACGTCTTTTCTTGCTGCCTCGTATTCCTTCTTGAACTTCTTTTCGTCTAGTAGGTGAGGATATGGAAATGATTTGACAAACACAGACCATGTAGGGTAGATTCTATCCACGAGATAGCAACCACGTTTGCATAAGAGGTTGTTTACGTAAAATGGACATTTTGGCGAAGTTCCATTTCGTTCAGTAAGAAATAACGGAGATTGCTGAAACACATTGATGTCGTTTTGTGCACCTGGGGAACCGCAAAAAAGCATGCCAAACCACAAATCTTGAGAGGCCAACGCTTCGAACATAACTATCGGGTATTGGTGATTTGCTCTCATACATTGGCCCCGAAACTCTATGGGACACATACTCCAAACGAAATGGGTGCAATCAAGGCTACCGACCATACCAGGAAGGTGATGTTTCTCCTCATGAGCTTGGTACAAAAGAGCCATGTTGTGGCTTGTTGGTCTACGTAAGAACTAAGGAGCGTATATTTTACATACCGTTTTGCAGAAATATTATAGACACTCGCGGAAGTCCTTTCGGCCATAGGAAATAGTTGTCGTTCTCGTTTGCACGGTGACCGGTTGCAAGTTGTTTAATAGCCGATGTAATTTTTTGAAAACTGTAAAATCCTTCTTCATTCTCGCATCGACGCCCTTTTCAAACCACGGGTTATTCGTTTCCACGTCGCTTACAATTTTTAAAAACAAACATTTTGACATACGGAACCTATGCACAAAAATATTTTCGTTGTATTTCGGGTCCTCGACAAAATAATTTGCCATAAGGGTTTTGTGGCCACTCTCACGATCACAATGAACAAAACGTTTCTTGTTAGATGTGCCAGTGTCTTGTAGTTCAGCTTCCTCGATGAGATTTTGGAAAAAAAAATTATGCCACTATTGGTTGAAGCTAACTCGTCGTCACTGCTATCGGGTGGAAAAAACAATGGTATTTCTTCCTTCATTTTAAATAAAATAGGGGTAGAGATTAGTTTTGGAGAAATGAGAAAATAAGTTGGTGAGAATTTGTTTATAAATTGAGTTGGGGTTTATATAGTTTAAATATATGAAAATTAGTTTTTTAATTATTAAAAACGGCTATAAAGCCGTTTACATCAATTCCAACAGTCAAAAAGGGCTTCAACGGTCATAAGTCCATGCGGTGAGCATTCACCGATTTTAACCTCACCACGCGGTGAGTCCACTATTGTCGGTGATGTTCACGTTGGCAAAATCCACTTCCTGCGTCCCTTTCTGAGCCCACCCCGTTCACCCTTATACAAATAACAATTCCAATTAGATTACATTTCATTCCATAACATGAACGCTACTTGAAAGTTTAGTTTTTGTTGACCGGCCAACGAATCCTCCAAATGGGCTACTGACGAAATTCACCACATCGGGTACACTCGCCTTCCAAATCAAGGAAAACCCTCACCTAGGGCTGAAGCCGGTGAACACTCGCCCGAAAGCACGGTAGTGCAGTGAGGTAAAACCCCTTAGTTCAAAGATCGAACTAGCGATCACATTCACTACATCGGGATACACTCGCCTTCCGAACCAGGGAAAATCCTCACCTAGGACCAAAGCTCATGAACACTCGCCCGAAAGCACTATAGTGCAGTGAGGTAAAACCCGCTTAGTTCAAGGATCGAACTAGCGATCGCCGCCTACTCTCATAGTCTCTCAACATCACTAGATGGTGTAGAAACTAAATGTTGGGGGCATGAATTGAACCTGAGTTACTTGGAACACCAGGTCTCTCCCTTACCACCGGACCCGGTTTTATGATTGGGATAGATATTTAAGTGAGGACTGTATATTAAATTTTTAATAAATGAGTTTAATAACCAAAAGTGAAGCTAGTTCAATGGTTAAGACACTCTCTCATGGGTTCTAATCCCCTCCAGTTCATTTTTATTTAAACAAATTTCAACTATTAGTCTCCTGCATTTTTATTTATCAATCCACTTAATTAATTAACTGTTTGATCTTGTTAACAAGATGATTATATGGTTCACTAGTTAATATTTTGGTTTATAGTCATGAGTTCAAACCCATGATTAACTTTTAATTTTAGTTAATGATTTTGTAACGGATCATTTTTTAAAAACAATATTAATGTTTTATAAGTGAGATTATGCGACATGTTATGCCTAAAATATAACTGATTTGAATCACATACTTATATACATAGGTGTGTATAAACATATTTTATCAACTACACTACCTTTGATTTGTTTATTTTATAACAATTATTATCATACTGTAACTTCTTCATATATTACTAATGAGTTTATATTATAATATATAGACCTACTTTTTTTATTTCGTTCGAGCCCCAATTTTTTATTTTTTATTCACTCCATCATTTTTAGTTAAATCCCTAATTATCCTTAGGAAATAAATTCTAGTCCACCGTATTTGAGAGTCTAACCATGTATCTTACCCCCTCAAGTGTTCAGGGGCGGACCTACCTTGATGGAAGGGGTAGCATCCGCTACCTTTGGCGCTTCGCCGTTAGTGTAAATTTTGAAAAAAATTAACGTTTTTTCGATTTTTTATAAAACGTTACGTGTGTGTACGTGGCATAGCAAAGTATGTCACCCTAATCGAGCCACGTCACACCCCTTTCTCCAAACCCCAACAAACATCTCGACAACCCGTCACTACAATTCACTTTTCGTGATACCAAACAAACCGCAACAATGTCTTCCCTTCGCCGCCTCTTCTCATCGCGGCCGTCGGACCTCCGGTGCACCGCCGTGATCCTCTCCACCCTCCGATCAACAACCTCAACCTCCACAACTCGATCCATCTCTAACTCATCCGAACCGGCTCACGATCACCAACACTCACCTATCAACCAACAGGAAACCGTTAGCGAACAAGATAAGGTTAAAAAAAGTGAAGAAATTGAAGAAGGTGACGGAGATGAACTCGATATTAATGAAGAGACCGGTGAGATCGGCGGTCCGAGAGGTCCTGAGCCTACTCGGTTCGGCGATTGGGAGCGTAACGGTCGTTGTTCTGATTTCTAGGTCAACGAACTTGTGCTGAAGAGGTTAGGTTTTTATTAGATATGGTTATTTGTTATTTGATGTTTTTGATCTTATTTAGTTGGTTTACTGGTTGTGATTGGATAGGTATGGTGGATTTGATTTGATTTGATTTGGGATTGGTGGTTAGTAATAAGGAAATGATGATTTGAGTGTTTATTTTATAATCATAAATGAATTTGGACAATTTTTCAATTAGATGCTGTTACTATTTTGATGAAGATATAATTAATCATAAATCATTGTTATCGATTGAATGGGATTATTGCAGCTATGTATTGTTGGGGAATTCTTAGAATCCGGATGATCAGTGGCGTGTAGTCATCAAATTATTTTAACGGTTTTACCGAATAATCCAATCGGATACAACTCTGATTTTGGAGAATGAACAACAGTGTGTTTTTTGTGTGGAAATTCGTATGAACCAAAAAACTGACCAAAAGACACCCTGACGAATTTTGGAGATAATTCGCAGATAACTGCCACTTTGCAGTTATTGGCGGTTATTAGCGGTTGGATTTCAAAATTCGATTTTAATTAAATTGCCGCCTTAATTTTTATCATCAAAATTGTTACGATTTTTATAAAAATAATTTTTCTAAGGCATTTTCAGTAAAGCAATTTAATCAAAATAAAATCTTCCCAGCTGACCTGGCAGCTCGGGGCTCTGCCCCTTGGACCCCGCAGGGGCTGCCGCCCCTGGGACCCTGCTCCCGGGGCGCTGACCCCGGACCCCGCCAAGGGGGCGTTGCCTCTTGGAATTTAACAACTCGAGCAAGCGTGCACTCCCGCACCTCCTAACTTGTTCAATGTACATTATAATTCCCTTTGGTCACCAAGTTAATCCCGATTACACTAAAATATCTAACATGTATCTCTAAACTACTTGTGATGATTTGAATATGGATCTTTGTTGCTACTTAAAGGCGGGTAGCATACCGGTATTAAGGAGTGTGCAGTGTAGTAAAAGGTTTTCAAGTTTTTTATGTTGAGAGTTCTGGTTTCATGGTGACATTGGTGTATTTAGGTGTAGGTTTTGTGAGTGTGAGTTAGCTGCTAAAAAAACTATCACTGAAAATGAGGCGGTCACCTTCCTGTACACGAATAAGTATTTGTCGGAGAAGAATAGTAATTGTTATGCTGGTTAGTGGTTAAGAGAACTGAATGCCCAAGAAGAGAGGCTCTAGTGACTCTAGGGGAGTTGACATGAGGCAAATGCTTGCAAGTCTTTAACGCCGAAGTGGCAAGTTTGCCTGTTGGGTCTCTTGGTCACGAGTAATATCCGGTGGATACAGCTATTTTTTAGTCGGCTAAAGATGAATTTCGTTCAAAAAAACTGGAGAAATTATGGTTGTTCTGTTTATTCCACATGTAGCTGTCTTTGATCTCCTTTAGTAACCTGTTGATGGACAATCTTTTGTTGTGGAAAATTAGACATACCTTGAGCATTGCATAGATGTCGCAATGATCTAACAGAAAAGAACCCATTAGGCTGGGTGGTGTGGCTTAGTGCCCCTACCACCTCACCATCTTTGGCGCCCCTCCCCCATTTCCTGGGCGCTGGTGTGTGTGTTGGGGGGGGGGGGGGTATGGCAATTTCGTTAATTCTTTGGCCAGGGCTATAGGGATGGTGATGGGGCCCACATTTATTTAACCAATCAGATTCATTTCTTTGTAATTTCTTTTTTATTTTTTTATATATAAAGGGGCTTTAAAGAGGGTGTATCCCACACGTGCAAGTCAACGATAAAGCCCCTTGCTTACGTGGCGCTGATGTGGCATGATAAAGCCCCTAGCGGTTTTATATCACACCATCCAGCCTTAGAATAACCAATCCATCCAACTCCATTTTCGATATTCTTGCTGTGTTGCAATTTGGGTTTTACCAGGTAAAATTCATGTCACCGATCAAAGTTTGGATTTTACGAATCATATTAAGAACTCGTTTCTCATTGTAGGTATTCATGACTCGTGAGCATCCTTTTAACAACACCCTTTGAACAACACTTAACTGGAGATTATCTAAATTTGTCACTCGCTTAAGATCTTTAACCTTTCTCCACATTACGCAATTAAACCTACTGGAAAACCTCTTTAACCCTTTTCACCTTATCATCAATCGTTTCTGTTTCGAAAATATAAATAAAAGTATAGTAAAACTTCACATAAATGTATCAGTATGAAGACAATGCCAACCAAACACCATACTGTGATATTTTCTTGATAATAAAGTTGGAGTTCCTTATAAGAGAGATCTGGTTTATAAACATTTCACTTGGTAAATGTTTACTTACTAACCATAAAAGAACGATTTACCCACCTAGGGTTGTAAACGAACCGTTTACATCCCCATTCATTTAATAAATAAACAAGGAACTTCGTTCGATTAGAAAATGAACGGACACAAACAAAGGTCGTTCGGTGAGATGTTGGTTTACGTCTCTTCATGGTTGTTTTGTTTATGTTAATTCGTTAGAAATTTAGAATTTGGAACATTGTTTTGGGATAATCATGTTAATGCTTATTATTTCCAACTTACGGCTTTGGTCTGGATACTTATGTTTATGATTATTGTATCAAGTGCTTAGTAGGTTGATTATGTCTAATGTTGGTATAAGAATGATTTTTTTTTTTAAAATGGTATATGTTCGTCTGTGTTCATGAAGCGTTCGTTAACAGGTTCAATTTCTTATAACGGACACGAATAAGAATTTCCGTACGGTATACGTTCGTGAACAAGTTCATTGCTAAATGAACGAACATGAATAGGCTTTGTTTGGTTGGTTTCGTTTACAACTCTACCTGTATCCTAATCAAGTGTTCACATCCTTAGATTTTTACGGATCATTAGTTTAAGCAGTGCTTTGTAATCATATTAAAAGAAAAGATGTTGGCTGCACCTGCAAAAATAAACGGAGGGGATTTTCAAGATGATTCAATGGTTGGAACTTGGAAGTTAATGAGAAACATGATCAATTTTACGTGGGGTTACTTAACAATACATTAACACCAATTGGGTATATATCACTATGAGCTTCCCTTGAAGCTTCTCTTTACAAGAAAAAGAGCATCATGCTATTAGATTTTTAGTTTTATAAGAGCATTCCCAATGGATTTCCTATGTTTATGTGAGTGGGATAGTTATATTATAAAAAATGGTTGTGAGTGGTTTTGAGTGATCGTTAGGAAAGAGAAAATATTACCGTTCATCTGTAAATATATGGGAACATTGTTCCCACCTTATGAATATTTTAATATTTTTGAAAGTGGTTGTAAGTGAAGAAGAAAGAAAATATAATGATAAAGGTAACAATATTATTTAATTGAAAAGAAGAGAGAAAAGTAGTGATTTTTAATGTAATTATATGGATAGGGAAAATGAATTCAATGCGAATGCTCTGATAGTATTAGTACATTAGTTTTTTTAAAAACGTCCCGCTTGTGGTGTGAGCATATAATATTATAATCGTTTGTGGTGTGCACATATAATATTATAATGTGTATATGCGTGGGCCATCAGGCGTAAAAGTGAAAGTGCATTAGTTTTAATGTTATTTTACTAATTATGTGAAAACAACGTTAAAAGTGGCGGACGGTTCATCATACATCCTGTGGTGGCGTTGATATCCGAAAGACAAGGAAGGTATATGTACTAATCAGCCTTTGTCCTGATTCCTGAGTGCTATGTGCATTATGTCCAATACTTGATGCAAAACTACTATCGAGCTAAGGGTCTTACTAGAAACAGCCTCCCATTTTTACGGGGTAGAGGTAAGACTGTGTCCATTTTACCTTTTTCAGATCGTACTTTAGCTTTGTTATTAGTGGATTTAGTGAGTATGAATATGATAAATTATTGAAGTTAAAGAAAAGTAAGGGTAGAATGCTACTTTCTGAAATATTTTTAATAAAATGGGCAAAAAATGGGCAAGCTTGATGAAAATGGGCAAACTTGATGGTTTAGTATTTCTTTTGGAGCGTGTATAAGATCTTAAGTTTGGTTTAGGCAAACATGATATTTTCATAAGTTTGTAGCAATATAGATTAAATTTACCCAATGATGTATGACAGGTTACTGTTTAGACTTTGTGTCCGGATCTTGTGTTGTTAGTCGGGCAATCGGTTATTTCAAGAATAACCCATTTAGAGCATTCACATCCATTCCATCATATTTTCACTCTAAATTACACTAAAAACCACTATATTTTCTCTCTCGTTTCCAATTAAATAATATATTTTTTATACCTTTATCATTACCTTTTTTTCTCATTAACTCACAAACACTTTCAAAATATATTAAAAATATAGGGGGTGAACTGTGTCCTTCCAAATATACAGATAAATAGTAACTTTTTCTCTCTTCTACACTCATAACCACTTTTTATACTCTTTATATTATAAAAACTCCACTCACACTATTTGATGGAATGGATGTGAATGCTCTTAGGCCCAACTATTTCATCCATCCTTTCTCATATATAATCCTCCCAATCATGTAGATGTCGGGTCATTCACGTCGACAAATGCCTGGACCTTTCCATTCCTATCGGTATCCACTTTGGACAACTTTTGACTGTTGTAACGCGCTATTGATCCGTTGCATCACTTGTCTAATCGGCCGGACTACTTTGATTAGTCATATGGGATTATTACTGATTACTTGACCCGGGAACATGTTAGTCTTAGTTATAGGGGTGTTGGAGGTGTCATCCATCATCCTTAAATTTGTTAAATGGGTATGCATGCTGTTGAGTTATATGACATGATTAACACAAGACCTTATGCTACTAATGCTATTGAAAGCTAAGTAGGTTTATTAACAATCAAAGTAGATACCATTGGTAAGATAAAAGGAAAGTGTTCCAAATATTTAAGAACACCTTGGACTATGGTTTATTTTGATGCAATTTGGATCACTAATATGGTAGACCACTCCTCTGACAAGTGTATAAACGATTTGTTCACAACGAACATAACTAAACATAGATGAACAAACATAAATAAACTACACCAACTAAAAGTAAATATGAATAACAATTTGTTGGAACTAATACCATCATACATATCCCTGAATTTTTTTTTGAATGACAATACTTAATCACTCTATACTAAATTTAATCCTAATCCACTCCTTGCTAGGGATTAAACCAAAAACCACTCATTAAGAGATAAAAGTCTCTACCAAGTGGGCTAACCCCAGATTAACACATATCCCTGATTACCTTTATACATCTTCCACGTACCCCTCTATTCTCAAAACTTATTCTCAAAACTTTGCCAAATCACGCAATGGGGCGTATAATCTTAAGCCTTTTCAAGGTCGAATAACACTTGCAATTTTTTTTATTCTTCTCCCTATACTTTTCCATATCCATATGTTGTGGAAATTGTTTGTGGTTGAGATGATAAGAGTTGCAACGTTTGCAATAAGAATTTTAAGTCAACTTGCATGTTCTTTCAAATGTGAGTGTAATTGGAGTGTTATTAAAAGAATCCACTCTAAAGGGAAGAACCGGTTGGTACATCAATGGCTTAGTGAGCTTGTATATGTTCCTTAAAATTGTGTCTAAAAAAATACGTATGACATGATATTTATAAATGGCATTTTTGTTATTTTAGCTTTTGAATCATATTAACAAGAAATTTTAACATCCAACGGTTTGAAAAGTTGATTATATTTATAGATAAAAAATCAAATACAAAGTATCTTGTCATTCAAAACGTACGAATGGGTGAAAAAGTAAAAAAAAAACGCGGTGACATTTTCGTAATTATTTTACTCGTAGGGTAATCATCAAAATTACTCTACAAATGATCTTGTAGGATAATATAATTACACTACAAATGATATTGTATAGTAATTTTGATATCATAATTACTCTACACATGATATTGGTTTAAACTTGTACTTATTTAAGATGATAATATTTAAAGTTTCTTTGTTTTCTTTTATTTTAATTTTATCATTGTTATACTTTCTATCTATTATTTTAGTATTTTTCTCTATTTTTATCTCCGCGTAGTCTTCATTGACAACATCCTTGCAACCATAGCAATTGTGTTTTTTGATACATACCTTTTTTTATAGTATTTTTCTTAAAACTTTTTAAACACCAAGTCTTTATTACACACTTGTTTGTATGAGATTTGAATACATAACCTTTTATTAACGTGTGCTTTATTGATTTATTAATCTCTTACGTGTCAGGATAAAACATTTAAAAAACCTACGATGTTTGATCAAACTCGTTACTTATGATTTTTTGTTTGAAACAAAACAAAAGTATTAAATTTTAACGATCTAATATGAATAAAAGATTATTTATACAACTAAATTTTGTTTCACATTGAATATAGTATATTAAAGTTAGAAGAACCAACACAATCATACAAAAATGCAAGTATGTATTTTAAGTAAAGTCATAAATGCTCTATAACCACTTACAACATCCTTGCAAGTTGCAACCATAGCATTTGCGTTTTTTGATACATCCTTTTTATATTATTATTTCTCTTATATATTTTTATACACCAAGTATTCTATATATAACATTTCATTTTTAAATTGGGTTAATAGTGATTTACAACTTTGTGTGAAAAGAGTTTATTGCTTATGTGAAAGTGACATGTAGATGATCATGTGTAGACCCATATAACATAAGTTAACTAACCTTTTCAATTTTCTAACGGTTCTTATTTCACCGTTGGTGTGGTTCATATATTATTTTTTATTAAAATTTTATAATTATTGCATTATAAGTATCATATTTTTATATAAATTTTAGTATTAAAAACCTCTGATTATGACACATAACTAACAACATGCTTAGTTTTGTTGGCAATTCGTTGTGAATTTTTTCGCATGGTTGATATTGGTGTACGATCACAACTTGTTTAAACTACAACATGCTTTTGCATTGTTGTGTTTTGATGTTTAAAGCTGAGATACATCTATAACAAACAGAACACATGTAGATATATTTTGGTTTATGTTACAACTTTTTTTGTTTTCTTTATCTTTTGTCATGGTGTGCGATACCGATCGAATTCTCACCGTGCCCACGCCGCGACTTTGTTTAGTTTAAAGTTTGCATGGTCTATATTAACCCTTTAATACACTATCTAACAAATTTAATTTGTTTTTTTATTTAACTTATTATTGTTAAAGTTAACTTTTAACTATATACACTTTTACTTAACTGTGTTGTTTGCTTATTTTTACAGTCATTTAATTAGTCTAATATTAATCCATTGATATACCGGATAACAAATAGATTCTAACTAACATCCTCCTATAATCGGCTGTGAAGCGCGACCTCAAATACTAGTTTATTACCCGCTTGTTTGTAACATAACCTTTTATTAACGCGTGTCTCAATAATTTATTGATCTTTTTGAATAAAACATTTGTTCAACCTACAATTCTTTAATTATACTCGTTTATTTTTTATAATACTTTGTTTGAAACAAAACAAATCTAAAATATATTTTTATGATGGTATTTCTTTTAGAATAAAACAAGTATCAATTAGCGATTTAATATGAGTAAGAGTTTTTTTATTCAGTGATTAATTTTTTTTTAACGGCAGGATTCTAAGATTATCGAACGGGTCATCATATGCTGTAAAAACCCAACAAAAATTACAAAACAGAAAGAAGATTACATTACATTAAATTGTAATATCTCGAATATTGAAGTCACCCCTCCATCTCTCCCATGCCAAATTATGGAATTTGAACCTTCCTTCCTTTCATCCATAAAAACGAGTTCGCTTTAACGTCTTCAAATACTTGATAATCCGGTGTGCTCCTGCCGTTGAATTCTCGATCGTTTCTAGCTTTCCAAAGTTCACTTCAATGTCTCTAAATCATTCAGTGAATAATGTATTTGATTATCTTATCTGTTAATTGGTCATAATAATTTTTTGAACGGCCAACGAATCCTACAAATGGGCTACTGGCGAAATTCACCACATCTGGATACACCCGTCTTCCGAACCGTGGAAAACCCTCACTTAGTGCCGAAGCCGGTGAATACTCGCCCGAAGGCACGACAGTGCGGTGAGGTAAAACCTGCTCAGTTTAAGGATCGAACTAGCGATCGCCGCTTACTCGTCTAGTCTCCCATCATCACCAGGTGCCACAGAAACTAAATGCTGGAGGGCAGAAATTGAACTTGGGTCACTTAAAACACAAGGTCTCTGCCTTACCACTCCACCATCGCACTCACAGTATTTGAGAAGATTTATTTTAGTTGAACATTTTGTTACAAAAACATTAATATTTGGAGCATTTGAATCATGGGATGACATCATCCACGAATGCTGTAAACAAGATTCTAAAAATGTCATTCCAATTATAGATTTTTGTTCAAGCTTTTCTTCATGACCGCCTATGCATGCATAAATATAATCCAGTATTCGACTTTTAGCTCTCTTGTACATTAGTTATTTGACCTTTGCCGACATGAGCCATGGTCTCAGTGACGGATCTAGAAAATTTTCGTAGGGTAATGTTTTATAAAAAAGAGGTAATGGAATAAAAAAAACGTCAAATTTTTCCAAAATTTACAGTACCGTCGGAGCGCCAAAGGATAGCGGAGGCTACCCTTTCTATTAAGATAGGTCCGCCCCAGCATGGTGAAACTATTAAGGTTTAGTGGCATGATTTATTTGGATAGCAAAATTTTCAAAACTAGATAATAGCCAAGCCGCGATACAGCTTTTACTTGTTAGCATGCAACGCAATATTAAAACAATGTAACAAAACTTATAGAAAACACTAACATTGATTGTTAATTAAAATTATACAAAATTTATAACCAATGTTTTAAGGTAGTAACACATCTAAACCTGTTAATTTTTATCTACATTATTAGGTTAATCAGACATGACACACGTCAATCGCAAGTTGTAGTTTCGTTTGTTTTTTATTAATTTTGCTAACCCATTTGGTTAGCTTGTTGAGCTTAGCGGTTATCCTATGGTCTGACTCTACCACATCTTCAAGAATACGTTTGATCTATTCAAAGACGCTAATGTCGTCGTTGGAAGGTGACATATACCTATATATTCACATACAAATTAGCTACCATTTTTTTTACCAAATAATGACAATAAGAATGAACAAAACGTATAAATTCTACTTAATAAGAAAAGGCACGTTGCACATTCAATCATAAAATTTCTTAATAACCATTTCGTCATCGCCAACCTGAAGGGAAAAACAAAGCAATTAAACGTAAAAGGGTTCAAAACTTTTCTACAAAAAGTAAAACATGCTTGTAAACTCGATATTGTATGCTCATAAATCTCGGGTTAAGTGGTTGCTTGTATAAGCCTTCTCAGTTTACAAAATCCAGATTTTACACATCATAGCCTATTTACAATATATTTATATCTTATCAATTAACCACAAATTGTTTACGTCTTATGTACAACGATAAAATGCCTAAACAACTATCAAAGCTCAGAGAACGGCATGGCTGCATCAAAAATGCCAAGCCAAACGCCGGGCACCATCATAGCCATCATATACTTAGATCACAAGGAAACTCAGATTAGCCTAAAACTAATAATATACAACTTGAAGTTGTAGGAGCAGCTCATATATACACAACAAACCTACAAAGCTTTAGGCACAAAAAATCAAAGCAAACCCATGTTGCAATTGATAATATATAAATAAAGATACACCTTTTGAATCTGAAATCCAATGAGTAGTGACAATCGGTTAGACAATTAACATGAACAACAATCCAAAGCATCTAAATGTTGTAAATCACATTGAATGCCATGTAAGCCATAAGTGACAACATAACCAGTAAATCTGGCGTGCCAAATAATATGCATAATCACAACCATCAAACTCATAAAACCAACAATCGGATAGGCTACTACACATGCACAACAACCCAAAGCATGCAAATTTGTTAAGCATTTAAATATAAACCACATGACATGTGTTCTAAGCATAATGCAGATAACACATAATAATCGAAGCTCAGAAGCTTCAAACGGCTGCAAGAAAATCTGCATGCCTAATAAGAAGCAACATCACAACCATAACTCTCAAATGAACAATGATTCATCATCATTGAGGCCCAGATAAATATTACATGTCAAATAAACAGAAACAAAGTAATCAAATCTGATGTTATAAAAAGATCTTGAATTAACACAAAGGTGTCATCTACATTGATACCAGCTTAGACAGTAAACAAACCGGTCAAAATAAGTCAAAGCACCCAAAAACATAAGACTCGAAAATGGTGAACAATTGTTTCACCACGGAAGTCCAAAAGTCAAATAGATAAATCAAAATAACAAAGTGTACGGCTGAAGCCGTCAATCGTAACAATGGCGACATCCAAAGAGAAGTACATCACAAAAACGAAAAAAGCAAACGAATCCCAAAAACAAAAACACATGTTGGAAATCCGACATAAACAAACCCACACGTTTAATAGTCTGGCATAAAGAAACCGAGTACAAACATATAATAACAATCGGGTTTACCTGTCAAAGATGGAAAAGTAGGTAGAAGATGTAAAACAACCACCACAGACCAACCACCGGAGTTCACATGCGACAGAGGAGGGAAATAGCGGTGTGAGTGGTAAAAAGGCCAAGTGTCACACCCCAACCGATAATGGAAACATCGACGCGAGATCTAATTGATTGTTCAAAGGCATCATAGCACTAAACTTGCGATATATTAAGATTAAAATTTCCATTGTCATATAATCAAATGAAACATTACATTGTTCAAAAACAGAAACACAAGAATTGGAAATTTCATGACTAAAACATCATAATTGCATAGATAGATTAGTTGAGTATCTAAATGTCACACCCTGAAACCCCCAGCGGAAATGGTAGTCGGGGCATGATTGGATTTTCATCAAAGCTCATGACATTTACTATAATAAAGTTTCATATTTATTATTTTCAATTTAAAGGAGAAATTTACAATAAACATACAAGCACAACATTCTAAGCACATTAGACTCTTTATTTTTCTTTTAAGGCAATTTTCTATGTGTTCTTTGCTTCAACCTGTCCACCTGTATCATGTGTAAAAATAGGGTTTTGGTCAACAAAAGTTGGCGAGTGAATCTTATTTAAACTTTGGAAAGAATTAATCACATTGGTTATTTAGATAAAAATGTACATAAACCAAACATGAGTAAATGCATATGTAAATCTAACCACAAACCACATATTATCAATTAATGCACACACAAGCATGACAAATGATAAACAATGAGATCAAGGCTCAATCAAACGGAGCCGATCTAATGAGGCACCTGATGCTCAACCCGTCGCCAACGAGGAACTGATGGACCTAATGAATGAATTGCACGCAACTGACAAAATGTAAGCACACAATACAACAAGTAATATTTACATCACATGTTAGCTCATATAATGGTAATAGCACAAGTGTTTGAATAAACGAAATAAATGAAACGACACATGATACACTCCAAAACATGAATAAAAAGGGGAATTTGTAAGGATTCTTTTTTTTTGGTGCGTTTCTTGCTTGATGAAGAGTGTGTACGAATTGAGGATTTAACCGACGAAGAAGTCTAACCTAAATAATAACGCAATAATTTGATAAATATATAAAAATTAATATTTTGATTTAGTACTTTTTGTTAGATTTTTAGGTTATTTTTGTAGTATTTATTGGGATTTTTAAACGTACATAATTGTATTCTTAAGTGTTTTGAAATTAATTTTTAGATACAAAAATAATATTGATTAAAATAAAATAATATATAAAAAAATTATCCTGTCAGACTGACAGGAAGCCTGACGGTTCGCTAGAGGTTTTAGGCGTCGCGGGTGAGATTTGAACTTGAGACCTCCCGTACGTGTGCATGCAGCTCTTCCAACTGAGCTACATGTCTAACCCGTTAGAATCATGATTTTTATTATACTTATATTCTTGTTAGGTTAATCCAGAAATTAGTTATTTTAAAAAGGTTTTTAAATGGTCGAACCGGTGTGAGAGCTTGGACTCGAACCCGCGTTTCCAGTGTTGTGTTGCACCCAGCCCAACCAGTTGGGCTGGGTGTCTAACCCGTATAATATAGTTCTTTTATTATATTTAACAACATACTGTGGGACAATATGTTTTGGTTTTTTTAAAAAAAGAATGGATTTTATTTCAGTGGATCGATGTGGTTCAAGGTTCGAACTCGGTACTAGTCACGTGAAATGCACACAGTCCACCACTGGACTGTGTGTCTAACCCAATTAAAACACCTAAACTTAATACACATATAATCTGGGCGACTTCATCTTCTTCACTTAATCAGTACCCAGAACTGGAACTCGACTGATATCAGTTCTGGTTGTTTTGCAATCAGAATGAATTGAACATGAACATTGAAAGGTGTTAAGGATTCATACCAAAAACAGGGGCCCGGTTTTCCGGTGACTAACTCCGACGGTTTCAGCAAAGATTCCGGTGACCAAGTTTGAACAGAAACTTCCGAGGAGAAAGAGTGATGAATGAGCGAGTGTGTGAGTTTCGTTTGAGAGGAGATGTTGATTTGAATTTATAGAGTGCCATGAACGGTGATGATTTTCGGTTTCAATCGTGATTTTAAAACCAATAATTGCAATCCGTTTTGATTCAATTGACTATGATTTCGATTATAACCGATAATTCGAAAAAAAACGGATGTTGATGATTACTCATTGATTCTGTTGTCGGTTACAGACTTGGTGCTTTTGAATTTGCAGGTTTTAAGGATTTTGTTTGAGTATAAGGTTTATTGGATTCGAAATTATACACATAAGGTGTGTGTCCTAGTGGTGTTTGGTGTGCGAAAACATATAGGAGACTCGGGTTCGAACCCCGGTTTCTCCTATTAAGTTTTGTGTTATTATTTTTTTAAAGTTTATTTTAATTAACTTATTATTATTATTATTTATGAATTTTGATTTTTAATTATACAACATTTATTAATTGTGGAATGTTAAATTAACCGACTCTAATAAATACGCAACGAACATTTAAATTATTACTTGACTAATAAACAAAGCGGGTTTTTGAAACCCGTTTTACACGAATGTTACACTAAATCCACCCTAAGTAGTTTCTTGTGATAGCATCTCAAACATTTCCTGCAAAACATGTATAAAATGTCCGTTAACACTTAAATATGTCGGTGAGTATACTAGTTTGATTACATAGCATAGAAAAGGATAAATCTCAAATCCACATGTTTACAGCATACCAAATCAGGTATCATACTAGCATAAAAAAGCTGAAAATCAATCCAAAGTTTGGCTCTAGCATATCCCTATCACCGAAGCAAATAGGGCCGAATAAAATAACTTTAGAATGACCCACAAAACGGGGCGGTGTGCAAATCCTATAGCGCTATACATGTTAAGGAGACTTGCAAGGTTAATGATAGATAGTTAAGCATAAGAGTATTATGACATGTATCCACAATTAGCATAACAAAAAGCATTTTAGGGATTGAGTTTTCGAATAGGATTAATTTCATATATACCCTTACAAACTTGAAAATTTTCTTTTATACCCAACCAAAACTAAAAATTATCATATATGCCCTTACAAAATAGTTAAAATATCAACTATACCAATTTATTAAAAAGAATCTAATAAATAATCATTTTACCCTAATATTTTAACTTCAAGTTTTCATATATCTTTTAACTTTATATTTTTATATAACACATTTTAAGCTTAAATTTACTTTTATCTATTTTTGTTTGTATTTTCATAAACCATAGTATTCTTCATATGCAATATTTAAGCTAGAAATGAGTAAATATAATATATGAAGTTAAAGGTCATATATGAGATCTCAAAGCTATAGAAAAATAAGGGTAACATTGTCATTTATTAAAATATTTTTAATGAATTGGGTATTTATGATATTTCAACTATTTTGTAAAGGTATATATGATATTTATAATTTTGCAAGGGTATATATGATATTTTGCAAGTTTGTAGGGGTATATATGTAAAATTTTCCCCTTTTGAATAAGTTTGCTATGTATGTTTAGTACGAATACATGTTGCAACCCAGATAATGTTTAAAACATAAAAAAGTCTAATATGAACTCACGGTTTTGCGAAGAAAATCCACAAGATGCGAGCGAGCGAGTTTGGGGGATGGAACACCAAAGTCACCCTAAAATGGTAAACAAAGGTATATGAGTATAAAGATTGGAGATTGGTAAGTACTCGGAAATTACAAGTATGAAAATACATAAAACATATCCCGCCTAGACACTTATTTAGACACTATGTTTAGTGTGTGTTTTTCATGAGGTTAAGCACCTATTAGAAGTCCAAAATAATAAATCAAAGACTAGGATATTCTCCACCTTAACACAACATTCAGCCATGGGTTGGTTGATATTATGGTTTGGTTTTGGAGAAAGTATTATATATATGAATTTTTATTTATATAGTTAAGCATTCGAGGTAGAGTAATCCACAAACCTCAAAAGTTTCACCATCGAACAAAATCACCAATATAGTTGATTATTTGGATGGTCATGAATACAAGGAAATAATGCGTAAGAAAACTAACCATTTTCCTAAGTAACCAAGTGAAGGATGATGGAAGTTTTAGTTGTAGAACCAAGGTCCTCAACATCACCATTTGCACCTTAACACAAGTCTTCTAACATTGTTTGTTTGGAGACTTGGTTTGGTTTCACTCACATAATTGGTTGTGGGTTACTTAGAGACTTAGAAAGATATAAAATGGAGTCATATGAACCTCAAAGTTTCTGGAAATAACCCTAACACAGGCCCTTTAACATGAAACTTGCTGGTGACTTGGTCTGGTGTGAAGAAGTTTCAAAAATAAAGTAAGGACAACATGTACCTAAAGTTTAAGAAAAAAATCACAACTTAGTCCTAAAAATAGTGGTTTACCATCCTCATTTACCTTGGTAAACAAGTGGTATAACTCCTAGAGGCTTTTCCAAGTATGGGAATAAGAAAATAAGTAAGAAATATGCAAGAAGAAGGCTAATACTCATTGTTTTGGTATTTGGATTCACTGCCCAAAGTTGGAGAAATGGATGGTTTGAGAGAGTTTTTGGAGTGGTGAAAGTGTTTATGAGGTGTTATGGGTTAGTATTTATAAGTAGGATTAGAGTTTGGGGCATTAAATGAGATTGTTAGAGGTTATAAGGAGAGATACATTCAAAAAAGCGCAAGTTGTTGTGAGCCTGCTACTAGATACACCCCTTGCGGACCACAAGGGGTATGGAGACAATCCGCAAGGGTTTCTAAAAAAATTCAAAACGTAAGTTGTTTTGTCTGTTATTTTATGCTAAAAACTCATAATGTTTTTGGGTATTTATGTGTATGCAAGTATGGTAAATAATAAAAAATTAATTAAATTACAATCCAAAGAAAGTAAAATCTCGATGTGTTACTCGATTTTGAATTAGAATGCGCATTCGTGAGTGTTTATGCATCATACAAGAAATACTTAGGCAAAACTATATAAAAAGATTTGCATTATGATCAAGTCTCGAAATTATAAGAAATTGAAGAGAGAATACGAATTACATTAAAATGGAAAAGAAAAATATATATATATAAAATGTTACACCAAGTATGCAAATGAAGCACATGCCACAAAACATTAAGTTATAAACCACTCAAGGGTAGAAACCAAAATAGCTAAGGTACAAACTTTATATACACAACAAATTAACAAATTTATAGGTACAACACATCTAAACAAGGAAATGTTGTCAATTATAATATGTAATTTATCAGTGAAATAGTTTCATTAATAATTATTGAAATAATTTTAGTAATTTCTCGGTTAGCAAACTTACACGTAAACATATATAAATGGAAAAAAAATATTCATACAATACTATATTAACCATACAGGGTGGGTAAGGATTAAATAGGAAGTATGATCTTTGCATGAAAGGTAAGAATGATTAAAGTTCCTTGATTTTAGATTTAGAGGATTTAGATTAGTTTTGGTAGAAAAACAGGGTAAGAAATTAGTAGAAGGATATAAAGGGAATATTCCATATTTGTTTACTTTCTCTCTTCACACATGTCAATTCGTCCTATTATTTTAAAATGTCCATAACTCTTTCATACGACCTTTTAAGAAAAATTCACCGTAATAATAATAAACACTTTTATCTTTAATATTAGTATGATATTTATATATAAAATAAAGTAAAAAAAATGTGTTCTTACTAGGTTTTCTATATACGGTGTTAAAAGTTACGATCATTGTGTTTTTCAACTTGGTTCTGATTATGACATTTTTATTAGGGTTTTTATACATTGTGTTATGGTTAGAATCTATAACACGATGTTATTTTGGGTTATGTCCATTGTTTTTTATTATCGAAACCTATAACAAAATGAAGATGGTGTTATATTGGGTTTCCTATACAATTGATGTGTTATTGGTTCTGATTATTACGTTTTTCAACTAGGTGGGTTTTCTATACATTATCTTATAGGCTCGAGTCATTGTGTTTAGTCTGTTGTCCATGGTATTTTAGTTTGTTGTCCACTGTGTTTTATATGTTGTTTATTGTGTTTTAGCCTGATGTTTATTATGTTTTTAGTCTGTTGTTCATTTGTGTTTTTTGACTACTGCCTATTGTGTTTTAGTATGATATGTATTGTAAACGTAACTAGGTCTTTGATTTCCTTTTTCAAAAGTATAGCAATAGCATACTCATATTATAGATAAAAAGACGTTCCATTTGATGATATATATTTTTGTTACAAAATGGAGTATAAAAAGTAACGGACGTTTAAAATTATAGGGAACTTGCATGTTCTAGGTTCTTGGCATGTGAGAAACATGTCTAGCTTCCTTTTTCCCCTTGATGCATTTGTTATTTTCCCGTATTCCTCACTTGGACACATGTCATTCTTTGGTGGCATCCCATCCTTTCCACATTTTCTTCATTAACTTCAATAAACTATCATAGCTTCGGCGACAGCCACGTAAAGGCCACAATCAGAAGAGAGAGAAGAAAAGAACCTTCAAACTAAAGCAACTGCAGACATACTTAACAAGTGTGTAAGAAAAGAGAGAAGCAACTAGAGATAAACCTGTAACTTCAATCGCAAAAAACAATCACTAAAGGAGGGGGGAGAAGCGTCAAAAGTGAAAACATGTCTCAAACTTAACACAAAGACGTTTAAGTCAAACGATGAAGGGACTACATGTGATAGGGTTTAATGTAAACAACAAATCATGGATTACGCTTGTTAAAAACAAAGTGGAATGACCAAAGCCAGGGGAAGGGGGTGATTTCACGAGTTTTTCCCATAAGGGGGTTGTTAAAAAACTTATTTACTGAAATAGGTGTTTTGAAAAGTATTTACCAAAATGGGTGAAATCTAATTTTTTTAATTAGGAAAAAATTAATTACAGAAATTCAAATTCTTCATATGCCCCCCATTTGACTGTTGACACACCCTCCTTTCCACTTGAATCTGATGAATTTTCTAGCAACCACTAAATGACTAGTTTCCTTCGTTCCTTGTTATTATATAAGTAAAAATGTTTTAATCAAGTGAAATGTAAATCGCTAGAACGAAGTTCTTCACCTGTTCATCTCCTCGCGTCTTCATTTGAACCCCTGTCGATAGCAGTCGCACAAAACGTGAAGCAAGGCCGCCGTTGCCTCAACTGTGCATCCGTCCGGCGCTTGTCGAATATCATAACCGGTCGGCCTGATGCTGTTAGAAATTATTAAACCAACATTGTTAAATCAGTATAACAAATCGATCTTATTCAAGTGATAATATGAATCTTTATATGTATTATACAATTTTCCAAATTTGAATAAGGGAAGATGATGGCGGTGTTTATTAATTTTAAATTCAATAACATATGTTAACATATGTTAAATTCAATAACATATGTTAACATATCGTCAGTTACACAGAATACTTCTTTTCAAAGAAAAAATAGGCCAATTTAGCATTTTCTTGATCAAAAAATGGTGAAATCCAAATCGTGGAGCATAGAATAAAGGAAGTGAATAGTGGAACATGGAAAATTTGTTTAATTAACTTGTTTTTATTAATAATAATAATAATAGTAATATAATAATAATAATAATAATAATAATAATAATAATAATAATAATAAAAATAAAGATTTCACCCATTTTGGTAAATACTTTCTAAATCACCATTTTAGTATATAATTTTTTTAAAAATACCCATTTGAGAAAAAAAAACTCGTGATTTCACCACCGACTTTAATTTTAGTATATAGAGTAATAGTAGAAAGTTAAAGTCATAAATAACATTTTACCACAAACCGTACTTGCTATATAATATTAGGATAAGGCTAAAGGGTGTGGTCATAACCGTCATGACCACCATGACCCTCCACATAGGCGTCATGTTACTAACATCTAACCTACCATCCAAAACCACTACCCTAAGGGTGTGGTCATAACCGTCATGACCACCATGACCCTCCACATAGGCGTCATGTTACTAACATCTAACCTACCATCCAAAACCACTACTCTAAGGGTGTAGTCATGACCCAAACCACTATCTCCTTTATTATTTTAATATATTTTTGTCTCAAAGTCAACAAGTGGAGGGCTGTGGTAATCATGGTTCAATTCATGCCAACCACCATCAATCAAGGAAGGGGGTGGTGTCAGGGGCGGATGTACCATACAATAAGGGGTAGCCCCCGCTAGCCCTTAACGCTCCGATAGTAGTGTAAATTTTAGAAAAATTTAACTTTTTTGACGTTTTTTCGATTTCGTTACCCCTTTTCTTTGAAACATTACCCATATGAAGATTTGTAGATCCGCCACTGTGGTATAGCCTTTTATTCAAGTGGAGGGCTGTGGTAATCATGGTTCAATTCATGCCAACCACCATCAATCAAGGAAGGGGTGGTGTCAGGGGCGGATGTACCATACAATAAGGGGTAGCCCCCGCTACCCCTTAACGCTCCGATAGTAGTGTAAATTTTAGAAAAATTTAACTTTTTTGACGTTTTTTCGATTTCGTTACCCCTTTTCTTTGAAACATTACCCATATGAAGATTTGTAGATCCGCCACTGTGGTATAGCCTTTTATTCATGTTTATAGGTGACGAATCATGTTTTAACCATAAGTTCCACACCCTTCAACCTTAGAGTACTTTACTGCCATAGAAATAACTTTCTATTTTAAGACGATATCGTATATATGTTCCTGAATGTCGGAGAATACAACAAGTGGCAAACAAAATCTATAAATAATGAACGAAAAACATTGATTTTTAGCTTTATGCCCTTTCGATTGCAACAATACAAAACCCTAACCATAAACCAATATGTGGTCGTGAATATATTCGATTAAATCTCTGATGATTTTTTGATTGTATACGGAATAAGTGAATAACAAAAGAAAACATACTAAGAAAAAATCTTATAGAACTCCTAAACAATAATATAAAATAAATAATCATTCACAATATTTATTTGGGGATTAAAATGGTAACATTAATGACGAAAATACTAGTTATCTAAATTATTGATTATTTTTTCACTTTTTACATTGGTGACTAAATTCGGTCATTATCGGTTGATTTAGCTACGTTATTGGTACTCCCTATAATAACCGAAAGAGAAGACCCAAAACTATGAATGCGTTATATGTCCAAATGGATATGGAGACATGCGTCTTAAATCAATCGATGCCATAAAAACAAATACCAATACTGGTTCCGATAACACTGATATCGGTACCAATGTTATTTGGCAAGAATTGGTTTGCTTTTTTGGTATCAGCACTCGTATAACTTATGATACCAAAAAACTTTATTTTGAATACATCTCCGTTTTTAACAAAATTTCGAACAGAATATCAAGGGAAAAAATAAGAGTAAATTGCACAAAACATCCTTTATGTTTCCTCAAACTTGCAGGTTCCAGCCTTAATGTTTAAAAGTTGCTAAAAACAGTCTTTAAGTTTATTTTTGTTGCAGGTTCAATCCTTTACAGCTAACCACGTTATTTTCTTCAGTTAAGTTCCCTCACATGCATAACATGTGAGGGTATATTCGTCATTTTGGTTGATCATGTGAGGGAACTTAACTGAAGAAAATAACGTGGTTAGCTGTAAAGGATTGAACCCGCAACAAAAATAAACTTAAAGGTTGTTTTTAGCAACTTTTAAACATTAAGGCTGGAACCTGCAAGTTTGAGGAAACATAAAGGATGTTTTGTGCAATTTACTCAAAAAATAATTCACAATGGTGTATTTACTTTTAAAAACAGATTAACGGACGAAAGTTATCAGAGAAAAATTATATTAAATTAAAATTAAATGTGTTACCTTGTATATTATTTATAGTACAAAGAGTTAGAAACTGAAAAAAAATGTAATCTAATAATATTAAAACAATTATCATCTAATTTATTTTTTATCAGCATCAAATAAAATTACCTAACACAAATGTAATCAATTCAAGTTGGGCCCGACCCAGGTGTCACCACCCCTCCCCAAATCCCTTCCCGTGTAGTCTTAAAAATAACCCAGCATAAAAATTAGCACACACATTTTTTTTAAGAACATGTATCTGTTGGACTTGAGACATATAGAGTTTTCATCAGGCGTAACATACGGGTTTGATTTAGAGATGGGCATAATCGGGTTTTATTATTACCCGGAACCGGTTCTGCTTGGATGTCATTGGAACCGGGTATGGTGTGGAACCGGGTCCAGAAACTGGACCCGGGTAGGAACTGGACCCGGTTCTATATTCTTGGGTGTGAACCCGGGTAGGAACTGGACCCGGTTCCACACCATACCCGGGTTCACACCCAAGAATATGGAACCGTGTAGAACCGGGTACGGGTATTATGGAACCGGGTATGGTGTGGAACCGGTTCCTGACAGTAAAACCCGACTTTTTACTGTTCAGAACCGGTTCCTGACAGTCGAAAACCTGACTTTTACTGTTCAGAACCGGTTCCTGACAGTAAACCCTGACTTTTTATTGTTCAGAACCGGTTCATGACAGTCGAAAAATCTGACTTTTACTGTTCAGAACCGGTTCCTGACAGTCGAAAAATCTGACTTTTACTGTTCAGAACCGGTTCCTGATAAAAATGTTACCGTTTAAAACCGGTTCCTGACAGTCGAAAATCTGACTTTTACTGTTCAGAACCGGTTCCTGATAAAAATGTTACCGTTAGAACCGGTTTCTGATAAAAAATGTTACCGTTGGGAACCGGTTCCTGGCAGTCGAAATCGGTTTTTTTTTATATAAACCCCTCCCTACTTACCATTTCAAAACTTAACACTCACCATCATCAACTTACAAACTCAACCTTCTCAAAAATCTTGCAAAATACCTATGGCATGCAACGAAGAAGTTGTTACTGTCTTAGAGACGAAAAGAAACCCAGCTATATGGAAGAATTTTGATCTCTGTTTAATGTCCGACAGCCAAGAGATGGCTAGATGCAAAGCTTGCGGAAAATTTATGAAGGCCGCAGCCAACTCAACCCTTAAGAAACACACTGAGCGGCATTGCCCAGTGACGAAGGCAAAGAAAAATGAGACGGGAGAAGGTTCCGGCACCGGTTCTTCAAATGTTTGATGTAACCGTTTGGTTTGGTGTTTTAATAAAGTTTGTGTAATGTTTCTTTCTATTGTGTTTGTTATTTTTGTGTTTCTTTCTATCGTTAGTCTCCACTTTTTCGGCTATAACCGGTTCCAAAGGTAACATTTTAACGGTATAACCGGTTCCTTCTAGAACTGCATTTCCGGGGTACTGATGGAACCGGGTACTAGTGAAACCGGGTACGGGTAGGAACCGGTTACTACCTGATTCAAATGGTAAAATTGTGGAACCGGGTTGGAACCAACGGGTATTTTGAACCCGGAACCGGTTCTACTTAATGTCGGGTAGGAACTGGAACCGGTTCCAGTTCGGTTCTACCGGTTCGGGTTCGGAACCGGTTTTTATGCCCATCTCTAGTTTGATTCTATTATATATTTTTAATTCTTAAATATATATATATATATATATATATATATATATATAGTTTTCACCAGATGTAATACGGGTTTGATCATACTATATATTTTTAATTCTTAAATATATATATATATATATATATATATATATTTAAAAAAGAGTCATATTTATGGCTCATTTTTCATTTATTCTTATGTTTTCTAATATATAAATATGTATTAATTCAAATGTATTATCTTTTGTTTTTTAAATTGAGTTATTGATTTTATCTTACAAGGGCCCGCTTCTTCTGTTCGCACAGGGCCTAAATTTTTTTCAAGAATTTTCATAAACGGTCTTGTATAACTTATAAATTTACTATCAACTATACCCAAAGCGTCAAACTTTGAAGCAACAGTAAGACCATTTTCATCTGATTTAGAGTTTATCAGTTATTAACACCAAAAGCCTGAATGCGACAAACTTTAAAGCAACAATAAAATTATTTCCATATAGTTTAGAGTTTATGGACCCGAGTTACGAAAACAGCCTATTATAAAAATGCAAAATGCAAGATATAGATACGTAAATCAAGTTAAAGTTGTCCCTAGCTAATTAATCACAAGCAGTTGTGGATTCAGAAAATCTTCGTTAGGGTAACGTTTTATATAAAAGAGATAACGAAATAAAAAAATGTCAATTTTTTTTACAAATTTACACTATCGTTAGAGAGCTAAAAAGTAACGGAGACTATCTACCAATAAGGAGATCCGCCCCTGACCACTAGAAGATAATTTGCAACACGTATAATAAAAATATCAAAAGCGTAACTCGTTGTAATGATTGAACCCGATAAGAACCCAATTTCCACCGGCCACGTCTCTTGGATACACCGAATCTTAAACCTCTACGTGTACCTCCTTCATGGCTGGAGGGTCCTGTTCCCGTACTTGACCGCCGAAATCCACCACTTTCACGTCACCCGTCACACGTGTCCCCCCTTATACATATCACATTCAACCCAACCCATCTCAAACTTCATATCATAAAATGCTCCTTTGAGGACATGATGCTGAGTAATAAGAACAACATGGATCGTATGATATCTTCATCCCCGTCGGTTAGTAGTTGCCGGCAAGCCGCGGGTTGTCCCGATAAAGCCGAGGTTATCTTAGCCCGACGGAGACGAACCGAGTTGAGGCGGTTGAAGGTGTTATCACATGGGGATGATAGTTTAGTGAAGAGAAAGCCGTTTTTAAAAGTTCAAGATTCGTCACTGCGTGAACGTGGTCATGATCATGACCATGGTTATGATTTTCCGCATCGATGTTCGGTGATCGGGAGGCGGAGGGAGATGGAGGACGCGGTGAGTGTGGAGCTCGGGTTCGTCGAGGTTTCGAACTCGAGGAGGTTTGATTTTTTGGGGTTTATGATGGTCACGGTGGATCGCGTGTCGCGAGCGGTTGCATAAGTTGGTTGCGGGGGAGATGTCGGCGAGGAATGTGAGTGAGGAGGGGGTGATTGGGAGGGTTTGATGGTTGGACGGGTTTGCGAAGATGGATGAGGAAGTTAATGAGACGGATGTTGTTGGGTCGATGGGTTCGACCGCGGTTGTGGCGGTTGTTGGGGATGAGGAGATTGTGGTTGCGAATTGTGGGGATTCGAGAGCCGTACTTTGTCGGGGCGGGGTTGTGGTGCCCTTGTCGAATGATCACAAGGTGGTTTGATAAATCTCACGTCCCTAAAATCTTATTATCATAACGTTTTTACATATATCTCTCTATACATATATAAAAGAGAGACAGAGAGGGGAAAGGGTGTGTAACACCCTAATTCTTTTAGTACCTTGATAATTAGTCATCGATAATAATGATTTTATTTTAATTAATGTTTATATTTTGTTATGTAGCCGGATAGACCCGATGAGCTAGAAAGGATTGAACACTCGGGAGGAAGAGTGGTGAATTGGAACGGGCAACGTGTACTCGGAATTTTATCTACTTCAAGATCAATAGGTACATAAAAGCGTTGGAACGTATAACCAATTTTAAATATAGAACTGTGTAAACTAAATAAGTACCAACAATATGGGGTATTGATAAAAAAATTGGAGTGTACGCTCTGTGGTTTATATCCCGATACATCACTGATTGGTGTAAAATATCGGTCAGATTATCAGTACTGATAATATCGGCGATATATCACCAATTTTCCTGATATCAGTACCTTTCATTTTAGTTCTACGATTCATCTTTTTCTTATTGCTGCTATTAGTGTTTTAAATCTTAATTGTTAGTTGTTAGTGTTAAATGTTAGTCTTTTAAGTCTTAGTCAATTCCTACTTGCTACAATTGTTAGTGTTTTGCAAGTTGCAAAAGATTTATTTGTTAAAAGTCGGAGAGTATACTGAACTGTTAGTGTTAAATTGCTATATATATAAATTTACCATGATATTAAAATTATCGATATTCCATCGTGATAACCGGTATCTCTAATATCAATCCTTGACTGATATTCAATATTTTACCGCATTAACTACTTAGATTGTACGATTACACAACCACGTGGTTTTTTTATTTATTTATAGGTTGTTGGTTATGTGTTGAGTGGTTGGAAAAGTTGGATTTGAATTTAAAACTTTTCTTTTATTAATAAGCATTAAATTATAAGAAAGTAACGTGTATATGATATGTAACTATGCAGGTGATCAACAATTAAAACCATATGTTATAGCAAAACCAGAAGTTATTGTAAAGAAAAGAGAGGACCATGATGAATTCATAATATTAGCTAGTGATGGTTTATGGGATGTGATATCTAATGATTTGGCGTGTCATGTTGTGAGAAAATGTCTCGTTGGAAGGATTATTTGTCGAAGGAGATCGAACAATAGCAAATAGGGGTGTGAATTTTGACACGACCCGAAAACCCGACACGAACCTGACACGAAATTCGCGGGTTTAGGTTTCGTCTAAACGGGTTCGGGTCAGTTTCGGGTTGAACCCGCGAACCCGTTTAGGTTAACGGGTCAGGTTCGGGTCAACCTGGTCGGGTTGGCGGGTTGACCCGTTTAACACATTTATACTATATTGTATTTTTTATAATATATTTTATGTCATAAACTAAATGGAGCGTGTATTTTATGTCATGATTATAACTTACAAAGAGAAATTAACATAGATTTTATAATTTAAATATGATAACATTATATACATTTGTGTTTTTTTAAGTAATTTTTATTTTAATATATTAATTTCAGAATAAAAATTAAAAAATTCGGGTTAAACGGGTCGTGTTCGGGTCAACCCACGAAACTTCGGGTCGTGTTCGGTTCATATATATGATACGATTTTCGGGTTCCGGTCGGGTTCGGGTTCATGTAAAATTTTTGGGTTCGGGTTCATGTAAAATTTTTGGGTTCGGGTCGGGTTGAACCCGCCAATCCGCGAACACGACCCGTTTAGCACCCCTAATAGCAAATACAGAATCACAAATGCGGCTGTGGTTTTAACGGAACTTGCAATGGCTCGCGGCAGTAAAGATAATATAAGTGGTGTTGTTGTGAATCTTAAGATTAGATCTCATGTTGTTGGTGATACATGAAATTTTCATGTTTTTTATGACATTTGTAACAATATATCATTTGTAACTGTTTTTTTTTAATCTTTTTGATAATAGAATCAAGTACATAGATTTCAAACAATTTGAAGTGCTAAAAGCTGTTCTTTATATGAAGAAACAATCAAGGTTATGTTGGAGTTGAGTGGTTTTGTATAATGTGTTTTTCCTAACATGTCTACCGTTCCTTGGATAAATTTTCTAAACCGATTGCAAAGGGTAGGGCTGCATATGAACCGGACGTTTAATGAATAGTTCGTGAAACGTTCGGTGTTCGGTGGGAATTCCGTTTACGTTCGTTTATTAAATGAATGAACATGAACAAAAAAAATCATCTAACTAGTCAGGTGAACGAACACGAACAAATGTCTCGTTCATTCAATTGTGTTCCTAAAAGTTCGATAATGTGTTCATGAATGTTCATTCATTTATGTTTATTGATGTTCGTTTGTTTATGTTGTTCATCAAATATTTTTGTACCTTTATTTATTTTATCTCAATTTTTATATTCTTTATTTCTTATTTATATTATTACCCTAACAAAAAAATAGAAAAGTCTATTTCCACCCACCTATAGCCATAGCCACCACCGCCTTCGTTGATTCTATATTTGTTCATGAAGTGTTTGTGAACACGTTCATTTTCTTAATAAACGAACATGAATTTCTTAACAAAGAAACACAAAAAAGGCTTTATTCGTGTTCGTCCGATTCATTTAGAGCGCTAATAAAAAAAGCCCATCATCATACCCCAATTTTTTTTACACCTAACTCTTTTTTGCGTCGTTCTTCTTACTTTATCAAAACAACTTTCCCTTCTTTCTTTATCAAATTATCTATTTTTTTCAGGGTTAATTACACAAATAATCTCTAAATTTTTTTCCAAGTAACACCTTTCGATTTTAATGTTTAAAAGGTGCAAATGTGGAGTTTTAAGTGACAGTTTTATATCATTTTTTATATTTAAGATTAATTTTAGTTAAGTTCAACTAAAATGATTAGAATACTCTTTATATTACCAAATTATTGTTGTATTATACTAAATAGCAGAGGCGGACCTATCTTATTGGTAGGGGTAGCCTTCGCTACCCCTTGTCACTCCGACGGTAGTGTAAATTTTTGAAAAATTTGACATATTTTTGATTTCGTTACCCCTACGAAGATTTTCTGGATCCGCCACTGCTAAATAGCTAAACCAACACCTTTTCTTTCCTCTACCATGTGGCGGATTCTATTCTGCCATCGTGCCTAGATTCTCAAATCAACCATTAGTGACAGAAGATGGTTTTAGTGACGAAAATTGCGAACCAGATGGTGTGGGCTGGAGAAAAAGTTGAAAAGAGAGAGATATAAGACTTCGAGGTGGATATTTTAATTATCTTATAATAAGTCACATTAATGCCCGTCTAATTAATAAATATGGTTAATTATATACATAACCAACTAGAGATCAAATTACTCAATTCAATCTCTTCATAGCTCTACACACTTAAATCCTAACACAATTCATTACCTCTTCAAAGCATTCCATCCATTTTTTCCCTCAACGATAGGGGTGTGCACAGGTTCGGTTATTAGTATCAACCGTAACCATAATTGAAGTCATCGGTTATCAGTTTGGGTTTCGGTTAATTCGATTAATTTATTAGTTTTCGGTTCGGTTAATAACAAAATCAAACAAGGGCTGAAAGTTTTACTTGAAATACATGTAATGGAGGTATATATATACATGAAATAGATATATAAATACATGAAATAGATGTATAAATAAATAAATTATGTATAAATAATGAAATGGAGTATAAATACATGAAATGAAGTATAAATAAAATACATGAAATAGAGATATAAAAGCTAAAATATATAAAAAATATAAATGTTCGGTGTAATTCGTAAAATGGTACAAAAAATAACGATAACTGATTTTGTTAATCGGTTTCGGTTAATTTCGGTTAACAGATGGTACAAAAAATAACCGATAACTGACTTTTTGTTAATTCGGTTTCGGTTAATTTCGGTTGGTTAATTCGGTTCGGTTTCATCGGTTTTCGGTTAACGCTTTGGTTATTACTCACCCCTATTCAACGATACAAACACAACCAGCTTGATGTTAAGTGATCATAATTGAAGACGGTCGATTAGAAGGAGGAGATTAGGGGTTGAGACTGGCGATGAGTCGTGGAGATCGTGTGACTATGGGTAGTGCAAGAGTAGGGTGGTGGTGCGACGGTAGGATGGTGGTGTGATGTAGGGTTTTATTATTATTATGGAACTGAACTGAATCGCCGATGTGTACGTGTTGAACGATATTTATGTGTTTTATTGATTTGATTTATTTTATTTTATTTATCTCTTTCGTTAATTAATTACGTGAGCATGTTTAACAAAATAAAAAAAAAATGCCATAAGGATAGTTTACCTGCTTTTCGGTTAATCATATAACACTAACACATAAAATAAACTTCAATGACTTAATTAAACAATTTTTTTTTTTAGGTGACTGATTCAAACACTACTGAAACTTAGTTACGATTCGTAAAAGAAACAATAAAAAATTCGATGTGAATGCTCTTACAGACACCATATTCACTCTCTCTAGAACTTTCTAGCTTTCATCATTCTTAACCGTACCATTATATAAAATCACATACCAAAACAAACCAACACCTCACCATTTCAAAAATTTAGGGGTTTTTGCTAAAATTAGGGTTTCTTTCATTCATCCATCACTCCCGTTTGAACTGGTATTCACCATTTACTCATGTCATTCATCTGACGTATGCAAACATTTTATTCGTAACCCTAGGTTTCCGGTTTCAGTTTCATTATTCGATGTTTAATACTGAATTTCGTTTATAACTTTCTTGTTATCATGATTATGTTGAATCTATCGGATTTATCTTCAGTTTCTTGTTTTGTTTAGTGGCGGGTTTTGTTAATCGATTCAGTCGTAAATTTGTATATATTATTGAAATGAACGGACCTAATTGCATGCTTTTTGTCTGATCATTGTTTGTTTGCGCACTCATTGGGTTTATAATAGGGATTGTAGTTTTGAAATGATGAACATGCGGTTAAAAGTAAGTTAGATTCATTATTTTGGTTTTTGTGATTGTTAAGAAAATATGTAGGTTAGTTAAAGGCCTGTGTTCTGTGGTTAAGAGAAGAATGAGCAGATTACGACTATAACCGAACACTAGACTGGCGCGAACCGGTTTGGTTTCGAAAGACTGTGTCTTTTCTAGTTCATAGTTGTCAATAGCGGCTATAGCGCACTATGTAGCGATGCGCCCATATTGCGCTATAGGGTCCTTAGCGACAAATAGCGACTTTTTCTGTAATTTTTTTTTGATAGATATAAATAGCAATGCTCATTAGGGTTTTTTTCGGTTTCATGACTGAAAAAAGGAGTGTCTTTAAAATGAAATATACATGTAAAATAGCGTATTTTGATAAACTATACATGTAAAATGTTTCTTAAATTTTTTACTACTTTATTGCTAAACATGAAATAGCAGGCACTATTTCATCACTGTAGCTACGTAGCATATAGGTAGTTTGTCGCTATTTACCCCTAATCGATTTTGACAACTATGTTCTAGTATGGGGAAAAGACGGTTTAAACTAATAGAACCAAAACCCCTTTAAAATGACCAAATGTACTTGCGGTCCAGTCCAACTTGGTTCTAGTTTGGTTCCTCGGTTTTGTCTGCCTGTACATGTTTTTATTCATCTCAAGATATCTTAGTGACCTCTAATTTTGTCTTATATGTGTATATCTTGTCTATATGCATGTCAGAGTTATGGACCACATTTTTTGACCATTGTTACTTCACCTACATTGACATGATGATTGTATTTACTGACTTGTATATTCTTGATAAGTGAGGTTTTCTTTTGTTTGTTTCTTGATTGCTTGTGGTTGGAAATTGGTCAGTTTCATGATAATCAGAACAGATATTGAGCATCAGTGCTAAATCTCATGGAGTGCAATAAAGATGAAGCCGTTAGAGCGAAAACAATCGCAGAGAAAAAGTTGGAAGATAAAGATTACGCTGGTGCAAAAAAGTTCACTTTGAAATCGCAAACCCTATATCCCGAACTCGATGGTATATCTAAGATGCTGATAACTCTTAATGTATACATCGCTTCAGAAAAGAAGGTGAACGGTGAGTCAGATTGGTACGCGGTACTCGATGTAAAACCGTCTGATGATGATGAGACTATTAGAAAACAGTATAGGAAGATGGTGCTCATGCTTCATCCTGATAAAAACAAGTCAGCTGGTGCGGATGGTGCGTTTAAGATCCTTTTGGAAGCGTGGAATTTGTTGTCTGATAGCTCCAAAAGATCGGCTTATAACCAGAGACGAAAAATCGTACCAAATATTTCGTTTCAAAACGTGCGTCCATCACCATCTTCACCTTCCTTTGTCAATGTAGTTCATAGAGCAACTTCAAAGCCACAAGCCCGGCCCAAAGCTAAACCAAAAGCCCAACCCAAACCAAAAGCCCAAGCCCAAACTCCACCTCCATCTCGTGCTCCGGCTCCAGCTGCACGTCCAGTTTCGAGCGGGAAGGACACCTTTTGGACGGTTTGTCATGGATGCATGATGCATTATGAATACTATAAATTGTATCTGAATCAAACCATTCTCTGTCGCAGTTGTAACAAGCCATTTCATGCAGTAGAAACAGTAGCACCGGTTAACGTGCCTAACCCGCCTAAGCCAGGTGGCTTAGGCAATAAAACTAACGTCCGCCCGTTGAGACCAGAGGTGCAGTTTGGCATGCCCTCGTCTGGTGCATCAAAAGCTGCAAATTTTGGTGAGAAGGTTAACATGAACAGAAAGTGTGAAGAGTTTAACGCGCAGCGGCTCACAAAAAGGCAGAAATACTAAGATGGTGGTCGGTAGTCGTATGATGTAAAGGTCGCAGCCCCGTATCAAAGATCTGGCAGGATTTGACGAGTGTGGTGCGCTTGCAATCGTGTTCTTGATTTTGACGTGCACGGATTTTTAACGTGGATCTTACTGAAATGTTTCCACGGTTTATCATCTACGGTGGGTAGATTTTTGTTAAACGGAGGCTTAATTTTTGTAAAGAAATTAGTGCTTTTGGTGCGAAAGTTGCTATGATATAACCTTAGTTCTGAATGAAGTCGATGTTAATTTCTAGCATAGTTCTGGTCAAGTGACTGCTAGTTTTATGATGGATATTGATATAAATCTAAGGGTAAGGGTATGTTATTCATAAAAGAAAAGAGTCATTAATTTCATCAGTGACATTCCTGACGAACCAACGGAGACGCACCCCTCTTCCTCATTCCCTTTCCTTTCACGTTCGTGAGAGACGCACCCTTCTTCCTCATCCCCTTTCATTTCACATTCTCTCACGAACGTGTCTGTCGGACAATCCTCCACGTCTAGCTCAACAAAACGTCACATGCCTTCTCTCCTTCCTCGCAACTCAATTAGAGATGCTCTTATCTAAATGTTAATCTAATACATAGAAGGATTTCTATACAAAACCACGTCTAGGCAGAGAATTATAACAATTGCATAAACACGTATATACAGTATTTTAACTACAATATCTAAGATAGCTAACAATACATATAGTCTACTTTGTTTTTTCTTTAGATTATATTTCGCCACCACTACATTGAATTGTTTATACTTTTAAGGTACTTATATTTGTACTCTTTATCGTAATTTTCTCTTCTAAATTCAATTCCTTCATATATATGTATGTATATATATATAAACACACATATATATACATATATACATATATATAGGGGAAGGTTTAAATGAGAACGCTAAATATCGTTTGAAACCGTGAGAACGAATAAAAAAACGCGAGAATTTGGTCAAAAACAGTTCAAATTCAAAATTTCTTTTTACACTTATCGTTATTATTCAAATAAAATGTTAGAAATTTAATTTAACGAATAAATTTACGTGAATTCGAAAATAAAGAAAATTTACACATGTGTAAATTTGCCATTTACACATACTTAAAAAAATCTAGTAAGTGTAATTTTGAGAGGATAAATGAACTATTTGATGTTGTAAATTCTGTTTTTTGATAGTGTATCTAAATTACAATGACGTTTGTATAAAAAATGGTTTTGATTTGTTTTTCATTTGTTCTCACGGTTTTCGCGATATTTAACCTTTTCATTTAAACCCTCCATATATATATATATATATATATATATATTATATATATATGTGAAAGATAAAACGAAAACTCACTTGAGTTGAGAAAGCTCAAGAAAACCTTATGTAACATTTTTGTTTTTTTTTTTCTAAAAAATAGGGGAATGTAACATTAATGTACTTGAACATTTTTATAAAAAAAATAAAAACACGCCTACTTGTTTTTTTTAAAGTTCAAAATTTGTATGTTACGTTTTTTGGACATATATATTATGTAACATGAAATTTTTAACATTTCTTTAAAAATAAACTACTCGGCTTTTTTTGTGTTTCTTTTATAAATAATGAATAAAACTATAAAAATAAAAAAATAAAAGTGATGGTGATTGTATAAATTAATCTGGATATAGGGGTAAATACATCATAATAATGTATCATATACACTACGACGAAACACGCAGGTCGGTCCTTCGACGTGTCGTCAATCTGCAGCAAGTTGATGTGCGATTTAGGGTTCATAATCATAAATCGGACATAAATCATCACATAGATCTGGTGACTTCCTTATAACACTGTCAAATCTTATTCATATTCCCTCTTTAAATCACCATCTCCTTGATTCTAATTAGGTTTTCATTTCCTTCAATTAACTTTAATTTACAATTCAGTTTTTATTTAATTGATTTGTTTTTCATGAAATTGATGCTACTTGTGATGATCTGATTGCACAGTTATTACTGTTCTGTTAGGTCAGTTAATTAGGTTAAAACCTGAAGATATGAGTACTGTGATATAGGATCATGCTAGTTTGATTTGTTTCTGTTTTAGTGGAATATTGTAGCAGATAGTTGCAATCGAAAGTCGAATGTCGAAACAGTCATATGCACTAGGGCTAGTAGAGAACTGATTTTAAGTAGAGAACTATGCAGTTAATATCGCTGATATATCGGTCCTCTGGTAATATATCGGTACCTATAATATCGGCGATATTGACCGATATAACCAATATATCACCGATATTTGACCGATATAACCGATATATCATTGGATTATTAGTGTTAAATTGCTATATATATACATATAATATATATAAATTCTGCATGATACTAAAATTACCGATATCCGATATCTCACCGAGATAACCTATATCTCAAATATCGGTCCTTGACCGATATCTGATATTTTACCGCATTAACTGCATAGGTAGAGAGCGACTAGAACCGCGATAAAACTCGTGCATAGTGCTGATTAGTGATTACATGCAGAATGACGGTTATATGGTTCTTGTGTATCACATTTGAAGCAGTACATGAATTCAAGTTTTCTACTTATGCCAATTGATCTCTAATATTAACGTGCATCATTTACAAATATATCTACACACATGTGTAATTAATTGTTGGACTATCTCATTTTCTTTTAGATCTCAGAGGTGATCATATCCTTGGGAAAAAAAAGTAAATTTGCTACCTCGTTGTACGCACAAAATGTCTTCCGCTCAAGATCCATTTTATATTGTGAAGGAAGAAATTCAAGAATCTGTAAGTCATCTTTTTAAGCTTCGTATTGTTTCAGTTTATGATTGAACAAATCATCTAGTGCTTTGTAATCATAGAACCTTTATTTGTTTGATTTGAACAGAGACATTGATGAGCATTTTTTGTTTCTCAGATCGACACGTTGCAGGCTACGTTTCACCAATGGGAACACATCCCTGTAGCAAGTGCGGAGCAAACCCGACTTACAAAAGAACTACTTTCCAGTTGTGAGAGCATTGAATGGCAGGTATGCATTGGAAACATGATCAAGTGAATCAATCCATTTTTTTATTTCATGTGCTCGGGTTCTGAAAAGCTATTTTACTGATAGGAAGGTGGAAGAACTTGAAAAGGCTATTTCCGTAGCATCTAGAGACCCCGCTTCATTTGGAATCAATCAAGCCGAGCTTGATAGAAGGACTAAATGGACAAGAACTGCTCGAACTCAAGTAAAACATGCTTAATTTCCAATTTCCGATTCTTTTTTTTTTTGGTTTATTGTTAATGCAACAGTGTTGATCCAGGTGGGAAACGTTAAGAAATCAGTGACCGGAACCGGATATTCTACGTCGAGTGGATTGCGCGAAGAACTAATGAGGCTGCCAAACACACGTCACCAAGATCAGGCTAGTCATTACGTTGAAGATAATGATGATTTCATTACTTCAGAATCTGACCGTCAGATGCTTCTCATCAGGTAACATCAATTTTAACTTTTTTTTTACAGTAAAATGCCATTTTCGTCCCTGAGGTTTGACCACTTTTGCGACTTTCGTCCCGAGGTTTGTTTTTCCGCATCTGGATCCAAAAGGTTTGAAATCTTGCCATTTTCATCCAACTTGTTAACTCCATTTGTTTTTCTCTGTTAAATGAGGGGCATTTCTGTCTTTTTAGACCTTTTTTTGTTAAAATAAAAAAAGAAAGATCTATCTCTGTTGACTTTCTCCCCACCCAAACCCTTTAATCATCACAAAAAAATGTCTAAAAAGACGAAAATGCCCCTGACTTAGCGTTAAAAAATGGATGGATTAACAAGTTGGATGAAAATGGCAAATTTTTAAACCTTTTGGATCCAGATGCGGAAAAACAAACCTTTAAACAAAAGTCGCCAAACCTCAGGGACAAAAATGGCATTTTACCCTTTATTTTTTTTTCTAGATGTAGGATTTTTTTATTACAAAACCAATGCGTATATTGCTTTGTTTAGGCAACAAGACGAAGAGTTGGATGAGCTGAGTGCAAGTGTGGAACGTATTGGATCTGTCGGGCTCACAATACACGATGAACTCCACGCACAGGTACCGCCGTATTCACTAAAACTCGTTCTGGTTGAAGTTCGTTACAATTCACATGTGTAACAAGTTGTAACTCCCAACATAAATGTTAAATTTACGCTGATAATACTGCAGGAGAAACTTATAGATGAATTGGGCTCAGAGATGGACAGTACAACAAACCGTCTTGATTTTGTCCAGGTTAGTTCCATCTCACATAGATGTGCACAAAAAATGGTACCAACCGAGCAGAAAACCCGGTAACGTTAATTTGTCGGGTATTTTATATCCGTAACAGAACCCGATCCTACCCGTAGGGTATGTATAGGCCATAGGGTATACATTTTGAGCTCAATACCCGTACCCGGAACTGTACCCAATTTATACCCGAAAATACCCGGAACCGGTTATACCCTATACCCAAAACCGGTTATATCCTATACTCAATACCGGTTTTATTTTAGTACCCGATAAAAATTATTCTCACATGTGGCTATTTTAGCCTTCCAGCCCGTTATACACTAACGGGTTAAAGTGAGAAAAATAAGAAAAAAATAAGTGAACGGAAATCAGGTACGATCGGTCAAAAGACCCGGCATGTATTTTGAACGCATACAACGTACTAAATCATTTTTTTAATAAAAATATTTAAATTTGAAATAACATGTTTTCTGTAGGGAAGTGTGTTTTACAAATTATTTATGAAAAATAAAAATTAGTTTAATATAAAATGTTCCAAGATGACCTTGAATGCTTCGACCCAGTGATGTTGTCTGGATCCACTCATAATATTCAACGATAACGTTACGCGTTAATCATGAACTCAAATTGTTGCAGAAAAAGGTGGCGGTGGTTATGAAGAAGGTTAGCGCGAAAGGCCAAATGATGATGATCTTGTTCTTGATCGTTCTGTTTATCATATTGTTTGTGTTGGTTTTCTTCACCTAGGTCTACCGAGGTTAATATTCGTTTGTGCATGAGCTTTGTCATATGGATTTGGGTCTTAAAATAAACACACTGTTATAGTAAGGAGCAAATTTTGAAACCAGGACTTATGTATATTGGATAGTAAAATAGTACATTGCGAGGTAACTTGCATATCAAGTAAAACGACAGCAAAACCGTATACTTAAGGTATGTATAACATCAAGAGACAAGTAAGTAGCTTGCATATCAAGTGAGACAAGGGATACAGTTGGACAATAAACAAAGACTTGAGGTAAACGAGTCACCTGAGCCCGAGCTCGTGGGTTGTTCTATGATGTTTACAACCTTCTTGCTCCATGCTGAGGAACAGAAGTCTAAATGAGTCAACATGTGCTTGCATAAGCTTGAACTCAACTCCTAAAGCTTTTGTCCAATGAATGTGTACTTTTACGTCTAATTTGGAGTTTGTGAATGTAGTTGTTGGGTATGTTTTTCTTGTTTTATAAAGAAAATAAACATAGAATTACTTCTTTCAACATGCACAACTGAGCACGTTCTGAACGTAAGATAGTGGGAGTCTTACTTGGGGAAGGGTGGCCTCCGTTACCCCTTGGCGCTCCGGCGGTAGTGTAAATTTTAGAAAATTTTGACTTTTTTTTACGCTTTTTCGATTTCGTTACCCCTTTTTTTAAAACGTTACCCGACAAAGATTTTCTAAATCCGCCACTGAACCCACTTTCTTCCACTATGGTTAACCGGTGTGTTATTTGATGAAATTCGTATGGTTAATAATGAAAAAGTGAAGTCGAAAAGGAAATAATGCAGTAAAGAAACACTACCCAAAGTTTAAAATAATAATAATAATAATTTAATAATTAATAATATAATAATCCGGCACCTTTGTAACATCCCAATTTTCTGGTACGATAATATAATTTTGAGAATAAATATGATTACTCATAACATTTCAACATTATTATGTGAAAATTAGATTTTAATAATTCAAAATATAACCTATTGGCGGATATTAATCCGTACTAACAACTGACCATGGACACTAATAATTTTAATTTTGTTACCCAAAACAATCCCAGTATAACTAATCATTAACTCAATTTTTTTATGACATGGCTTGAAATTCCAACCAACATGCTTATGACTGGTCAATGATAAGAAACTCCTTGTAAACTTAACCCTTGTTAAGCCCCCACCTTCAACTTCTCAAACACTACTCCCACTAAACACAACTATCTTGTTAGCAACCCTCCTTATTCTACTGAGATTGTGGAGGTTTCCAAATCATCACCTCCTTCTAACTTGGACACAAGGAACCCATGAAGAGGAATATCTCAAGTCTTTGTAAGGACTCATAGAACAAGTAAGAGTGTCGGAGATTCTCTTCCCTTTAGACTGTTCACTATCACAACTCAAACCAATTCAATTTTTCATTAAAAACTATTTTTCTCTCTCTTTCACTTACAGACCCAACTCAATTCATTGAGGCCATAGTTAAGGATAGCTTCTTTGAGGCCTTTCTCAACAGTGGGAACCCCAGGCGCGAAGAAACCATGGGTGATGAAGACGCAAGGGCAAGGCCCATGGCTTCATATCAATCCAAAGATACTCACACCAGGGTTGAAGATATTATGAAACTACAGGAATTGATTGATCTCTGTGCTAGGTTAACTACTAAAATGGCTTTTCTTACCACTATAGTAGCTACCCTTCAAGACAAACAATTAAAGCAGGATACTGAAATGGATAACCTTAAAGCTGAGCCAACTTTGATCAACTCTTCCTCTATCACACCTCACATTGATGGTGATGACCAAAAAAGGGAGATAATGATCCATTTGAATGAAAAGATGCTGATTGATAGGGAATTTACTAATACAAACTCATCAGAGTCTATGTCTCCAAGTTATTCAAGTGATGACGATGATGTTGATAACAACTTTGGTCCTAACCCATAGGTCATTGTTGTTTAAAGTGGCTCTAGTTTTCATTGTAAGGTGTGTGTGGTTTCATTTGTAACCTTGCAACTTGCATATTGAGAGGAATATACTTTGGCGCTTAAAGTAACTTTTGTGTTCTTATTGTTGTGGCAAAGTATTTCCTTTCATTATGTTTGTTTGCTCTTTTCATTGTGAGTCACAAAAATTCTTGTTTTGTTGTTACACAACTGATCGTAATCCAACAAAATTGTGTTTAACGCATTGCCGTATATAAATATAAATTAACTATGCATTAAACTACGATAAGGTACTTGTCAATTCTTAATAGTAAGACATGCCAAAAAGGGAGTTGAAAGCTAATCTGTTGCCCATATGGTCTCTAGAACGTAATGAATAACTTGTATATAACTTAATGTTTATGTACATGAATGAATATCTTGTACATGTGATGATTACAAATGAGAAATTGAAACCCTATTTATACTAATCAAAAAGTTGAGAGTGAAAAGACATGCCTTCCAGAATCTGTGTTGTTGGCATCGCATGGGAAGGGGCGTGTCTCCTGGAGGCGCCTTTTCCTTAAGTTTGTAGGTTACAAACTTTTACTTTGTCGCTTCCGGTCCTCGCACCTGTATACTATTCTAATTCACATCTTAAAACTAACTATTAATTATTTACATAACAAACCCTTGTACTTAGGATGTGAGGGATTAGAACTTCATTCACCCCCTAATCACGAAAATCCTTGAGTTGTTGTAGATCTTGAAATCCGAGCAGTTTTATCTTCTCGAATCACCTCGGTATTCAACGTTCCACATGGATCTTCTTATTCTCGAACCTTGTTCCTCACGAACTTGCTTCACGCGAGCACTTTGCTTCACACTTGTCTTGACCGTACTTGATTCGTATCACATGAAACTTTTCTTGTGTAGTTGTCTCAACCCGAACTCCACCTGGTCTTGAATAACTTGCCATTGCCATATAACTTAGTTTGAATTCATCTCGCATAAATTTTTAGACAATCTGACCCACTCAGATTCTTCTTGCGGTTGTATCACACAAAAATTCTTTCTTCGGACTCAGTCGCATGATACACATGTCTTTTGCTTGATTTATCTTTTTCACGGTTATCTTTCACAACGAGTTCTTCATTATTGATTGCTTCCCCCACAGATTCTTCACTTTTACCTGATCCACTCACTTGATTGTTTTATTTACCTTTCATAGGTTATCTCTCCGCATCACACGGTTTCTTCACTTTGATCGTATCGCACGACAATGTTTCCCATTTTTTAATTTTTCTTCGGTGTCTGGGCATATCAGAAGTGCCGGTTCATTATCTTCTTCTGTTCCAACCAAGAGTGTCCCATTTTCCTTGGTTTTCTTAGTTGGGCATTCGTAGACATAGTGCCTAAGTTTCCCATATCTTTAACAAGTGATTTTTGAATTATCTCTTATAACCGGTGTTTCTTTCTTGCTATCATCCCTTTGTGGTTTGTCGGTTCCTTCCGACTCATAAGAGATGTGTCCTTCCCCCTATGTTGATGATTGCTTCTCCCTCGACCTCGTGACGGACGGAATCTCCCTCGTCCACGATTTACAACATGTTGTCCATGACGCATATAAGAGCTCTTCTAGATTGTTCACATGGCCTTTTTTCTTTAACCTTATCCTTACTTCATATGTCTTTAGTCTTCCGACTACTTCTCTTAGCGTCATCGTGTCTAGATCGGAGTATTGTTCCATAGAGGCAACAATTTGAGTGAATCTATCTAGCACGACATTAGTAGTTTGCGTACCAGAGTTGGTTGACTTAGTGTTGTCCCTAATGCACTTGCCCTCGTTACAACACTGTTTATCTTTGCGAAGAAAGAATCCGTAGTGTGTCTTCTTTTATTTGCAATAACTCGAACTCTGACATGAGTGTTTGCAAACGCGCCTTTTGCACTCGGTCTACACCAACGTGTCTCGTCTTTAATGTGTTCCAAATCTCTCTTGCAGTTTTGCAATTTGCCACTTGCAAAACCACAACTTTCGGTATTGCTTGGAACAAGTATGTGATTGCTGACTTATCTTTCTTTATATCCGGTTCTGTATTTTTCGAGGGTTCAATCGTCTGCCAAAGTCCATTCGCTTGTAATATATTTTTGATGCGAATTGCACAAATCGTGTAATTTGTCGGTTTCAAAATTGGACATTGAAATTGGGAAAGAGAACTTCCTTCCTTTTGAATTACAATTTGTTGATTTGGTCCGGTTGTCCTAACATAATATCTAACCAAACGATTTTCGCTTTTGACAAACTTGCAATTAAACAACCTTACTTTCTTTGTTTCAAAAATTTTTGACCACTAATACGAACCAACTGTGCTGGTAAAATTAAATTCTCTTAAATTCAATTAACTTTCAAATCTTTAACCCGCGTATAACCGAACATCTAAACTTTCTAATTCGCACTAAACCCCCTGAAATCAAAACCAAGATTTCAAACAGAACCTGGTTCGACTCCTGAACCGAAAAATTGAAACTTGCGAATTGAAAAATTAATGATAAAACCTGATCGCGAATAACCCTGTGATTGGATGCCTTGCGTTTCGCGCGCCTAGAGCCTGATGCTGTGATACCAATTGTTGCCTAGAATGATCTTTGTTCTCTAGAACGTAATGATTAACAAGTATATAACTTGAAATGTTTTTGTACATGAATGAATATCCTGTACATGTGATGATTACAAATGAAAAATTGAAATCCTATTTATACTAATCCAACAATTGGGAGCGAAAAGATGTGTCTCTTAGTGAATCAATGCGTCTTCTTGATTCTGTGTTGTCGGCGTCGCTTGGGAAGGGGTGTGTCTCCTTGAGGCGCCTTTTCCTTAAGTTTGTAGGTTACAAACTTTTACTTTGTCGCTTCTGGTCCTCGCACTTGTATACTATTCTAATTCACATCTCAAACTAACTAATAGCAATTTATATAACAAATCCTTGTACTTAGAATGTGAGGGATTAGAACTTCATAATCTACCTTGATGATAGAGAAGCTACTTGACTAGTTAGAGAAAGCACGTTTGCTTGAGTTTAGAGAAATTTTTCATTTAATTTGAAGAAACCAAGGCGTCCTGTTAGGGTTTTTCTTCTTTTGGGAAATGCGTCGCAAATGTGTTAGCATTTGCGACGGATTTTATTGAAACTTCCATAGGAATTCAGGCAGTTTTGTGGTACGTAGTCAGTTTGTACAGTCTCCAATATACTTACACTATATGTTATCGACTAGCCTGGGTTAATCAAGTAGTTATTATATTGTAATAATATAAATTACCAACGCAACGTATATGGTTTTCACATCTTAAGACATATATATGCATGTGAAGGACAAAAAGACTCATTTATATATAGGCACACCCCTCCTATATCACACTGTAATAGCTATTATGGAGTGTAGGAATCTTTAATGTGTATCACTATATATACATGTCTTCTTGCATTGTTTCTTCAACCATATAGAATATAATTAATGTGCCATCAATGTATATAGAATCAATGCGAAATCATAGGGTTCCTAGCACCAACCCTACCACAATATGTGAAGATGTTTGACAAAAGTTTTTGGTTAATATGTCTTACGTAAATGGAATTGGAAATCGTTAAATAATTTTTTAAATTGTAATTCTTCTTTAACATATAAAAGCTTTAATTTTAAAAGGTGTTCTCAATCTCAAAGGGAATTTACATTAAAACAGAAGGTAAACATGCAACAAATTGCGACGCTAAACTTTTATTAATAGCCAAAGGTGTTGAGTCCAACTGGTTATGCATAATAATATTATGACCAAAATATCGATGAATGTAGTTTTTAAATAATTAGGAATTGAAGAAACTCGTGATTTATGCAGTAGAGACATAATTATCTTAGATTGTGTGCACTTATCCATTCAGATGTGATCAAATAAGGGTGACAATTTCTGACACTACCTGTAAAATAACATAAAAAAATGGTTTTGAGTCAGCTAACATAAACATGTTAATCCGAACACAACCTGTCTAATAAATGGGTTAACGCAAACACGACCCGTATAATAAGCGGGTAACTTGTTAAGCTGTTTAAGGGTTTTTATAAAGTTTCATTTGAATGAGAGTAATTGATTGTTTAAGTTATTAGGAAGTAACTAGGTATTAGTCATATTAAAAAACAAACATGAAATGGGTCGACACAAAACATTACTCAAACACGTCAACTTGAAACCCATCAATTCACCAATGCGCGCGACACAATTGACGACCCTGTGATCAAGGCCATAAACTAATTGGTTTAATTATTAGTTATTCAAGAATCCTCGTTTAAAGTCATCTCTATATATTTATAAATTATAGTTTAAGGATGATCAATCATTATCAATACAGAAGTTATACTAACCAAACATTCTACGCTAGTCTAATCTTTTTATAGGGGGGGGGGGGGTATTAGGGTTTTGAGCAATGTAATCAAGCACAACATCAAGACAACTCCTTTTGTTTTATGGTTTAGCCTTCCTTATATTCTAGGCATCATGCCTAAAGAGTCAAGTTTAACATCGCATGCACCGCGTATGTTCTCAATATCAGATTACTATCACAAAGGAGGGTGAGATTCCAGACCGAAAAACAAAAATTAAGGCAGGTAAAGGTTAGCAGAATGTCTGTTGAATGTGTTGAACAAGTTCCTCAGCACTTAGTTTGCATTCAACTCCAATCTACCATAAAGCAAAGGCAAGAAATCGATCAATCAAAATTATAGTAACAACTAATAGTGTAAAATCAATAGAAATAAACTTCTTTAAGAAACATTTAGCTTATAATTAACTGATACAGTTTTAAAATTATGTTTGATCTACTACTAGGTTAACAAGACAAAAGAAGATAATATATGAGGTAAAAATGATATCCCAAATATATGTAATATTTGTTTGTTGTTGTAGTGATCAAAGATACCTTACCAATATTTTTTTGAAAGGCGAAACTTCTATTAAAAAAAATAGAAAACCAGGCTAGTAAGCAACCGGAACCCGAAGTTACAATATTACATCACTGATATTAAACTATGAAAAATAATTCTTTGCATTCAAAATTTAAAGGGATATCCCAAAACTATGTAATATTGTCTAGATCCTTATAAAATATGACAATGTATAAACGATGATTTAAGTATTAAACTCCAAATTTATTTGATAAAATTTTCTAAACCAGTAAAAATAAGGAAAAAGAGAACAAAAACTGAGTAAATGTTACTCAAAATTGATATTTATGAGACACTAAAAGCATGCATGCGTTTCATATGATAATGAAGCATGCAAAATTCTAAGAAAAAAATAAAATTATATCTTTGGCTTACCTTGATGGTGAAGGAGTTAACCATGGCTTCATCAACAACACTAACGTTGACCTGAAGAACCTCAAGACTTAGATTTTCAAGTACTTCAACTACTTTTGTTGCTTGCCCCGGTATTCTATTTGAGCAAGTCTTCACAAGAAGATCACCACCCACAAACTTAACCTCAACTTCAGCAATGGCTGACCTCGAATTAGCCACAAGCTCGTTAGAATGATCTGAGTTTGTGAAAGAACCAGCCGGTGAAGTGTCAAATGATGGTGCATTGAATGGATGTGACATGGGTCTGTAGGGGCTTGCTGGTTGGGGGGTTCTGGGGCTAATTGGCAAGCTTAGTCTAGGGCTAAGTGGCGGTTTTCGAGGGCGTGTCTCCTGGAGGCGCCTTTTCCTTAGTATGTGTTGTTGGCATCGCATGGGAAGGGGCGTGTCTCCTGGAGGCGCCTTTTCCTTAAGTTTGTAGGTTACAAACTTTTACTTTGTCGCTTCCGGTCCTCGCACCTGTATACTATTCTAATTCACATCTTAAAACTAACTATTAATTATTTACATAACAAACCCTTGTACTTAGGATGTGAGGGATTAGAACTTCATTCACCCCCTAATCACGAAAATCCTTGAGTTGTTGTAGATCTTTAAATCCGAGCAGTTTTATCTTCTCGAATCACCTCGGTATTCAACGTTCCACATGGATCTTCTTATTCTCGAACCTTGTTCCTCACGAACTTGCTTCACGCGAGCACTTTGCTTCACACTTGTCTTGACCGTACTTGATTCGTATCACATGAAACTTTTCTTGTGTAGTTGTCTCAACCCGAACTCCACTTGGTCTTGAATAACTTGCCATTGCCATATAACTTAGTTTGAATTCATCTCGCATAAAGTTTTAGACAATTGGATCAGGTAAAAGTGAAGAATCTGTGGGGGAAGCAATCAATAATGAAGAACTCGTTGTGGAAGATAACCGTGAAAAAGATAAATCAAGCAAAAGACATGTGTATCCTGCGACTGAGTCCAAAGAAAGAATTTTTGTGTGATACAACCGCAAGAAGAATCTGACCCACTCAGATTCTTCTTGCGGTTGTATCACACAAAAATTCTTTCTTCGGACTCAGTCGCAGGATACACATGTCTTTTGCTTGATTTATCTTTTTCACGGTTATCTTTCACAACGAGTTCTTCATTATTGATTGCTTCCCCCACAGATTCTTCACTTTTACCTGATCCACTCACTGGATTGTTTTATTTACCTTTCATAGGTTATCTCTCCGCATCACACGGTTTCTTCACTTTGATCGTATCGCACGACAATGTTTCCCATTTTTTAATTTTTCTTCGGTATCTGGTCATATCAGAAGTGCCGGTTCATTATCTTCTTCTGTTTCAACCAAGAGTGTCCCATTTTCCTTGGTTTTCTTAGTTGGGCATTCGTAGACATAGTGCCTAAGTTTCTCATATCTTTAACAAGTGATTTTTGAATTATCTCTTATAGCCGGTGTTTCTTTCTTGCTATCATCCCTTTGTGGTTTGTCGGTTCCTTCCGACTCATAAGAGATGTGTCCTTCCCCCTATGTTGATGATTGCTTCTCCCTCGACCTCGTGACGGACGGAATCTCCCTCGTCCACGAGTTACAACATGTTGTCCATGACGCATATAAGAGCTCTTCTAGATTGTTCACATGGCCTTTTTTCTTTAACCTTATCCTTACTTCATATGTCTTTAGTATTCCGACTACTTCTCTTAGCGTCATCGTATCTAGATCGGAGTATTGTTCCATAGAGGCAACAATTTGAGTGAATCTATCTAGCACGACATTAGTAGTTTGCGTACCAGAGTTGGTTGACTTAGTGTTGTCCCTAATGCACTTGCCCTCGTTACAACACTGTTTATCTTTGCGAAGAAAGAATCCGCAGTGTGTCTTCTTTTATTTGCAATAACTCGAACTCTGACATGAGTGTTTGCAAACGCGCCTTTTGCACTCGGTCTACACCAACGTGTCTCGTATTTAATGTGTTCCAAATCTCTCTTGCAGTTTTGCAATTTGCCACTTGCAAAACCACAACTTTCGGTATTGCTTGGAACAAGTATGTGATTGTTGACTTATCTTTCTTTATATCCGGTTCTGTATTTTTCGAGGGTTCAATCGTCTGCCAAAGTCCATTCGCTTGTAATATATTTTTGATGCGAATTGCACAAATCGTGTAATTTGTCGGTTTCAAAATTGGACATTGAAATTGGGAAAGAGAACTTCCTTCCTTTTGAATTACAATTTGTTGATTTGGTCCGGTTGTTCCTAACATAATATCTAACCAAACGATTTTCGCTTTTGACAAACTTGCAATTAAACAACCTTACTTTCTTTGTTTCAAAAATTTCTGACCCTAATACGAACCAACTGTACTGGTAAAATTAAATTCTCTTGAATTCAATTAACTTTCAAATCTTTAACCCGCGTATAACCGAAAATCTAAACTTTCTAATTCGCACTAAACCCCCTGAAATCAAAACCAAGATTTCAAACAGAACCTGGTTCGACTCCTGAACCGAAAAATTGAAACTTGCGAATTGAAAAATTAGAGATAAAACCTGATCGCGAATAACCCTATGATTGGATGCCTTGCGTTTCACGTGCCTAGAGCCTGATGCTGTGATACCAATTGTTGCCTAGAATGATCTTTGTTCTCTAGAACGTAATGATTAACAAGTATATAACTTGAAATGTTTTTGTACATGAATGAATATCCTGTACATGTGATGATTACAAATGAAAAATTGAAATCCTATTTATACTAATCCAACAATTGCGAGCGAAAAGATGTGTCTCTTCGTGAATCAATGCGTCTTCTTGATTCTGTGTTGTCGGCGTCGCTTGGGAAGGGGTGTGTCTCCTTGAGGCGCCTTTTCCTTAAGTTTGTAGGTTACAAACTTTTACTTTGTCGCTTCTGGTCCTCGCACTTGTATACTATTCTAATTCACATCTCAAACTAACTAATAGCAATTTATATAACAAATCCTTGTACTTAGAATGTGAGGGATTAGAACTTCATAATCTACCTTGATGATAGAGAAGCTACTTGACTAGTTAGAGAAAGCACGTTTGCTTGAGTTTAGAGAAATTTTTCATTTAATTTGAAGAAACCAAGGCGTCCTGTTAGGGTTTTTCTTCTTTTGGGAAATGCGTCGCAAATGTGTTAGCATTTGCGACGGATTTTATTGAAACTTCCATAGGAATTCAGGCAGTTTTGTGGTACGTAGTCAGTTTGTACAGTCTCCAATATACTTACACTATATGTTATCGACTAGCCTGGGTTAATCAAGTAGTTATTATATTGTAATAATATAAATTACCAACGCAACGTATATGGTTTTCACATCTTAAGACATATATATGCATGTGAAGGACAAAAAGACTCATTTATATATAGGCACACCCCTCCTATATCACACTGTAATAGCTATTATGGAGTGTAGGAATCTTTAATGTGTATCACTATATATACATGTCTTCTTGCATTGTTTCTTCAACCATATAGAATATAATTAATGTGCCATCAATGTATATAGAATCAATTGCGAAATCATAGGGTTCCTAGCACCAACCCTACCACAATATGTGAAGATGTTTGACAAAAGTTTTTGGTTAATATGTCTTACGTAAATGGAATTGGAAATCGTTAAATAATTTTTTAAATTGTAATTCTTCTTTAACATATAAAAGCTTTAATTTTAAAAGGTGTTCTCAATCTCAAAGGGAATTTACATTAAAACAGAAGGTAAACATGCAACAAATTGCGACGCTAAACTTTTATTAATAGCCAAAGGTGTTGAGTCCAACTGGTTATGCATAATAATATTATGACCAAAATATCGATGAATGTAGTTTTTAAATAATTAGGAATTGAAGAAACTCGTGATTTATGCAGTAGAGACATAATTATCTTAGATTGTGTGCACTTATCATTCAGATGTGATCAAATAAGGGTGACAATTTCTGACACTACCTGTAAAATAACATAAAAAATGGTTTTGAGTCAGCTAACATAAACATGTTAATCCGAACACAACCTGTCTAATAAATGGGTTAACGCAAACACGACCCGTATAATAAGCGGGTAACTTGTTAAGCTGTTTAAGGGTTTTTATAAAGTTTCATTTGAATGAGAGTAATTGATTGTTTAAGTTATTAGGAAGTAACTAGGTATTAGTCATATTAAAAAACAAACATGAAATGGGTCGACACAAAACATTACTCAAACACGTCAACTTGAAACCCATCAATTCACCAATGCGCGCGACACAATTGACGACCCTGTGATCAAGGCCATAAACTAATTGGTTTAATTATTAGTTATTCAAGAATCCTCGTTTAAAGTCATCTCTATATATTTATAAATTATAGTTTAAGGATGATCAATCATTATCAATACAGAAGTTATACTAACCAAACATTCTACGCTAGTCTAATCTTTTTATAGGGGGGGGGGGGTATTAGGGTTTTGAGCAATGTAATCAAGCACAACATCAAGACAACTCCTTTTGTTTTATGGTTTAGCCTTCCTTATATTCTAGGCATCATGCCTAAAGAGTCAAGTTTAACATCGCATGCACCGCGTATGTTCTCAATATCAGATTACTATGTTCTCATATCAGATTACTATCACAAAGGAGGGTGAGATTCCAGACCGAAAAACGAAAATTAAGGCAGGTAAAGGTTAGCAGAATGTCTGTTGAATGTGTTGAACAAGTTCCTCAGCACTTAGTTTGCATTCAACTCCAATCTACCATAAAGCAAAGGCAAGAAATCGATCAATCAAAATTATAGTAACAACTAATAGTGTAAAATCAATAGAAATAAACTTCTTTAAGAAACATTTAGCTTATAATTAACTGATACAGTTTTAAAATTATGTTTGATCTACTACTAGGTTAACAAGACAAAAGAAGATAATATATGAGGTAAAAATGATATCCCAAATATATGTAATATTTGTTTGTTGTGGTAGTGATCAAAGATACGATATCATTAAGTGTTACCAATATTTTTTTGAAAGGCGAAACTTCTATTAAAAAAAATAGAAAACCAGGTAGTAAGCAACCGGAACCCGAAGTTACAATATTACATCACTGATATTAAACTATGTAAAATAATTCTTTGCATTCAAAATTTAAAGGGATATCCCAAAACTATGTAATATTGTCTAGATCCTTATAAAATATGACAATGTATAAACGATGATTTAAGTATTAAACTCCAAATTTATTTGATAAAATTTTCTAAACCAGTAAAAATAAGGAAAAAGAGAACAAAAACGGAGTAAATGTTACTCAAAATTGATATTTATGAGACACTAAAAGCATGCATGCGTTTCATATGATAATGAAGCATGCAAAATTCTAAGAAAAAAATAAAATTATATCTTTGGCTTACCTTGATGGTGAAGGAGTTAACCATGGCTTCATCAACAACACTAACGTTGACCTGAAGAACCTCAAGACTTAGATTTTCAAGTACTTCAACTACTTTTGTTGCTTGCCCCGGTATTCTATTTGAGCAAGTCTTCACAAGAAGATCACCACCCACAAACTTAACCTCAACTTCAGCAATGGCTGACCTCGAATTAGCCACAAGCTCGTTAGAATGATCTGAGTTTGTGAAAGAACCAGCCGGTGAAGTGTCAAATGATGGTGCAATGAATGGATGTGACATGGGTCTGTAGGGGCTTGCTCGTTGGGGGGTTCTGGGGCTAATTGGCAAGCTTAGTCTAGGGCTAAGTGGCGGTTTTCGAGGGCTTGATATTATCCTAGGGCTAAGGATTGATTCACTGTAAACTTTTCTTTGTTTCTTGGCTTCTAGGGTTCTTAGAATTTGTTGTAATTCAGTGATGTAATCAACTACTCCTCCAATTATTGATGCTTGATCACCCTGAAAGTTTCATGTAACAAGATCATATGTTCATGTATAAGTTTTCATTTTTTTTGTTATAAACAAGGTAATTAAATTTTAATAATCTAAACTATCGCTCATACGAAAATAATAATTCATACCGACAGTTTAAAGTTTAACTACTGACACTCATAACTTTCACTTTCAGCCAGACTTTGCTAAAATGGATATTTTAAGTGAAATGGAGATGCATACTTGTTGCGAGTGAAATCGAGTGACAATATAAATCAAATCAAATCTATAAAAGTTATGAGAGTTTGATTACTTTGGCAACGAAACTGTAAGTTAAAAGTTAAGAATGTTATGGATAAAATTGCTATCTGGTTGATTTTTTCATCAATGATTACCCTTTTAACATAGAAGCAAGGCATGAGTGAACGAAGAACACTCAAGTGTTCATTCATCTGCTTCCTTCGGTTTCGCTCCACCGTTATATGCGACACCTTGTGCTGCCCATCTGAGTCACCACCACCCCCGTCCTCGGTCGCAGACAGCTTCATTCTCTTACTCTTATGCGTCTCCACAACCTCTTGTAACCCACCGGTATAAGACACCAACCGGTTCATTTCACACTGTCTTTCACCTACTGACTTCATGGGTGTAAACTCCTTGAACAAACTCCTTGGATCAACTTCAAGATCACTAACGTTGGTGTCCCCAAACTGCTCAGCACAAGTATGTTAGAACTCAGGAGAGAAACTAGATGAACATGAACCCACCATTTTGATCTCAAGAAACAGACAAGATCATGCAACGTTAGTGAAGAATAAAAAACTAACAGTTGATGTGCACTTTGCTCCACAAAAGATGCTGCAATTGATGAAAGAGACACACAAATAGAGCATGAGATGTTGGCCTTTACAGAGGCTGTCAATATCAAGAAAGAGAAATGCCGAAATCAGACGACATTTAAGAGACCTCTGAACATCGATGGCGGCTAGACCATATGGACGTTATCCTGTGCGAAGGTGGAGCTTTTACTGTGGTTGTTAAGTAGATCATGTCTTCACCGTTGGATTATTTTCTTGGTGGGCCATAAGTTCTTTTTATAATTAGTTTTAACGAACACCACGTGACATTGAATTTGCAAGGAATTAAAGAGTAGCAAATATTATACCACTACATCATTAAATCATAAGTTAGTAGGGCATAAGAATGTGTTTTATATTAAAAGTTAAAAGCGTCTTATTTGAGAAAATCACTAAAATTTACAAGTTTGACAAAATAGTGTTAACTACTTAAATTTTTAAAAATTTTCAAGAATAAAGTACAATCTGCATTATTATGGTTTGGAACTGAGTTCTCTCTTTCTAAATCTCGCATGATGAGTTCTTCTTGTTTACTTTTTTACAGTCTTAACCCCTCTCTGTCACATTGTGGTATATTCCATTAGATGCCTAACGGTCAAAGATGAGAAGAAGGGCGGTTACGTCTTTTCACCGCTAAATTAACCCTAACCTCATTTTCATCCTCCATTTTTTAATTTCCCCCTAAATTGTGTTCCTATCGTTTCACCAAACCCGATCAATCGACAAAACCTACCTCTTATCATCGTCTGAATCCACCTCCTCTGAACCCTGAACCCACCTTCGATCATCGTCGAAGCCACCTCCGATCATCTGAACCTTGAACCTAATTCTGATATGGTGTTCTCCTTTTAACTGACTGAACCCACCTCCTATCAAACGACTAATGACTGAACCAAGCTCTAATCATGGCTAATATAATTTCAGTCAAGACGACCATGGATACATAATGCTTAAGACACAATAATTTCTACTCGATCCAGATTTATGTAGTTAACTTAAAAATTCCGAACTTGAGCCTAAAAATTTGTAGCCGGAATTAAGGTCAATGCTACCCTGAGCCTAGGAATGGCAATGGGCCAGGTTTGGCCTGGGTATTGGTAATCCCAAGTCCGTATCCGGTTGTAAATCTTTGGCCCATGCCCGACCCGTTACCCGTCAGGTATTTTTCGGATAATTACCAATCGGGTATCGGGTATACCGTGGGTATCGTGTATACCCGTTAATATGTTAAAAATACAATTAAGACTTCCATGTGTGTTTTTTACCCTAATGTTTATATAATTGATTATTTTAATAACTACAATAATATATACATATCATATTCAAATGCATATTTGAAACATATACCTAAATAATTAACTAATTATGGTACTAGTACTTTGGAACAAATAATGTCAGTTTATATATATATATATATTGCATTTAATCGAACACACGACATGAAAATAGTAGCATTAATGTCAGTTTATATTTCTTGCATTTAATCGAACACCAGACATAAAAAATAGTAGCATTAATCAGGACCCAGGTAATCTCCCTAACAACTTGAAATGTATTCAGAAAATTCCAAAACTAGCACATATCTTTAATCTGCGTAAAACAATATAACTAAATATAAAATCTTGTATGTTTATATTAAAGTCTGGAAGACCACAAAATCTATGAATAATGAATAAGTGTATTTACAAAGTTTATATAAATGGAAAATTGAATTTAAATTAATATATGTATGGGTATAAATTCGGGTAAATAGGCCGGGTATCACTAAATCCCATACCGTACCGTACATGTTTTTTTATATTTTTAATCCCATACCTGGCCATACCCTCGGGCTTCGGATATACCGACCAATATGTTTTGGGTTTCGGGTATACCCGTGGGCTCAGGCTTTTTTGCCATCCCTACCTGAGCCACCTTGAATTGAACTTGAGGGTAGTGTTGAAGTTTTGGAATAACATGAAATCTGATTTTAGGGTTGAGCAAATTAGGGAAGATATGATCAAATAGGGGTAAATGAATTTGTATGATATGATACCTAATTAAGTAAACACAAGTGATCATGGATAATTTTAATAACTAATCAGGGTATTTTGTTTATAAGGATTTTTGTTAATTATGGGTTTAGTATACTTGTGATATTGATGCCTTAGTCTCCAAATGTATGGTTGAAGAGTTATTGTATTATGTTTCATGATTCTCATCACCAAGATATCTATTTCTATTTCTATTTCATTTGTCATCGCATTGAGTCTTCACTTGCTCACGTTCAGAGCGGTTAGCTAGTCATATGCATGCATGTAGCGGGTTTAGTGGTCATATGCATTCAACTAGTTAGTTGGTCATATGAACATCATCTGCACATTGAAAGGGTAAGTGATCTGCAAAAGCCTGCGGGTAATTTGATTTGGTTGGTTCGGAGTCAGGTCATTTGGATGTTGATCCACTTAATGGTTTAGTGTAAGGTCGTTTTATTTAGTTTTGGTGATCCTTATGGTGTTGATTATATGCATATTTCGTGATAACAACGACAACTTGGTAAAATAACCATTCAAATTCAAAAAAAAAATTTACGCTTGTTAGTATTATAGAATACAATATTAGTAAATAAATTGATACGTTTAAATTACATGTATTCGTAAATAAAAAATGTTACAGATGTAAAAGTTTGTCATTTACACGTGTAAATTTATTGTATTTACATATGTGTAAAAAATTTATTAAGAGTGATTTTGAGAAAAGAGGTGAATTAATTAAAGTGTAAATTCTTTTCTTAATGTTGTATTTTTATTAAAATAAGGGTTGTATTTAAAATTGATTTTGATTGATTTTTTCATTACTTCTTAGAATTCTTGCAATATTTAGCGTTCACAAGTAGCACTCATATATGTGTGTGTGGGGGGGGGGGGGTCACGTCTGTCGACTCACGCCTAACGATTCCCCCTAAGGATTTTGATTGCTAGAATACCCCGTCTGTTAACTCACGCCTAACGATTCTTACAAATATGTTTTATATACAACAGATTTCTTATGCTCAATTTGCAATGGATAATATTTAACGGAATTTAACAGAAAACTAATAAAGACTAAGTTCAAACTAATATTGTGTTCTCTTAATAATCTTTTAGCTAATCAAAGCAACAACATTTAAAACACGTCTTTCTATCAACCTTTACATATCATGTTATAAAAATGCCATTTTAATAAAACCCTTCAAAAACGTTTAGCCTTCCCTCATTAAAAATTAACTAAACCTGTGAGTTCTAAAACACAATTAATCGAATTTTTATAGAAGCATTCCGCAATTTTGAATGTAAATGTAAAAGTTATTATTTTTTCTGATCATATATACTAGAGAAATAAATGTGTGTATACATGCATACGTTCTTAAATGCAGTTAAATGCATGCATTATTCAGAAAAGATGAGGGTGGAATAAATATGGCATGCGACAGCGAAGCTTTGGGAGTTTGATCATACTGCCCTATCCTCACATGACTCCACCACATCTTATAAATGTACAACTTATTGTTTTTTCTTTTAATAAAAAGATCTAACATTTTTAATATTCTAAACTATAAGCTAACATGTGATTATTAATTAGAGGTCACAACAATTCGAACAAGGTTGACTCACTAATAATTTTGATTACTTTATCAATTTTATAAAAACATATATAGTAAATATAATCATAAATAAAGAATAAAATTTTCCTAAGGTTGTAAGCATCGTAAATATTCTCAAGGTTTTCCGTTTCAACCTTTTGACATTGTTTTGATATTGTTTATCATACAACGAATATTTATAATCTTGCTAACCCCTTATCAATAAACAAAAGGGCTAGCTATCGATGGCGAATTCAATATTTTTTAGTGTGTTTGTTTTGGATAGATTTTCACTAATTTTTTCTTATGATACAAGATTCTCACTAATTTTTTTTTCTCGTTCATGTGGGTCAAGATCATGGCTGGACATTCTGAATTAGTATGGGAGAAACAACAATTCTCAGCCTTCCCCTTGTAGCGATTTCATCAAAGTCCCTTTGTAACAATTTCTCTTTTTTATGTATTTTAACGATCTTAAGCATCTTGCTTAAGTTTTAATGAAATTTTCGCCCTTTTTCAAAAAAAAAAAAAGAAAATTGGGTTCTTGGGAACCATAGAACAGGGTTAACTGTATCAAAATGTAAGTTGCTTTAATTTCAGTTTCTATTAAAGAAAAGATTTTCTTCATTTATTTAATATGCTCTCAACATTGTTTAAAGTTGTAATAATATTTTATACCAAACGGTATGATGATCTCACATATCAGTCACATAACTTTTTTTTTGTGTGTAGTAATATATTACATCATTTTATACTTGCTTAACAAACGGTATGATGATCTCACGGCACATAATTTTTTTTGTTTGTAAAAATATGTTACATCATTATTTTTCTTGCTTTACTTAAAACCAAAACAAAACATATGGCTTTCAGCGATGACATGGGCGGTGATGAGGGTGTACGGGTAGGACTACCGCACAGGGGCCATGATTTCGAGGGGCGTGTGTTTTTTTAGTCCGATATATATATGTTAATTCTTTTAAATAGTATACTCATACCAACTCCGATAATATACCCAAGATATGCCATTTACAAAACAATTTTTATGGTTTAGAAGTTAGCCTATTGACATTAGGTTTAGTGAGCCCAATACCCATTTGATTTTAGATAATAATAATAATAATAAGATATTACGGAAAGACACATTTTTTCAAACTCTAACAGGGTATATGAATCTTCAGAGACGCCCATGAGCGACAAACAAATCTATAAAACATAACTAAAGAAAACTGTCAAAAATTTTTGACCTAAGTAAAAATATACCATAGGGTTTAATAATGGAATATACCAAGGGAACGAAGGTATCACTGACAAATTACAATTAACTTTCCATACGTAGAAACTGGTGAGGTTTTACCGACAAGTTACCAACCATATATTTACCGACAGATCACCAAAAGTTGTTGTCGTCGAAAAAGAGGTACTTCTACAAGCAGATATTGATTGGTGACTATTTGTTATGTGGTTTAGGCAGTCTGTTAGTAACTACCAAAGAATTCTGTTTACATATATTATTTTTCTGATCTCGGTCGGGGGCAGCGTCCATTTTGACTTTGCTTTTCCGGTCATGGTTTGTTGATTGATTAATGCAGTGCGGGTGGTGGTGGTTGGCCCTTAGTCAATGTGTAGTGGAGCCATTATGTGGGTGATGGTGTTCTATAGCGCCGAAAACACATGCCCCCCACTCTGTATAGTCTTATAAAGAGTTACCGGTACATGCGGCCTTAAATGCAATGGATCCACTTTACCCTTTTGTACTCCCAGCAAAACACCCCCGTGTGCCTATCTCAACCCAATACATCAAAATCAAATAAATTGTCAAAAAAAATCTCGATTCAAACCTCACAATCGAGTCGGATTGATCTTTATAATGACTATTCTTCGTTCGAATTTGATAACTATATCCCCACAAGCTCAGTTTTTTAATTGCAAAAACAAATATTTTCTAAAAACCTATGTTGTATTCTTGGTTTCTTTCCACCATCGCAATTGTCCTAAATCTAAAACCCCATTTGTTGTGGAGACGGCATTCTGACATGTAAGATTGTTTACAATAATGTAAATTTGTTTACAAAACTGACAATGTCACTAGTTTTATATCGTCACAGTGGTGTAAATTTGTTTTATACTGGCGTAAAATGTGGTATACGATATTTTCTTCTTTTTTTCTTTGGAAAAGTTATATAATTTTAAAAAATTTCGTCAATTTAAAAAAAAACATTTTTTTGAAAAAATTATCGCGATTTCGTAACTCGGTAGAGTTATCATTTTAACGTTTTCCATTATATGTGTGTCTGTGTGCGCAAAGACTATAATACCACCCTCAATCAACGTAAATTGACAAAAGTGTCCTTCGGTTATTACATTAGGTTTACAAAAGTTTGAGCCAGAGACGCTAGGCGGTTACAACATAGGGAAGAAAGGCACTCAGCTATCATGTTTAGGAATTAGGAAGTCATAGTGCATATTGGGCCAGAGCACATGAACGCAAATTGAAGTTTACTCATCTTGCTATTTGCACCGTGGTCTATCATATCCTACCTTTTTATAAAACATTAATTATTAAAATCTCTTTTAGTCATTCTTTATATATTACCCCGTTATTAGTTTTTGATTTTTTCTATTTTTTTTAACAACAAAACATGTATGTAAAACACAGAAACAGGATAACAAGAAGCTGAAACTCCAAAAACAAACTATATAATCACATCCCGGATATTAAAATCGCACAATCTCTTCAAATTAATGTTACAAAATCTAGACCTACTCTTAATCCAAAAGGAGCCTTGTTTGATATGTTTCACGTAACTAACAATAGAGATGTTTTTATTGTTGAACGTTTTCTGATTCCTAAATTTTCAGATCACCTAACAAGTGGTTAAACAAACCACTCCAGTCACTTTTTCCACTCTTTTGAACCTTCCAAAGACCAACTTTGAAGTCCGACAGAGATTGAATTGAGTATGCGTCTGTTCAAATCAGAATCTTAAGCCACACGAAAATATTTCATCGGATGTCGTAAATGAACGGACATAAACACACAGATTACAAAATATTCACAAACACAATTGAACAAGTGTGGTATTTGTACGTGTTCGTTCATTTAATAATCAAACAAAATTTCTTGTTTATGTCTATTTATTTATTTATTAAACAAACGAACATAAACAAACTTTCTAGCTTACACTTCATGAAACTGTATTGAATGTTTGATTCTTTTGTATCCAACCACAGATATGGCTATATGACAGGCCCAATAAATTAGATGTATAGACGCCATCTAATTTTTAAATGATTAAATAATTTACATAAAGGCGTAGAATAAACAAATTTGATTAAATTAAATGTTACTTCAAATTGTATTGCCAAAAAATATTTAAAAGAGTGTTGCTAAAATAAATGAAAAATCATATCTTTCATTTAGTACTGATTGTTTTTATGTGAGTTTGTTTAAGAAATCATAATTTAAATTTAAGTATTTAATTATTATTTTGTTTCTCGCATCCGATAAAACCTATTTAAATACAACTACATTTTAATCAAATATTTTTTGAACGGCAAGTAACGACGTATCAACCATCGTGACACCAGACGCTGTGGCCAAGGTCGACTACTCGACTGCCGCAGCCCCTTGGCTCTCCCAGATACGCGGAAACCCAACCTCCACCTGCCCGAAGGCACGACAGTAAAATAATCGGTAAAACCTCGCCTCTCATCCAAAACAAACCAGCACCACCCGTATTCGTCATTCATCTGGATATCGCAGAAAATAATAAAAAGTGTGAGAGTCGAATCTTAGTCACAAAAAACTTCAAATTTTCCCCCAACCACTTCACCGCTACTTTATTTACATCGAGAACCTTACCTATGTAAACACTAACCCACGAGCCTAGGCCCTTGACAATGGTGGCTAAGGCCACATTCTCCACACTCCATTTTGATTTTGGGAATGGTGATATGACAAATGAAATAATTTCTTTTTCTATATTTCTCACTATTTAAACAAACTAAAACCTATTATTTTTACACCACAAATGTAAACACCCTCTCTATATATCTTATAGTATTCTTGGATCCAAACGACCCGAACAATCCACCACCAACCTCGTTTACATCACTCGGCTACTCGCCCACAGTTGTTGTGGTCAATGCAATATTCAATTTCAGGATTCAATCAAGTTCCAAATGCGTTCACTCAACTTCAACAAATACATACAACAACAATACCAAGAACAAATGCAAAGACGGCAATAATTTCATATTCAACAACAAATTCAACCACAACAACCACCTCAACCTTCTCAAGTATTCCATCAACGGACACTCGAAAGCCAGTCAGGTAGAAGATGATGACGACGTTGAATTTGTTCCCAAAACACAATCTCAAACGTCGAAGAAAGAAAATCAAACATAAATATACGTTTTTCTTTTTACATACTATTGATCGAGGAGGAGGCGTTGGCACGGACGTGGTACAATACTTCTATGTGTCGAAAAATAGGTTTTTTTTTTTCATATTATTATTATGTACAAAATTATTTTGTTTATTAACTTTTTATTATTTTTATTACATACACATTTGTATAAGTTTATTTATTATTACTTTTAATGCATATATATACATAGGGCTCGGTTCAAATAAAAACCACCACGAGTTGTGAGAAACGTAAGAACTCTTTCTTCCCGCGCGAGTTGGGCTAAATTTTTTTTGCACAAACGTAGATGAAAATATTATAAACATATCTATAAAAAAATTGTCGAGTCGGTAGTTTTGACTAAGCCAAGTTTTTTTACGCGCTGGTATAAATTTTGAACGAAGATAAATATTTTTTACGCCTCATATAAATGTGGGTATGCGATATTTTTTTTTTAATTTTTTTTCCGAAACAAGTGATTTTTGTATGACTTTTAAGAAAAAAAATTCGAAAAAACCTTTTGGATAGACTAGTTCTCACAACTTAAGGTGGTTCTCATTTTAACACATCCCTAATATATATAGGATAGGGATCCTAAGAGAATAGCACCCTATTTGAGAAACTTGAGAATCATTTGGACCACACATTTTTCCTAAGCAAAAAATGCAAAAAACGCAAAAAAAAAATTATTTTGGAAAAATCAGAGCTTTTTCTATAAGGTTTTTTTTGGATTTATACACATGTGTATATTGTTAATATTTTAACTATACATATGTGTATCTTGTCAATCTTATAACTATACATCCTTAATTAGGAAATTGGGTCAAACGAATGTTGATTGAGTTCATTACAGTGGAATTGGACCGACTCATTGAACAATGACCAAAACTCTCTAAACACTAAAACTAAACCCTAAGGCTAAACCCTATGCTAAAACCTAAAAACTAAACCTTAAACCCTAATGCTAAACCCTACATCTAAACCCTAATGTGAAACCCTAATGCTAAACCCTAAATCTAAGCTATAATGCTAAACCCTAAATCTAAACCATAATGCTAAACCGTAAAGCTAAAGCTAAACCATAAAGCTAATGCTAAACAATAAAGCTAATGCTAAACCCTAAAGCTAAACCATAATGCAAAACCCTAATGCTAAACTGTAAAGCTAAACCCTAAATACTAACGTTAAACCCTAAAGCTAAACCCTAAATACTAATACTAAACACTAAAACTAAACCCTAATACTAAACCCTAAAACTAAACCATAATGCTAAACCCTTAAGCTAAAGCTAAACCATAATGCAAAACCCTAATGCTAAGCCCTAAAGCTAAACCCTAAATACTAACACCAAACCCTGAAGCTAAACCCTAAATACGAATACTAAACAATAAAACTAAACCCTAAATACTAAGGCTAAATCCTAATATATATACTATGTCATTCACCTCAATCATAGATTTACCACACTTATTTTCCAATTTTATATATACATATCTGTATAGTTAAAAAATTGACAATATACACTTATGTATAGTTATAAGATTAACAATATACAGATGTGAATAAATCCCAAAAAAACCCTAATAGAAAAAGCTCGATTTTTCCAAAAAAAATTACGTTTTTTTCATTTTTTTCATTTTTTTGCTTAAGGAAATTATGTGGTTCAGAATGATTCTCAAGTTTCTCAATTATCCTACTACTTCTCACATGGTCTTATATTTATATTTATATCATTTGTTAGCTTTTTATTACTTTTACTACAAACACAAATATTATTTTTTGTTAACTTATTATTATTACTTTTTCCATGAAACGTAAGTAAGAATCAAAAGTTCAGAAAGTTTTTGGAAGATAGTTGGTGATAAATTTCATGCCTTAATGCAACGAGATCCATATTGAGGAGTCGATTCCATCTTGTTAAAGTATCGAGAAATAAACAAGAGGATCTTGGTGTTGCTGGTTATTACAACAATTTTTATGTCCGTCAGCTAATTGAGGCAAACAATGAAGAAGTTTTTAGATTGGCTATGTTTAAATTTCACCCGAATCATAGCAGTACTTTTGAACACGTAGGGTGCATGGGACATTTTGAGAAAGTGTTCCAAGTGGTTGTCAGTTCCCAACGAAGTTGCGATTAAAAAAAATGTCGAAAAAATCTGAGTCGGGAGATTATAACGCCGGTGGTTCGAATGCACGTTGCAACATAATGCTAATGACGAACCCAAGTTTGATGAGGGTATCATTGGAGTTCACAACCGCAATGCCCCATTGGTATGGACAAAGCAAAAAAGGATGCATTCGAAAAAATATCGATCTGCAGTGAATCGAAGGTGGATAAGTTAATGAGCAAGTTCTCTGAAGTTAACGAGTTACAAGCGGGGAAGCTTAAGTTGAAAATGAAACCAAGCAAAGAAGCGACCAAGAGAGAAAAAGAAAAGCTTAAGTTGGAGAAAGAAGCAGCAGACAGAGAAGAGTTCAAGCTAATGGGAATCGACATTGAGTCACTTATGGCTAGTACAAATGAGTGTTGGAAAAAAATGGAGAAAATTGCCCAAAAAAGTGGGGTCTTTAGTTTTTTATTTTTAGTTATGTAGATGTCATATTTAAATTAAGTAGTTTTTTTTAGATTTATTATGTAGTTTTATTTTTGAATTATGAATGATATGCTTACTTTTTTTTATTTAAAAACAATATTCAATATAAAAAAATAAAAAAAAATAGGGGAGGATCATAGTAGGGTTGGTCACGAGCCGAACCGAGCCTAGATAGGGCAAAACTCGGGCCCGACTCGATTATAAACCGAGTTGGATCGCTCAGATTTGAAACCGAGCTGGAAATCAAAGCTTGGGCTCGGCTTGGTTTTAAACCGAGCTGGCTAGGCTCGGCTTGGTTTGGCTCGATTTTGAAAAGAAAAGTTAATATATTGCTTTCAAAATTCAGTAATCTAAATTATTATTCAATAATTCAAAAAAAACATATCTAAAATAAGCTCAGAATAATAAATTACAAGCTAAAATCAAGTTTAACAACACAAAATACGTTCTTAATTTCAAAAGAATTCAATATAAATTTATTAGCATTGTAATCAACCTTTAAATGTGGTATAGATATCAAATTACACTCCTAAGCACATGTAAATAATAATAAGGTTTTGTGATATATTATAATGTATATAAAAATAAAATATATTAAAACTAAAATAATCCGAGCTAAGCCGAACCGAGCTGGTATGCGAGCCAAACTGAGCCAGTCAGGCCCGTTACGAGTCGAGCCAAGCTAGACTCACTTTCTAACCGAACCAAGCCGAGCCGGCTCAGCTCACTTTCAAACTGAGTCAAACTGAGCAAGATTTTTCCGAGCTAAATCCAAGCAAGCTGCGAACCGTGAGCTTTTTGGATACGCCTAGATAATAGTGTGGTGAAGGAGGATGAAAACTAATAGCCTTGTAATTGCTTTTTGGTTAAGACTCTTTAATATTTTGTAATTGCTTGTTGGTTAAAACTCTTTAATATCATAGAGTACAGTGTAAATGAAAACTAGAATAGGGTATATTTAGAACAATCATAAAATAGACGGCTAATGAGGTTCTGTCAACTAGTAGGTCCATTGGCTTTTATTTTACAAAATAAATTTTATACATATGCAAACCATTGCGTTTTTTAACAAAATTCTATACTATATAATTGTCTATGTCTTTATAGCCTAGTAGTATTTGGTGGGATAAGGTTTTGAAACCAATACGTTTTGTGATTTGATTCCCACAAAGGTTTTTTTTCTATATTTATTGGGTTTACTCTAAAATTGGTGTATAGGCATTATGTCTAGTGAAATGAATCATAAAATTTATTTGTTGATTATACAATCAAATATAATTTAATTTCAACTTATTATAAAAAAGGGGACCAAGATATTTAAATTCTTGGCAAAATTAAATGTCACTTTACATGCTAATTGTCTCCCAAGGTCCCAACACTGTGAAGTTGAATGTTCTTGATCAATAAGTGTGCCAAATTCAGTACTAATTCACTGAAAAGTTGATTATTCCAGTCGAATAAGTGTGCCAAATTCAGTACCATTTACATTTTCCAAATGTAGACTAATGGTAGAAGACATGAGTTTTTCAATAGAGACTCAAGTTCAATTTTCACTTATGTCATATTGGGGTGGATATAACTCTAGCCTTATGCTCAGTGGTTGGGCAATGGTGGTGACAAACCCACCGATGGGGGTTCGATCCTAAGCCGCACACCGGTTTTCATTTCGGCTGTTACTTAGCGAGACAACTCTGTGGAAGCAGTATGGTTTCCGGGGGAACCCCGTAACCAAGTCTGACCAACCTAGCGCGGGCCTGGTTAAGACAACGTAGTCTGGACAGATCTTGGCTAGGACCACCGTTTAGACAGTATGACATTGGTCACTAAAAAAGAAACTAACCGTTCAAAAAAAATGTAGACTAATCATTTGAGCTTTTTGGAAGATTTACAAACAATTAAAAATTGACCTTTTAAAGTTTTTATATTTAGACTAATCATTTGAGCTTTTTAGAAGAATTACAAACAATTAAAAGCTGACCTTTTAATAGTTTTCATTTTATTAGGCTAGTGGTATTGATGAGTTATATAAAGTTTAGGGTCAGAAAATTAAGGTTCAAGATATGTAAGTTTTCCGTTCAAAAGCAAAATGTTTTCATTTTTATATATAACATTATAATAATTTTGGAAGGAGACAAGCCGAAATGCTTAGGATTTTCGAGGCGTGAGAAGAGCGGTGAACGCGTTTGTAATTGCTAGTAGTTTGCAAACATACTTATGATGAAAGCCAAAACCCAAATGAACCATCTTTCTTAGCTTGAAGAATAAGAATTTTGCTATCATCAATATACTAGTTTTTCCCCTCTTGAAAGCTTGAACAAACAACCACCAAACAGCTAGAAGAAGAATTGTTGTGCTTAAAAGAGCTGAGTTATCAAGACAAAACGTTGAAGTATGAAAGTGCTGGTCAACAAGTCAACAGCTGAAGACAAAAGTGTTGGAAACCAAAATTACTGGATTCGTCCGGTAGTTTGGTTTCCTAGTAGTTTCATATGCACTTCCAGTAGTTTATGTTAGTTATTTGTCCAGTAGGTTTGCAAACTACTAGCAATTACAATTTGTTAGGGTTGTTTTGAGTCGCTTTCATGCTGACGTCCACATAAGTTCTTTCCTCTTACTATAAATAAAATAGTACAAATGATGTAACTGCTAGCTCTCACAACCGAATCTCTCAGATTTCCCGATCTAGAGAGATTTAAGGCTAAAGTAAGAGAGAGAGTGCACCTTGTAAGGGGGAATGATACTTGTACTATGATGTATTGCTAAATACAGTAATGGAAAATCATTAAACAATCATTCTTTACAAATTTAGTTAATGTTTGATTGATGTGTTTATTATTTACTTGTATTAATAGTGAGTTGAATTGTTAAACAAATTTTATCAAAAAACATACACAAGCACACACTCTCAGATCCAACAATTGGTATAAGAGCCATGGAGCTTGATTTGACTTAATTGTTGAATAAGACGACAAACCAAAGCTTAAATTGATATTCAGGTCGAATAGATTAGGACGTGAGAAGAATTAGACGATCAGAAAAGTAAATTTGTTCCTACACTCTGTTTTTCTAGGAAACTCAATAGAATTCAGAGAATATGTCAATCACTCATTATCCACACAATACCCGATCGACAAACAAGCCTCTGATGCTCGTTTTCCATGAATTTAAGATCTGGCAACGAAGGATGTGTCACCACTTATCTCAGCACTAGTTGCTAGAGGTCTGTGGTTTATGGTCCATTTGTTCCTTCTGTACCGAGTACTAAAAAACAAAACACATATGTTCCAAAGAAGCCAGTAGATTATTCCGAGCAGGATTTTCAGAAATTGGAGCTTGATGCTAAGGCATTCGGGATAATGGCCATGCCCTTACCCAGTGAAATCTATGTTGGATTGCTCCACTGTGAGAATGCCAAAGAATTATGGGATGCTTTAAATGAATCGTTTTGAGGTACAGATGAGATACAAGAGAACAACATAAAAGTTTTGAACCAACAATATGAGACATTCACTCATGTCAAAGGAGAATCTCTGACTCAACAGTTTGAGAGGTTTAACTAGTTAATCAGTAAGCTAAAGCTTGCTGATCAAACCTATACCAATATTGTTCCGAGTCACGGATTTTTGAGATTTCTCCCTGATAAATGGAATACAATAGGTATTTTTTAAAGAAATTTGTTGGGTTTCAAGGATTTCACTCTAACTCAACTTCATGGAACTTCTCACTTATGAGAGAGAGAGAGCTTGATAAAAACTAGAAGTTATTGTCATCTGGAAAGTCAGCTGAGATTACTTCTATGGTAACACAACTTTGATGAGTCATAATGGATCATCATCAACCAACAATATGAGTAATCAGAGTTATGATCATTTTGTTAACATAACTTTGGATTTAATTCTCAAAGTAACTCATCATTTGTTGGAAATAGAGTCTTGCTTTTATGATGAATGACCAGCCACCTATGAATCCAGCAGATCAAGAAGAATTTGATCTTCTAGACCAACTTGCCCTAGCCATCAAGTCTAACAATTTTATAAAAAAATGGTATGAGGTTTCCTAGTCTAGATGGTAAAAGTAATTTGAAAAGGACAAATCTAGAATTGAGTGTTATAAATGTGACAAGCTAGGGCACATTGCTAGAGAATGTAAAAGCTCTACACAACCCCCCCCCCCCCGATCTTATGTGACTCACCCTAGTCAAATGAAATAATTCTAGTTCATCTATTGCACCACACTCAAACTCACAAAATCACATCAATACACTCCCAAAATGTTCATTGTCCAAACACGTAGGCCACAACTCATTTTGTTCATCACCTTTGTACCGATGTTGTTTAGTATGTTCGTACACCTGCTCCAACATCAATATGCTCAGGCCTGAATGTCATAAGTATCTGCATAAATTGCAACACAAACACCATCAGTTTCCTAAACTATTAGTTACCTTGCACCGGATTCAAACCTTTCAAAGCTTCTTTACTTAGAACTTTGTAAACTGGAGCAGTACGCCTAATGATATTATAGATAACAACCTTGCCATGTTTGTTGTGGATATCAAGAAAGATATAATCATTGATAAGCAAATTTGTCTTGAGGAATTCTCTTTAAAAGAAGAACTCATTTACAATGTGCCAAGTAATTATGTTGGTAAGCCTCAAGAGACCATGTCTACAATCTGGCATTGGTCTATACAAATGAGATACTCAAAAATGAATTCTCTCACTTTGACAACTTGTGGTTTGTTGATATTGGAGGTTCAAGACACATGACTTGTTGTAAGAATCTTCTCTCTCAATTTAGAGCTCATGGAAGAACATATTATCATTTAGAAATGTCTCTAAAGGAATAATCTTAGGGTCTGGTGAAGTAAATGTTGGATAGCTCAAGGTATGTTTCACGAATCCCTTTTCATTATGTTTACATTTTAGCTATCTTGACGATGGTAGCACAAAATGAACATTGCTGAGAATCATTTTGTCTTAATGATGCATCAACTTCATTTAACTAAGGTATGTCTAAAATGTATTCTAACCTACGTGGTGGGCTTTAGCAAAAACGAAAGACATGTTTACTTTTTAATAATTGTTTTTTCTTACATACATGTCTATTATGTTCTAAACTTACTGCTTTGTACAGAATGCTAGCAACTTTAAATGCTATGCAACATTGGAAAAAATCCACGTACACATACGATGGTTTTATGTGTTGTGTTCAAAGTGCACCAAAACACTATATCTAGAGGAGTATGGATACCTTAACTATGTGTGTAAGGATGACGATGATGTGCAACCAAATTTCATGTAAGTATCAATAGCCTTTCAATAACTTACATCTAATTAGGTGAACAAGCAATTAGTTGTTTTTGTGCTTAAAAAAGCAATGTATAACTCGATTGTGTATCTTATTGTCTAATAATAGGTTTTGTGTCAACGCACTCATTAACGACTATACCGACACAAAAGAGGTCACATTCTACTATGAATGTTGGCCAGCAGTCCTTAAAACAAGTTGTCAAGACATGGTGATGAAGCAAGGGTTCACAGATTCAAAGAAACTCCCGGACCAAATAACGCTCATGGTAGGCAAGAAAAAAATGATGCATCTGGCTGTGAGGAAAGGTCAGTATGTGGTGACAAGGGTTGTAGAAGAGGCGACAACAGGTTCAAGTGATACACCAACAAACACTATCGGTACGAGTGCACATTTGACAGCAACGGTGATCAAGCCTCCATCAACACCCAATCCTAAAGCAAGCACGCTAAAAAGGACAGCAACAGACTCACTGGGTAAGAATGCTTTTTGGTTAGGTTCATTGTATATTACAAAAGGTTCCCGAAATCTAAGGAGGAATCCTGACATATGTATTGTGTTTTTAGTAAATAGGTTTTGTGTACGTTCACATACGTCAATGTAACACATAGCACATGTGCTACAACAATTGCCGATGCTTACTCTGATTCTCTTTTCCTTGCAGTTGGCAGCCATGATGCTTAGAAGGTCCTAGACAATTGTGAAGCTAACCAAAAAAATACTTTTGTGAAGTGAAATGTTCACAAAACATGTTGTTTGAACATCAAAAAGACCATTAATTTTGTAAAAACATTTATAACTTTTGGTTGTACAATATGTACCCACAAAGCTGTGAATAAACACGTAACATGGTTCATGTCGTTATGTAACAACCCCGCATCGCGGGGAGGGCCAACCCTTTGTTAAAGGCATTGTTGGTTGTACTCTTTGCTTTCTTCGTTTTCCTTATTTGTTGATTTATATTATGTGTCATTATGTATGAAAGTATCGTCTACTACAAACTAAGAATACGTAGCGACAGTTAAAGGAAGTTTGCATTAAGCGTGCATGCAACGCAACTCACGTGGACATTTAATTTATTGTTATCTGTTTTGTTTTTAATATATTGCATAAAAACATATAAGCTAACAAAAAAAACATATGCAACACCGTCAAAAATGGGTTGGTTGATAGATCTTCTAATGTATATAAAAACGCCATTTATTGCAACCACAAAGTTATTTAATGTACATATATTGGTGTATTATTAGTATACAAAAACTTATAAATTAGCATGATCAAATCCTGTTAACTTGTACAAAGGTTCACTTTGAGTTTCTATAAATCCACAATTACAAAAGTAACGTCAAACATCTTGTGAGTTGTGATCATGATCATTCTCTCTAAAGTCTATAGAAATGACCCTATGGCCGATCATCATAACACCCCTATCGACTTTGACACTTTAAACCAAGTCCCAGAATCTCATTCATGGACTCAATTTGGCGAACCCTTTACCAAGATTCAAACCCATCATCTTAAAGAATCACTGATTCCAGTTATTGATCTCGCTAGTCCCTTTGCCAGGAGTCTTATAGGTCAAGCGTGTGAAACATGGGGCATGTTTCAAGTCATTAACCATGGGGTACCCTCTGAGTTGATCAAAAAGGTCGAGTGTGAGTCACAAAGGCTTTTTGCTCTACCGACTCTTGAAAAATGCAAGGTTTTAAGGTCATATGATGGAGCTACTAGTATGGTTCGGCTCGAATATCACCTTTCTATGATAAATGTATGTGGCATGAAGGGTTCACCATCATGGGATGCATAATTACGCATGTGGGTTGAAACTAATTACGCACATTATTTGAATAATTACACACGTTATAATCCATATTACACACGTTATAATGCATAATTAAAGATGGGTTGGGTTAAACCATAATTACGCACGTTATAATGCATAATTACGAACATTATAAAAAATAAGACTCGCATGCCACCAAACATGAAAATTCGCATGTTAAACTCAAAATTAACATGGGTTGTTTCAACCCTAATTATGCATGTTATATGCAAAATTACCCACGTTATCGGGTGGTTGCGTAGTTAAGGAACTTTTGTATTTTAAACATACACACACTCTCTCTCTCTCTCTTTCTCTCTCTCTCTATATATATATAGAGAGAGAGAGTGTGTGTGTGTGTCTTTAAATGCCTTTATAATTTAGAGATAGTTGAAGGAATAGATGTAAAATGTCATGTAAGAATTGTCATGGCTAAGATCATTCACATTGAGCCTTTATATGTAGACATTCTATAAAATATAGAGGAAAAAGTAGAAGAAATAAAAAAGTGCTATTACATTGAAACCTCTATAGTAGAGAAAAATTTAAAAAGACTAAAATACACCTCTATATTTAGAGTATTATGTTTAACACTCTATATTTTTTTGTGAGTGTGTAGGAAAAAATATAATAAAATAAGTTAATGCGAGTAAGATAAGATAGAGATAGAAAAAGAGGGTTGGATGTAAGAGACTTTTAGAAATTAACAAAAATTAAAAAAAAACAATTATACTTTTTGATTTAAATATATAGATGGATATAGAGTCTATAATATGAATGTGAAACTCAGTGCGCTGAACTTGTGTGAGCCGAGCACAAATTTTAAGTCCAATAACAACCCAAAATTCAAAGTAACAATCATCAATGGCTCCACCTGAGTAGACGAAAACAAAAATCCACATTTGATAAAGAGTTGGTGGCCCTTAGGCCTTAGCCCCCGACATAGCTTCATAATAATAACTAGTCTAATTACCCGCGTGCGTTGCGATGTGAGTACATTGAAAATTTTAAAGTTGAGGAGGTGTAAAAAAGGAGTAAGGGTACAAGGAGTAAAAACCCAAAGTCTAAAACTTGAGGGGTGGTCACGGTAACAGTGGAATATAGTGCAAGGGGTAAAAACGCAAAGTTAAAACTTGACTAAAACTGTAAATCGCAAAAGGAATTAGTATTTAAGAAACAACACAGAAAGCATAAGAGCCAAAACCGTAAATTACAATTAGGGGATCAAAAAGAAAAACCTAAAAGTTGAGGCGGTGGTGGTGGATATACCACCAACATACCCTTTTAATATAATGGTACTGGTAGTATTAGTAGTAGTGGCATTGAGGTCAAGGGTTTGAGCCCGTCAAACACGGATTAGTGTATAATTTGAAAAATGTGTGTTTATCTTTAGTGTGTAACTTAGAACATATCTTAATTTCTTTACTTAAAATAACTTAATACGATTTATGTGACTTGTCTTTTTTTATTATTATTATTGTAAATCCTTTATTTAAATTGGTATTATATTACTGTCTTGCTTCACCCGATACAACTGAGCAGTTATGTATGATCGGCTGCATACTCTTATTCTTAATTTGCATTTTGATCAGTTGTATACTTGTTCTTCAATTGCAATTGATTTGTTTGTCAATCAGTTATGAATCATTCCTGTTATTTTTATAAATAAATATACACACACACACATATATATATATATATATATATATATATATATATATATATATATATATATATATATACTAGTTAAGGAGTTTAAATATATATTTTTTTAAATTGGTTTAAACCATCAAACCAAACCAAACATTTGGACTGGTTCGACCCATTCAGCCGACCCATCAACCCTAGACGGTTTAATTTGTCATTATTTGAAATCATAATTCGTCTCTATCCTATATTTTTCAAAACATGTGGTAAAGTGGTGTGTTCCCCAACCAGGTAGTTGTGAATTCAAATCGTAAGAAATACAAGTGTGATGATATTAGGAATTGAGTAGGTCTAGAGCAGAGAGTGCGTGTGTTTGTCAATAAAAAAGAAATATATATTTATCAAAACTATTTTTGTTGTTAATAATCAAACACGAATTTAACGTTTTGTGTAACACTTAACGAGTCAACGAAGTATTTTTAGGTCAAGTAATTGCCAAAACTAACAAGTGTATAATTGTATCGATTGTAAGTGGATATTTGTCTTTTCAATTTGCTTTTAATTGCACTCAAGTGAAAATGTCTACATATTTATATAATTATGTTATTAGATTATACGGGTTGTGTGAGTGTTGGGCTTGCTCGTTTTCTTTACTTTGTGATCCTTCATTCATGTTTAGGAGTGGTCCAAGTTGAGGCTGGCCCATATCTAAATTTATTGGTGGCCCAATAAGATTTATTTAAATCTCGAATTTGCATATTTTTAGAAACAATTTCCAGTTTTCTACTATTATTTTTCCGAGTAAGGATTACTATAAATGAGGGTGATGTCTTGACAGTTCTCTTCTAAACTCATGTAAAGTCAGGGGCGGACCTACCTTAGGGGAAGGGTAGCCTACGCTACCCATTGGCGCTTCGGCGGTAGTGTAAATTTTAGAATAATTTGACTTTTTTTTGACGTTTTTCGATTTCGTTACCCTTTTTTTATAAAACGTTATCCCTACGAAAATTTTCTAGATCCGCCACTGTGTAAAGTTATCACAAAGTGATCCAAGTATTTACTATTAAGGCTGATCACTATGGCTTCACGCTTAAACCAGGTGGCATCGGTGCTGGCGTGACCCAGCGTTGCACACTGCAAGACGAAGCGTGAACCGGGGATGAGGATGTCGTGAGGGCGGTAACGGCGTGAATGGGGTTTGGTTGTGGGGCCCATGTGCCTCAACGGCTCGTTTAAAAAAAAAACAAATTGTTTACTTTTATATATATATTATACACACACATACCACACAGTTTCATATACACAACACACTCAAATCTAATTCTTATAATCTTGATTAAAGTGTTTTTTTAAAGGAAAGAAGAGGTTGAAGTGAAGAAGAAGACATCGCTTTAGCCAACGCTTGGATTAACGTTTCCGAGAACGTGCCACCAACAACAACCGTCTCGTCTCGTCTCGTTTGAAAGAGCTGCATTTCAAAATTTCGTCAACGTGTCAGCGAAAACAATCGCTCTGAAGAACAAAGGTTTAGGGATTTGAGAACAAAGATTTTTAAATTTAACTGATCTTCAACATCGTTATAGCTCGCGTGATGCTGGAACAAAGGCTGAAGCGATTGCAGAGACTCTTGGTGAATACCTGGCATTGTATTTATCTAGTTTGTTTAGTTATGCTTCTGTACTTTGAGTGTTTATAGTTTTATTTCACTAGTTAATTGTTTGTGTTTTGAATTTTTTGTTTGTGTTTTTTTTTATTATTGTAATTTGAATTTAAATTCAAACAAACACTATTCAAACAGCTATATTTTTAGTTTAAATTCTATTGGTACTATTCTAACTGTTATATTTTAAATTCAATGGCTATATACACTATTTCAATGGCTATATTTTGAATCTAAATTCAAACGACTATATTTTGAATTTAAATTACAATGACACTATTCGAACGGTTATATTTTGAATTGAAATTCAAACAATACTATTCCAACGGCTATATTTTTTAGTTTAAATTCTATTGCCACTATTCCAACTGCTATATTTTTAATTTAAATTCAAACAACACTATTCCAATGGCTATATGCACTATTACAATGGCTAATCTAAATTCAAACGACATTAATCGAACGACGATATTTTGAATTTAAATTATAACGACACTATTCGAACGACTATATTTTGAATTAAATTCAAACAACACTATTCATATTTTGAATTTAAATTCTAACGGAACTTTTCCAACGGCTATAGTTTGAATTTAAATTCAAATGACACTACTCCAACAAGTGTGTATTCTACTGCCTATAAATTAACCTCTTCTCCCTCTCCATCTTCTACCTCAACATTTGCAATTCTTCTTCTACCAAAGATATGGGTGCAAGAGTCCACCCTAGATGATTAAGATAAGATGTATTAAAAAGATTTTGTGTGTTTAATTAGGACTTAGTATTAAGTAATGTTTCAATTTGTTTTGTGTAATATTTAATTTAGGTTTGTGTAATAGTTTGATTAGTTTTGTGTAATATGTTTGAATTCTAATAAAATTTTCTTTAGGTTAATATAATTTTAATTGTTTTCAAGTTTTTTTAAAAATTTTATTGTTATATTTATTTAATTATTTAAGTAAAAAAGAAAACCTAATTATATAAAAAGAAAGATTTAAATAAATGAATAATGATTAAAAAATAATTGGAATGAGGTGAAAACTAACAAAACCATTGTAAAAGATCGGTTTTGCAATTTAAAAGAGGTTGTTTACTTGCCCAATATTTATAATTTGTTGTTTTGCCATTTTAATTAAAACCTTTAATTAAAATTAAAAAAATTGTTGTAATAATTACTAATTTCTCATAAAAATCTAACAAAGGGACGAGAGGAGCACTATAAACGGCCCCGAGCGCTTGCCTATGCAGAAATTATTACGCCATTGCTGACGTCAAACAATTTACGTTTTCGGTGAAAATGCAATTAAAGGAAATATTGTTTTATTACGTTCTTTTATATTGCAACATTTATGTTATTTTTGACAGATTAATAATTAAAAATATATCATCGTGATGAATATCAACGTGTTTGTCAATATCATGTTATATCTTCGAAGCGTTTATATATCTCTTAATTAATTTTGTGTTTGTTGTATTACTTTTGTGTTTATTGTATTAATTTCTAAACATATTTAGTCAAGAATAGTTTTTTTTTTTGTTTTCTGGTTACTATTAGCTTGTTGTTTCACAACACTTTCAAATCTTAGATTACTTTTTGGAGTTGAATCATATTATTGCTGATGATTCACAGCACCAAATTATTTTAGTTAATGGGGATTTACTTAATAATAATAATAATAATAATAATAATAATAATAATAATAATAATAATAATAATAAGAAATGATTAAAAACATTGATATAAGTTTAGAAGGAATGGAGTGCACCCTCAAGACTAAACATATTTTTGGACCCGATGAACATTAGGGGTTCAAGGAACACCATCACGGTTAGGGTCCAAAGGGTTGATCTCTCAACGCAGGTCTCGCGAAAAATCGATTACCAAATTTGAGAACCACTAGAAATAGCTTCGAAACTATCTGGTTGGTAGTGTCTTCAATGGAAAATGACGCATCTTTCTATTCCAAGTAACTAAGCATTTAGCAGTAAGTGATATTAGTATCGGTAATAAACTATCGGAAATAACCAAGTTAATACTGATTGAAACCAGCCATCAACTGTCACTGAGTTACTACGACATAAATTAGATTTAATACTTATAGTAACCAATTTCCAAAATTAACCGCTAAATTAACACTCTTTTTCATGAAACATGATGTTGTGTCAACTAAATGTTGTATAAATCTCGAGGGATTATATAGGTTATTTAATAATTTATAGTCACTATTCTTCTGACTTTTTTACTTCAAAATGTGTCAAAATCTATGTTGTTTTGATATCAATATTATTGTATATTTGAGTGTGTGAATGAAGTCTCAAACTTTGTTTCACATAGATGTGGGAACAAAGTGAAAGTTAGTTTATAAGGTAATGTTTTACCTAACTAACATAACCTTATGACATGTTTTACTAAAACTCCTACGCGGGCGCGCAGTGGGGGGTGCAAAAGTTGAGCCTCTAGTTTTCTCTGCAACATCTCATGTTTTCTTTTCAGACAAGTGTTCAAGCCCGGCAGTGCGCTGTTGTTGCTTCCGACCGGCGTACCCAGGGAACAGACGACGAATCTGTTTAAGGGAATTGTGTCAAACACAAGCCCGGTTCACAGTTTTCATTTGTTTCTGTCTCTAAATTTATTTCCTCTTTCAGTAGCAGTTAAACGTAGTAAAAGATTAATCAATACAAAGACACACATATTTATAGCAGTTTAGATGAATGTTAACGAATTAAACCCACATTATGTCCACCTATCACACTAGCGATCATGAGCTTTAGGATCGACCATGATTTAGGAGATCTTAGACAGGAGAATGGCAGTTGATTCGCTGTCAGATTGTGGACCATCATTCGGTCACTGACATAATCTTACATGAAGAGTTGTGTCGTTTTAACAAACCATTATGATAGCTCCATACATGTATAAGGAAGGTCTTTAGTCTCTTTTGCCTACGAACCTGGCTATACTTACATAAAAGTATACTCGTTCTTTTATATATATATATATATATATATATATATAATTATCTTATTAATAATTTTGAAATTGCCATTAAAATTACTTTAATCTTGATCAAACATATGAGAACTTTGAAAAACTTAAAACAAATATATGAAAGGGTTTACGGGGAATGACGTATAAACAGGGTTCAACTTATTTATACATTTTTTTCTTTTGTTCCTTTATTTTCAGTATTTCTAAAAGATTAATCTGTTAATAAAATTTGTATTTATACTTAAACTTGTAAAAGTTTTGCAGAATCTTTTTATACTAATAAATGAAAAAAAATTTAGGATACTAGTCATTTCTTGGTATTTTCACATCTTATTTTCTATTTATCTCTTATAATAATAATATTAAATAATATAATAATTTTAAACAAAATATTAGATAAGAATAAACTTTTGTTTCTATTATGATCATATTAAATAATAATAATAATTTTAAATAAAAAATTAGATAAGAATATAAATGTTTGTTTTTATTATGATCATAGTAAATAATTATTATTATTATTTTAAACAAAAAATAGAATAAATGTGCATAAAACTAACTAAATTAATCGTATCTCATAATTTGTATATATCATAAAAAAGAGATTCAACCCCATGTAATACATGTGTTTTTAATATAATAATAAATAAAAAACAAAGTAAAGTGTTATAATAAGTAAATAGTACCTCAAAGTTCATTTTTAAAAGATAAAACTTGACGACTTTATGTGTTAACATATGACATTATATTTTATTCAACACGTATAATATACGAGTTTTTTTAAAGATATATCTTTTTTATTATTTATTATATAAAATTACATTTATGCAAAATAGAAAAACAAAGTAAAATAGTATAATAAGTAAATAGTATTTTTAAAAGATAAATCTTCATGACTATTTGTGTTGACATATAACATTCTATTTTATTCAACACGTGCAATATACGAGTTTTTTTAGATACATCTTTTTTTTATTATTTATTATATAAAATATATTTATGCAACCCGTGGAATACACGTTCTAACCTAGTTAACAATTAATGAATATATAAACTTACCAGAACTTTATGAAAATAACAAATTTATAAGAATTAAAGTTAATTTGTTATGGAAAATAACTGTAAAACTTGATAATAATTTAGACAATATGAGTACGTTTGTAGGATGGCATGAGAACATTAACATCCCGCCGAAGGCTAAAGATCTCCAAGTCGGAATTTTCTAGCAAAATATCAACAAAAACAAAATCCCCCTAAGTCCCTCCGTAATCGGAGGTGATATAACGCTCGAGACCACCATAGCGCTGTGTGGCGACTTCGTTCACCGCCCCGAGGGGCGTTATAAGTCTTGTATCCATATGCCTCCCGAAAATCATAAGCACTACAATAAGGTTTCTCTCTCTACACACACATATATACATAGATATGTATATATAATTGAAGGGGTTAACCACTGCACACTCAAGTATCTGTCACACCCCGACCCGCAGCGGAATAAAAGTCGGGGCATAATTGGGTTATCACCAAAGCTCATGATATTTACTAAGAAGTTTCATATTTATTAAATTCAAATTACAAACTTAAATATCCAAAAACAAAATTCATACAATTACAAAGGAAAACGAAACTATATATTTATTCCAAAGCATTAACTTGTTTATTCTACTAGGCCATACTAAGTGTTTCCTGTCTCGACTGGATCACCTGTATCATGTGTAAAACAGGGGAGATTTTGGGTCATCAAAAGTTGGCGAGTGAACCTTGATAAAACATTTTAACTAATTTCTTGTTTTATTTATTAAAGAAAATTCGTGCATTAATCACATGTGAGCAAACATATATATGTAAACAATCACAAACCACTTTGGATGAATATATGACATGAATGATGATGTATTTGAGATCAAGACTCAATCAAACGGAGCCGATCTAATGAAGCTCCTGATGCTCAACCCGTATCACACGGGGAACTGATGGGCCTAATGAAATGCGTGCACTGAAATGATAAATTTAATCTACATATAATTCACACAACAATCAATACACATTTGATCACGGAAATGATATATGCACAAGTGTTTAAATAAAAGAATAGTACGACACATGATACACCCCAAAACGTGATTAAAAAGGGGAATTTGTAAGAATTCACTCACAGTGGGTGCGTTCCTTGATAATGATGAGTGTGCACGAATTTATGATTCAACCGACGAGGTAAAACTAACCTAAATAATAACGAAATAATTCGATAAATAAATAAATTTTATTTGAGATTAATATTTTTAATTAGTGCTCTTAATGAGATTTTTAGATTTATTTTTTATGAGTTTAATGCAATTTTAACCTTAGGAATCTTATTTTTAAGTATTTTAAATAATTTTTTTCAATTTAATAAATAATAAAAAAATAAAGAAAACAAAATTTAAAAAAATATGTTGACCTTGTCAGGTCTGACCGGTCGGATAGCATGTAATTCAGGCAGCGTGTGCGGTTCGAACCCGTGACCTCTCGTATACGTGCACGCAGCTCTACCAACTGAGCTACGTGTCTAACCCGAAATATTATCTGTTTTAATTATATATATATATATATATATACTAGCTTTAACCTTATTTAGTTTTTATTAAAAATGATTTAATATGGCCGAAACTGGTTACAGAACCGGGAATCGAACTCGAGACCTATGGTTCGAGTGCACACAGCCCAACCAGTTGGGCTGTGTGTCTAATCTGCATAAACACTGGATTATATTAATTTTATATATATGCTATGAGTTGATCTGAATAAGTTTTAAAAAGTGTTGGTTTTATTTCAGAAAATCGAAAACATGTGCGACTCGAACCCGGGACGTGTGCTTTGTAATTGCACACAGTCCACCGCTGGACTGTGTGTCTAACCCGGTTAAATACTCGTTTTTATTTATATTAAAACACTAACTCAACTTCATCTTTTTCACCATTCAAAAATCCCGACAATGATTCCGACTGAATAAACTGATTAAACAGTTTTGATTACTGTTTTGAGCTAATAAATTACTAATCAAGAGATAGCAAGGAGGTTTAGATAATTATACCGGTTTGGAGAACAACTACGGTTTTCTGGTTAGAAATTCCGGCGATATTCCGGCGAGTGCGAAAGTCTCCGGCAACGTGCTTTGAAATGAATAAAGTTTCAGGAAGAGAGTGCGGTTCTGAGCGAAATGTTTACAAGGAATTGGGTGGGTATTTATAAGGTGGATAGGCTGATCGGTTTCGATTTAGAGACCAAAATCACGGTCCATGATTTCAATTCTCAAAAGAAACGGTTTTGACTCAATTGTGTGTTAAGCAACGGTTATAACTGATGTCGAAATCAAGTTTACGCGTTTCAATCATGGGGAAAGTAGCAACATTTGCGGAGTTTCAGTTTTGCCGGCGATTTCGGGTTCTGGGTTTGCTGATTTACAGGTTTTGCTTTTCGGTTTTACCATAAATGTTATTTGTTTAAGTATTGAACACAAATATGTGTGTGGCGGAGTGGTGTGATGTGTGTGTGTCTACGCGGTAGACCCGGGTTCGAGACCCGGCTACCCTGTTTTGTTTTATTTGTTTTTTTTATTTGATTTACTTATTATTATTATTTATTAATTATGGTTAAATTCTAAAATATTTATTAGTTATGAATCAAAAATAACCGGCACAATAAATACGCAACGAACTTTCAACCGAATATTTGATTATTAAACGAAGCGGGTTTCAAAACCCGTTTTACGACGAATGTTACATTATATAACCATCCCCCCTTTCTTACACATTTGCCGCGTGTCGTATAACCCCACATCACAAGAGGTTATAGAGGGTTACCACTACGCATGGCCTAATGGAATTCACTTGTTTTTTCGTTCGTTCCCCTCACACATAAACAGCCCCCCCCCCCCCTACAAATATAATTCGTAGGCAGTGACGAATACATCATATTTTTTTCCCACCAAGGTCGGTTTTTCAGTGCTTTCAACTCTAGTAGAAAGGGACACTCCAAATTGAACCTACCACTACAAAACTTTTTTAATTATAACTAAAACTAAATAAACTCATAGGTATAATATTCAAATTCTTGAGTCCATCCACAGTTCACAATCAATCCGCCAAGGGAACCTACATACGGTGTCTTTTGGCCAACTCGCTCAAATTAGTTCAACCCGAAGGTGAACCCACCTGGCGTCCTTCACCCTAAGGGTACAAATGGCATTAACCTCCTTGTCCCAAATACGTTCATTGCTTCAACCAATCATACACATAACACATTCACCTCATTTTTTATACCAAAACTACCCTTAACATTACCATTATCACTTGTGGCACTACCCAAATTCTTTATAATATCATTATATTATTATTATTATGCATATTAAAACAAAGTTGTCATCAATAGTGATTTTTATTTTTAAATAACTGTTACATTTTTAATGATATTTTATTTCTCATGTATTTTTATTATTTTTTTTACAACTTGCGTTCTATGTTTATTTATCTAACATCACAGTATAAAATTTATCGAAAATGGATAATGTGCCACTATCGTACTAAACCAAACCAAAACTGATCATACTAAGCCGAACCAAAACCGATTGTTTTTTTTTTCAATATTGCAATATAAATTATACTGAAACGGATATTGTGCCACTATCGTACCAAAAAAGAACTGAAACCGACCAAATAATATTTGTATTGGTACCAATATTTATTTATATTGTTGTTGTTTTCGATGAATCAATATTTATTTATATTGTTTTTGCTTTTGATAAAGTGACATCGTATCGCTACTACAGTGTACCGAACAACATGGTAGTTATACTCATTTGTATGGTTTCTGTTTGGTAATAAGTTTTGTGCCGCTACCGTAGTTAACCAAACTGAAACAGACCGAACAACATCGGTATCGATACTGGTACTTGTTTTTATTGTCTTTGCTTTCGATAAACTGACATATCCCACCGAACAACAATGGTACATGTCCCTGTATTCAATTTTATGGTTCACGGTTTCGATATTTTATTTATACAACTCTGTTTGCGATTATAAACGAATATCATTACCAGTACCGTGACACTTTGAACTAATCAATACCGTTTGGATAGCATCATTGTCAGTACCGGTGTTCGTTTTTTTTTGTTTCGGTCGATGTAAAACATGTGTTGATTTATATACTGAGTGCATGTATCGTACCGTACTATAACGAACCTAACTGATATTGATCAAGTGTCTGCAAGCACATACCGTCGCAACGTGCAAGGTAACAACCTATATATACATTAATTAATTTGAATTGGTGATGAATAACTTTTTAATCTTTTTTAAAAATATGTTATTCGTCATTTAGTTTGATTTATAACAACTTTCTTATGTTAATGTTTTCTTTGAAGTCTAACTCTGCAGTTATGTTTATTTTTTGTGTTCAAAACAACGTAATTTTTCGTATTGTAAACTATATGAGTTCTCGTAACAATATTAAAAAAAAACTTATTTTTTTGTTGTAAACTAAATGAGTTTCGATACGTGGCGAATCTAACCGATTTCGATTCAACAACGTCGTACCGATTTCGGTAGTATCAGAACCGGTGTTTGTTTTTTATGCTTTTTGATTTATGTGAAACATGTGTCGATATCCTTTTGAGCATATAACGACTTTATTTTTTTAATTTTCTATTTCAGTTACTAAAGAGAGTGTGGGTATCGGAACGAACGAACGAACCGATATCAACTGAATTCCCGCCGCATAGCGCGGGGGAAAACCCACTAGTTTTTAAATTAAAACTAAATTTCATTGATTCAAAACCCATAATTAAACAAATACATAATTAAAATTAAAAAAAGTACATAATTAAAATTAAATTCTAATCATCAAAATTGGTAGCCCATCCGGTATACTTCTTCCTCGTGTAGCCCATCACCACCATTCATCATGCAGCTAAAGAGTACGTTTAATATGAGATCCTTAAAATTCATAACTCTTCACTTTGAATAAATTTGCTCCACCGAGCAATTGCTATCACCAAAATGTTGATGGATTGCATTCTAAAATGATACGGTTCTGTGCGGCCACATGTCCTCCGTGACATTCGTCAAGACTATTTCTTCTTCTTATTTAGTTCAACGTCTTCTTGCCACTTAAGAGATGCTAATGAGACTGATTTGCTTACAAAATGTAGTAGAAAGAGTGTATTTTGTGCAGAGAGAATGTATTTTTTTTAGAAAAATAAAAAAAAAGGCATGGAGTATGTAAAACTTTTAAAAAATAAAATTATTATTTTTTAAATAGAGACGGTCATATGGCCGCTGCCCCTTCAACGGTCAAAAACACATAGATACGCGCACACGCAATCAAGCCTACCCAAATAGACGAGTACTACCCTCGATCCCTACCCGAAACCCTAACGCAAGTACTCCCAATATACCCAAGCTACCCACCCGTGAGCCCTTACCAGATATACTCCCCCAACACTCTAAGACCATACAGAGTGGAACATTGTTTTTGGCGTGGAAGCAACTCCACGACGGACACACCAGCCCGTGGGGTAGCGTGCCTTCCCTCTGTATAGTCTGAGAAGCTTTCCCTATTGGCAAACGTGGAAAAGGTGGTTTTTTTTAATTTTTTTTATTTTTACAATGTGAAAGCTCCAAGCATCTTAACCTTCATATGATGACGTGGAAACCACCGTTCACCTCTTTCTTAACATGCGCTCCTTCGCTACGTTTCTTTCATATATTTCCCTTTTCTTCATAATTCACTTTCTCTTTAAGCGCCCACCGTTTTTCAAACCCTAAACTCTCCTTCATCATATCCTCTTCAACCATCACTCTTCTCACAGGTATCCATCCATTCATATTATATATTATATATATATCCACACACCTCTGTTTTATTCATTTTCACTCTTTTACTCTGTTTTTTATATTTCTTCTATAGTTTTTGTTCTTTTTATACTTCATTTACATTAATTTTATGATTCATTTGACATTTTTTTATTTCGTTACTGTTTTTCTATAAAACGTTAAATTTTCTGGATCCGCCTCTGATAAAATTTACATTTAATAAATTAGTTTTAAGAAATTATGAATTCGGCGTGTTATTATATTGTTTATATTAAATTCATATCATTAAATATGTGTTTATAAGTCATGCACATCATATATTTTAAAATTAGAGGCCTTAATCAATTAATTTGATTATTTAAAACTCCATTTTTATGATCTGATCAGGTTTTTTTGCGTAATTCACTGATGGATCGAGCTGACACATCTGGATTTGTGAGTGGGGGATTTTAAGCTGTTTGAATTATATAGTTTTTGCAATAAAACTTGTGTTATTGAGTTGTTGAATTGCTATGGCGGTTTCGGGTTCGAAAGCGTGCAAATGTGTTCAAAAGGTTGGAAACGGTGGAAGCGGTTTGTTTTCGAGGTTTTACGCGAATGAAGACACGCGAAAACGGAGTTTAACGGATGCTAGTTTGGATTTGCAAGACGGGTCCTCGTTATCTCTCGGGTTGGGTTGTTCGTTGAGCTCGGGTGTCACCGTGTTTTCTGGCAAAGAAATGGAAGAGCATTCTTCCGGAAACCTTGATCTTACATTGAACGATGGAAACCGACCCGAAGTAGACCTCGAGTGGAGTCTTGCTGCTGGTTCTGTTGAATCCGATGTCACTCGGACATCATTTCCGATTAAATATGATTTAAAACCTCGGCTTACCAGCAGCATGATGACAATGACATCCGCCGGGTTTCAGCCTGCAGATGACGGTTCAACAACATCTCGATGGACATTACCGATTTTGCCCTCATTGCAGACCACCGAGCCGCCTATAACCCGCTTTGGCGATGTCTATAATGGTCGAATTTGGTTACTCCAAGCGGTTCTGCTTCGTTGGATTCTGGGTCGGTCCCGCCACGACCGCGTCGTAACAGTCACGTGAAGAAGTGTCGGTTTATCGGGTGCACTAGGGGATCTAGAGGTGCTTCCAGGTTTTGTATTTCACACGGTGGTGGTCGACGGTGTCAGAGAGAGGGGTGTCAAAAGGGAGCGGAAGGAAAAACCGTGTTTTGTAAAGCACATGGTGGTGGTCGGCGGTGCGAGTTTCTCCGCTGCACGAAAAGCGCTGAAGGTCGTACAGATTATTGCATCGGTCACGGTGGTGGTAAGCGGTGCAGTCACGAGGGATGCACACATGCCGCCAGGGGCAAGTCGGGGTTATGTATACGACATGGTGGTGGGAAGCGGTGCAAGATTGAAGGTTGTACCAAGAGTGCCGAGGGTATATCCGGTGTGTGTATCTCCCATGGTGGTGGTCGGCGGTGCCACTATCCCGCGTGTCCAAAAAGGCGCTCAAGGGAGCACGATGTTTTGTAAAGCGCACGGTGGTGGTAAACGGTGCACGTTTTTAGGGTGTACGAAAGGCGCGGAAGATAGCACAAGTTTTTGTAAAGGTCATGGTGGGGGTAAACGGTGCACTTACGAAGGCGGATGTTCGAAAAGCGTACATGGTGGCACAAACTTTTGTGTTAGCCACGGTGGTGGAAAGCGGTGCGCAATGCCAGAATGTACGAAAAGCGCAAGAGGCCGAACTAGTTTTTGTGTTCGTCATGGTGGTGGCAAAAGATGTAAGCGTGAAGGGTGTTCGAAAAGCGCCCAAGGCCGAACGGATTTCTGTAAAGCACACGGTGGCGGAAAACCACCGTCTGTTGGTCAAACTTTGACTCCTTGCAACAACCTTGCTAGAGCGAAAACCGTTCTTTTTGCTTCCCAAAGTCAGCTGGTTCGAGACTACCAGACTCCAGTGTTCACTCCAAACAACCCTGGATTAGTGTCGATCGGTTTAGCGTGTTTCCAAGGTGGACCAGTTGAGATGGTGGGACGTGGCGGCTACTCGCTACCAGAAGGCAGAGTTCATGGCGGCAGTTTGATGGCGATGCTTACAGGGCGCACCGGTTGCCCGTCCGAACCTTGAGTGGTTTAGTGTAGTCAGTTGAATAGTTAGTTTAAATCTAAACATTATATATATTAAAAGAAATAGAAACTAGTATACAAGAGAAATGTAGTTACTCTAGACAACTCAAGTCAGTTGCATATGTTAGTATAAGTAATAAGTGTTTATTTGGGAAATTAACTTATAACACAATGAAAAAAATGCACACCTATGTTTCCAGAAATTGAAGGTTTAAATAAAATTAAAACTATCGTTTTGCTAATAAAAATGTTAGAATCGAACAACGAAATTGGGTTAATGTTTTGTGTTTGTTTCTAGGGCAATGAATTTTTTAAGGCTAGACCAATATCTATGAATTTTACGGTAGGTTCGTGTCATGTCATAAGTTTACACCCGGTCAAGATATGCTCAATATGGTGGTCACTTGTAATTAAGACGCGGTGTCAAAGATTGATGGTAAATTGTGATGAGCATGTGATGTGTTGATGGTCGATGACGCTGAAGTATGTGTGAGTTAATTATGTTTGTAAGTTTGGTGGGAGGTGCGAAACGGATGGTCAAAAAAGATGATGTGTGCTTTGGTAACGTATTATCATTGCTGGTGGTTGCGACCGTGATGTTACTATTTTAGTGACATCAAATCATTTTACTTATTTGGGATTTGCTAAAACCAAAGAAAAATGCGGTTAAACATCGATACAAATCATGTTCCTGACACCAAGGAACCTTGGGTTCTATGGGGGCGATGCCACCTTGGCGGGGTTAAACGTAGTAGCGACCCAAATAGTATCCAACCCCGTCAGCGGCGGCTTCTACAGCGATGAAGTCGATTTTATATTTGAAAGCATATGAAAATTTGTTCCCACATCACCACATGGCTAGTTGAACTAATTATCCATGGAAACTAACCATCAGTAGGAACTTGTCTTATTAGTGAGAACTAATCCATTGTAGAAATAATTGATCAGCAGTAAATGTAGTATCACCAGCAAATACATGTTCACCGTAACTAGGAGACCAACATGAAACCTACTAGTTTATTCACATCAAAAAAAATTATATTATAACATGTACCTTTTTATGTAAAAGCCAAAGTACATGTTTATTTTATTTAAACGTATTAGTCTAATTACACCCAAAAAATATATATATCTATAGCATGTACATTTTATGTAATTTGTAAAAGCCAAAGTACATTTTATTTTATAAAGAGTAAACTGCCATTTGGTTCATGAAATTTCGTCACTTTTATCACTTTAGTACAAATATCAAACTTTTTGTATTTGAGTCCTTGTAATTTCAGTTTTGTTGCCATTTTGGTCCAAAAGTGAAATCAGATCAGATTTCTCAAATTAAATCCTGATATTTTGTCCTTTTCCTTAGGGGTAAATTGGTCATTGTAAGTTTATTGTAAGTCATTATTAATTAAAATAATAAAACTAAATAAAACCTTTGACCCTATAAAAAGCACAGAACTATCTTCATCTTCCTCAAACCCAAACCCTAATTCTCCTGCAAGTAGATCGACAATGGTGGTATGTGCATGTGGAGCCCCAACCCAACTGAGAACATTTTGGACAACACAAAACCCGGGTCGTCGATTTCATCGCTGCAACAAACCCTCAAGCTGTGGATTCGTTTCTTGGGCTGAGCCACCGACGATTCAGAACCCTGCTGTGATGATTCCTGCACTGTTGGACACCATCAGGCGGCACGAAGAGAATGCAAGACAGATGGGAAATATGAACAGGAAACTTGAAGAAGCAAAAAAATGGCTTAGGAGAAGCAGATGCTAAAAGTTATGTTAGGTTTCAGTTTGTTTTTGTTCATGGTAACTATGTTAAGTCTGCTTGGGATGTGCCTTTGTGTGGGACTTTTGTAAGTTTGGTCTATATGATCAACTATGGTTTTGTAAGGGCTTCTGTAAGTTTGTAATGAATGTATGGTCCTTTTGTAATGGAATGACCAACTTTATGACCAATACATGTTTAGTGCAAATGACCTGCAAATATGTCCCATGTACAATGTGGTAATGACCAAAACACAAGTGCAAAGTGCTTATATCTAAAACATGTGCAAATGACCAAAACACAAGTGCAAAGTGCTTATGTTCAAAACATGTGCAAATGACCAAAATAGAAGTGCAAAGTACTTATGTTCAAAAGAAGTGCAAATGATCAAAACATAAGTACAATACTAAACAACCATTAAAATAAGCAAATGACCAAAACAGAAGTACAATAACAAACGACCATTAACATTAACAGGAAATAGTTGTTCCTAGACAACATGATCCAACCAGTTTGACATGATAAACAGTTAAACATAGATAAACAGTTTGATCCAACCAAAACATAAGTACAATACCAAACAACCATTAACATTAAAAGGTAAACATAGATAAGCAGTTTGACATGAACTAATGTACCAAAATAGTTTGACACAAACTGTAAACATCACAGTTTGACACAAACTGCAAGACACAAACTGCAAAAATGTCAACTGCAGTCAAAAGACATACTTGCTGTACACTTTTCTGCAATGTTGGTCATCTCTTTACCTATTGTTGTCAATCATCTCCTCCATTTGTCTTCAATATTGTCACCCTATAGCGCTATCATGTACCACCATTGATGTTATAATCCGTAATCCTTGTTTCTCTACCGCACACTTTGTTATCCACTAGCGTCAATGCAGTTCATCTTCTCACCCATAGTTGCCGTAGTTCACTAGTTTGTGTTGGACAAAGGGTATATCAAAGTCCGATACGATAGAGTTTGTGTGATTTCAAACAATATGAACAAAATAAATAACGATTGTTCAATGTATGAAATGAGAGAACATGATTACAATAATGCAAAGTAATTGATAATATAAGATCCGATGATATTGGTGAAGAACATCGCATACCATCTTGTCTATAAATATACTTTAGTGGATGGTAATTGTAGGTTGAAAACATTGTGACGATTTGATGCTAAACATTAGCTTTGTAACCGGATACATCATCGGCCTTACATATTTGTTACCCGACACATACACATTTTAATCAAAAATAATTATACTAATCATAAGTATACGTTACAAATAATAATGAACCTAATGAGGGTGGAAGGAGCACCTTTCACTCTATCACATTCATCACATATTACATCTAATCACTATTTGACATCATCATATAATGCCATCACATTTTCACTATCTCACTTCAACAGCCAGGGGCGGACCCAAGGATTTAGCAGCCGTAGCATAGGCTACGGCTCAAGTGTGTATTCGTAGTGTTTTTTTGTTTCTTTTTCGGTTTTTACCAGGGATACCCCTAAAATAATACAAGGATACCCCTAACCATCCCAAACTTGTAGAATAAGGGAGCCCAGTTGAAACAGTGGCCCAATTGCTCAAATTATTAATCATATGATTGAAATTGTAGCCAATTTAGTTAGGTATTTGTTTTACTTTATTTATTTATTTATTTATTGTCGTTTTTTTATATTGTATGATTGTACGGTAAAAAAAATTAGGATACCCTAATATAATGGGCTAGATCGCTACTGTCAACATCCATCACACTATCACGCCCAATCATCATTTGACGCCTAATTTCTTTTTTTCACTATCAACAGTCAAATCCACACAATATCCCTTCTCCACGACTATGATATACATCACGCTATTCCTCTTCGCCTTAGTGAAATGAGGCCATTAATTATGTCACACCCCGACCCGCAGCGCAATAAGAGTCGGGGCATAATTGGGTTATCACCAAAGCTCATGACATTTACTAATATGTTTCATATTTATTTAAGTCAAAGTTACATTCCCAAATATCCAAACATGTTCATACAATCCAAGAAAAATAAACCAAACAAACAATCCCAACTCTAAATCATTTTATTCTTCTAGTCCCATCCTATGTGTTCCTAGCTGCTGCTGGTTCACCTGTATCATGTGTAAAAATGGGGGGGGGGTTTGGGTCAACATAAGTTGGCGAGTGAACCTTATTAGATAAACATTTATTAATGAATTACTCGTTAGTTTATCAATGAAAAATTGTGCATAATCATAAATGAGCAAATGTAAATAATCAAGCAGTAGCAAATAGCAATCACAATTATAACATACAATAACATATGATAGCATACATTAACATACCAACAACATACGATAAATAACATAAATGAACTGTGCGATCAAGGCTCAATCAAACGGAGCCGATCGTATTGCATGTACTGAAAATGAAAATGTCTGTGCGATCAAGGCTCAATCAAACGGAGCCGATCGTATGTGGGCACGCCAAGTTCAACCTCATAATGAAATGGGGAACATGCTCAACGCTCATAATGTAATGGGGAGCGGCGGCCTATGAAATTGCATACACTGAAAATAATAAATTGCATCCAACAATAATTACACAGCAGAAACAAACTGAATACACATGTTCATGATATGATGTATGCACAATGGTTTAATTATAATATATATGACAAGACACATGATACACCCCAAAACGTGATTAAACGGGGAATTTGTAAAGATTCACTCACATTGGGTGCGTTGGATGGGAGATGGTGAGATGCGCACGAATTGGATGAGTAGAACAACGAGAAATACTAACCTAAATAATGACGGAAAAATATATTAAATGAGTGGATTTTATTAAGGATTTTAATGAAATTTTTAGATATATTTTTGTGAGTTTAAGGCTATTTTCTATCTTTAAAAATGTTATTTTTAAGTATTTTTAATTGATTTTTAAATTAAATTAAATAAATAAAAATATATAAAAAAATTGTTTATTTTGCGTTGACCGTTGACCGTTGACCTGTTGACTTGTTGACCGGTTCGGTCAATGACATAGTTTGCGCCGGGTGAGGCTCGAACCCGAGACCTCCCGTACGCGTGCACGCAGCTCTACCAACTGAGCTACGTGTCTAACCCGAAATAATCTTGTTTTTAATTATATTTATATACTTATTCAGTTTAACCAATATTCTTTTAATATCAAAAACATTTTAACTCAATGAACCGGTGCGAGTGACGGGTTTCGAACTCGCGACGTGTGACTTAGTGTTGCACACAGTCCACCGCTGGACTGTGTGTCTAACCTGGTTATTATCTCGATTTTTATTATACTTATCAACTAACAGAGTTAACCCGGTTTAGTTTTAAACAAAAAGGCATTTTATTACATAAGGAGTGCGTGTAGCAGGGATCGAACTCGAGACATGCGTATATGTTTTGCACACAGTCCACCGCTGGACTGTGTGTCTAACCCGTTCATTTTACTGGTTTTAAATATACTTATAACTTAATTAACTTCGTCTTCTTCGTTCAAATTTCTGTTGACTGAATCAATGAACCGTTTCTTGTTTTTACGATTGACAAATATTCCTAAGGTTATAATGAAATGACAGAGATGGTAATTAGAGGTGAACATACCGATGAACGGTTTTATTTCAGATTTCCGGCAAAGTGTCGGTCCCTGTTTTTATGCTCTTCAACTGAACAAGACAATTAACTGTTTTGATTAGTCAATCGTGGAATTGAAGTGAAAATCAAACGTTAACAGCGGGATTGAAGGTCCTTACCGTTTCACAGACGGAAATAAAGACTTTCAGGAAAGTTCCGGCGAACTGGAATTAGTTGAATACAGCGCCTGAATTCGATTTCTATTGAGAGGTTTAAGTTAGAAATAGTCTAACAATTGTTGAACTACAATGATATTGAAAGATTTACCGTTTGAGGATGAATACGGTTTTCCGGCGACTTTTGCAGAAAATTCCGGCGAGTTGATTTAAACGTTCTGACTGTCTGAAAATGTGATGAAAGTGAAATGGGATGTTTGTATGATATTTCTGAGTCGCGAGAGTGGTCTGAAGTTGAAGTAATCTGGACTTGATGAATTTTCGGTTATAAAAACCGATAATGATGAGACTTTATGTTTAATCAATTCCGACTTGATTAAAAATCGTCGGTGCATCGGTTTATAAACTGAATGTGTGAGTAAACAAGCGTATTGACGATTGATTTGCCGACTTCCGTTTTTCAGTTGGCGCAACCGGTTTAACCGGGTTTGTGTATAAATCTCATTTGTTTCCTAGAGATAACAGAAAACACAAAGTGGCGGAGTGGTGATGTGAGTGTGTGTTAAATCGTTGGAGTTGTTCTTAGCTGACCCGGGTTCCAGTCCCGGCAGCAACATATTTTTTTTTTATTTTGTTTTAACTTTTTATCAAATATAATTTTTATAGTTTAGTTTATTTATTAATTATGTATCGTTTTAAATCAAAATAATCATAAATATTCAACGTGACTTTTATAACTTGATATTCGATTACAAAACGGAGCGGGTTTTGAAAACCCGTTTTTTACAAATGTTACAAATTACTTTTTGTGTTGATGGACAAAAGCTTAAAAAACAAACTAGTCTTTTAACGTGTATTTAACATAAAGAAAATTATCAATGGCTAGAAGAACTTAACAAAGATTATTAAATATTTGAGTGGGTTTTTTTACTAGTAGTGGTTTGTTTTATCCATCCAAACTAGGAGTGTGAATTAATAATACAAATCTAATACGAAATTTATAGTTTTGGGTTTAGTTTAACATGGCTAGAGTCAATGTTAGGTACCCGCGAACACATTTAGTTAAACGGATTGAGTTCGTATTAGTGTTAACCTGATGAGTTTGTTGGTTCGACTTGTATACTTTCTTAAATTTAATTAAGAGTGAATTGCATTTTATGTTTCTTTAAGTTTCTACAAAATTTTAGGTGATATCCTTTTACTAACGAAATTACAACGAATTTTCTTTATATTTTAATTTCGTTACAGCAGATGTCCTTCATGTTTTAATTTATTTACAGCGGATGTCCATTATATTTGTAATCTTTTTAGGGAGAAAGAACATCTTCTGTAAAGAAATTAGAACATAAAGAACATCCTCTGTAACTTCGTTAGTTAAAAAATAGTGACTGAAATTTTGCCAAAAAATTAAATGACGTAAAATGCAATTTATCCATTTATCAAAACGTATTTTGCATCGTAATTTAAAATGCTTGGATGGCCACCAACCTTTTATAGTGGAAAGATAACTAACTGTTTTGAATATACTTGTATTTGTTAATAGGTAATTTTAGATTATTAATAGGAATATTGGATTTTAATAATCAAAATTATTTGTCGTTAGCCGCTAACAGTCCTAACTTCAAAAATAACCACTAGCAGTCCCAACTATTAACATATTGGCCTCCAATAGACCCTGATTAACAGAACCCTAACGCCGTTAGTCTCCTATCGCCTTAAAAACGTTTTTAGCCGGAAAACTTATTTTTGGCCAAAAAACTCAACATTTTCATCCCAAACATCTTTGTAACCTCATTACGGACCTTTAGAAATCTTTTTCTAATAAAAACTCAATTATTGAAGTCGTTGGAAAACTCCTTTTTGTCAGAAAACTTCTTCTTTTTTTTTGAAAAAGCTCAACTTTTTCACCGGAAAACTTAACATTTTCATTCCAAGCCTCTTTGTACCATAGATCAGACCTTTAGAAACTTTTTTCGGGCCAAAAACGGTTTATCAGGCAACAGGAGACTAACGAAGTTAGGATTCTGTTAGTTGGGGTTCATTAGTGGCCAATATGTCAATAGTTGGGACTGCCAGTGGTTATTTTTTAAGTTGGGTCTATTGGCGGTCGACGACGAATAGTTAGGATTATTAAAATCAAATATTTCTTAAATACTTGAACTTTGGATATCTAAATGTAAAAAATAATTGTCGTCTTCTGCGTCTTCCCTACTTGTGTTAGAGTTAGGCGTAAAACACATAATTCATTGTAAGTTCTACAAATTTAGTTAGGGTTGAGTGTAAACATAAATAAATGTGATGATTTTATGGTTTCAAATACGAAGGTTAAGACTTTGCCTGCATCACATTTCCAATGTACAATGCTTGGTTATAGATGTGTGTTATAGTACCATTGGACTTTATGTATACTATATTATATTAATTTATTTGGGAATAACATTTTAAGATATTTAAAAGTTAAAAACTTTTTTAGTTTAATGTATTACGTACAACCCCAAAGAGAAGGTAAATTAGTTTTTTAAACATAAATTACATTTTAATCATCTTATCTTAATTACACTTTAATTTCTGATCTTGAATCAATTTCTAGTTAATTAGTTAGTAATTACACTTTATCCTCTTATAAAAAACTAATTACCTCTATGAGTTTTAAACAACAACCTTTTCGTACGTTACTATTTTTATTAAATAGTTACTCCACATAAACAAGCATTTAACTCTCTTTAACTTGAGTATAATATTGTTTTAGTTTTTTTGAATTAAATAATTGACATGTTACGTGATTAACAGTGTTTAGGGTGAACAATAACGGATAAAACTGAACCCACAGCTGAAAACCGAAAACCGAATAAACCAAAAACAAGTTATTGGATTGTTATTGTACTTTTGTTTAACCGAAATTAACCTAACTATTGATATTTTCATATATTTGTATCTTTTATAGCTCCAGTTGATGTATTTCATATTTTATACACTCATTCATGGATTTATACGTCAATTTCATGTATTTCTAAACAAAAATTTTATCCCAAGTTTGGTTTTGGCAATTAAACGAACCGAATCAAAATCGTCAATCTAACCAAATAAACTGAACTGGTTAACCGAAAACCGATTGGTTATTAATATTGATTAACCGATGACTTAGGTTTCGGCTTTGATTGAGAATAATCACTGAACCATGCACGCTGTGTTTCCAATCGCGTCGCATAAGCACCCTTCTAGTCCAACAATTGTTTCTTTTTTCAGTTTAATTTATGATCATTTATTATATTATTTCTTATAAGAAATGCAGAATCACTAGCCCCTTTGTTGTTATTGGCATTCTAATGAAAATGTTACAATTCTATGCACTTTCAATGATTTTAATTTTGTACTCAAATTTTGCATTAGCAAAGCTCCATAGGCAAGAATGTATGTTTGTTTTCATTTGAATAAGGAACCAAGGGTGGTCATTCATTATTGTTCAATGTATGTTTTGTGGAATGGGCTTTGAACAATATGTTTAGAATAATTATAAGGTAGATATAGTTTATGTTCTTCAATATTCCAAGACACTATCATCCTTAGCATCTCAATAGTTATGCTACAATCAAGGTAGACATACCTTCTTACTTATCGAGCTTCACTAATGCAAAATTTGAGTACAAAATCATTGGAAGTGCCAAGAATAGCGACATCTTCGTTACAATACCAATAGCAACATAGAGGCTAGTGATTCTGCGTTTCTTATAAAAAAGAATATTATAAATAGTCGTAATTTTAAACTACAAAAAGAAAGACTGTTGTGTTGTATACGAGTAATGCTACTTATGAAAGAATAACACAAATCTATAAGCATTTTTTGTACCTTGGAAATGTGATGCAAGCAAAGTCTTAACCTCCATTCATATTTGAAGCCAACAAATCATCGCAATTATTTATGTTTACATCGAACCGTAACCCTAACCTAACTTCTGCGTAATTTAAATCAAACTCAGTGTTTTTTATGCCTAACCCAAACCTAATTTCTGCCTAATTTGTGGAGGTGGAGAGGACATCTATTTTTCACATTTAAATGAATAAAGTTAAGTATTTTATTAATACTACAAAATTACCTATTTGCAGAAACAAAAATACAAAAGTATATAAAATGATTAACTTTCAACTATAAAAGTTGATAGACATAAATTATCCATACATTTTAAATTATGACGCAATACACATTTTAATAAAATTTTAAAAGTTAAACAACTTAACCTAGTCAAACTAGCAAACTCATCAGGTTACTAAAAACCCAATCCGTTTTCATGGAATGACTTGAGCCACCTTAAATTACTAAACCTAAAACTATGAATTTCATGTTAAATTTGTGTTGTTAAAGAAGCACTAGTCTAAACCGTATGGTTTAGGCTTATGGATCGTGGTCTCGACAGCATGAAAAATCCTTGATCCCTTCTTGATCAGCGATTGGGCTTGCTATGAGAATGGATCTACAAAACAAGAACATCGTGAAACTCGTTACAAGGAGGAGAGGTGGGGGTTCTCGTGGTAGAAGGTTGCTATTCATAACCGAAGAGTGTAAAGAAGTAGATGGGCTGATGGACCTTGTTCCGGATGTCGCTAGCAAGGAATATCCGGTTGGTCCCCTCGACCATAACTGATAGTGTTTGCAGAGGATGGGGACGTTGGCGCATGGTGACTGGTGCCACATCGCTTGTCGAGCGTACTTGTTGTCGAGTTTGTCATCAGCTGTGAGTTAAGATAATGGAACACTAAATGGCGCACCATGATTAACTACACGTCACTGTCATTTTGTACTATTGTGGGAATTGCAGGGGCAGAGCTTGGCGCATATTGATTGGCTGTAGACTCCTGCCATTTGTATGATTTGTACTTGCACTAGCTGTCATTGTTGTGTGTGCGCCAACAAGGTCCGCACAGGAGCTTTGAAAGTAGTTGAGTGTTGCTTTTATTAAGTTTGGTTATCTTTACGCGTATCTTACGCATAATTGGGTAGGATCTGAGACTATTCCCCTTCACTTCTATTATTAATTCACACTCCTAATTTAGATGGATAAAACAAAATACTGGTATCAACCACACTATAATCTTTAATATTTTTATTAAGCTCTTCTAACCATTTTTTCAATAAGAAAAACAGTTTTATGACAAATAGTATACAGCTACCAGCTGAGTACTACTTATTACTAGTAATTTACTCATAATTAGTTTAGCAAAAGTCCGATTGTAATCTAGCTCAAAGTTATTTTGGTCAACAAACATTTAAGCTAAATTCAAGTAGAATGAATGTATTCCACTCAAATAAATTTCCAGCTTTAGATTTTCCTTGTATAATGATAATTGTGTTAACACGTTATTTAACTCTTTTGTAAAATCATCATTATACATTATACATTTATATAAAGAAAAAAAAACAAGTCAAATCATCGAGTCACAAGTTCGCGTGTATTAAATTGGTTTTAAGAAAAAAAAACAGGTAAATTCAAGTAGAATATATTGATGTTAGTATATTCATAAATGATGTTTGATATAAATGAGAAATGAGCAAGAAAAAACAAATCGAACGTTTTTTTTTTTTAACGGCCAACAAATCAATCCTGAGCACTCTCGGGACACCCGCTGGACAAACGGAGTAGTCCGAGAGTAATCCGAGTCATCCACCACCAATTCCGGGGAAAACCCGGTAATCCACCTGCCCGTAGGCACAACAGTAAATTACCAGTAAAACCGTTTACTCAAGGATCGAACTCAGATTTTCCTAGGTCTCCTATCACCGCCCAACAGTGTCTTACTCCTTTTACACCAAATGAGAATTGAACTTGAGTTTTCAAATAATGGTAAATGCGAACTTTTGGAAATCCATGAGTTCTTCAGAATATATAGCAAACACACACACACATATATGTATCATTATTTGCATCCCAGACGAAAAGCGATGCCCTTTTGGTTGTAGCGCTTCGCGCCTCAATTTTACACTTTGTCGGCTTTGTGTGCTTCGAGCTTTTTAAAACCAGGCCCTTCAGAATGAATAATAATGAATGTTTATCCATGAGAATCTAGAATTGAATTGGTGCTAATAAAACAGAATGCATGATTAAAAGTGGGACATCATGGTATTCAATGGCAAATCAAAACTATCAAACAAAACAATTACTTATTCAAACTGAGGATCAACTTAACCTATCAATCCAAAACTTCTCATGCATAAAATCAATCAAAATAACATCACATAAACGTTAATCAATTAATCTACAACAGTAAACAACTAAACACATTCAAACTTAGCATACAAACTAAAATACACGACGGAGATTTGACATTTTGTAAAAAAAAATTTTAAAAAGAGTGTTTATTGGAAAATACGAACATACTTTGTGATGGGCTTTAAAGCCCAGATACCAAATGTTTAAGTAGGCCTTGATGTTTTCCTTGGTCCAAATCTTAATTGGTCTCATACTCTCATCTATAGAGGTGTGAAAAAAAACCGGTTTCGAGTCTTATAGGAATCGGTTTGGTTCCAACCTAACCACTGGTTCTTTACGGGTTATTGTAACCGAGTGTTAAAAATCGGTTCTCAGCACATGGTATGAAACTGGGTGACGGTTTATTACCATTACAAAACAAAATTAAATCTATCCATTAAATTATCTTTATAGCTGGTTTTTTAGTTCTTTTACTATTTTGCCTCACAAAACTTCGAACTCTCCACCGTCGCCGACTCTCACGTTTTTCCAGCAAAGTCTCTCCCAGCGTTCGCGGGTCCTGAATAAGGTCCTGAATAGCAGGATGCCCGCGCGATGCGGCAGAAGCGACAAATCGGTTTGCGATGCTCGTTTTTGTAGTTTTCTTATTCATATAATATTTATTGTATCATCATTGTGATAGATATACATCAAAAGCGAAGTAATCGGGTAATCCATTTCATTGTGTTGTGCATGGTCCGATTATTATCCTCAACCGAAGTCGAAACCAAAGTCATTGGTTTGTATATTTTATTAACCAATTGGTTTTCGGTTAATGACTTCGATTTATTCAGTTAGACTGACGATTTTTTGTTTGATTCATTTAATTTCAGTTAATAGCAAAAATCAAACTTTGGCTAAAACCTTTGCTTAAAAATATATGAAATTAAAGTATAAATACATGAATGAAAGTATAAATATATGAAATTGAGACAGAAAATATGAAATTTATGAACTAGAGGTATAAAAGCTATAAATATATGAAAATACGAATGATTCGGTTTAATTCAGCTAATTTTGGTTAAATGAGAGTACAAAAAATTGATAATCGGTTTTTGGTTAATTAGGTTTTCAGTTAATTCAGTTTTTGGTTGATTTCCATTCGGTTTCGTCGGTTTTTATTTGGTTTAGGTTAACGATCTAGTTATTGCTCACCGATAACCGGTTTTGGTTAATAACCGATAAGTGCACACGCGATGCAGTGATAAACACATACATTGCCACGGTGTGCGTTGTTCGGTTGGGTAGATTATTATCCTCAACCGAAATCGAGGTCATCGATTAGTCTATTTTATTAACCAATCCGTTTTCAGTTAATCAGGTTTGGTTTATTCAGTTAGATTGGTGGTTTCTGGTTTGGGTTATTCAGTCAGATTGGCGGTTTCTGGTTTGATTCATTTAATTTCGGCTAAAGCCAAAAACAAAACTTGGGCTAAAAGGTTTTTTAGAAATACATAAAAATTAGGTATAAATACATGAAAGGGTGTATAGGTACATGAAATAAAAGTATAAATACATTAAATGTGGGTATAAATATGAAATACATGAACTGAATGTATAAAAGCTAGACATATATGAAAATATGAATGGTTTGGTTCAGCTAATTTCAGTTAAATGATGGTATAAAAAACGATAATCATTTTTGGTTAATTCAGGTTTCTGTTAATTAGTTTTCGGTTTTTGGTTGATTTTGGTTTGGTTTCAGTTAACGGTTCAGTTATTACTCACCCTTAGACATTGTTAATCACGTAATATGTCAATTTTTTAACTAAGAAAACTATAGCAATACGATACTCAAATTAAAGAGAATAAAATACTCGTTTATATAATATATTTTAAAAAAAATATTAACATATAAAAAGTTATGACCATTTAAAAATTGGGGGGGGGGGGGGGTAGTTTTTTATAAGGGAAAAAGTGTAACTACTAACTAACTAATTATCTATAATTTTGTTAAATATGAGGAATTAAAGTGTAATCTAGATGAGGGGATTAAATTGACGGTATTTAGTCACTTACATTTTGTAGCTATTAAACATTCAGTGATAATAACTAAGTAAAATGGGTTTTAATCACTTATACACTAAGGCATCATCTACTTGTACATTTTAATCCACATGTCCATATTGACAAAGACAACTATCGAAATGTTGACAAAAATGAATAGGTCGTCACGGTATTTTTGGATTTTTTTAAACATTGTAGTTTATAAGATATGACAAGAATATATACAAGAATTATAAGTTTGTTGTGGATGGGGAAAAGTGTAACTAATTACCCAAGATAATGTTAAAACTCAAGGATTTAAGTGTAATAAGATGGAGGACTAAAATATAATTATTATTTAAAACACCAATTTACCTTTTTTTAGGGATGTATTTATAAATTAAGATGAAAAGAGTTTTTATTTTTTGGGTATCTTAAAATTCCTCTCCCTTATGCATTTTGTATACAGTATAGAAAAACATTTATTACTGATTTAATATTTGGGATAAAATCATTTATATAGTGATATAATGTGTGAAAACATTAAAATTTATCTTATATAAAATTATATATTGTGTTGAAAATAAATATATAATGTGAATTCCAATAATAATAATATATATATTTAGTGTATTAGTGAAAATGTAATATACAATATTCCTTAACGTATGATATGAAATTAAGCATGTTATAAAACTCAAAACCCTTATTACGTATGTTGAAAACCATAATCACATATGTTGAAAAAGAAATAATCACGCATGTTGAAAAATATAACCATGCATAATTATGTTTTCTTAACATGCGAGATTAGAGTTTTAAGTTTTATAACGTAAATAATTTCATATGTTACGCTTTCTACATTAACCTCCCCTAGTGTATTATCTAGATTTCTTGTATGAGTTGAAAAAGGGATTGTTAAATTTCAATCAAAGACATTGACTAGCATCACCTTGATCCACTCTTAGAAAGAAGCATATTTTTCTTCATCTATTACAACACGTATTTATACTTTCAAAAGTTTGATTTCGATAAACACACACACTATGATTATTTTTGTTTTCATGTTATTTACTAGGTGACCATGGTAAGAAATTTTAAAACAAGGTATGTGTAGATGCACAACCGAACTAAAATGTCCGCCACCGAACAATAGAATAGTTCGTTATCGCCAAGCAGGACATAATAAATATCCAGCCCCTATACCGGGCGCACATCAAAAGATGCATCCAGGACCAATGACGTAATCCGAACAAGCAAGTATAAATACGTTTCTCCAAGTACACTTTAAGTACGATTTCTCTAAATCTTCGTCCTAACTTTCTCTCTCTACTTTCTCTCTTTAAACAAACCCTTATCCTGCAGAGTGGCCCCCCCACCTCTGCGGCGAACCTAACGGTTTGTTGTTTGTGCAGGACCAATTTCTTGCAGGTTTCAAGATCTGATTAACCTTAGCCAGTTTCTGGTCTAGTTTTTGGATATTCGGTTTGTATGTTCTTGACTTATATTACAAAATAATAATTTTAAAAAGCGAACATAAAAATCTCTAAATGATCTTTGCCGAAGAAGAAGAAGTAGAATGGTTACAACCACTGAACTTTGTGTTAGAAAGGAAAGACTAACCTTGGAATAAACTGCAGCTAATCGACAGCCGGACATCCTGCGGCAGCTAATCCACAGCTGCATATCCAGCTAATCTTCAGCAATCAACAGCAAAGATAAAGACAGCTAGCAATCAGCTGCTGTCTTCTATATTTAGATTACGTTTTTTGTGTATAAATAGAATACCCGTCTTTGTAATGAGATATACGAATACACACATCAATTCAGTGTTATGAATCAACTTTTTATCATGGTATCAGAGCAGCGTCGTTCTTGACCTGTTCATCATCTACCTTGTTCACCCAAAACCAAATCATCCTCTCAACCAAGCTGCCATGGCCGAAGCCGGTAACTTGGGAGAAGATTTATCCATTCAAATTGCCAATCTGCTCAAGAATGGCCTTAACCCACAAAACCGAAACCCAAAACTATCCGATAACCTTCAAATAAACCTCAAGCTCAACAGTCAGAATTACGCCTTATGGACCCGGATGATGAGGGTAGCCATAGGCGGTAAATCAAAAGCCTTTCTAAATCATCTATCAACCAACCCACCAAACCAAACCAGCGAGCAATATGAGCAATGGGAACAAGACGACCTAGTCGTCTTCTCATGGCTCATACAGAACATCGAACCAACCCTTGCCAGCAATCTAACCGAATTCCCAACAGCAAAATCGTTGTGGGATGCCCTAGCTATAACATATAGCAGTGGGCGTGACAAGCTCCAAACTTTCAACCTACATGTCAAGGCGAATGAAATCAAACAGAACAATCTCTCCCTAGAAGAATTGTGGATTATACTCCAAGGAGTATGGGGAGAAATTGATCGGATTGACCCAAACCCTATGACCTGCCCAGCCGATATCCAAGCGTATCACAAAATCAGGTCGGAACAGAAACTGTTCCAGTTTCTAAACGCTCTCAACCGGAAATATGATCCTATAAAAAGGGAAATACTCCGGTTAGAGCCCCTTCCAACCGTAGAAACTGCATACTCTACTGTCCGCAAGGAGGCCGCTCACCAGAATATTCTGGGAACACCTCTCAATGACACACAGGGTATCACAGTGGGTCTAATGGCCTCTGAAATTGACGGACTAGGGCTTGCGTCAAAGGGTTACCGACGAGCCGGTGAAAAAAGAATCGGAACAAGTAAAGACGACAAATCTCACCTCAAGTGTGATCATTGCGGGATGATGAAACATACCTGGGAACAATGTTTCAAACTCGTCGGATATCCGGAATGGTGGTCTGATGGTCAGAAAAGAGGCACAAAGACTACAGAAAAAGGAAAGTCATCCGGCGCCGGTAACCGAGATGCTCCCAAAGATGAAAGCCGGAACAAATCGGACTTCGGCGGAGTGGCCAAAGCAGATGAAGAAGAAACAACAGGTAAAGGGTTTGGGGCGCAACCCTCAAACCCTAAGTCATACATAAGTGAAGAAGAAGAAGATAATGCACGAATAGTCCCTCGGTCGAGTTTAAAAACAAAAATTACACATATAGTCCCTGGAAATAAGGGAGAAGCCAATATGGCCCACGAACATCAAAAACAAAAACTATGGATTTTTGATTGTGGCGCAACCGATACGATGACTTATGAGCTATCGGATATTATTTCAACAACCAAACCAGAAAAAAACACATATTCAAACGGCAAACGGAGGAATAATGGATGTAAAATCGGGAGGAACTATTGAGATTTCACCCACAATAAAAATCTCTAATTGCCTTTATGTTCCTTCGTTATCACATAAGCTGCTTTCCATCAGCCATGGCACGAAGGAACTCAACTGTATTGTCCTAATGTACCCTACGTTTTGTATTTTACAGGATATCAGGACGGGAGTGATCATTGGGCGTGGCACTGAAAATCAAGGGTTGTACTATGTGGATGAGGTGACTCAAAGTGGTGCTGTGATGCTGACTCATGGGACATCGGAACGGGAAGCTTGGCTATGGCACCGAAGATTAGGTCATCCTTCTACAAGTTATTCGCATATTTTATTTCCGAAACTATTTCCAGTTAATTCTATGTCACATTGTGAAACATGTGTTTTAGCAAAAAGCCATAGAAAAACTTTTAAACCCAATAACACTAAGGCTGCTTTGCCATTTTCATTAATCCATTCTGATGTATGGGGTCCTGCCCCAGTTCTTGGGGGGCAAAACCTTCGGTACTTTGTGATGTTCATTGATGATTGTACCCGAATGACCTGGGTTTATTTTTTGAAAAACAAATCCGAAGTATTTGAAAAATTCACTATGTTTTACGCCATGATTCAAACCCAATTTCAAACAAACATCCAAATATTCCGATCTGATAATGGCGGTGAGTTTGTTAATACCTTGTTTAAATCCTTTTTCCAAGACAAGGGAATAATCCACCAAACTACATGCCCAAACACCCCAGAACAAAACGGTGTCGCCGAAAGGAAAAATCGCATTTTGCTAGAAATGACACGAGCTCTCCTGATTGAATCCCAGGTCCCGAAATATTTTTGGCCTGAAGCCCTTGCTACTGCTACCTATCTTCTCAACCGACTCCCAACAAAAATCCTAAAGCTTAACACTCCGTTACACACCCTTTCAAAATTCTTCAAACTACCCTCAGTTCTCACCCTTCAACCACGAATCTTTGGATGTACTTCCTTTGTTCACATACCTAAATCAGATCGAACCAAACTTGACCCTTGTGCTGTAAAATGTGTCTTTGTCGGGTATGGAATGAATCAAAAGGGATACAGATGTTATAATCCAAAAACACGTCATATGTTCACCACAATAAACTGTGACTTTCTTGAAACCGAGTATTACTACAATTCCCAACTCAGTGGTCAGGGGGAGAAGGAATATTTAGACACACTAAGCTGGTTGGAATATGTTCCCTATGTACCAACTACAGAGTCACCAACCACAGAGTCACCAGAACCCAATCTCAGTGCCACTGACGGTCCTAATGTTCCTCCTAACCTGGTGTCCGAGGTAAGTGATACTCATCCTATTCAGTCTGGTGGTATTTTTGAAGTTTCTAATGACTTTGAGGATACCAATACTTCTAACCATGAAACTGCCACAGAACAAACTGAAAATTTGCAGGCAGATGAATCCAGACAAGAAGAACCACCATCGAGATATGTGTTACCCCCTAGAACAAACAGAGGGGTTCCTCCGAAACGGTATTCTCCTGAAAAAGAACCAAGAAGATCTAGTTATCCTATAGCTAGTGTGGCCGATGGAAACTTCACTAAGGAAGCCAAAGCATTTATCTCATCTGTTTATTCCGAAGAAACTCCTACAAACGTGGATCAAGCCTTAAAATCTAAACATTGGAAGGAAGCAATGAACACAGAAATGGAAGCCCTAACCAAGAACAATACATGGGAAAAGTGTACTCTTCCGTTGGGAAAGAAATCCGTGGGGTGTCGTTGGGTCTATACGATTAAGTATAAACCAGATGGTACAATTGAAAGATATAAAGCCCGACTGGTAGCAAAGGGGTATACTCAGACACATGGGATTGACTATGCTGAAACATTCTCCCCGGTTGCAAAAATGAACACAATCAGGGTTCTTTTTTCGATAGCTGCAAATGAAGGGTGGCCACTTCAACAGTTTGATGTAAAAAATGCCTTCTTACACGGGGACCTAGACGAAGAGGTATTTATGGATGCTCCTCCAGGATTCACAAAAGATTTCAAAACTGGAGAAGTTTGCCGTCTGAAGAAATCCCTTTATGGTTTGAAGCAGTCTCCCCGGGCCTGGTTTGGCAGATTTACGGTAGCTATGAAAAAGTTTGGATATAAACAAAGTAATGCCGATCATACTTTGTTTCTCAAAAAAAGAGGAAAATTCGTAACCTGTCTAATTATCTATGTAGATGATATGATCATTACAGGGAACGATAAAGAAGAAATGGTAAAACTCAAAGAAAACTTGTTTGCTGAATTTGAAATGAAAGATTTGGGCAGACTTAAGTATTTCCTCGGTATTGAAGTACTAAGGTCGAAACAAGGAATCTTCATTAGTCAAAAGAAGTATGTCTTAGACCTGTTGGCAGAAATTGGAATGATCGATTGCAAACCAGCAGATACTCCTATGAGTGTAAACCAAAAGCTTTACATGGAAGAAGGAGAAAAATTAGCAAATAAAGAAAGATACCAACGGCTGGTGGGAAAACTAATATATCTCTCACACACTCGTCCAGACATCGCCTATGCTGTAGGGGTAGTAAGTCAGTTCATGCACCAACCTCAACAGTCACATATGGAAGCAGTTTGGAGAATTATTAGATATCTCAAAGGAACAGTGGGTCATGGAGTCCTGTTTCAATCACATGGACACCTAAATGTTCAAATCTATACTGATGCAGACTGGGCAGGAGATAAGGGAAGTCGGAGGTCAACAGCAGGCTACTTCGCTCTAGTTGGTGGGAATCTTGTCACTTGGAGGAGTAAAAAACAAAAAGTGGTTGCTCTTTCAAGTGCAGAAGCTGAATTTAGAGGCATAACTCGAGGTTTAACAGAAGCCATGTGGATACGAAGACTCTTAGCTGAGATTGGTTTTCCGTCAAAAGAAACAAGTAAGATTATGTGTGATAATAAAGCTGCAATTCAGATTTCAGAAAACCCAGTACAACATGATCGAACAAAACACGTGGAAGTTGATAGGAACTTCATCAAAGAAAAATTGGAAGATGGTACGATTGAACTACCATTCGTTCGATCAAAGGATCAGCTTGCTGACATTCTAACAAAAGCAGTTAACGGGAAAATTCTCAATGATTGTTTGGGCAAGTTGAATTTTGGAAATCCAACTATTCAACTTGAGGGGGAGTGTTAGAAAGGAAAGACTAACCTTGGAATAAACTGCAGCTAATCGACAGCCGGACATCCTGCGGCAGCTAATCCACAGCTGCATATCCAGCTAATCTTCAGCAATCAACAGCAAAGATAAAGACAGCTAGCAATCAGCTGCTGTCTTCTATATTTAGATTACGTTTTTTGTGTATAAATAGAATACCCGTCTTTGTAATGAGATATACGAATACACACATCAATTCAGTGTTATGAATCAACTTTTTATCACTTTGTTGACACTATACATGGGCTTGTGTACTTTAGTTGTGTTTTTGTTTTTTAAGGGTAAATTCGTTTCTCTCTCTCTCTTTTTTTATATAAAATGAACATAGAAATATATGCACACACATTCCAAAAACCAAAAACATGACGATTAAACAAACAATTGAAGCTATATGTGTGATCAACCAGAAGTTGTGATTAGAAATGAATCATGATAATCAGTGTAATTTACTCTAGTAAGACCATGTGTAGTGGTCACTCTCCATCACCTCTCATGGATATGGGGTTATGCGACACGTGGTGTTTGCGTAAGAGATAGAGGTTATATCACTTGGGTGTATAGTGGGGTTATACTCTTCAATTATACATATACTTGTATGTATATGTATGTGTGTGTCAGAGAAAACCACTATGCATATCAAGGAACGAAAATTTTTTTGCCCATAGCGTATGGGGGTGGTATAACTGGCGCTATGGGGCTTGATCGGTGAAAATGACACCATAAAACTCTTCATTACGGGTGGCTAATTTTGATGTCTCATGAATTACCGGTGAATAATTAATCTATGTATAAAATTAATTAGAAAATCTAGTAGCTTAATTAATTAGAAAATCTGGTAGCTTGCATGAAACGGTACTTCTATGTTGACACCTTGGAATATAAATAGTCCGTCAAAAACATAAAACAGCTTTAAAAGGCTTTAACTTTCTATGGTGTAATATAGTAAAATAATCAGTCTAATAATAAAAAATATGCTATAACTAAATTAGAGAAAAAAATAATAAAGAAATAAAAATAAAATTTACATGTTTCTTAGCAGAAATAAGCTATATGTTTTTTTTATTACAGTAACTTATACACACATCTAATTTATTTCTTAAGTCTAGAGTGAAACACAAAGCCTAGAATTTAAAAAAAAAGTGACCAATTTTTTGAACCATAAAGGATATTTTATTCATCATTAAATTATATGTACAATGCTTAGGCAATCAAGACACTAAACCAAAAAGTCATCCATAATTTCTCCCATACTTTGTTACATTAAGACGTTCATGGTTGCAAAAATCGTTTGGCACTCTCCAGTCAGTCAACCAGTGAGTTAAAAGTACTCGGCCTAGGCGTGAAGAGTACTGAGAGTACTCTGACATGTTAAACTATAAAGATCTTAGTTTTCGGAAATTATAATTTACTAAATATATGTCAAATAGCATAAATTTACTAATATTTATAACAAATATGTGAAAATAATATTCATTATTTTTCTTCAATATGATAAACATAGAAATTATGTTTTATTCTTTTTAAAGTTAAACTCGGCCCAAATTAACCTACTTGATCCGATTTTGGCCGAGATTGACAGCGTTTGATCGATTTCGAGTAATTAGGCGAAGTTGAATAAAGTCAGCTCAATAGCCTACCTTATAACAATTACTAAGGAGTGTTCGGCCTTGAAGACATTGTTTTACAACCAAAAAACACCTACTCAATTACATTAAAGCTCACCTAATTTTGCCACTTTAAATTTGCTTCTTTCACTCTATGCTTTGTACAAATAAAAGTTGTAAATTGTAAAAAAGAGACCATTTAACACCAAGATACCCATTTGGTACTATAGGTCATGCAAAGTGTAAGAGGAACTCTGACCAGGTCAAAGTTTGAAACCTTTTTGTAGCCCAAGGAGAAGTCAGCATTCTTCTTCTTTTTTCACAGGGGTGCCCCACACTTTCCTCACTTTTACTTTTCAAGTACCAAAATATTTCATTTGCCTTTCAGAGTTTACTTTTTAACATTATTATATTATTATATGCTTTCCAAATATTCAGAATATTAATACCATCTGTTACAAATTTATATTCAACATAATCTATTATTCTTATTCATATACCATAACTTTTAGTATTTTAACTATTTTATATGAAAATTTTTATTGGTAAATCTAAAGCAGTACCATAAACGTTAATTTAACGATATTAAATAACTATTTTACTGGATTTTATATAATATATAATTATGTTTTTAATATCTTTTAGTGTATAAAGCACCATATATTTAAAAATGAAAAAAAATATACTTGTACTTTAAATAAAACCTGTGAAAATTATTAACCGGTGACGAAATACACATACATGTATGCTAGAATTTTAATAAAAAAATATCCAAACAAACGTTTAAAAAAAATAAAATTTAGGGATTTTTTTGGCAAAGAGAATAAGCCAGAAATGCCTGAATTGTAACAGTAAAAAGAGAAAAAAGCAAAAGTGAGCATAAACCCCCTTCACTTTGTCATTCACTTTATTTCTGTCCACCTGCTCGTTTTCTTTTCTTTTTGGCTCTTTTAGGTTTGCCAACACTTCATTCATTTATTCTCGAAGTATTACAAACTAAAAATAAAAGTGTTCTTTTTAATCCCATGTATGATAATACTTTTGACCTAAAAAGTACTCAATTGACCAAGTGTTTAAAATTATATGCATGTATTTTATAATCAGTGACGGATTTAGAAATTTTTTGTAGGGGTAACGTTTATAAAAAAAGGGTAACAAAATAGAAAAACGTTAAATTTTTTCAAAATTACACTACCGCTGGAGCGCCAATGAGTAGCGGAGGCTACCCCTTCTATTAAGGTCGGTCTGCCCCTGTTTATAATGTCCTGATTTTGGGATTATAGATGATTTTAGATAACTAGTGTTACCATGCAAATAATGCGTATTGATAAGTACATGTTAGCAAAATAGTAGCAAATCTTACAATTACCATTTAAAGTTATTTATAAAGATATTTATATTAAACTAGTAGCAAATATTGCAATTTCATAAAATTAACTCAACCGTTAATATGATAAACTAACATTCATGGGTTGTTTGGTTTGTGATTTTTAAATGAACTGGAAATTTATCAAATTGAATTATTTTGAATGTAAATTTGTTAGAGAAACTTTGAGTAATTCATTTTCGTTTTTCTACCAAACATATTACCATTTAAAGTTATAGCTTCATTCTAACAACAAATAATGCGAGTTACTTTACTCCTTAACAACAAATTATACTACAATTATTTTGAATGTAGTATTAATTGAAGTCGATCGCCTATAGATTGTTTCTAGTAACGTTCGTTTTCTCTTGTCCTACATATTGTTGTCTTTCTTCTTATTTGTACTCTACTCACCAACCACCCACTAGTTTGTTTCGATATACTTGTTGCGCTTGAAAAACACAAATCCATTTCCTTTTATTATTAGTTTGTTTGTCTTTCCTCTTACAAGATATTTATAAGTTTTGATCGGTTGTTACTTTAGAAAAATATTAATTTTAATCATTTTATCAAGTTTTTCATTATATCTCTACATCTTTCAAACATGTCATAAAAGTGAAAGTGCACTAATTTTAACGTTATTTTACTAGTTTTATGAAAATAACGTTAAAGCGAGGGACGGTTAATCATGCATCATGTGGTGGCATTGATAGCCGAAAGATAAGGGGCACATGCACTAATCGGGCTTTGTCCCAATCATTGAATGTTATGTGCCTTATGTTCAAGACTTGATACAAAACTACTACCGAGTTCGTCTACGTTCTACATTACGTGGTGATATAAAATTACGTTTTTTACGACTTTTTTTATTTTAGCCGCTATTAGCTTAATACTTAGCACGCTTTTACAACCCCGTGCCCATAACACGTAAAGAGAAAACTTAATTATTAAATGATATGAATTTATAAAGTTATTTTTATTTCAAGTAAACATCATGAAAATGGGAGAGAGCGTTAACGTTTATACATCGCACGTAGCCACGGTGTCGAGTGACAGACAACTCACGTGCTCCCCTTCACTCCCTCCGTGACTCCATTTATATTCTCCAACCAATCACACAATCCCTTCACTCCCCCCACTTTACTGTTTATATTCGCCTGCAAAAAGCTTTAAACCTTTTTACACAAAACACAAATACCACCACCACCACCACCACCACCCACGGTGGCTTTCCCTACCATGGACGATGAGTCTTTTTTCGATTTAGTTTTCACTTCTTCAGGCTATGAATTAACCTCGAATTTTAAATTTTCCGATAAGAGGCGGATTCTGCCTCTGGATTCGCAACCGCAAGCGCTTCAGTCCCCGCTTCGGTTATTGAAGCGGGGGTTTCATAGCAGCAATAACTCAATGAAGCCGGAGAAACAAAGCACTCATTCAACAACAGGTAACTCTTGGATTGAGAGGACTCCAACGGGTAACCATGAGGTTGAAGAAGTCAAAATTGGTGCATTACTCAAACGAGACAACAGTTTGAGGTATCAGTTAATGAACGAGAAGAGTCTAGAACAGGTTTCTTCGAAGCGGTTTTCAAAGATGTTATAAGTAAATACCTTAACCTGATGAAGGTGTCTAAACGGAGTAATGAGAAACCGAGGCTGTCGGATTCTTCTGTTACTCCGTCGGCGTCTCCGGCTTCGTCGGTTTACTCACCGAGAAAGGATGAGAGGAAATCCGGTGGCCGTGGTGCGGTGTTCCGGAAGAATTTAGGGAAGAGTCGTTCGTCGTCGGGATTTTGTTGACTCCGGCGAGAAAAAGTGATGATTCTGTTTTGCAACAGGATGGAATTCTAGGGGCTATTTTACATTGCAAGAGATCATACAACTCACCTTCTCAAGGTATATATACACATACATGTACATATATGCATACATATATAGAGAGAGAGTTGCGTTCTAGAGTGAACACTAGTGTATTTGCGAACCGAGCGAACTAATCATGGCCATTGATTTACACACGTGTAAGGTCAGGATTAGTTCACTCAGTTCGCAAATACACTTGTGTTTACTTTTGAACCTAATCATATATATATATATATATATATATATATATATATATATATATTCACAATTTCACATCTAAGGGTGTGTATAAAGTAGGGCTGTTGAAAAAGGTCGTGACTCTCAGCTCGGATCGCTTGAAAAAACTAGCTAAAAAACTCAATATGAACGATCTGAGCCGAGCCCACTCATTTATTACGGAGCCAAGCTCAGCTTGCTGGCTTGTTCTTAGACTCGTTTAACTTATAGTTTGAGAATAAGTTGAATCAAGCTGTCTCGTTTAATTTCGAGCTCGAGCTCAAACCCCCAGACTCGACTCGTTTACAACACTAGTAAAAAAAACAAAACTGAAATGTAAACAGAATGTTTTGTTTTACATTTTCGTACACCTATAAACTTTTGGCATGTAACAAAAGAAATCAAACTATTTTTTATTGTGTCATTTTTAAGATTTTAATTTAATGAATAGCGTAACTCATATCTTTTTGCTAAATGTATGATAATTAATGAATGAATGAATTATTTATTAATTAACACAAAGATTTGTTTCAAATTTTCATTATTTTGGGTAAAATATTTTTTTTCACAAATTTTAATTTCAAAACGACACATCAAACCTAAAACAATAATCAGTCAATTCATATGAAACATGTTTGTTTCATTTTAGTTTTATTAAAACTATTGTTACATTATTTTCAGGTTATATGCTTTCGAGATCCGGAAGTGCTCCCTCAAACAGTGAGGCACGAGTTTCAGTAGAACAAAACAGAAGCAGTATTTGGAAAGAAAGATGAAATGTTTGTTTAGAAAACAGTTGTTTTTTGGTATTTGAAAGGTGAAATTAGAGTAGTGGTGGTTATGGTTATGGTCAGAGGTAGATGATTATTGTAAAGGTTTTTGGATGAAGAGAAACTGTTGCTTGTTTTTTGTTGTTATGGGTAAGTGTTGTGGCTCTCTAAGTGTTAACCGGTTTAAATTTTATAAGTTGGGTCATGCTTGGCAAAAGTAGCTGCATGCAGGAGTTTTTTAGATATATTTACATGTTTGATAGTAGTTGGACATTTTAATAAAATGTATAAATGATTTAAAATGGATATAACGAAAAAGTTTTTTTTTTACTTTTAGAGGTTAAAATATTATTTTTTACCTTAAAAACTTGTAACTTTTTCAACCAACAAGTTTTTTTTCTATTGAGTAGTAGTTTTTTCTTAAAGGTACTAAAAGCATTTTATACAAAAGACATAGGGGGATATTACAGTTGGTTGAATGATCATGTTTATCTCATTAGATTCCATTTTTTGGGATAATTTTATTTAGTGTGAGTGAACTAATTATATTTATAAGGAATGATTTAAGTACAAAAAAGATAAAATATACAATAATGTTACTATTTATCTGTAAATATATAGGAAAATTCTTCATCTTTTATAAAATTTTTAGTATTTTTAAAGAAGGTTGTGAGTATAGGAAAGAGAAAAGTTAATGATAAAATTATAAAAGATATATAATTTAATTGAATAAAGAGAGAAAAAAGATAGTGATATTTGGTGTAGTTAATTAGATATAGATAAATGATCAATGTGAATGCTCTAATTTGTTAAAACAAACGAGTTGTCTGTATGTTTATTTTTGTTTAATTGAAATGTAGATCTTTAATCCGTGAACCTATGTTTTACAACCCGCACTTGATTAACATGTTTGTATCGTATACGATTATTTGTAGGGGTGTTCGACATTTGATTCATATTGGAAAAACTCGAAATTCGACTATCACGAATTTGATTCAATTCGAATTCGAGTCCAGTAAATTCAATATGAAAGTACAAACTTAAGTGTCCGAAAGTTCAAAAATAATTATACCGACTCAATGTACTTTAAAAGATCCACAAGCGGTTCAAATATAATAAAATGAGACTTGAGACTAATAGGTCTTTCGTGGAGTTGCAAATTCCAAATTCCCTAGACTTAACCGCTACAACCAAGTTCGTATATGCGTCTATTCTTTTGAAAATACGTCAATTTTCACTGGTAAATATAATTAACCAACTCTTTTTGAAAATAGTTTTAAAAAGCATTTGATACCATTTGGTATATCATTTTAAAATAACTTGGAATAAGATAATATTTATTGTTATCAGTTTTACATACTTGTCAATACATATTGGGACCGACAATGAACATCGGTACATTATTAACCGACACACGACATTTTCAAAATCTTATATAATAGCATTAGCGTCTGTCAGGTGTATGCATACACCCTGCGTTTAGGTCGAATGTCATCTGCAATTAAATGAGCCGAGTATATCTAGGACACGGTCGTATTGACACTCAATGTTTAAGTTATCAAGGAAAACGAATTAAGACAGGTTATTTCGAATGTTAACAGGTCTTATTCAAGTCATTTGACTTTGACCAATTAACTTTAATAAATACGTACGGTTCACTAGATTAAGCGAAGACCATATATAAAGTGGTTTATACCATTCTGAGTGTAAGGACTAGTATAATACGGGTCAAATAACCAAACATATGGATTAGAACTAAATTGGAAAGGTTTTGACCAAATTCTGCTAGTTTATATAATTTATGCTTATTAAACTAGCCGTACACGCATATGCGGTATCGGGTGGTCGAATGGGTCGAAGACAAGTCCAACATGCCAAAACATATTTCATTATATTGCAACGTCAGTTTCAAACTCAGATTATATGCTTGTTTGGTTTTAAAACTCTTTTCACGCCATAAGGGCATTTTAGGCATATTATATGGACTTTGCAATAGACCCGAAAAACGATATAATCAGAAGGTATAACCTCAAAGGGTTATTCCCTACAATAATATGATCATACAACAACCCTTAATCAGTCCTTAAACTTGCTCAAACAGGTTAGAATCGAAAGTCAAAGCAGAATTCAAACTGTTTGACTTTCGGTTGCGAAATGAGCTCTAAGTAGGAAAGCTGGCCATGATCAAACATGTCCTAATATGTTATATAAACTTTTATAGTGTCAAAAATTAAGGTTTCAATACGAAAATATACTTTTTGACTTTTATTTAATAAAACGTTGACCCGTCATTTCAATAACTTAACGTGATCTTCAGTGGGTTCCATCACAAGGGATTAACACATTCATTATTACGATCACGTAGCCAAGTTCGATTCGAACTTTGGCTTTACTGAAATTGTTATAACCGAAAGTCAAAGCAAAAGCCAATTTGCTCGACTTTAGGACTTTAGGCTAATAAAACTAGTCTACGAATAGAAAAAGACTGAGTTAGAATACTTATAAGTGTTAAAAGAAGTGTTATTACTCCAGAGAAGAGCCCTCTATAGACTAGAAGCTGCTCTAAAGGGATTTAGAGTGAGATTTTGAAAGGTGCAAGTTGCAATGGTGCATAAACACCTCTTTTTATAGTTGATCAAAGCTCATAAGATGGTGCTAAGTGTTCATAGGACTTCCCTGATGTTGATTAGTGTCTACTGAGGTGGAAGAAGCAGGAGAAGTGTGGCAATTTGCTAGAGATGTGGCATAAGCTGTCGGCTGCAGCAACCAGTAACCAGAATCTGCCAGCGACACCCCTTACGAACCGTAAGGGTCTCGATACGGTCCGTAAAGGACCCTTGGCGCCCACATTTATTTAAATTGCGTTATGCACCGTACGACTATATCTTGCGGACCATAAGGGACCGTCCGAAGCCATAATTTTGGCATTTTTTCATCTTTGACCCCTCAACTTTCAATCTTCCACATTTTTATGAATTTGGCCCCTCTCGTCCAACATACTGTGAATATTTGAGAGTTATCGGACACGTTTTGTCATATAAATCATCATAAATTTCCGAGGTATCACACAAGTGCATCATCGTGTCTTTGTCTTGGTGATTCGGAGCTGATACGTTTCACGTGTGGATTTTTGGTGATCTTGGAGATTTTGTGATTTGGCTTACTAGCAAAGCCGTTCATTGCATCTATTGTGTGAGTTTTTGATTTTTGTTAAGGAATAACCTTATACCCATTATGGTTGGGAATATATATAATTATTTGAATAAGCTGTAACTATATCATTGGTGGGAGTCTTTCTATGTTTGTGTTTTATCTCGCTTACGCATCTGAATTAAATAATAAAGAGTTATTATTATTATTATAAAATTAAATTTTATAAATTAAAATGAATACCCGGAATTCCCAACACTTTTAAAGGTGAACATGTTTAGATGAAGGTTCGAAATGGAGAGACTCCCAACGTTAGTTGCATTGGGATAAAGAAATATCGGTTGACAATACAATTTGCACGCTATGTGGAGATCTCCAAACGGTTGAACATTTAGTCTTTTTTGTGTGCTAATATGGTGTGGTCATCTATTACCAAGCTTGTCAAGAATAAAAAGAATGGAGTGGCCTTATAAAATGTAGAATCCTCGTTCGATTTTCGTCTGGTTGTAAACGATCCTATTGGCTTGAATTATTTTTCATTTATTACACACACATATATATCAATTTATTGAATTTTGACTCATTATATACATATATATAATTATATTTATACATGTTACCTCAATCATCCAAATAAAAATTTTAACACTTAATCTGTAATTAAACCGTAAGTTGTTAAACGACAATCTTTAAACCTCAGAGTATGTTTATCGCTTCATTGTCTTTCGCTCTCACTCGAAGTCAATTATCCTCAGCTCTCAACGTCATCGCTCTCTACAGTCTGCTCATTCTCAGCCACATCATTGGCCACGACATTGTCACTTATGAAATATTATGTTATGAAATATGACTATTTTTTAAGGTGTAAAAACTTGAGAACCAACGCATGTCTCTCTTTGCAAAGTGGCACATTAGACAGTAGAGCTGTCCAAATCGTTTCCCGCTTGCTTAGAAATTTAATACTTGGAAAATGCTTATTCAATTTTCGACGATGTTGTAAATGAACTACCCAACTTAGTTTGATTAGTAAACAAGTCAAACAAAAGCAAAGGTGAGTACTGTTCAACTCGATTTATGAAAATCCATAATTGTAGGTTTGTTTTGCTCCAACAGCCTCTAGCGGACCAGCGATATCTAATGTGTCCTTTTTTAAGTAATAATATTATTCTTCCCGCTCAAACAAAAAAATTAGTTTTACACTATTTTCATTTTAGTGATTTTAAAGTTATGTGAAGCAATCGGCGGATATTATAAATCAAAAGAACCACTAAAGTAATAATTTTGCGAAGTAATTAATAACTTTTAACAAGGGTTGAAAACAAATCGAACGAATATAGATAGAACTTTATTTGTGTTTGTTTGTTGAGGAAGTAAAGTGTTTATGAACATTTACCGGATAAGATCTTTTGTTTGTGTTCATTTGTTAAAGAAATGAACGTTTTCATGTCGTTTGTGTTTGTTTGTTAATTCTAGGTACTGAACTAAAGCGAATACATACGAACATTCGTTAATATAGATGAACACAAATGAAGGCAACAGTGGCAGATCTAAAAAATTTTCGTAGGTAACGTTTATAGAAAAGGGTAACGAAATCGAAAAAACGTCAAATTTTTCCAAAATTTACACTACCGCTTGAGCGCCAAGGGGTAGTGGAGGCTACCCCTTCCCTAAGGTAGGTCCGTCCCTTGAAGGCAAGCAAACATAAACAAGTATTCTTGAACATAAACGAACACAAACCACTCATATCTTGTACTGAGAATGACGAAGACCACGAGCGTAAATAATTTATAAGTTGGCAATTCTGAAGTACTTAAATAAAAAACAAAAGTTAAAAACCCTAATAAATAGTCGAATATAAACGAACGTTTATAAACATAAAAGAACAAAAGTGACCTATATTCATGTTCGTTTGTTTAAACTAAACAAAGAAATTTTTTTAATCACGAACGAAAACAAAAGAACATTTTGCCAAACAATTTACGAACAACTTATGTTTAGTTATTTTAGAGCCCTGTTTCTAACCTTAACCCTCCTTAATGTTATTGAAATATAAAGAAAAGTAGAAAATATAATTGATGTCATCAAGAGCTGACTGAGGCAGGCAGCGATGACGAAATGCTTACGCAGGATTATAGGGTAGTGCTTCTGCAGTTCAGCCATAGGTCGGCGCCTATTGCTTACCAACTACTGTGGCAGTGCAATCATTTCAACAGTTTCTCCACCACTTTATATCATTTCATACTTCATACACGTTTTTCTTTTCGATCCCACTGTTTGGACACCCATCAAATCTTATTTCCATATATCCCTGTCCTATATCTATACGGTTAATATAAAATTATACGTGCTATATAACTGATTGTTACATAAACAAAAAATCTCAGCAAATGTTCTTTTTTCATGTGTACAAGATGTATTACGTTATACGACTCGTATATAATGTTATACGACCCACGTATAATGTATACGACCAAAACCTCATATATGCTATATGAATCATATAATGTTATACGACCGTATAGAATGTTATACGACCTAATATTTTCTCAATGTATACGAGTCCTATAACATTTTACGACCTAATATTTTTCATGTCAAATTATTCTTTACGAGCCGTATAACGTTATACGACCTGTATACAAGGTGTGAAATTAAGATTTTAAGACGTACGATTATTAGGACCCTTTTCTTTTTGTTTGTTTTTTTAACATCAATCTTGTTCTCTTTTTTAACAGTAAAGTATATATTTATTATAAAAAGAACAAACTAGCAAGTTTAATGTTCACATCCAGCTTACAATCAAATGTTAAAAGTAGGGTTGTAGACGAATAAATAGAACTGAATGAAAACGGGCTTATATTTGTCTGTTTAACATTAAACTTGTTCATGAACGACTTCAATATATATTGAATGAAAATTGTTATTCGTGTTTGTTCGATAAAAAGTGAGGTTGTTTACAAACACAAGCGAACAATCGAACATATACAACTTTAAAAGAAAAAATTAAAAAGCAACCACTCTTAATCTCAACTATTAGATATAATCACCATGTTAAGCACTTGAAATAATAATTATAAACATAATTATCGCAAAATAAATGTACAACAGCACAAGTTAGACATAATAAAGATAAAAATTGTTATCTCAACATAATGTTTCAAAGATCCAAGTTTCTAATGACTAAACATAAACAAAACAAACAAGTATAAATGGACGTAAACAAATTGATATACTACCGAAAGTTCACAACATGACATTTGTTCATGCTCGTTCATTAATTAATCGAATGAATTTTTCTTTATTCATGTTCGTTCATTTATTAAACGAACGAACCTAAACGAAGTTACGTCGAATGATTCGCTAATATCCGGTTCATTTATAACCCATTAACCCAAGTTCAAATCGTACCAACTACACGAATCTGACAAATTAAAATTTGATCTACTTTTTAATCATACAAAAAATATTTGTATTAACCTCCTCAAAGCATTCATAATGAAGACCTTAAAAGTATGTGATTGAGTTTAGTTATATTACAAGGAATGGTTAATATATAACTTTTATGATATAACTTTTTTTTAAACATAAACATATGAAATAATTATAATCGTATAAAAAATCATTGAAGAACCTAGTTTATAAATCAACAATATGTTCTAAAAAATTGTACCATACATTTAAAATGTTATAATTACTTAAAGTCTTATAATTACGTTAAATTACCTTTTTATCCTCCTTGTATATATTAAAATATGGTATAGATTTATCAGTGCATTTAAACACATTACAACAATGTGTTTTGACATAAATTGATGTGTCAAAGACTCAAATTTGTCAAGATCTTACACATAAACAAACTATGCAAATATAATGGTCCGTCCAAATTATTCCCGTGATCCATATAAAAGAACTTGTAATTTAACGCACACATATCTTTATCCTAAAATACACGTGTTGCATCTTACGTATCATTCGTACATTTCACATACAAAAATAACAGTTGTAAAAATTTTGGCTTCTATTAGACTTTATGTAATGTCTCGTAAGAGGTATTTTTCATCACATAAGTATCATAATGCCTCTTAAAAATGTGTAATGATTAATCTCTTTCAATGCCATTTTAATCATTACTTTTTATTTTTTTCTCCTCATTTGATGTTATACTAGAAACGTCTCTATCTCCTTTTGCTCCTATACCGTCGAGGGGGCGATGATGTTAAGGGCGTCATCCATTCCCTTTATGTCCCATAATGCTCATTATGCATGATCATTATATATTTCTTGGTAAATTCAGCAATAATTGTTGGTTAATGATTTTAGTTATATCAACTTTTCGTGTCTTTTGTCTCAAGTCAACCACTTATTATATTTGTTAACTTGATTAGGATTGGACAAACTTCATGTAGATGGTACAATTATGAAAACATAGACATGCGATATTTGGTAACAATCATGTTGTTTGATAGGGGTGTTTAAGATCGAATTATCCGATATACAGATATCTGAAAATTGGTATCCGAAATTTTGGATAGTGAATATTGATATCCGAATCAGTATCCAAAATTTCAGATATTTAAACGGATATCCGAACTTAAAAAAAAAACTATTTCATCAAAGCTAATATACCAGATCTCATACTATGAAACTTGATTAAGAGTGAACACTTTTCTCACTAAAAGGTAATAATATATAAACCCCAGTATTAAATCTAGAATAGCAAATTACATATTACCAAGTGTCCAACTATTCTTTTTGATTTTCTATAACAGTTCAACGCAACCTTAAAAGTTATGGTGTAATACAACCAACATTGTATACAGGAGAAGAATGAGAGAATATGATTGTTTACCAGAGAACAAGTAAGAATGTAAAGTGAACAACCTAAGAAGAAATCACGAAAACCTACCTACCTATATATATATATATATATATATATATATATACACATATTATATTTTTTTTTAAGTTTTCGGATATCAGATAATCTGATTATCCGAAAGATTTTAAAAGTCACATCCGAATCTAAATCCAAAACTTCGAATTATCAGATTTTCGGATATTCGATATTTCGAATATTTCATATACGAGTTTTCGGGTATTTCGAATTCTGTTTCAGATTTGGATTTTCTTGAACACCCCTACGGTTTGAATACCTAAACAGAAAACATTGAAGTAAAGCTTTTAATATAAATAACTTACCTGCCAATGTTTTTCTTAAGTTAGGTACAAGAAAAGGTAAAGATTTATATCAAATATGTAAGCAATAATAATTTTTTTTGAACCGAAATTAAATCACTAGATAAGTATCAGGGGATGCCCTTAACCGAACAAATGTATCCCCTCCTCCATAACGGTCAGAGTTGGATGTATACTCGAGCCACCAAGCCACCAGTTCCAGGGAAAACCCGCCCGCCCGAAGGCTCACTGCGGTAAAACTCGGTTCGGTTCGGTTTCGAACTGGCGACCTCCAAAGAGGCGTAGTTCTAAACTTCATTGCCACCACCAATGTTATTCAAAGTAATGCTAGTAAGAGTTGAATTTGGAACCCTAAAAAAGAAGTAAGTAACTAACCAATAGACTAACTTATTAGAACATGTAAGCAATAATAACAATATAAGAATACAATCATATGATTTAAAGTAATGCTATATTTTTCTAAAAGATTATTCTTAGATTTGTTCATGATACTTTTTTTTTAATCTAACACCATCACTGATATGTAAAGCTTGGGTTTAAAATTTTAGAGTAAATTCTAAAGTTAACTCCTGGTATTTGGGTTGCTCACACCCTTATCTCTATTTTTATAAAATTAGTGCTTTACTCCAGACAAGTCTGAATTACATCAATCTTGGACTTTGCTGTTAGTTGTGATGTGAAATTACAATGTTACAATTTCTTCTTAATTCCTGTTTTTTGTAACATGAAAATGGCTTACACTATGCATGATTCCTAATCATTCCTGCATAAATTGTTTGAATCTGACAAAGTCAAAGCCTAAAATTGAAATCCTAATTCCTGTTGATCTTTTCAGAAGCAAATGTAGAACGTTTTCAAGGTATAATCCACAAACAATTCTTAATCATTTCCTAATTGAACTAGACAACGTCGAATCATATAATTCTGTTATGAACGAACAATTAATCATAATTTCCTCATCATTTCGCGATCATTTCCAAGGTATAATCCACAAACAATCCACATATGCGATCCAATTTCGGTTATGAATGAACATGTAATCCTAATCAAGGTTAGACTATCAATTAAATTAGTCAAACAAAACAGCATATACAATGGTTACTAACCCATAATCAGTTAAATTAGTCAAAACAACATAATCAACTACATCCATAATCAGTCAAACAAAATAACATCCATAATCCGAAATAAGTTAAATTAGACAATCATCCATAATTAAACTATTCATATAATCAAATTTGGTTAGTCCATAATACTCCTACACTTCACTTATGAGTTAAACTATTCAATCTTCTGATTTCCAGGTGGATACTGGAAGTGGAGGAATGGACAACCATACAAATTGACCACCACTTGGATGACAAAAACTGTGATAGAAATGTTCATCCTCACATCGACTACAAAAACAATACACGGTTAGTTTTATCACATTTGACATAATATAATCCTTTGAATTGTTTTAATTAGGGAACTAATATTAGTCGATTCAAACACAACAATATTAACTAAAACCCCAAAACGATTTACATCATGAACACCCCTGTTTCAGTCAACGTTTCCCAAGAACAATGAACACCCATGTTTTAGTCGACGTTTCCTAAGATTGATGCAATTGGAAATTGTCGGCTTGTTGGGGCGGGGGTTAGAGGGTTAAGGCAACAATTTTTTGAAAATAGAGTGTAAGGATGTCAGTGGACCCAAACACAATGGGGTAATTTTGCAGTTTCCTCAAAATTTTAATATGGGAGATTTTTGTTTGTATTTGGTTTATGCTGCTTGCATGATATGAATTTGGTTAATGGGTGGTCGTTTTGGCTATTAGCGGATTTTGAAATCTTTGATCTAGTACATTTTAAAATGATATTAGATTTAAATAAACTCAACTTCTACCAATTAGCCGATATCATTCTTAACTTTTGATTTGTAGCACATCAGTCCCAACTTTCAATTTATTTTCCTGTGGCACTCACAGCCTGATTGAAACCTAACACAGTTAGCTGATGTCAGATGCCACGTCATCAAAAATGCCATGTCCGTAACCACATCACCTGCCACGTCATCAAAATGCCATGTCAACCGCCACGTCATCAAAATTTCCATGTCACCAAACAAAGGGTCACATCAGCAAGAAACTAACTAGGCTAGACTAGGGTTCAGTTAGTTTGGGAGTGACAGAGAAAAATAAGTTGAAAGTTGAGAGTGGTGTGATACAAATTGAAAGTTGAGAGTGATATCGGCCAGTTGATAAAAGTTAGAGTTATTTAAATCTAATATCCCTTTAAAAAACAAGTTAGGTTTAGATTGACTTGTATAAAAACGTGTTAACTAGTTTAAATATTAAAAGAAAACTATTATTATATTATTTTGTTTTTTCCTTAATCCACTTTATAAAAATATTTTCAAATGCTGATCTATTTTCAAGAATTTTTTAAAAGAAACTCTTCTTACTTATTTACTTTGCAGACTTTAAATTATTTCCATGTTATCGAAAAAAATCTTTGATATAGTCAGTCGTAATAATACCAATTTGTCACGCCATATTTACTTATTAGTCTTACACTTATACTTACTGTCACACCCCGACCCGCAGCGGAAAAGGTGATCGGGGCATGATTGGGTTATCATCAAAGCTCATGACATTTATTTTAACGTTTCATATTCATTAATACACTTTAATGGGAAAATACAATCAATATTACATCATGTCCTAAACATCAATCTAGGCTTCATTGTTTTCTTCTAAGGCATTTCCTATGTTTTCCTTGCTTCATCCTGTTCACCTGTATCATGTGTAAAAATGGTTTTTGGATCAACAAAAAGTTGGCGAGTGAATCCTATGGAAAACATTTGAACAAGTTTATGTAATTGATAATAAAATTAAGTGCACAACCACACATGAGTAAAAATAGATGTAAACTTATACACCAATCATTTAATATTAAATAATGCACACATGAACAATAATGGATCGTTTTGAGGCACGCGTTGCTCAACTCGTCTCTCACGAGGAACTGATGGGCCTAATGAATGATTTGCATAAACTTGACAATATAAAATATATAACTACAAACAACATAAACTAAATAATACACACACGAACAATAATGGATTTGTTTTGAGGCACGCGTTGCTCAACTCGTCTCCCAAGAGGAACTGATGGGCTTAATGAATGAATTTCATATAAATTGACAAAATGAAATACATAACCACAAACAATATAAACAATCTAAGTTTAGATCACAGTATGGTATGGCACAAGTTTAAATAAACGAGTTAATTTTTTGTGACACATAAAAAAAGGGAGTTGTAAGATTCACTCACATTGGGTGCGTTCGGTTGATGATGTTGAATGCGGACAAATGGTTTTAACCACGAGTGAAATTAACCTAGATAATGGCATAATGGTTCGGTAAGTAAACGGATTTTATTAATCCATTTTAGTAGAATTGTTGGATGTATTTTTGTGAGTTTAAGGCTATTTTCTAACCTTCAAAATGTTATTTTTAAGTATTTTTAATTGATTTTTAAATAAAATAAATAAATAAAAATAAAAGAAAAATGTTGACTTTTTGACCGTTGACCGTTGACTTTGACCTTGACTGTTGTCCGGTTCGCATGTGTAATTGTGTGCGCTGGGTGAGGCTCGAACCCGAGACCTCCCGTACGCGTGCACGCAGCTCTACCAACTGAGCTACGTGTCTAACCCGAAATATTTCTGTTTTTAATTATATTTATATACTAATTAGATTAAACTGAAAATCATTTATTTTTAAAAACGATTTAATGCGTTGGACCGGTGCGCTCCACAGGTCTCGAACCCGGGACCTGTGGGTTGAGTTAACACACAGTCCACCGCTGGACTGTGTGTCTAACTTGTTAAATAATCTGATTTATATTATACTTATAAACAAACTTCATTATTTCATTTCTGCCTTATTTAAAAAGTTAGATAATTGTCCGGATCGGTGCAGTAGACCGGACTCGAACTCGTGACCTGTGATTAAACGTTCACACGGTCTACCACTGGACTGTGTGTCTAACTTGGTTATTATTCTGGTTTTTATTAAACTTAACATGTAATAGCGGTGACTCCGGTTCGGTTAAAAAAAGGACATTTTTATTAAGGCAAGCATGCGTGGGACAAGTATCGAACTCGAGGCGTCTGCGTGTTTATGTGCACACAGTCCACCACTGGACTGTGTGTCTAACCCGAGTTGTTTCTTGATTTAAATTAAACTTATATGCTACCGAAACTTCGTCTTCTTCGTCAGTCTTAACCAGAAACGATGACTGACTGGTTCAACGATTAAATCATGTTCTTTTAGTGTTTTGAGGTTAATTACAGGTGAGATAAATAAAAAGAATGAAAAATTAGGCGTAAGGTATACCGACTGGACTCCTCTGTTTCTCCGGCGAAACTCCGATGTCAGCACACTATTCCGGCGACTTGTGTCTTGCGGCAGAGAGTCTTCAACGAGCTTGAGATGAATGTGGGTGGTTTCGGTATGAGTTCTGAGTGTTCAGTGTTTAGAGTAAGGCACAGAAATGAAAAACCCGGTTTTCCGGCGATTTGCAGGTATTTTCCGGCGAGTGAGTTTTCGTCGAGAAAGGGTGCGGTTTTGAGCAAAAAGGCTACCAGTGGATTGTGGGTGAATTTATAGGGAGGAATCGAGATGTATAGAGTCGGATTTCAGGCTTGATTCAAAGTCATTACGTTTTCTGGCGGTTATAGCTTGTGTCGCGGGTTCAGGCGTCGGTTATAACCGATTGTAGTGATTAAGATTTACGCTATAACTGAAGAAACCGTCAAATCTCGCGAGATCGCCGGGATTTCCGACGACTGCAATTGGGCGTGTCGTATTTGAATTTGGGGTTCATGTTATGAATTAATTGTCTCCAATAACTAACAAGAAATACAAGTGGCGCAGTGGTTGGACGGCTGAGTGTTAAGTCTTTGACTCGCTGGCTGACCCGGGTTCGAAACCCAGCAGCACTAATTTATTTTTAATTCACTATTTTTAACAGTTTTTAAAAAACAAATTATATATTCCAATATACTTATTAATTATGTATCGTTTAAAATTATTTTGGGCATTAAATTCACAACGAAATTTTTAACTGATTGTTCGGTTATTAAACGGAGCGGGTTTGATAAATCCGGTTTTTGACGGATGTTACACTTACCCACTAAAAACATTACCAACAATCTGTTTAAACAAAGGCTTTAAACATTTTGAGAAGGGGAGGTATTGGATTCAAGTACTACAAACGGCGGGAATTAAAGAAATTTGCCGTTAAAGAAAATCTACTTACTTAATTACTTATTACGTACATCAATACTTTGTGTAGTTAGAAGACCTACAAGGAGGGTTGTATGGGTTGAAACTCACTAGTGACTTATTGTATAAAATAACAATAATTGCATCAATTGCTTGATGTTTGTATGAAAAGGCTAAAATCCACATAATTCAAGCATGAAATAACAAAATGCAAGATCAACAAAATCGCAGAAGAGTGTATGATATCGGCACACATTTTTTTTTTGAAAAAGCGCTAAATTGGCCAGAGGGAGGGTCGTCTCTTTAGCTTTAAGACCGCCTACAATCCCTACTATATGCTATTACTGGTGATCCTGTCCGTTGCAACACCGGAAGATTTTATGGTCATACTCGCTTAGTTGCGGTATGTTTTTATATAGTGTATCTATTTTTATCGTTAAGAAACTATTAATCAATAATGTATCTATTTTTATCGTTAAGAAACTATTAATCAATTATTGAACTTTTAAACCAAGAAAATATAAAAAGTACTAATTATAAAATAATAACTAAGCATAGATATCAAGTAAGTAGCTAGCAACATGCATGCATGCACGTGCATAAAACAAAAACATAATATATTGGAACAACCATCCTGAGATTGTGTTCCCTTTTGTTCCTCAACTTATGTCTTCCTGTTTCTCGTCACTCTTACACTGTTACTTCATACAAGTCATCAACCTATAATCATATAATACACACTAATTTATGACCATATAATTTCAATTATTTTAATAATACTAGCTCTTAAAAAGGTAATTATCCAAAGAGTAAAGTGCCATTTTGGTTCCTGAGGTTTGGCCAGTTTTACCACTTTAGTCTAAATCTCAATTTTTTTGCATTTGAGTCCTTGTGGTTTCAGTTTTTTGTCATTTTGGTCCAAAATTGAAATCAACTCAAATTCCCAAATTAAATCCTCATATTTTGTCATTTTGCTCAGGGGCGTTTTGGTCATTTAGACCCCCCAAATACCCTAACACAAAACCAAACACCCACCTCTCTCTCTCTCTAACTCTGCACACACACCTCTGACTCTCTCTCTAACCGCGTCAACATTCCTAGAGAGAGAGTGGAACCGAGAGAGATGCAGTGACGTCCGGGGTGGTGCACGAAGGCAGCAGAGGTTGTGTGGTGGTGATGCAGTGACGTCCGACGTGACTCACGCTGGTGGTAATCTTCTTGTTTTGAATCTTTTTCTCTCTAAACACACACACACTCTCTCTCTCTCTAAACACCCTCTTTCTCTCTGTTCTCTCTCTCCTCTCTCTAGAGTTGATCTGCTAACTTTTGTTTCATCCACAAACAAACAAAAAAGATTCAAAACCGAACGATTCAGATGAAGATGCAGATTTGTTGAGAGGGGCTCCGGCGATTCAGATGCAGATCTGAGCAGTGAGTGGAACCTGAACCCCTGATGTTGCTTCACCAACCTCATCGCGATTCAGATGCAGATCTTACCAACCTCGAATTTCCGGCACACTTTTCTGGCGATTCAGATGCATATCAGATGCTAATCTGTGTTTGTTTGTGTGAGAGAAGGTGAAGAGAGAGAGGATGTGTGTGTGTTGGCGATAACACGCAAATAGAGAGAAAGAGGAGAGAGACAGGTTTTTTGAAAATGACCAAAATGCCCCTGAGCAAAATGACAAAATATGAGGATTTAATTTGGGAATTTGAGCTGATTTCAATTTTGGACCAAAATGGTAACAAAACTGAAACCACAAGGACCCAAATGCAAAAAAATTGAGATTTGGACTAAAGTGGCAAAACGACCAAAACTAAGGACCAAAATGGCACTTTACTCTTATCCAAACATGTTTCAACATGTCAAGTGATGTTCACAATATTATAACACATATAATTTTTATATAAAAAGTGATCAAAAGAGCATGTCCCAACATGTTGACCATGGATCACGGCTATTTAAGCGACCTCTTAGTAATTAGATGGGGCATTCAACAATGACGGATCCATAAACTTTTTTTAGTGTGTTTATTTTGGTAGATTCTCACTAACTTTTTTTTAATCATATAAGATTCTCACTATTTTTCTATTTTTTCCAATCTGAGTGGGTTGATGTGAACCCACAAAACAGGGCTGGTTCTAGGGGTGTTCTTCGGGTTTTGGGTTTTTCAGGTCGGGTTTTTCGGATTTTCAAAGCTAAATATATAACCCGCTAACCAACCCTTTCAAGGTTCGGGTTCTTCAGTGTTCGGGTTTTATCGGGTTAGAAAATCGGCTAAAAAGGAAGTGTTCTTCTATCCGTTTAGAAGGATTTGTCTGGCTATATTTGGGTTGCAAAAGGGATATGTGATGTAGACTTTGGTTTGTTGAATACTTGACATACACATAACACATCAAAACATGCCATTATATATTATATTAATTTAAATTTTAAGAAGATATGGATGAAATAGGAAAGAATTATGAAGTGATAAAATTTTACCTAGAAAGTATTAGAGAATCAAGGAAACAATAAATTGGAAAAACACATTTTAATTCTATGTTTGAATTCCTCGGGTTATTCGGGTGAACTCGAAACATAGATTTCTAATCCAAACGCCGACCCATATAAACTATAGTCGGGTTCGCTGTTCGGGTATAACCGTTTATCGGGTAAACTAGTTTTTCGGGTCGGGTCATTTCGGGTCGAATTCGGTTTTCAGTTTTCAGTTAAAAAGAAGACCCCTAGCTGGTTCCACCACTGATTCACTAGACCCCCAAAATCTTTGTTTGTATCCAAGAATTATTATTATTTGAGGTGAAAGGTGTCTTACTTAGGGTGGGTGCGCTTTATATTTTTATTGATAAAAGCATGTAACTTGAATGACACGATTATCTGTTATCATTTGTTATCTTTTAAAATTTAACATATTAACTGATTTCTAGTAATCATTAAAACATGTTAACTTGATTCTCAAGTTTCATACTTTAAGATAATTAGCACGCTCTGCGGCGAGACGATCAAATTTTTAATGGAAACATAGACGTAACAGTAAATAACGTTAATGGCAGAAATTCGTTTGATATTGGTTCGGTTCATTAAGATACCGACACTTACCAAAAAAGAAACAAAAAAATCATGATATGAACAAAAAAATACCGAGAAGTGTTTATATTGATTTGAACAATAAAAGTGAGTATCAATTTCAGTATTGACGTTGTTCGGTCAGTATTAGACCGTTCGTTTTGTTACATATATTATATTAGGTTAAATTGAAACTTAAGAAACAAAAACAAAAAAATAGAAAAAAAAAGAAAGATGAAAAAAATTCACAAAAGGACAAAAATAAAATCATTGTAGATAATAACTTCATAAATTATATATATAATAATGATAAACATGATAGTTCGACAAGGTTTGTACAATAGTCATTGCTTCCTTCAAAACATTATGGAGGGTTAATTACTGGAATGAAAATGATCGGACATTAAATTTGAAGCCGAAACGATAGTCATTGTTGATAACAGCATCCACAATGATGAACGACAAACCACCCATGTCTTCTTCTCGTCTCTCTCCATGTTTCTCTAGCGAAGTAGAGTGTGCACCTGAAGTCGTCGGCCTCTCACCCTTGGCTGGAGCTGACAGATGAAACGACGGGCTTTTGGCATGGCAAATGGATGCAACCACCAACTGGTGGTTGGATGATGGCAAGTGAACTAGTTTGGCAAGAAATGATGTCCGGTGAAAAGAAGTTAGGGCAGGGCTGTTCCAACCTTTTTGGAGGCCCAAGCCGAAATGAAAATTTGGGGTTCTTTTTCCTTTTTTGATTATTATTAACCATACTTTTTTATCTGTGTTTGGAACCAAACAAAAATCTTACACAACTATAACACAGTGATGTGCTTGTATAGTAAATCAAACAAATCTAAAACAGTGAGTTTGCAGTAATATTAATAGTTAGCATATCAATTTTATATTAATTGGAGGCCCTATTTTTTTGAAGGCTCTAGGCCGAAGCCTGTGTTACCTATACTATATGTCTGGCCCTCAGTCGGGGTTGGGGAACTTAGGGGTGGAGCTTGATGGAGAAGAAAGGCGGTGGGTCCACATTTAATTTTATATATATATATATATATATATATTTAAATATAAATGGGTCCTACTTAATTTCTTCATAGTGTTTTATGTGCTTATTTTATTAATAGTAAGAGTAGTTTAGTTATTTCACACCTACTTAACTACTTAACTAAGAAAACTAACATCGATTCACTTCAGGGACTATCTTAGTAACAATTTGTTAAACCACAAGAAACAAAATGTAATTTTACAAAGTTAGGGATATAAAGGTGAAATCCAAGCATTTTACTCTTTTTTCGAACAAGACAATTAGTGAGCTCATGTCGGCTCTAATTCACCTCGAAAATTTATAAAAGCCAGTTGATTTGGCAAGAGTTCTTCACCTGCTATTTTTGAATGGGTTACAAGTTATGAGTTGTTTGAACAACCTTATTGACATTACCTACTTTCTTTTTGAACGACAAAGCATTACTCACTATTATTGTTACCCTTACTACTCCTAGAGGTGAACAAAATAACTGGTTAATTAATCATAACCGGTTATTAACCGAAATCATAACTGGTTAATAACCGATTTAGGAATAACCGGTTATTGGTTATTTTTAACCGTATGTTAGTAACCGGTTATAAGTATTTAGTATAAAAACCGGTTTTTTAAACCGATAGAACGGTTAACCGATAAAAAACCTAAAAATTAAAAAAAAGGCAAAATAACCGGTTAGTTAACCGAACCGGTTAAAGTAATTAACCGGACCAGTTAAAAAAACAACTGGTTAAAGCATTAACCGGTTGAAGTCAAAAAGTCAAATTAACCGGTATAACTAGTTATTAAAAATAACCGGTTTTTGCACCTCTATCTGTTGCTACTACTCGTGCTTCTAGTGATGCTTACTGCTTTTGTTCCTACCTGTAACATCCGGCATCTTGTATCACAAATATTGTCCGTTTTCCCTGTTGGGTTGCCTATCCAATAACTCACAGATTTGTTTTTGGTTGCCCTGAAGGTTACCCATTGTGGAGTTTCCATATTTTTCGATGTCAATGCGCCCAAAATTCCTTGATGATTTAAAAAGTAGTGATCTTTTTATGAACCAAGAATCTCTCATGTCCATGCCTGATTTGGAAGTTGCCTAGGGTGTTACACTATCGTTGCCGCTAGTCCTATTGCTACGTACCTGTACTGCATTGATACTATTACTACGACTTAGGGGTGTGAAAAAACGAAAAACGCCAAAAATCACGAGTTCTAACCTTAAATCGCTCAACAGTAGATAATCTTATCAGCTTCAAAATTGCTAACAAGAGATCCTTGAATCTAGCTAGCTTGTTTGCACACCATGTTCTTCAACAAGATAGAAAGAAGATAACTGATATAATGATAAAATTGTTCAATTTCAATTCATTTTCAATAATAAGTAGAAAACTTGTAACATTGTTCAATTTCTATTTAACCTTAATAAGTTCGGCCTTTTCGGTTTTTAACCAAAACCAATACGAATTGAACTCGGTTCGGTTGGACATTTGCGAATTCAGGTCAGTTAGTGACAAAAAAAAATGTTTTGTAAATCTAATACCAATGAGCTAACTCCTAAACCATAAAAAATATTTGTAAATCAATATATCTTAGAGTTGGTATGGGTATACTATTTTAAAAATAATTAACATATAGATATACCTGGGTTTAAAAAAAAATACGTGTCCTTGGCCCTGCGCGGTGGTCCTCTGGCACACCCTCATCACCGCCACTGAATCTTGCAATTCCCCTCTACGGTGGTGAATGAGGTTAGTTTTGATAAGTCTTTTGGTATCTACAAAGTGCTGGATGAGGTGGAGGGCAAGGAGGATGGTTGTAAGTTGAATTCGTGGTTAAACCTTAAGGAAACAATTGATCGATGCAAGTTACTAGTAACAATGAGGTAGATCGTGAAATCAAACGAAAACTGATGAAATCGTGAATTAATGTGTTACGGAAGTTGTTTGTTGACGATTTAGATGAATCTTTTCGTATTCATCATCAGAAATCGATGAGTTAGAAACATACCTTCTGGAACGTTCTGTGTATGGAGACCTAACATAACTGGTGAAACTGCCCACGTCGTCAGGCGAAATGTAAGAGAGTAGTTCAACGGATCCGGTTTGACTTGCTCCGACGGAGTAACAGCGAAGGTAAGGAGCCGATGGTGTTGCTAAGTTCTGAACAAAAACGGAGCTCCGGTGAGGTTTGAATGTTGCAGGCCGGTGGAAGGCGGGAACGCTGGTTCATGAGCAGTATGGGTATGGAGATGTCTTATAATAAAATTATAATAACCATTTTGCCCCTCAGAAAAAACAAAATACTAGGATTTTATTAGACCACAAAACCCCTATCCTTGGGACGATCCAAGAACTCGTATGGCAACAACGCATCCAAATCCGGTACCATAGGTGGCCTATTAAGCTCCACCACTACTGCCTTAAGAAACGGTTGAGCCGGTGTTGAAGGAGTTAGTGAGGGTAAGGACGGTTATAAAGTAGTTAGGGTGTTGATTGAGGATGAGTTTACCCAGCTCCACCATTGAAATGAGGTGGCCCATGGCTGGGGCAGGGTACAACACTATAGTAGTCATTGTTGTACGAGTGCGTGTGGGGTGCGACTGGTAAAGCTTCAGATTTCCGACCCGGGGGCGGAAGTCACCGGACCTAAAAGTTTCTATAAATATGGGGGTCGAAAACGTATATACCCAAAAATTTCTATACGAAAACTACATACCTCGACTACTGAGCGAAAAGTTCGGGGGATCGGCCGCCCCCTCCCGTCCCTTAAAAGCTGCGCCCATGGTGCGAGTTTGACAGCTAGAGATGGAATGCTGAAAATATATAGGCGAATGCACTAGTGTACTACTGTACTGGTGCACGCATGGGACACATGATTTCATAGGCTACCAACTGTTCAGTTGGATTTATTCATTTGTTCCACAAGGTTTAATCTTATAAATTGCCTGAAAAATATCATGTTTCTATTATTGCGTTACAGCTTCACACAAGTTTAGCTTTTTTTAGATGACAGCAACGGTTACGTACCCTGGTCCGAACACGAGGTTGGACTATAACACTATATGACGGGTCAATACGAATATGATGGAAAAAAGATTACGAATAAACCTAAATATTCGTTATACTATTTACGCATATGTTTTGTTAGTTTCTATGCTTTGTAAATATTGCATCGTTGGTCTTGGTCTCATCGTTTACTAATACAAATTTGAATCTAATGCTTGTAAGATTGCTACTAAGGTGGTTCTGGTGGTCCTTATCAGCTAACATCGTTAAAATTTTACGTTAAGTTCGTGTAAAATGACCAAACTATCATCAGTATAAAAAACAAACAGTTTAAGTAAAACAAAAGATTATATTATATTTGGTTTTTTCATTGATTTTATGTTAAGTTCGTGGTAGTAAATGAAGTGAAAAACCTGAAACCATAAAACATGGTCTTATGTTTGGTTTTTCATTGATTTAGGGTTAAATTTTGACCTTTGTCTTTGTTATATAGAAAATGGTTACGATTTGTGAAATAGGTTACACTGTAAATAGGTGTTCCTATTTAAGCTAAAAATCGAAGGTTTTTGTGTTTTTGCTTGGGTATTTGATATTTCACGTGCAGGGGTTCAATGTAGGTTAGGGGTTACAGTTACATACTGGTGACACTTAGAGGTTGTTGATTGTACTCGAAGGAGGTCGCTTCATCATTGGTGTCACTAGAGTCTAGAGTGGTGGTGGTGTGCAAAATATGGTGGCCGATGGTGTTAAGGCGTTGGGTGTGAACCGGGGATGACCAATGGGGGGGGGGGGGGGGGGGTGCGTGTTTTCTTAATTTTAAGTGAAAACATCATTTGTCTACCATGAACCCTAACCTTGCCGAGAGGGATTGATAGGGTAACATTGTTCAAAAAGTGGGAAACTGAACAATGTGACATTATATTGAGATAAACTTTAGGGTTTTGAATTCGACCATTTGCGTATTATATTGATGGATATGAAGCAATAACAACCGTTTGTGAATGAAGGTGTCAAGACACTCTAATTATGCATAAAGGTGCCAAGACAGCTCATTTTTTCGTCGTGGTCAAGTGATAACAATCTTTAATATCAAAGTCAAGACGAGCGGTTCTGCCTGTGTTTACAAGATTCTATACCAAGCCACCAAGGATTAGATCGTAGTAAATAATGCTGGTCAAGTTGGTTGAGAACCGCCCAACACGGCCAGTTTGGCCGTTTGAACCGGTTTTTTAATTTATTCTTTTTCAAAACCATTAGCTTGTATATATTTCAAAACAATATAAGCATAACTGCATACTTCAAAGGTAAAATATAATATCAAGGTAAAAGCAACGGCTTAATTTACACAATCGGTTTCAAGTTCCAGACCATTAAACCCGGTTTTCCAGACCTCAAAACTGGCCGATTTGCTTCGGTACGAGCCAGCTTGAACTAAATTTCAGTAACACCTAAATTTCAGCATCTCCTTTCCTACAACTTTATTGCGACCAAGTTAGTGACCACAAGTGTTTCGGATGCCATTCATGGGAGTACTGATACGATGTTGAAGGTGTTTTGTTTCCTATAGAGCGTAAATTACTTAACAAAAGGCAAATCAGTTCCTGAGCATACGTTACAATGTTTTAAAGACAAGGTCAAAAACTGAGGGCAAAGCGCCAAGCTCCGCTTTTTGTACCCGAGGCGCAAATAATTATATGGTTTTTTATATATTTCCTATAAGCTTCTAGCATTATTTGCCCAATAACTAGAGACGATTAAGCATATTGATATTACATACATGTACAACCAGAAAAGCATATTGTACAACAACCTACTGCACAAAAATATAAGAAATTCATGAGGCGTGCGCCTCATGATCATGTTTTTTGCCAATAAATAGAGCCTCGGGTGCTTTTTTTGAAGGAAAAAAAACACCCCTTATGCTACCAAAAGCGCGGCTTGAGCCTTGTTGCGCCTTGAGCCTAGGAATGCCTAAGGAGCGCTTTTTTAAACCAAGGGCAGTACCAACAAACACAATGATCACAACTAATCCTAAAGTAAAGTTACTATACTGTAAACTATAGCAAAACACATCAGTTTCCGAAGACGTTACATGTGAGTTTCATATTAGAAAAAGACCCATGTACAGAAAGAAATATGCATTGCAAATTCAATCTTGCAGTTTTAAATATATAACCCAACAGATGTAGCTATGGCAGGAAAACAAGTGAGCGCGTTCAAGATCAGCTGAAATCGTGTTTATTTAACTCCTAATCTCGAGTGTTGGCAAGATAAAACACTTGACCTCAAAACCACGGTTATTAAAACATCACCACGACAATCGTTAATATAGTAAACATTCAATAGAAAGAAACCCTTCCCTCGAAAGAAACGAAAAACAAAGCACGATTACGTGAACAAGCAAGGCTCAAGCTGATTGAGAAGTTGAGGGGATCACCGGCTCATCTTTCTTGGGGGACGCATCCAACTTTCCACCCATGACAGCTTCCAACGTCTTGTAGAACTCCTCGGGGAGTGGACCGGGCCGGTGCAGTGGCACGTGCTTTGGAACGGGAGCGTCGTTTTCAACTACTTCACATTCGTAGTCATCTGGCACACCCCATGGGTCCCACTCTGTAATTTGAACAAGCACACAGTATGAGTTAACACTTCACAGTTAACTTCAAGTAGGTTAATGACATTTCACGACACAAGACTGTAAGAGAATATCATTTGACCTATCTATAGGACTGGTAACAAAACTTGGTAATAGCTTGACAGTACTAGCATACCAGTTTTAACTTTTAATGATGTTCGGATAAAATAATATTAACAATCCTTAAAGTTTACTGAAAACGCCACAAGTAGTAACAAATGAGACCAACAAAAGAATTATGCTATAAAGTGTGAATTATTTTTCAAAAAGACTGGAAGAAACTGTATTAAAAGAGGTAGAAGGAAAAACAGATTTATAACGTCTCTATTGACGGTTCAGGATTAAACTAATGATTTACAAGTTACCACATGAAGGTGACATCCTACTAGAGTCATATCCGTTCCTGCCCCATTGATAAAAGGCACAAATTTATCCAAAGACAAAGGGTCGAGAAACATCACCACTAAGGCTTGTAACGCTTTTAAACAAAGATTCAATTACAAGACCAAAGTTAAGACTGTAATGCCAACATCCACACTATACAGGTGATCATCATCACAAAATCAAGTCTTGTGTTATGTAGTAAATCCAAATTGCTGATTAACGGAAATCTGTAGTTCACTGATTAAACTTCACCTAGCGGACCCAATAATCAGTAGTTGGTCAAAGTCAGACCAAAATGGTCCATGAGGTCTTTTTTTCTAAGTATTTGAACAAATATGTTAACATTTGAAACACCTATATTTGGAGGTCTTGAGTTCAAGTCCCACAGATAACAGAACTAAAAAAATTGCCGTTATAAAAAAGATATGTTACTGTTTGAATTAAGTGTTTGATTTGTTATGTTTAAGTTTAATTATTTATTTTTGAACTAAGCTATGTAAACTTTGAAGTATTTTTGGGATCTTTGAGGCATTGTATTCATATCATTGAACTAGGCTATATATATAAGTTTGAAATATTACATATAAAAACTCCAATCCGATTAATCCCAAATAATCGCTAGTCGGTACCCCCACCTGTCGACTAGTGCCTAGCAAATTTTACAACACTGCATGATGGCATGTCGATAAGTGTTGTATGTTAGAGGGAAGCATAGCCCAATCAAGTGCATACTGCATACACAAAGCTAGAAAGATAACAGGTCCGTTTAGAGATTCAAGAACAATATAATGAGTGGCGACAAAAAGCAGGAATAGATATTATATCTTACAGTAACATTACTAAACCTTTTAGACCATTTGATCCATCGTAGTTTCTCCTTCACAACTAAATAAACATCTAAACAGGCAATTAACTCTAAACTGTTGCAGAATCTAGTGACAGGAAAACTAACGCCATTCTGTGTTTCATTGAAGCAACATCAATTATAACTTTAACCTAATCATGCTCTAATTCAAGTTCCAAAACTCAATATTCAAAGATAAAGTCATAAAAAAGTAACTACAATTCTATAACCTATAAAATCCATCAGTAACCACCTATTAACCATTACTCAATCTCATTACCTGAACTGATAGCACCAGTTCCTCACCAGTTCACCCTAACATTAATAACTTATTTAGATTCAAAAATTGCTAACAAAAATATCATCTATTAATAATCATTCACCTATAACAATCAAACACACATCCTAATCCCTATGCAGTTAATGCGGTAAAATATTGGATATCGGTCAAGGACCGATATAGGTTATCTCGGTGAGATATCAGTAATTTTAATTTCATGCAGAATTTATATATACACAAATTTAACACTAATAATTCAGTGATATATCGGTTAATATCGCCGATAATATCGGTACCGATATTCTGACCGATATTTGACACCGATATTTTACCAGAGTACCGATATAATCAATATATCACCGATATTAACTGCATAGCCTAATCCTTCCTTTCATTTCCACAACATTCATCATCTAAGCAGTTAATGCGGTAAAAAATCGGATATCAGTCAAAGACTAATATTTGAGATACAGGGAATCGCGCTGGTACATCGGTGGGATAGCAGTAATCTAATATCATGCAGAATTTATATATCTCCTACCATTAACAAATTAACCTTTTGCAACACATTAACAATTGTAGCAAGTAGGAACTCATTAAGACTTAAACACCAACATAAACACTAACAATTAACAATTAAGACTTAAAACACTAACAGCAGCAATAAGAAAAAAGACGAATGGTAAAACTAAGAAGAAAGGTCATGATACCAAGAAAATCGGTGATATATCGGTCAATATCGCCGATAATATTTGTATCGATATCTTGCACCATTATCTCACCAGAGGGACCATCATCAATCAATCGCAATCGCAGCCATAATCGTAACACAGTCTGTATACACATCAGTTAAAACTTTGACCTAATTGCATTGACCTAATTGCACTCCAATTCATCAATCAATCAATCATAACCTAATCTCTACACACATTTCTAACAGCCTCTACCCACATTGATCCAAACATCAACGAATTAAAAACCAAACACGAGCGGAAACAAACCGATCATTTTGTTGATGAGTTTGAGTTCATCCCGAGCCTCTTCAATGAGTTCTTCAACCTGACCACAGCCGAGTTTCTTCTCAATGGCCTCCCAATCTTCTTCCTCCTGGCACACGCTCAACCGGTGGCGCGTGAAGCTCTCGACGGCCTTACGGTAGCCTTCGTCCTCCGGAACTCGCTGGATCTCGGTTAGGGTTTTGTTGTAAAGATCAATTAAAACCTCCCTTGCGTTGGGGACCACTTCCAGACCCACGATCCCCGTTGTTTCCTTCACCTTTGCCATCATCATCAAGGATGATGGTCGAGCAAACCTTCGAAGGAACATGTTTGTTCGATTTGGGTGTTGGTGTTAGTGGGATTGGTGAATGAATGGGTTTGAGTTAGGGCATTCAACGTCGGTTTTATATACACTTCATTTTATCGAGTCTATTACCCGTTAAGTTTCAAAATGATATGAAATAAAAATTTTACCTTTTCGTCTATTTACATGTGTTCATAACGCCACTCACACACCACCTTCTTGACCCATCACCACATCAACGTGCTCATATTGGTTGAGCACTTATTCCGCTTATCACTTACTAGTGAAAAGATTGCCAAAGAGCCCCTTAATGACTCATGATGAGTTATACCATGTAATTGTATAAGTGGCATTCCTATTTTATACTTTTGTTCTCAAAAGGGAAACACTTTAATGCGAAAGTAACTTCATCGTTCTAACTATGTTATTTCCAAACAATTTGTAATATTCTGGTTGAGATAAAAATCAATCGGTTGTTATTAAAGGTCGATAGAGTTGCGTCTTTGTTAGAGGTGATTTTGTTAAGCGTTGATAGAGTTGCGTCTTTGTTAGAGTGAGATTGACATTAAGGGTGAAAGATAAGTTGTTAGCGTGAATTATTATTAATCAATAGATAGTAGTTGGATTATTAAAATTACAGTTATCTTGTTTTTCCAATCTTATGGATATAAAAGAGCACATAGGATATACTTTCCAATAAAATTTGAATTCTTGCTAACTATGAAATGTGAAATTATTACTCGAGTTTCTCAAAAATTAAATAGTAGAAGGACATTTTCGTCCTAAAGATTTGACCAACTTTTGTCACTATCATTCAAAAAGTTGTTTACTATAATCCAATTTGCTAAATTCATTTGTTTATTATGTTAATTACATGTGATTTGACCATAATGCTCTTTTGATAAAAATACAAAAATATAAACATAAGATAAATCAGAATATATATATATATATATATAATCTTTTTTACTTTAGACTTTCTCTCTAACACAGCTCTTGACTTTCTCTCTCTAAGATAGCTACCACCACCTAACTCATCCACCACTACCACCATTGACACCACCACCAAATCAGGATTGTCACCACACCACCATGCCACCATCAAACCACTACTGTCACCACCACCACTACTACTGCCTTGAAACCCTAGCCTTCAAAACAAGAAGAACCACCACACCCATATGTCCTTTCTCTCTCTCTCTCTCTCTCTCCCTCTCAGATTTAACACAACATGAAACCCTAGTCATCGCTAGTAGTTGTGGCGGTGGCATGGGGTTGTAGTGGTGGTGGTAAATGGGTAAAAGGTGGCGTCAAGTAGTGTTTCTGAGGCTAACTTATTCTTTGAACGATAATAACCCCTTTATACTTCTATTATTCTTTTGCTCTAGATCTTGTCCTTTAGACCACACCCTCCAAATTCATGACCTAGAGAACATCAACGTAATGAAAATCATTGCCTTCATCATCTAAGAACAATTATGATCAATTCTACACGTTATTCTTTAGTTCCAGATTTATAAGAACTTAACAAACCCCAAATCACTTTAATTAATATGTTTTGATGTTCTACAATCTTTAATTAACATGTACAATGTCACACCCCGACACGCAGCGGAATAAAAGTCGGGGCGTAATTGGGTTATCACCAAAGCTCATGATGTTTACTAAAATGTTTCATATTTATTAAATTCAAATTACAACTTAAATATCCAAAACAAAATTCATACAATTACAAAATTGAAACTATTTAATTATTCCAAAGCTTAAACTTGTTTATTCTTCTAGGCCTTCCTATGTGTTTCTTGTCTCAGCTGGATCACCTGTATCATGTGTAAAACGGGGGATATTTTGGGTCAACAAAAGTTGGCTAGTGAACCTTGATAAAACATTATTACTAATTTCTTGTTTTATTCAATAAGGAAAATTTGTGCAAATATCACATGTGAGCAAACATATATAAATAAACAAACACAAACCACTTTGAATGAGTATAAGATATGAATGATGATGAATGTGAGATCAATGCTCAATCAAACGGAGCCGATCTTATGAGGCACCTGATGCTCAACCGTCTCCCATAGGGAACTGATGGGCCTAATGAAATGCGTGCACTGAAAATGATAAATCCAATCTACATATAATCCATACAACAATTGATACACATTTGATACACATTTGATCACGGATATGATGAATGCACAAGTGTTTATATATATAATAAAAGGATTATACGACACATGATACACCCAAAACATGATTAAAATGGGGAATTGATAGATATTCACTCACAATGGGTGCGTTCTTTGATGACGATGAGTGCGCACGAATTTATGATTCAATCGACGAGGGAAGAACTAACCTAGATAATAACAATACGATTCGATAAATAATTAAATTTTATTTGAGATTAATATTTTTATTTAGTGCCTTTAAATGGGATTTTTAGATTTATTTTTGTGAGTTTAAGGAAATTTTCTAACTTTAATAATCTTATTTTTAAGTATTTTTAAATAATTTTTCATTTAAATAAATAAATAAAAAGAATTAAAAAGTTGACTTTTTGACCGTTGACCGTGTCTTGACCGGTCAGACTGTGTTTCTTTATGCGCTGGGTGAGGTTCGAACTCGGGACCTCTCGTATACGTGCACGCAGCTCTACCAACTGAGCTACATGTCTAACCCGAAATATTCTCTGTTTTAATTATATATATATATATATATACTAATTAACCTTTAATTTATTTGGTCTTTATTAAAAATGATTTATATGGCCGAACCGGTTGCAGAGACCCGGAGTCGAACTCGGGTCCTTCGATTCGAGTGCGCACAGCCCAACCAGTTGGGCTGTGTGTCTAATCTGCTTATCTACTGAATTATATTCCTTTTATAAACATTCTGTGACTTGTTCTGATTCAGTTCTAAAAATGTTGATTTTATTTATGAAAGTCGGTAACGTGTGCGATTCGAACTCGGGACGTGTGAATTGTTTGTGCACACAGTCCACCGCTGGACTGTGTGTCTACCCCGGTTATATACCCGATTTTAATTATACTAATACACATGTTTTAACTTCATCTTCTTCACTTATGGAATTACCAAACAGTGAAACCGACTGTTTGTTTAATTGACCAACAAAGCTTATAATTGATTGAATTGAAATAGAAGAAGGAAATTAAGGAATAAGATGTACCAACACAGAGTGTCTTCTTCAGATTTTCCGGCAAAATTCGTCGGTTCTGATTTGCGGATTCCGGCTAAGTGAACTGTTTTAACAGCTTTGATCATTGGTTTGAACAATTAAAGTATAAATCAAAAGATAGCAAGAAGGTTTAGATGATTTATACCGATTAGGAGTAAAGTCTCGGTTTTTCGGTGAAAGTCCGGGGAATGCAGAAAACTCCGGCGACGAGCTTTTGAAGAAATGAAACTTCGGAAACGAACGTGGTTCTGAGCGAAAGGATTTTCAGAGTGTTCAAGTGGGTATTTATAGTGGAAACAGGCTGAATTGGGTTTGAATTGAGTCTTGATTCGCGGTCAAAGGTTTTTCCGGCGGTTATGACCGAAATTGATGGCCGGCATCGGTTATAACTGATGCCGAAATCAGTTTATCCGTTTCGGTCAAAGGAGAAACAGCCAAATTTGCGGATTGCCGATTTTTCCGGTGATGGTTAGTTCTGGGCGCGATGATTACCGAATTTGACTTTCGGGTTTTATTATATATGTTTCCATGTTTATCACAAAAGCAGTGTGTGGCGGAGTGGTGTGTTGCGTGTTGGTGCTTGCGGGTGACCCGGGTTCGAAACCCGGCGTCTCCATTTATTTTTTTATTCATTATTTATTATTAATTATAAATTATGGTTTTTAAATTCTAATATATTTATTAATTATGTATTGTTTAAAATTAATATGAACCATAAATACACCCAACGAAATCTATAACTGAATATTTGATTGATAAACGAAGCGGGTTTGGAAACCCGTTTTTCGACGAATGTTACATACAAACCCTAAATTATGTGAAAACACGTTTTTGTAAACTTTTTTAGAAAATCAGATGATCAGCTTCTTATCTGAAACCCTAATCCGACTTTGAAGAGTCATAACTCGACAAAAACTTAACCAAAACTCACCTTTCTTGAGCCTAAAAATTAGATTCAATGAGTCGCTATTGATACGCAAGTGGTTTGATAAGTTTTCAATAAATTTTGGGCATTCAAAACTGAAAAACCAAACGAAAGGTCAAAATTGTTTTCGGATATTAGATTTAAGTCAACTTCCCAACCTCGATTTTAATCCAAACAACTCGATTCTTTTTGCAAAACTTATTTTTACGAGTATAGAAATTAAACAAACTGGTCTAGGATGAGTTGGTTGAAGATATAATTTTTACCAATTTAAGACATTTGATAACTCCAAAAATAGATGTTGTTACCTTTTGATTTAAATTAATTATTTGAAATTTTTAAACTCATCAGAAAAACATGATAAAAGTATATGAACACCATAATACTTTGATTAACAATTAGTGACTTTGTTTAGCCTTAACTCGCTTTTTGGTCAAAGATAAAAGGGATACTTTTGTTAAGTATTGTTTTTTTTTTTTAATAAAAATCACTATTATCAAAACTATCTAATAAACTATGCCATTCTTAAGTTAGATTGAAAAACGACGAACAGATCTTATTGAATGACAAACTATTTCGGTTAGGACTAGTTTTTGCATTGTCATCGGATTAACATGTGGTTAGATGCATATAGCGGCTTCCCAAGTCAAGCATCGTATTACGACTATCTCAAGATATGGTATGGATCTTCGAAGGAGTGAGCTCATTGGACACAAACCATAAAAATGTTCTTTCAACATTCTCTTCATAGCATCATCAACTCCACACCACTAGTGGAGTTGATGCAAGTGGGATTTGAAGAGATCTTTCGGTCGGTCAAGTTAACTTTGGTTTCACATAGGGCTGTAAATGAACTGAACGCTCAACGAGCTGATGTAACTGAAGGATACATAGTATTCTAGTATAAAAAGACCCACATTTAGAATTAATTACCTCAAATCTGATAAGAATGGGTAGTTATTATTGCCTTGTTAATGATTTGCATGTAAATGGTGAAAAGAGGATGAATTAGACGTAAAAGATACTTTCAAAACAAAGCTTGGGTGAAAGCAGGAGAGTATGACCCATACGCAATTGAAGAAAGTACGGCTCGTACTCGACACCTGCAGAATAAGACAAACAACATTGGGAATTCGACTTTACTGTTTTCTAGCCTTGGAACTTGTATCCCTATAAATAAGTTTACCTTAAACTTCCTAGTTTTAGTTTTATGGGTGTAACAATCAAAAGAAGTGTAGTAAACTATAAATTTTTGATGTAATCATACAACACATGCATAAAGGTGCTTAATTGGTGTGGATACATGATAAGATGTTTGAGGCAAACAGAAAAGGTTATAATGGTGTTGATAACTTCAATGTCCCTTTAACGATACTAATCGTTTAGGCCACTCGGTGTGGGTCGTCCCAGGCCGGGCCTGGCCTGGCGACGCCCCCAACACCGTGCCGGGTGGTCCTGCGTCGTCGCGAACGTTCGCAGGGGGACGTTGGTGACGGGCTGCATGTGTTTGAAAAACTAGCCGTTGCTAGCCTTAAACTTAAAAAAAAATTCAATTAGGGTTTGTGAAAATGGAAGGTAAAGAAGATAACCAAATTCAAGATTCCGGCAACCTTCTTCCACCAGCTCCGTCGCCGCACACCACGGCGTCACCACCACCACCGCTGCCGCCGGCTGAAACAACGGTGGGTGGTGTGAATTTTGGGTCAGATGGGTTCAAGAAAAAGAGGGGAAGACCGAGAAAGTACGAACGGGAGATTACTACCACCGCTGCCAACACCACCACCACTGCCGCCGGCTGAAACAACGACGGTGGCGCTGTCTCCGATGCCGTTATCAGCGTCGATTCCGCTCACCGGAGATTAGGCAAGTTGGAAGCACACTAAGGGGGAGAAGTTCTTGTAGGATAAAATGGAGTTTGGGAATACTTTTTTGTGGTGGGTATAACCTAGATCTTTGATCAATTTATTGGATTTTTTTTAAATTAAAAAGAAAAATAAAAAAACTAGGTGGGGTCGGGTCGTCACCCATTTCCTTGCTTTCATCCCTGGAGGGGCGTCTTCCAAAGGCCTCTGACGTGGATGCTGACGTGACGGATCGTCCTGGAGAGAGGCCCGTCACCCACACCGAGTAGCCTTATATATTTATATTTCTTTGTGGAATTCATTTTTCTTGCAATAGCTCTTACAATAACCAATGTAACTTTCGTGTACTTGAAGTAAATCATAGTTAACTCATCACGTTCCTTGATACCTTACACATGTATCATTGACTGTTGACAAAAAAAAAACAAACTTATACACTATGTGTCGGAACTTTCCATCGGCACCCCTTCATTGTTTTTCGCTACGTAGTGTTAATTTTACCGTAAATTTCTAATTTTTTTAATTTAAATATTGGATTTTGAGAGTTCGCTCCCTGATTTTACCTCATGATCCGCCAATAATTACATCTATAATTGTATTAATTTATCATCTCTAACACACCTTTTTTTCATTGTTTAATGTTGATATGAATGTTCCAAGAGTCCTTGGTGAGTTCCTATTCTAACCTTTCCACTTGTACAAGGGACTCAACATGTTTTCTTCATAGGCAAATTCATCATCCAATATATTAACTACAACTTCATGTTGTCTTCCATCTGCATGTGTTAAATGTTAAACAACAAAATTATAAAGTAAGTGTTCAAACTTGATAGAGAAGCTACATGTTAGGTCAACATAAGCACAACCTGAAAGATTTAGCGATCATTTGATTCATGTCTTTGCTATAATACACAATGGGAGTGTTAAAAATTTGCACTACTACAAAACAGAGCATCAGACAGGGTGATTTGGCACTATACATGCCAATAAATATGAAGTGACGTTATGATAAAATTGTTTATGTACGAAACATGCAAGCATACAATATACACCCATAAAATACTTAATATGTCTTGAAAATTTCTTCATATCCCATGACACTTAAACTCATACATCTTGAAAATTTTCTTAAAATTTCATAACACTTAAACTCACAAACCTGTCACCCTGTTGTTGGGGGATTTTATTGTTGGTGCCCTTCATAACAAGCGTACCTTGATATGATGTAATTTAAACCTCTGTTGTCAAGCCTCACCCAAGTGCACGCATAGGTTCATCTTTTAGGCCCAGTACAGTCTTCTCGCTTCGCTTCAAAAGCCCCACTTCTGGCCCTCAGGCGCATTTTTCAGGCCAAGTTCCAAAGAATTCTAGCAAAAAATCGTCTAAACATGTTTGAAACAAGCATGGCAACCCTAAAACAAGCCTAGATTCAACCTAAACTATCCCGAATAAAGCCTAAGCATGTCTAAAACCCCTAAAAGCTATATTTTTATACTATACGCCTCGCCTAAAAAAACCCTCGATTTTTAAACGCCTTGCACTAAGGCCCAAGGCTCACCCTTTATGCCTTGAATGAGCCTTGCGCCTTCGATGACTATGATTTAAACTACTACATCATGTTCTTTATTTGGGACATATGTAAAAAAAGAAAAAAATGCTTCAGTGTAAACTAAATTATAGAGTACCTTGTTTATACATATATATATATATACACAGAGTTTGAAGTGTATATACATGTCATGTAATTCTCCATTGTTCTTTATGATCAATTTCAATAGTTATTGGAATACAATTTCTAGTGTTGAAAATAAACCATTACATTTTGATATATGCATGCATTTCATTCGTCACGTAACACTTCGCGATAGACAACATTTGAGGTGTATACTTTGTAGCATTCAAAATCTTTTGCATGATGTACTAATTACCTTTTTATATCGTATGATCTCTTTTGATAACGTCACATAAAACTGTCCATGTAAAAATACAGAATCTTGTAGATAAACTCCAACATGCAGAATTATCATGAAAAAAAATAACTCGCATGCGGACTCTTTCTTTTTTTTAGTTTAAATGGGAACATGTCGTTTTCAGAAGACTAAATAATTTTTTGGTAAAATACTCTTTTTCAACATGTTGACCGACATTTTCAACATCAATAACATTATGCTCGAAACTTTACATATCTATCTTGTGTCATTACATAGACCATGTGATGGATCGATATTCCATAACAATATTAGGGAACTCAAATTTTTAATCAAAGTTTATGAGGTGGGAAACCACGAATAGTTTAGCGAGTTTAGGAACTTGATCAGATAGCTCATTGGTAATTTGTTGTGTTTATGGTTGGCTTTGAGAATTTCTGTAACATCTGTTTCATCATATTTTTCATTTCAGTGATTGATGACTCCATTGATGTCATTCTCTTCGTCAATTCTTTGTATCTCAATTCATCACCTAATTTAATAGGGTCATCTGAATCCCTACCAGAGGTAGTTGTATTTGTATCATCAACAGGAGGAATCTCCATGTCATCAGAACCAAATGCACATTTTTCTTGGTATTGGGGACTTCCAACTAGAGCAAAGGTTACAGTTGTAGCCTCCAGTTGTTGCCTTTAAGGAAGTCTGATGGATGTAACCACTGTCCAACTGAAACACTGTTGTGTCATCAGTTGTAGTGGCTGCTTCACTTAAATTACCACCAAGAGTTACTTGTAACTCATGGGGTGTAGCCTCCTCAATTGTTTCTAGGTTAGCATAGAGATTTATCTCAGACTCAGTCACATATGGAAGTGAACTCTCATGAACAAGTGATTGAGAGGAACTGATTCTTGTCTGAGTTATCTCATTTCACGAAACAGAGGTATGATAGAAGGTGGAATTGAGGGTGATTGTTTTGGAGTAGAAATGGAATTTGCCCTGGGAGAGGGGCTTTGAAACAAAGATTCAAGTGAATCATTTGCTTCATAATGTGAGATCACTGTGCTTACAACCTGTTCCTTTTGTGAGGAAGCAGGAGGAGTTTGGCTTTGAGGTGGAGATCTTTCCAACTATTGTGAAGAAGTAACAACAGTGGTTTCAAGTGGCTTTAGTGATACCACAAGGTTATCCTCTAGGATCTCATCTTCCAGAGGTGTCTTTTTTATGAATTTTGGTTTTAGTGGGCTTTTTGGATTTGGATGGTTTCTGATATTTCTGGTGTGTGTTTCACAGCACCGGCTGTGGTATCAAGATTATCAGGAGTAGTAGGCTCAACAATAGAGGTTTGAGCTTGAGATGTGGACTCATCCAAAATTTGCTCATCCCCCTTTGCTTTTGTTTTGGAAACTTTTGACCCCATATTTTTATTCTTGTAAAAATTTCAGTAGTAAGACTCTTTATCTCAAAACAACTCCTTGTTTAAAATTTCCTCATTCTGTAAGTTGTTTTTGTAGATAATAGCTCAAAAGTCTAGAATACAAAAAAAATTTGAAATTTTATTATAATTTGCCAACAAGTCTACAAACAATGTATGGGATAGATTAAAATCAGATTTTGTTAAAATAGCATATCCCAGAAATTGAATATTTTGTGAAATCTCATTAAATGAGGTGGTATTTGCTGAAAGACAGTAAGTAAGGTATGGAAAAAATATCTCATTTCTGCAAGAAAGTTTGGTTTATAAATGGTAACACTAGTTATCTGACCCTCATACCCACGTTCTATGAACTCAACATGTAATACCAAAAGAAGCATTCCCATCTAGGTTATTTAGACCAAAAGTTGTGGAAATTGAGGATGGGGAAATTTGGACAATGGTTTCTCCCGACCTTGGAAGTGATAGCATATGGCTTCTTCTTTTGAGATTCAACTTTAGCATTTGCTCAAAACTGTCGGAGAGTATCCACATAAATTGGTGCGATTGCAAGCATGATGTCTTTGTATTTTGAGGATGTAAGAACATCAATTATTGGATGGAATGAAGTATATTTTTATCGGTTTTCTCGAATGTAGGAAGGTAGTTATGTGGGAGTTTGATGTTAAGAGCCATGATCGGAGATGAAAGTGACGAGTAATGAAGAAGACGAGAGTAATGGAAACCGCTTTTGAGAATTTTGAATTCGAGATGGCAAGGAAAAACTTGTTTGGATGGAACAATGATATATAAAGGGAAAATGTGAAAGCTAACGTGACAGCGGTTTCAAAATCTGATGGCTAATCATCTAGTCCACGTGTAACCTCTGATGGATAATGGATGAAGTTGTTATGGAAACCGTTGCGGAAACCAGCAATGGTTGAGAACAGTGGTCATGAAAAATGGTGACTTTACTCTATCAGAGGATAGATGTTAGTGGATAAGGCAAAACAGTTTATCCCAAACAGTGGACAGGATAGCAGAGTTACATTTATCAGTGATAGACATATAAGCCAAACAGAGGTTTAAAACAGACTTAGTATTATTGAAGTTTTCAATTTTAGCTATTTTTAAGGATGGATTTTTTATTTTCTAAAAAATTTTAATGCCTTTTATTATGCAAATAAAAAATTTTGCTTTTAATCCGTGTTAAGCATGCCAATTCTAGATCTGAAGTGGGACAAATGAAGGAAGCAACCACAAAGCACAAGGCAACCAACCTTTTCTCATATGGTAACCCTTGGTTACAAAGTGTCTCCTTCAAAAAAGCATGTCACTTTATTTACATCAGGTAGTCCAAACACGCGACTAACTGCCTGCGGATCCGATTTGTATCTGAAATTACTACATTGCCTTTAATAGGCAAACCAGTCACATATAAAACGTCTTCCAACGTTATATTCATGCGTTCTTGTTGATATTGAAAACATTTCCATCTTTTTTATAATAATTCAGTAAAACTTTGAGCAAAGGCGTTAAAACTTGGGTCCCGTTTTGACCCGTTTCTTCCTTGGAGCCGTTATGACCCGAACCCGTTATAACCCAACCACATCCCGACCCGACCCACCAGTTTTGCCAGGCCTATTTGTTACCTATGTCGGTATTAGTTCAGCAGACCCACATTTTAGGGCATATAATGGAATGGAGATTTTGTGACTTTCTGACCAACAAACAACTATGCAAACAGATAAACTATAGTCGAGGATTAACAGACAACTAATTTTCAAAAATCGTGAGAACATGAGTGAAACCACTTACCGGTACGCAAATGAGCAAGCGAAACCACTTTCCGGCGATTTTGTATAGCGACAGCGAAACCACTTTCCGGTTAACAATTTTGTATGTTTGGGATGTATGAGCGAAACCAACGGGTTTTTCAAGTTCCAAATTGTAAATTCAAAAAAACATGTAAATTACTTGTAGTGCTCGTTCTTATCTGACTTATCGGCTTATAACCTAACTCAAAAACTTTTTAAAAAACTAGTTTTTAACTTATTGGCTTATAAACTGAATTCCTATACACACCGAACCCCAGTAAACAAATAATTTGTAAACCACTACTTTTTAATTTTTACGTTAACATTGATTTTGTCATTTAAGTTTCAACTATCTCAAGAGTCAACAATTTTATATATCTTTTAAATTTTCTTAAAAGTTTTTACCTTTTACAAACCAAACAACAAATGTTGTATATAAGAAAATATTTAAATATATCTAAGTAATTTATAGCTTATTAGAATATATAAACATTTATCTTTTTTTGTTATTTATGTAATGTGTAATTCTATTTATATTTCGTTTAATTATAGACCAATATTTAATATAAATTAAAATTTTTCAACATTTGTAATATACCGGTTCATAACCTTTTTTTACTTTATTTTTTGAGTGGTGGTTGCATCTCCGACAAGTCGGTATTAATCTCACCTTTTTAAAGCCTAGAAAAACGTCGTTATGATACCTCTTGATAACACGCCATTTTAGGTTTGCTCCACAGATCCTTTTAAACCTCATCTTGTTAGCTGACATGGGAATTTGTTTCAAGAAATGATGATATTAATAAAAACATATATATGTACTTCAAACAAAAGACTAGAGATAACAAAGCAAGTATAAAAATCATTTATACACATTTGGAGCTAAACCCATGATTTTTTTACAAACTTCTTACATAAAAAAGCAAGTCATTTCTTTAACAAGCCAAACGTGTAAATCACCAAAGAATAAATAACATTCCTTCAATAACTTACATGTTTTGTCAGGTAGTAATGAAAAGAAACAAAATAAATAAATTCTAGCTGATGAACCATTTGCATTTTTGGTAGCATCAATATCATTTTCTTTCAAATCAAAGCATGTATATATCATAAATAAATAGACTCGTCGTTTTTAACCAAGACCTAATCACCACCCGACCCATGAACCCAATCAATTACAGTACTAAGACACGAACCAATTAACAAGTGATCTGTAAGACACGAATCCAATTAACATATATACCCAAACTCGAAGACAATTAATCATTTCGATTAATGCGTCAACTTTCTAGAATTCGGATAAACCAGAATATCTGTATTGCCTAATAAAACCCCGATTTATTCTAGGGGTTTATCACTTCCAATAATTTGAATTTTGAAGATGTGATTTGTAGCTTAAATGTCAATTCTCACAAAACAAATTTACTACATCATTGAGATTCATTGGTAAAACAACCAAGGAACTTCAGTCGAGTTTTGTTCAAGTTTCCAACACCAAGAATTTGGAGGTTCATATTCTTTTTAATCATTTGATGTTAAAACCCTGTTCATATATACAATTTTTCATATGACAAGTTGACTAATTCCACAGATTCGATTAAGCTCTGACTAAAGCTTGTTGTTATATAGAAAAGAAAAGCTTACAACAATACCAATCTAAATGATTATATTTTTTAAATATGCAACATTTTACAGCCCAATAGAGCCTACCAAACCATCTTAAATGGATTATTTGGCAGCCTTTTCATAACCCATTTATCAAACCCCATGAAGTCCCTCGAACTCACCCAAGAAACATTTACCCGAATCTTAAACGGTCTGGTTATCTGGTTAAATTTCTACCCAGAATACCTGACCTGAAAAACCTGAAACCCAAGAAACATATCCTTAAATTTAACCCTGAAAGAACAACCCAACAATATAGTATTTATACGATGTAACAAATAATCTCCCTTGAAACGGATTCTCAAAACACCTTGTAAATTCTCTTACAAAGTATAATATGATCAAATCACTTATTTGCTTTTAGTAACGATTTTCTTACCAAGCAGAGGATGAAGATGTTGGAGGATTCAAGTGTGAGGAGTAGTGTCAAGAAGACATTCAATTAGAGTTTCCAAATGGAAATTGGATTTATATATACTATATATAATTGATATACAAAAATAATTAAGATTGTTCCAAAAGAAAAGGTTACTCACACTAGTCTTGTGACCTTGTTCTTGTCATCTGATTCACGCATGGCTTGTGGATTTTTTTTTAACTTAAAAGTAGTGTGAAAACAAGTCAAACTACTCAAGTTTGGCTTGGAAAAAAACTCGAAAGGAGTTTAGCTTAAATGAGCTTAAGCCCAAGTCTAAGAACAAGCTTGTTTTGTAAACGAGCTCGAGCTGGTTCGCAAGCTTAAACGGCCCACTATCTATTATTATTTTTTATTAATATATTAAATACTAGGTTAATTACCCATATTCTACACAATTCAACAATGTAAAATACATAATCATAACTATATAAATATTTTTATTAGTGAAATTTAACATTGATATTGATAATTCTTATTCTTAATTTGTAACATCTGGAGCAATAGTAAATTTAATGGTGATGACCATTTCCACTTACACTTTTTTGTTTTACAACATTATTTTTATATACTCCATTAATTTGTAACATTTGGAGCAATAGTAAATTTAATGGAGAAGACCATTTCCACTTACACTTTTTTGTTTTACAACAATATTTTTTTAATTTATTTGTTATTCATTGATTCATACAAAAGACATATTATTATTACACTTTTTTGTTTTACAATATTATTTTTTTAATTTTATTTTGGTTATTCATTCATTCATACGAAAGACATATATTATTATGTATATAATATTTGTGGGTGAGTTATGAATAGTACCAATTATCTTGTTATTTTTGTGATTATTTTTATTATAAATAGTACCAAATATTTTATCATTTTGTGATTATTTTTATTTTTAAACTCTGTAGTTTTCATATTTTACAAATTTATCACAACGCTTTTCATTCTTACATTTTTTTTTGTTTTATGTTTCGGGTAAAATGTTGTACCGTTTTTCTTACTCACAGCCACAACAATCAGAAGAGCAAGGACAAGGTCACAAAACTAGTGTGAAGTAACTTTTTTCTCCTCGTGTACTTCATTTTTCATTGAGTTTTACTCTTTGATTTTGATAGTGTCTCTCCCTAAAACACACACATACCATCAATGGTTTTAGAAAACCATCAGATTCCATCTTTTTTTTAAACAGAAGACAAAATAGACTAAAAACGAAACAAAACTTATAGATTGATGTGATGTTTTTTATAGGTGGAAGGTATAATCAGTAAAGAGCGGGGTTGTATTTAGACTAACCATTTTTATTCAGTCAATACGTCAACAAAGACGTGTTTTTTTTGTCTCAACAACAATATAACATACCCAATAATGTTAAAAGAGTACATCTTACAACATAAAACATCATAATAATCTACATCTACTTACACTAATCACCAACAAAATGTATATTCTGTAGACAAAAATCCCTAAAGATTTAGCTTCTGGTTGATCTAGGGCGAACCCATCTAGCCGAACTTGCTTTTGACAAGCCCGAATAGTAATCACCCACATTCGCCACGAAAAGAGGGTCCCTGTCATCATCATATTTATCTTCCACGAAACCACTAGCCATGTTCCCCTGGTCCATGCTTTCAAGCTCGTTGGTTAAATCATCCATGGTCTTTTTCAGAGTGGCCTTGCTGATTGCCCAGCCTCAGTCGTTGCCACACCAACCATGGTGATCCTCGGAAGAAATGGGTTTGGGTTTGGATGCGGGTCTTCTACCAGATATTCTTTATCACCACTGCATTTTATGTAAGAGAATAAAATAGTGATAAATAGAAGAATGACTAATAGTTATAAACATGTCGAATGTGTTGAATAACAAAAATTGCTAAAATGGAAAATGGATCACTATTTAATAATGTAAAAAAAATTGCTAATTTTAATCGAAACTAATGGGCTTATTATTTATAATGTAAAAAAATTGCTAAATGGAAAATGGATCACTATTAAGAAAATGAGCAGTAAAGTGTTTGTTGGTCAACGCAACCACGCCTGTGAATGAATCGAACGTTCATGAATTGTTCGTGAACTTGATCGGTGGAAAGTTCATTTATTTAATAAACCAACAAACATAAACAAAATTTTGTGTTCATTTAATTAAACGAATGAACATGAACACACGTTTTGTGTCTATTAATGTTCGTGAACATTCATTTATGTCCGTTCACTAATATATGTTTAGTCGTTTATGTTCGTTTAAAATTTAATAAATACATAAGTAGTTATATTTATACAAATAGAAACATAAATTGGGCTTTCTAACTACTTATAAATATAAATAATTAGTAATTGAACATTCTAATAATAAAAATGGGCTTTCCATGGCGCTTATCGTAATTAATCCCTATCTTATATTAAAAAAAAACTTTCATTTGTGTTCGTTTATGTTTGTTGAATTACGTTAATTTGTATTGTTTTATGTTTGTTAAATTATGTCCGTTTAGGTTTGTTTGTTTATGTTCATTTACGTTCGTAAACTGTTCGTTTAGGTTTTCAATGAACAAACATAAACGAACATGAACATGACCAAAAAAAAATTTGTTCAATTATATGTTTGTGTTCGTGTTCGGTTAAAGTTAAATGAACGAACGTAAACATATCTCTGTTCATGTTCGTTCGGTTCGTTTACAGGCCTAAACGCAACTGATTCTGGCCCACTTTGAACTGCCTTTGACCCGTTAACCGACCCATCCATTATAGTGTGTCGGGGTGTCAACCTGTTGTGTTCATCCTGAGACTCATGTTTTGAAGGATTAAATTGCTGCAGCTGTTTATTTTCAGCATGAGGTAACATGGATGCCTTCTCAAAGGAAGCTGCACTCCTGCAATCGGATATAAACAGTAATATTTAGTAACAATCAGATTTTTAACTAAAAGCTTATCGGATTCATATAAACTAGAACTGGAAATTTTGACCAATGGGTTGACTTGGGTTATAATTTGTCTCAGGTGGATAAATTTCTTTAAGACACGTCCAATAGTTCAAACGGGTCGAATGTCACCCAAAGGGTATTTAAGATGCATAAAATCAGTTTATTTAAAAGAAAAAAGCAACTCGGGCCTTTGGGTTACCTTTTCTCAAACGAGTCAACCACATACGGAAATTTGGGTTGAATTCCAGTGGCTTTCCTCAACCACCTGTTTCCAAGAAGTACTTTGTCAACCGTATACAGAAGCTGCATCTCTGCAGCCTTCGTAATTATACTCAATGGTATAGACGGAGCCCCCATTTCATCCATAACTTCCTGAACCTGTCAAAAACAGATATACATACAGTCTTAATATAACAAAACAATAATCAAATGTAATCATGTCGGGTTGGCGGGTTGACGGGTTGATATGTGCAACCTAAACCTGACCCATATTGTTATTCGTGTCAAAGATTTTAACCCTAATCCGTACACACATAAATTCGGGTCAGCCCGTTTTTTAATGAGTCATGTTTACGAGTTATAAGCGGGTTATTGACAATATAAATTCGGGTTAGCCCGTACACACATGTTGACGAGTTATAAGCTGGTTATCGACAACATGTTTAATGGTGAGTATGCGTGTGACAAATAAATAATATAGTGTGTCAACACTATCATTATTATAACGGAAAAAACAAAAACAAAAAGATACTTTTTTTCTAAATACTTAAACGGGTTAACCGTTCAACCCGAACCCGACCCAAACCTGTTTTTTTATGCCACCCAATGTACAAGCATGAACGAATCACAGCAATCGACAATTTCTGAAATAATATCTACTTTGTAAAAACTTCGTAAATTAAACGGATAATATGATCATACCTCTGGGGGTTCCCAAACATTGTCTGTATTGTCATCCAGCAAATCTGAAGCTATGTTGTCGTCGTCTATAATATCTCGACGTCTTTGCAAATGCCGAGTCTGAATTAACGAATCAAAATGCTGATTCACGGAATCTTCAAGAATGTCATCTAGCATGCTTTTATTGAAGAAATACGGAGTATACCTAACAAAGTCGATATCAATAAATGCATATAATCAATAAACGAGCAGTGAATTAAATATATTTTCGTTAAGCACATTACATACCACTTTATTCCATCAGCAGTGGCTATTGCAATATCTAAGTTTTGTGCAGTGAAAACCGGAACTCCTTCGACTTTCTTCTTCCGAGTGCTTTGTGGCGTGTTTTTAAGAAGTTTGTTAGCTTCTTTGACCTGTCTCTCATTTGGAATGAACTGGAACAAGTGAGGCTTTTCCTATAAAAATGAAGAAAATGAAATAAATAAGAGAATTTCAACAGGCGTCCCAATTAATAATTAGACCTGTAAACGAACCAAACGTTCATGAACTTGTTAGGCTGGAAGTTCGTTTATGTTCGTTTATTTAATAAACGAACGAATGTGAACACATTTTTTTGTTCATTTAATTAAACGAACCAACAAATATGAACACCCGCTGTGTTCGTTCATTTATGTTCGTGAACGTCCGTTTATGTTCGTTTATTTACATTTGTTTATGTTTGTTCGTTTATGTTCATTTCAATCTAAATACATAAGTAGTTATATTTATACAAATATTAAACATAAAATGAACTTCCTAACTAATTATATATAAATATAACTTATTGGTAATTGGGCTTTCTATGTTTTCCAATGGAATTTATCGTAATTAGTCACTAATTTAAATTAAATATTACTTTTTGTCTGTTTATGTTTAGTCATTATATTCATTTGTGTTCATTTATGTTTGTTCAAAATTGTTCATTTGTGTTGTTTATTGTTTGTTATATTATTATGTTCGTTTAGGTTCGTTTGTTTATGTTTGTTTACGTTTGGGAACTGTCTGTTTAGGTTTTAAATGAACGAACATAAATGAACATGAACAACAAATGTGTTTGATTATATGTTCGTGTTCGGTTAAAGTTAAATGAACGACCATGAACATGCCTCCGTTCGTGTTCGTTCGGTTCGTTTAGAGGCCTATACATAATAGTGTTGTAAAGATAAATGAGATACCTTAAAATGTTCATATGCTAAATCAAGACGACAGGCACCAACAACCCCACTAGGAATATTCAACCGCTTAACGTAAGAAACTGAAAGAAAAGGTAAAATCAGAAGAATGTAATTATCCTCCACGTTCTACAAAAGTAATTTATGGAACTAATTCAACAGAAAGATGTAGAATGAAGATGTAACATTTTACCTGCATCTCCGAGATCAATGAAAAACTGGAACACAGGGCCGCTCCTCTCGCTCTTCATAACGGCTTGAAACATCTTTTTAAGCCATTGTGGTGTTCTGTGAGTGTAAAGAAACACCTAGAAATATGTGATATAAAATGGGGAAAGAATAAACGAGACAATAAAAGAAAAAGAGATCTAATTATACTCATTGCCAAGAACTTAATGCAAAAACACAAATTTAATAATAAAGGAACAAAATTTACATCAGAACAGTCACTACAGAAACTTGTACTAAACTTGATACATCTAATTTACACAATTTATCCTCTATTTTTCTTTTGTTTGTGCCCCTATCCTGATTTATTTTATTTACTAAACGCCTAGATCTGTTCTGTTCACACAACTTACCACATACTGATTCTCCTAAAATCAAGTTAACGAGACTTGTAACCATTTATTTCCTACAGCATGTTATTTATATGTATTGTATCATATGTGTTAGAATATAACATTATAGTTTATGGCCCATGAGCCCGATGCAGGCTGCTTTCCTACGGTTTCAAAATGTATATATTGATGGTTTCCCTCCGTTGGCCCTTTTGCGTATTTTTGTCTTTAAGTTAAAGCTTTCTCGGTAGAAATTCGAGTTTGTCTATGTTTTACGCTAGCTCGCAGAATAAGATCGTGTTTGTCTTTGCCTACGTTTTACGTCACATGGCGGTATAAATTCACGTTTTTTTATGATCTTTTCCGGTTTTGGTCGTCCTTTGCTTACTACTTAAGCACGGTTTTACAAACTACAAAAGGACTTTCCAAACATCATTCTTCATTGTTTAACTAAACTCCAAAGTCCAACTCCAAACCCTAATTAAACTTCAATATAGTATATACCCTAAACATTATGCAACAGAGTGAAAATTAATTATCATGCATTTGTAGTTCAGTTACAGAATATAATACAAATTTATATAACAGATTTAAATAAAACAACAACTTAAACATACTATACAGAAAACAAAAAAACTGTATAAAATTTATAATACCTTTGTGAAATAAACGGAATATCAAACTGAGTAGAAACAGCCATGAGACCGGTTCCAGAAAGATCACACATACTAAAAACCTGACCTACAAACGCCGGACCACCACTATTTCCGTCCGCTTTCAAATTCGAAACCCTAACCGTCGACGGAAAACCTGAGCTAGTTGTCTCCAACGACACACTACCAACCGATGAAGATGAAAACGACGCCGTATTAATCGAAGAATCGAATAACGAAACCGGTGGTGAGGAGAGAGGAACCGGAAGGAATAATTTGGCCGGAGAAGAAACGGAGGTTGAATTGGGAGATTTAGGGGTGAAGATGGAGGAGATGTTTGTGGCGGCTGAGTGGAGGAAGTTGGAGATGTTGTTTAGGTGGTGGCGGCGGTGGTCGGTTGTGGAGTCATCGGAAAGTTTTGTTGCTGTCGCCGGTGAGTGAGGGGATGACTGAATGAGGATGAAGATTATGTTTTGTATATTTTTGTTTTTTCTTTAATTAAAGAAGTTGTTGTGTTGGTGTTGGGCTTGGTGAGCATGGGCCTGACTTCTGAGGTTAATGTTTATGGCCCAAATCATGTAAATTGGGTTGGGCTTGGGCTGGGGCTGGTTGGAGCATCTTGCATACACCCGGGTAGGGTCCAGGTATGCATATTCTCATCAACACTTGAACCCGAACTCAGGTTTTTTCGTACCCAGATTTTTTCATACCTGGGTTTTTTTGTATATCCGGACTTAATAATACTCGTACCCAGGTTTTAGGAATACACGTACCCGGGTTTTTGGAATACCCGATACTGGGTTTTAGGAATGTATACATTTTGATTATTCTAGTTCCTAATAAGATGTAATCTTGTTGAATTAAAGTTTTATATAATTAAAGTTCATGTTTATAAACCTAAACATAAAGTTGGAAACAAAAAACTAAAAAGTTCAAGATTATATCCATCTGGGTTTTTTTTATACCCGGACCCCTTCTAATAGAAATTTTGTAAGCTTGATCGTACTTTATAATAACATAGTTCAGGTGTTTACTGGTTGCTGTTAAGACTACACGGAGTGGGTGTGGATTTGTGGCATGGAAGCCTCTCCATAAACGTATAGACTTTTATACATATAGACGAAAACATATACATTGATCCACCAGAAACACTAATGTTAATAAGCTCATCAGATTTTTGAAAACAAGCAACGGTGTTAACAGGATGCCAATTTTGACTAAACAATCAAGCTTGTGAGCAGTAAGTGAGCTCAATCTATGATACAGTGCTTTCAGCAGCCATCCACCACTCATCATCCTCATCGTCCCCACACTTGATCCTGTTAAGAAACCGATTTTATGGATCCTCATTCAACGTTAAAAAAATTTACGAACATAAAATTTCAAACTTGTAAAGCAAGAAAACTAACCTCCTTCCTGAGATCTAGCTTCCATGGCATATTTTCAACCTCGTCTGCAAACACCATTGCTTCACTCCACCACTCATCTTTCTGACACCTGTGCATTGGGCTTTCACTTTCAAACTCATGACTTCCATTTTGCTCCCCTATTTTAGTGTAACTTGAGTCCGGAAACACTTCGGGTGGGACTGGGCGCAGGGGAGAATGGTAACCTATGACCATCAGTTAGTTCAGCGGTGTCACACCCCGACCCGCAGCGGAAAAGGTGATCGGGGCATGATTGGGTTATCATCAAAGCTCATGACATTTATTAAGCGTTTCATATTCATTAATACAAATTAAATGGAATTTTACAATAAATGTTACAACATGATCTAACTAACAATCTAAACTTCTTTGTTCTCTTCTAAGGCATATCCTATGTTTTCCTTGCTTCAACCTGTTCACCTGTATCATGTGTAAAAGGGTTTTTGGATCAACATAATGTTGGCGAGTGAATCCTATGGAAAACATTTGAACAAATTTATTTAAATTGATTATGAAATAGGTGCACAACCAAACATGAGTAAAGTTAGATGTAACTTAAACAACAATCATAAGATATTAAATGAAACACTCATGAACAATAATGGAACAATTAGAGGCACGCGATGCTCAACTCGTCTCTCACGAGGAACTGAGGTGCCTGATGAATAAATTGCATAAACATGATAATATGAATGACACAACTACAACAATATAAACTCAATGATACACACATGAACAATAATGAATTTGATTTGAAGCACGCGATGTTCTACTCGTCTCACACGAGAACTGATGGGCTTAATGTAGGAGTTTCATATAATTTGACAAAAGAAAATAAGTAAATCACAACAATAAAAACAATCTAAGTTTAGGTCATGATGTGGTATGGCACAAGTTTAAATAAATAAATAAATTATTTTCATAACACATGACACACCCCAAAACGTGTAATTTAAAAGGGGGAGTTGTAAGATTCACTCACAGTGGGTGCGTTCGGTTGTTGATGTTGAATGTACGCGAAGTGGTTTTAACCACGAGTGAGATTAACCTAGATAAATCGCATTATGGTTTGGTAAGTAAACGGATTTTATTAATCTATTTTAGTAGGATTGTTGGGTGTATTTTTTTTGAGTTTGAGGCTATTTTCTAACCTTAAAAATGTTATTTTTAAGTATTTTTAATTGATTTTTAATTAAAATAATTAAATAAAAAATAATAAAAAAATTGATTTTTTCTGACCGTTGACCGTTTGACTGACCGTTGACCGATTCAATTCGGAATACAAGTGCGCTGGGTGAGGCTCGAACCCGAGACCTCCCGTACGCGTGCACGCAGCTCTACCAACTGAGCTACGTGTCTAACCCGTTAATATATCTGATTTTAATTATATATATATATTAATTAGTTTAAACCGAAAATCATTTTATTTCAAAAATAGTTTTAAGCGAACCGGACGTGCACTCCACAGGTCTCGAACCGGGACCTGTGGTTTAATCTAACACACAGTCCACCGCTGGACTGTGTGTTAAACATGTTATATAATTCGATTTTTATTATACTTAAATACAATTTAGTTATTACCTTTTCTGCCTTATTAAAAAGAATAGAATATTGTTCGAGTCGGTGCAGAGGACCGGACTCGAACTCGTGACCTGCGATATAAACAAACACACAGTCCACCGCTGGACTGTGTGTCTAACTTGGTTATTATTCCGGTTATTAATATACTTAACATATACCAGTATCGACTCCGGTTCAGTTAAACAAAAATTTGATTTTTATTTAGGCAGCGTGTGTGAAACCGGATTCGAACTCGTGACCTTTGCGTTATATGTGCACACAGTCCACCGCTGGACTGTGTGTCTAACCCGATTAATAAGTTGATTTTAATTATACTTATAATATAACGAATACATCGTCTTCTTCATCAAGGTTTAACCAGAGAAAGACGACTGACTCTTTCGAGTTTTATTCAGGTTCCTTAGCGTCTTACAGTTCATTAAGGTGAGATATGAGTGAAAAGAAAAAGAATTTAGGCGAAGAGATATACCGACTGGACTCTCTGTTTTCCGGCAGAAACTCCGGCGACAGAAATCACCTCCGGCGACGTGTTCCTTGTAAAGGGTGTGGGTATCTCCGGTATAAGCTCAGAGGCTCAGTGAGGTTCAGAAATGAGGAAACCGGTTTTCCGGCGATGAGCAGAGAAATTCCGGCGAGGGAGTTTTCGCCGAGAAAGAGTGTGGTTTTGAGCGAAAAGGTTTTCAATGGGTTGAGGGTGAATTTATAGGGGAAAATCGAGATGTATTTGGTCTGATTTCCGACTGGGTTCATTGATTTAAATTTTCCGGCGGTTAGAATTTTGGTCGCGGACTTCAAACATCGGTTATAACCGATGTCCTAATAATAATTTACGTTATAACTGAAAATGGTGATAAAAACTCGCGAGACTTCCGGGATTCCGACGACTGAACTAAAGGGGCGCCGATTTTGAATTCGTAATGTCACTTTATGAATTAAATGATTCTATTATTTACCAAACAGAACAAGTGGCGCAGTGGTTTGTGTGTGTGTGTTAAGACATGTTCCGGATCGGTACAGACCCGGGTTCGAAACCCGGCAGAGGTATAATATTTTTATTTTGCGATTTTTGACAGTTTTTCAAAAACTAATTATATATTCTTGTATAATAATCGATTACGTATCGTTTAAAAATATTTTGGGCATTTAATTCGCAACGAAATTTTTGACTGACTGTTCGGTTGATAAACGGAGCGGGTTTGGTAAATCCGTTTTTGACGGATGTTACAGTATCCCCTGCTTTTTAGAAATTTTGTCCCGAAATTTAAATAATGATATATTTTGACTAAAAAGGATGGTGATGTTTTGTTTGACAGTTGTATGCTTAGAAAAAAAAAATGAGGGTTTAAGTTTTTGTTCGAGGCGGTAACGTTCCTTGTAAGGGTTAAGTACCCTATTCAGGAATCGCTTTTTGTTGCCTACTGTATTAGTATTGATAAGCAGAAATGATTTGCTAAAAATGATATCATGCATAAGAATTTAGATACGTTTGGGAAAGTATGGTTATATCCTAAGGCAAAACTTCTAACACTACAACCTATATGGAACATAAATAAAAACACAACAACTGATATTTGAACATAAGTAAACACAACAGCTAATATTCGAACATGATTAAACACATCAGCAAATATTTGAACATGAATAAACACATCAGCAAATATTTGAACATGAATAAACACAACAGCAAATATTTGAATCCACATTCTGATAGCATATATGTTTGAATGATGGAAGTTCCTCTCTCGTTTGTTATGATGGAGAGGTTAGTTTATGTAGGAATGGATCACAATCCAATCTCTTTAAATAACATGATGATGTAAATGTAACACAAATTCCAACCAAGGCAAATACTAAATCCTACATGGAACTTCTCATAACCGTCTGATAATGCCTCTGATCCTTTGGCAAGAATACTTATATATAGGAAGTACCAGCGGCGTATCCACCATATTCTTGCCAAATTTTCATTAGTTTTATCCACAAGTTATGATTGGTTACCAAGAAACTAATAAATCCTACATAGAACTTCTCATAACCGTCCGATAATGCCTCTGATCCTTTGACAAGAATACTTATATATAGGAAGTACCAGCGGCGTATCCACCATATTCTTGTCAAAATTTCATTGGTTTTATCAGTGAATTATGATTAGTCCTATAACTCTACAACCAATACAACAAACATAAAATACTGAAATGAAATATATCTGTGCGATCAAGGCTCAATCGAACGGAGCCGATCGTATTGCATGTACTGAAAATAAAATGGATGTGCGCTCAAGGCTCAATCAAACGGAGCCGAACGTATTGAATGTACTGAAATTGAAATTGTGTGCTCAAGGCTCAATCAAACGGAGCCGAGCGTATTGCATGTACTGAAAATGAATAACTTAACCACACAAACAGCCTATGCATGGAAACCTCTCATAACCGCCTGATAATGCCTCCGATCATTTGACAAGATACTTATATATAGGAAGTACCATCGGCGTATCCACCATATCCTTGTCAAATTTTCATTAACTTTATCCGCAAGTTATGGTTAGTTCGATGCAACTCTACAACAAACACCACAACCACAAGATACTGATAATGAAATTGGCTGTGCGCTCAAGGCTCAATCAAACGGAGCCGAACGTATTGAATGTACTGAAATTGAACAACTTAATCTAAACAACCATCACACAAACAGCCTATGCATGGAACCTCTCATAATCGCCTGATAATGCCTCCGATCATTTGACAAGAATACTTATATATAGGAAGTACCATCGGCGTATCCACCATATCCTTGTCAAATTTTCATTGACTTTATCCGCAAATTATGGTTGGTTCGATGCGACTCTACTACAAACACCACAACCACAAGATACTGATAATGAAATTGTATGTGCGCTCAAGGCTCAATCAAACGGAGCCGAACGTATTGCATGAACTGGAAATGTAAATTGAAATGTGCGCTCAAGGCTCAATCAAACGGAGCCGAGCGTATTGCATGTATTGAAATGTAAAATGAAATGACCGATCAAGGCTCAAACAACGGAGCCGATCGTGCGGGCACGCCAAGATCAACCACATAATAAAATGGGGATCCAACTCAACCTCGATGGATGGGGAGCCACGGCCTCGGCAAAAGCATATACTGAAAACAATATATAATATATAATATCCAATAATTTCCCTAACAGTTCTACACATGGAAAAACATCAAACTAAACGATAGGGGTTGAATCTGGATCTTCGGTGAAGAGGACTAGCTGAGTATCTTCGTTTGGGCCGTCATTATCTTCGACAGGATTGGCGTTGATATTGAAGACTCTTCCTCTTGCTGGTGGCATAGTGTTTGGGTTTTCTTGGTTAACTGGGTTTGATTGGGCTTGAGTGTTGATAACGTTAACCAATTGGGGGCATGTGTTTCTAAAGTGGGTAGGGTCGCCACAATTGAAACAAGCTCGAGCATATGGGAACATGGGGTATTGGGGTTGTTGATAGGCTTGAGCCATGTTTTGAGTAGGGGAAAAGGTTTGGTCTTGAAAGGTGCGACAAACATTGCTCAAATGACCATAGCGTCCACAAGTTTGTACATAGCCGGCAAGGTAAGGTAAGGGGATGGTGATAAAAACAGTTGTTGCATCGAGGGTGAGGTCCAAGATATGGTTTCTTATCTGGGTAAGCTGAGTTGGGTGCCACTTGGGTGATTGGGATGGCTAGGATGGGTATAGCGTGTAAAACTGGTTGATTCCGTTGGGTAGCAGCGAAAAGTCGCCCGACTCTTCTTCTCTTAGGATTGGGTTGAGAAGGGGATTCGGTTTGAGTGGAGTCGGAGGTTTCAGTCGATTCTTTATCCTTCTTCTTCTCCTCCTTGAAGTCTTTGTTTCGGATTCGGTTCTCGGTGAGCTCTGTTGCTAGCTCCATTGCTGCTTCCAAAGTTGCAGGCTTGGTACTTATCACAGGGTCTTGAATCTTTGACGGAAGACCACGAATGTAGTGCTCGATCAAACGGTAGAGGGGAGTGAACATGTTGGGAACCATTTGATGTAACTCGAGGAATCTTTTGTTGTAGGTGATGTGGTCTCCTTCCACTTGCTTCAATGAGTAAAATTCATCTTCTAACTTCTTGATTTCGCTCCTTGGGCAAAATCGTCTGGTCATGATTTCCTTCAATTCGTTCCAAGTTAAGGACATAGTATCTTCCACACCTCGTTTTGCCTTCTCTGTGTTCCACCAAGTAAGTGCTATCCCATATAGTCGACCGGTAGCATAACGCACTTTGCGATCATCAGGGCAATCGCAATTTAGAAAAGTGTTCTCCATTTCTTCAAACCAATGGTGAAGAGCAGTGACGCCTTCAGTCCCTTTGTATTTCGGAGGGTCGCATGATTTGAAATGCTTGTAGGTGCATTTAGTGGTATTTGGGGGGGAGTTGAAAATGTTTTGGTTTGCTTGATTGACAGGATTAACGGTAAGTGCTTGCTGAACTTGGATTACAATATTGGGTATTACGGCAGCCATTTGTTGAGCGATTAAGGCAGCCATGCGTTCGCGGGCTTTTCTTGCTCTCGTCTTCCTACGGGCGAAGTTAGAAGACATCTACAAGGAATACATGACAAGAGTATGAGTTGGATGCTTTTGGGTTCATGGGTCGCATTAGGAATGAACATTCATAAAATAATTATAGATAAATAAATTACTACATCCATTGGATGTCTTGGGTTTTGCTCGCTGTTAGGCCCTACATGCCGCCATACTTTACCTGTGTAATCATGTGGGCCCCCTTGAATACCGGTTTTTCATATGGTTCGCACGGTTTTCTGCCAGGTTGCGTACACAAAAACCCGGAGAAAATCGAGAAATATGTATACGTGTGATATTCGGAATGTGTCCAGGTGTAGACACGGTGACACCTCAAAGTAGGGTTAGTTCAAACGACGTTTGGTGTGGCATGCTTTGGCCTAATAGGTCCTTCGTACTCTCATCGTTGGTCCCCAGGTAGGCAAACTGGTCCGTTATATTGGATTTATACGAATGCCAGCCTAGACAGGACGTTCCGACTACCGGTACTTGTACCCTTCCAGTTACTACATGCCGTCGCAGAACTTACTTTGATGAGATTTGAAAATTGCACAAAATCTTTGGATAATGAGAGTATGAAAATAAATTGAATACATGAACATCGATCTATGTATAATGAATATGTATATATGTATGATGAATATGTATATAAGCATGTATTTTTGACTGAAATGTAAACAAATATGAAACAAATAACTATCACAAGTTTGTATGTAACCACCTAATCAATTAAAATTTAGGCAGACTATAGTATAGGCTCTAAGGGTCTAATAACCTATTCTATATCCCTATAGTCATGGCTCTGATACCAATCTGTCACACCCCGACCCGCAGCGAAAAAGGTGATCGGGGCATGATTGGGTTATCATCAAAGCTCATGACATTTATTAAGCGTTTCATATTCATTAATACAAATTAAATGGAATTTTACAATAAATGTTACAACATGATCTAACTAACAATCTAAACTTCTTTGTTCTCTTCTAAGGCATATCCTATGTTTTCCTTGCTTCAACCTGTTCACCTGTATCATGTGTAAAAGGGTTTTTGGATCAACATAATGTTGGCGAGTGAATCCTATGGAAAACATTTGAACAAATTTATTTAAATTGATTATGAAATAGGTGCACAACCAAACATGAGTAAAGTTAGATGTAACTTAAACAACAATCATAAGATATTAAATGAAACACTCATGAACAATAATGGAACAATTAGAGGCACGCGATGCTCAACTCGTCTCTCACGAGGAACTGAGGTGCCTGATGAATAAATTGCATAAACATGATAATATGAATGACACAACTACAAACAATATAAACTCAATGATACACACATGAACAATAATGAATTTGATTTGAAGCACGCGATGTTCTACTCGTCTCACACGAGGAACTGATGGGCTTAATGTAGGAGTTTCATATAATTTGACAAAAGAAAATAAGTAAATCACAACAATAAAAACAATCTAAGTTTAGGTCATGATGTGGTATGGCACAAGTTTAAATAAATAAATAAATTATTTTCATAACACATGACACACCCCAAAACGTGTAATTTAAAAGGGGGAGTTGTAAGATTCACTCACAGTGGGTGCGTTCGGTTGTTGATGTTGAATGTACGCGAAGTGGTTTTAACCACGAGTGAGATTAACCTAGATAAATCGCATTATGGTTTGGTAAGTAAACGGATTTTATTAATCTATTTTAGTAGGATTGTTGGGTGTATTTTTTGAGTTTGAGGCTATTTTCTAACCTTAAAAATGTTATTTTTAAGTATTTTTAATTGATTTTTAATTAAAATAATTAAATAAAAAATAATAAAAAAATTGATTTTTTTCTGACCGTTGACCGTTTGACTGACCGTTGACCGATTCAATTCGGAATACAAGTGCGCTGGGTGAGGCTCGAACCCGAGACCTCCCGTACGCGTGCACGCAGCTCTACCAACTGAGCTACGTGTCTAACCCGTTATATATCTGATTTTAATTATATATATATATTAATTAGTTTAAACCGAAAATCATTTTATTTCAAAAATAGTTTTAAGCGAACCGGACGTGCACTCCACAGGTCTCGAACCCGGGACCTGTGGTTTAATCTAACACACAGTCCACCGCTGGACTGTGTGTTAAACATGTTATATAATTCGATTTTTATTATACTTAAATACAATTTAGTTATTACCTTTTCTGCCTTATTAAAAAGAATAGAATATTGTTCGAGTCGGTGCAGAGGACCGGACTCGAACTCGTGACCTGCGATATAAACAAACACACAGTCCACCGCTGGACTGTGTGTCTAACTTGGTTATTATTCCGGTTATTAATATACTTAACATATACCAGTATCGACTCCGGTTCAGTTAAACAAAAATTTGATTTTTATTTAGGCAGCGTGTGTGAAACCGGATTCGAACTCGTGACCTTTGCGTTATATGTGCACACAGTCCACCGCTGGACTGTGTGTCTAACCCGATTAATAAGTTGATTTTAATTATACTTATAATATAACGAATACATCGTCTTCTTCATCAAGGTTTAACCAGAGAAAGACGACTGACTCTTTCGAGTTTTATTCAGGTTCCTTAGCGTCTTACAGTTCATTAAGGTGAGATATGAGTGAAAAGAAAAAGAATTTAGGCGAAGAGATTATACCGACTGGACTCTCTGTTTTCCGGCAGAAACTCCGGCGACAGAAATCACCTCCGGCGACGTGTTCCTTGTAATAGCGAGTCTCCAGGAAGCTTATAAAGGGTGTGGGTATCTCCGGTATAAGCTCAGAGGCTCAGTGAGGTTCAGAAATGAGGAAACCGGTTTTCCGGCGATGAGCAGAGAAATTCCGGCGAGGGAGTTTTCGCCGAGAAAGAGTGTGGTTTTGAGCGAAAAGGTTTTCAATGGGTTGAGGGTGAATTTATAGGGAAAATCGAGATGTATTTGGTCTGATTTCCGACTGGGTTCATTGATTTAAATTTTCCGGCGGTTAGAATTTTGGTCGCGGACTTCAAACATCGGTTATAACCGATGTCCTAATAATAATTTACGTTATAACTGAAAATGGTGATAAAAACTCGCGAGACTTCCGGGATTCCGACGACTGAACTAAAGGGGCGCCGATTTTGAATTCGTAATGTCACTTTATGAATTAAATGATTCTATTATTTACCAAACAGAACAAGTGGCGCAGTGGTTTGTGTGTGTGTGTTAAGACATGTTCCGGATCGGTACAGACCCGGGTTCGAAACCGGCAGAGGTATAATATTTTTATTTTGCGATTTTTGACAGTTTTTCAAAAACTAATTATATATTCTTGTATAATAATCGATTACGTATCGTTTTAAAAATATTTTGGGCATTTAATTCGCAACGAAATTTTTGACTGACTGTTCGGTTGATAAACGGAGCGGGTTTGGTAAATCCGTTTTTGACGGATGTTACAAGCGGTTAGGTACGTTCATAGTTGTCAATAGCGATCGCTATGGTACCTATAGCGAATAGCGTGGCGTATAGGTACAAGCTCGCTATATGGTCTCTAGCGATAGATAGCAGCCTTTAGTTTTTTTTATTTTTTTAATACAAATAGCAATTAAATATAGCTACAAAATAGCTGGATTTTAGGTTTTTGTTACATATACATGTAATATAGCGTATATACCAGGGTATTTTGACATAATATGCATTAAAAAAAATTACAATTTTTTTCTAGTGTATCGCTATTCGCTAGGTAGCATATAGGTAGCTTATTGCTATTCGCCATTAACAACCATGGGTAGGTTTAAAAAGATAATAACTGTTAAATACTCAAGGTGAATGTCGTCTACCTCTGCAATCAGGATCATAACACTTTTGGTAATAAGTAGCCTTTTGTAGGTCCACCACATACATCACTGAAACAGATGGCAAACCGTTTGTCATTAGATTATAGACTATTTGGGATGTAAACAAGCCAAGCCACTCATGAGCTGCTCAGAATCGGCTTGCTAAAAGATCAAATCAAGCCGAGCTTAAACAACTTGATCTCGAGCCCTAACTTCACTTATCAAGCTCGACTAGGCTCGCAAGCCTTAACGAGTCAGCTATTTACATAACTTTTATTTAATATATTTACATCATAGTTACTATTGTATGTATAATGTATAATTATGCTAAAAAATAATAATATTATGCCATTTTCGTCCCTGAGGTTTTGACCAGTTTTGTGACTTTTGTCCAAAGGTTGTTTTTTCGCATCTGGATCCAAAAGGTTTGAAATCTTGCCATTTTCATCCAGCTCGTTAACTCCATCAATTTTTCTCCGTTAATTCAGGGATATTTTCGTCTTCTTTGTTAACTTAAAGGGCAATTCAATCTTTTGAAGACTTGTACATTATGCTAAATGCTTGTACATAAAGTGAAAAGACCGAATTGTCCTTTATGTTAACAAAAAAGATGGAAATTCCCCTTATTTAACGGAGAAAAATGGATGGAAGTAACGAGCCCGATGAAAATGGCAAGATTTTAAACCTTTTGTATCTAGATGCAAAAAAAAACCTTTGGACGAAAGTCGCAAAACTGGCCAAACCTCGACGATGAAAATGGCATTTTACTCTATGTTATATACAAAAATTATAGTTATAAATGGACTTATAGGACTTACCATGATTGCTTTTGTGTTGTCTACCTATTCTTTCACAGAATCTATTTCTGAGCATGCTGTATACCATCAAACCATATTCGGAGAACCAGTACCAGCTTCGAATTTTTCCTGTGTTAAACCAAAGAATCATTATTTAGTTATTTCCATATTACTCTTTCTTGTGAGTGACACATGTAAAAACAACTATTTACAAACTAAAGGGAATTAGAAATGATGAATGTAATATATGAACAACCTTGTACATTTCCTATAGTAGCAACATATTCCACAAACTCATCTAATGTTGGAAAAGGTGATTTTCCACTTAAGTAGCCGTTGCTTGTAGCATTTGGCACGAATTCTCGAGTGGATGGTTTACAGTAGTCACTATTTTTCTGCCCAAGAAAACAATCTTGAAATAAAAGAGAACACAAACAAAAATATAGATATAGGGTTGTAAACGAACACGAACAACGTGTTCATTCGTTAAGGAATGAGCATGTTCATGAACGGTTCACGAACGCTTACCGAACAAGATTTTTTGTCCGTGTTCATTCATTTAGGAAATGAATATGTTCATGATCTGTTCATGAACACTTACCGAACACTTACCGAACACAAATGAACCCAAACAAATGTTCATGAACATAAATGAACACAAACAAACGTTCAGAAATTTGTCAAGCTTTAACATAAACTGAAATTGATATAATCAAATTAGGATGTTGACAAGGCGTATAGCATAACTATGGTTTCAAAATTTAAAAACTAAAGCCAATAAAATTCAAAAATTACATAAAACACCTTTAAATGAACGAACACAAATAAACATAAATGAGCGAACATAAATGAACATGTTACCGAACATTCACGAACATAAACGAACGAATGCAGTCTCTGTTCATGTTCGTTTGTTTAACTCATCGAACGAAATTTCTTGTTCATGTTTGTTCATTTATTAAATGAACGAACTTCCCGCCGAACTGTTCGCTAAACGTTCAGTTCGTTTACATCCCTATATAGATATGTAGATAAGATTTACCTCGATATCAAAATGCAAAACCTTCACATAATCTAAATCCATTTTGCAGACGAGAAGCTTTTCACAGTCCGCATCTATATTGCGGATCAACGATGCATTGAACACGTCTTCCTCAATCTCGGATGCGTAAAATTGTCGGTTAAAGCAAGTAATACGGAACACACACATGTATGTGTATAATTATTCATATATGTAAGAAAATGTTGTCAAGATACAAGTTGATTATTACCATATCCTTACATTTAAACCGTCCGGTAGGTCGAAGCACTGAACTTTTCCCTGCTTTAGATGATAGGTGCAGACGAAAACAACGGTTTCTTGAAAAAACAGCAGTGTCAACATTAAGATTGCAAGAGCTTGAATCTTTTGAAATAAATAATTGTTCGATCTCTTATCTTTTCCTCTGGCACAGTGGATCCGTGAACAAATCTATTAACATGTGGCAGATTGTTAAAGAAAAATCGGAACAAAGAAAAGAAAGAGACTTTGAAATGTACCATCTTGATCTTCCATAAACAAACAAGCAAATGATAATAACAAGAATCATCATCATAAATTTATAATAATAAGAGTAAAATGCCATTTCCGTCCCTGAGGTTTGGCCATTTTTGTGACTTTCGTCCAAAGGTTTGTTTTTCCGCGCATCTGGATCCAAAAGGTTTGAAATCTTGCCATTTTCATCCGACTCGTTAACTCCATCCATTTTTTAACGTTTAGTCAGAGGTATTTTTGTCTTTTTAGACTTTTTGTGATGATTAAAGGGTTTGGGTGGAGAGAAAGTCAACAGAGGTGGTTCTTTATTTCTTATAGTGTTTTTTATTTTAATAAAATGTCTAAAAGGAGAGAAATGCCCCTCATTTAACGGAGAAAATGGATGGAGTTAATGAGTCAGATGAAAATGGCAAGATTTCAAACCTTTTGGATCCAGATGCGTGGAAAAACAAACCTTTGGACGAAAGTCACAAAAGTGGCCAGACCACAAAGACGAAATGGCATTTTACTCTAATAATAATTATAACGAAACATATAATAATATCTGTATCTAATAAGAATATTCTTAGGTAGACAATAGACAAGATTTTGTAAATATGGCGTCTAAATACCTCGGCAACAAATACACCAACATGCGTGTTGTCCTTGAAGCAAGCCCCGGTAAGCGGATGATCAAGTGACGCGAAAATTTATCTGTCAACAAAACACCGTTAAAAATTGATATAAACATTAAAATTATATCAACTGATTCATGCAACCACTTGAACTTGTACCTTTGGTTGAAGAGTCAAGTTCAATGATCCAGTTAGTGTCGCCTTGGATAGAGTACTTCTCAAGCAACGCTTCAAACGTAATTAATATGAGGAGATCAACCATTTCATCGCCATTCTTCTCCACGTTTTCTTTTACGTTGAACTCCAAATCATAATAAAGGTGGCATGGCAACCCCTCTTGAATAACTTCATAATGGTGACGAAATTTGGAATTCATGTTTATGTACCTAGTTATTATTAAATAATTAGCACAGCAATCAATTCACATTAAGTGAGCAAAATTGTCTGCGTAACTTATAAGTTATAACGATAAAATATACGCACCTTCGCCAAAACTCTTTATATGTTGAAACAAGGAACCTTCTTTGTCCACTAGCGTGATCTTGGTAACTAAAAATACGTGCACCATTATGGTCTTTCACATACTTCATAGCCTCGTCTTGTCTTGGAAACGTGGCCCACACGTCCTCTCTACACAAGCGTATCACCAAAATAAACTAATGAAGCATATACAAAATTACAACTAGCTAATAGAATAAAACTAGAAGAACCTTGATTTATGTTGAGCAGCGAGTTCAACGCGTATTTCGTGTAACAAACGCAATAACCGGGATGTCTTTTTGGAGGCACGCCTTGTGGAGATCCATAGAAAACAACAGGAGAGAACTGACTTCTGTTATTCACTATCTTTTTTCCGATAGTTGGTGTATGGAACTGCAACAAAACAAGGCACTAATTTGATATTTTGAATGGTTTACCTGTAACCATTCACAAATCTTTTACAAAAATAAAGTGAAATGAATGATGATAATAATGGAATTACATTCTGGATATTGGTTGCAGATTGCTGGTTCTTTCTATTTGAACCTGTAGGAGTAAAATCAGTAGAAGCTGATGGATTTTTGTTCGATTTCTCTTGCTTTAATTTCTGTTTTTTTTTGTTTTCCGTCCTCCTGCAGCTGATTCTGAATGAGAAAACAATAAGCATCACCAATCTATTTTGTGCATTGTATAGAATGTGTAATGGAAAATTTTCGCATTTTTTTACGATTGACACCACTGATATTTTTAATGACTCGATTGGCGTGAAAAAACTACATGTATTTTGTTAGGACAGTGTACTTTTTTATGATTTTGGCTTTTACAAGGTGACCCGAGCCGACCTGAAAATTTTGTCAGCAAGACTAAATTAACAGAATACAAGACAACAGCTCCACCAATGCACTCTAAAAGATCTAAAATAAAAAATGTGAACCAAATCCACATTATTTACTAAATTAGTATTACTAGCTTATATGTCAATTTCATAAAGCAATCCAATGTTGTGAAAATCAGTTCTAGGTTTCAACTAATCCACCCCTAAAGTCGGTAATCACTCAAAGGCAGTCAAAAACGGTAATATTTTGGTCAAAATCGGTAAAATTTCGGTCAAAAATCAGTTAAAATTGGTCAAAATCTTTGAAGTATTTGAAAATTTATACTTATTAATCCAACCCGATTACTAAGTTAGAAAAATATATATAGAGTAGGGTTCTAGAGTGAACACTAGTGTATTTGCGAACTGAGCGAACTAATCCTAGCCATTGATTTACACACATGTAAGGTCAGGGTTTCATCATCAAATCTATTTCATCATCAAATCATGGCCATTGATTTACACACGTGTAAGGCCAGGATTAGTTCGCTCAGTTCGCAAATACACTAGTGTTCACTCTTGAATCTAATCCTTATATATATATATATATATTGGAATTTTTGTATATATATATAAGTTTGAAACATTACATATAAAATTTCAATCCTATTAATCGCTAGTCCGTACCCACCGCTCGACTAGCGCCTATAGATTTTTACAACAATCAAGCAATTGACAATAGATTTCAAGTTTCACCAACAAAACAAGTAAACACGTAATATTTTCAAATTCAAAGCAGCCAGTTGACGATAAATGGAAAGTAATATCAACAAAATCATAATCAATTCAATCAAAATGATCCTGAGTCCAAATTAGGTCAAAATATGATCTACAAAGACAGATGCAACAGCGTTTGTATAGGATATAAAGGAAAGAGGTGTTACGAGGTGGAGAAATGCCGCACTTGAAGCACTCAAACAGGCGATCAACGTCATCCATGGCGGCAATGTCTCTGTTTTCTGTGTGAGTCAAAGTGTCAACATTTGGGCATTGGGGATTTCAGTGTTTTGGTGAGCGGGAACTTGCAAAACATTTAGAGTATTGTGAAAATTTTGATAGGTATCCAGAATAGCGCTACAAACAAATCAAACGTTCGGCAATCAATTTGTTAGTTATTCGGCCGAAAGTTTATTTGTATTTGTTTTGTTTATTAAACAAACAACACGAATAAGAAATTTCGTTCGTTTAGTTAGTTGAACAAATATGACAGTGACCACATCCATTCATTTATGTTCGATAGTTTATTAATGTTTTTAGTTTTATATTTTATTTAAATACTTTTCCGAATAATAAAATGCTTAATAAGTGTCTATGTATTATATATTCTGTTTATGAACGTTTGTTTGCGTTTATGTTCATGAACATTCAGGGGCGGACCTACATAAGGTGTTACGGGTTCCCAGAACCCATTGAGTTTCGAAATTTTAATGATATAGTCTATAATGAATCCGAAGTGAGTGCATGTTTTCATTCAAAGGACACCCAGTTCAAGTCCTTTTCATAACGTCTTTTGTAGTTTATTTTTAATTCTAAGTTGTTTCAGGTATTTCAGGAAATTGTGTTTTTCAATGTAAACAAAACATTAATATGTGGTATGTTTTAACTAGTACAAAAAGTTTTTATAAGCTATATCAATTGAAAGACTAGGTCTAACATATGGCAATGGTGGAATATCGAGTTATCCTTAATTACCAGTTAATAATTTCTTTGTTACCAGCTAATAAGTCTTGCTCAGTTGTCGTAAGATTTGTTTTGATAACTTTGCTGATGGAATTCGTCGGTATACAATATTAATTTTAAAATAAAATATAACTTTATTAATCTGTTAGGCCAAATGACCATTTTTTTCGACTCGAATGAGGTATTTAAATTCTTAGCGAGGGCTCTACCTCTGAATATTCTTAGTGGTAGGTTATCTAGAATGATCAATTTTCTCTTTTATGGTTATAAAAGTTAAACTTAAAATGTGAAAACTTCAACTCCATCCCAAATATTTTTAAATTTATCAAATTTAAAAAAATAAATATATAAAATAAAATAATTCGAGTTGGCTCATGAGTCGAGCCGAGCCAAGCTCGGTCTCGGGCTCGTTTATAATCGAACCGATTTCAATCCGAGCTTTTTTCAAGAGTTTTGAGGAAACCGTAAGCCTTTTGAACACCCCTAATTATTGTAGTAATTGCATGTTTCACAACCATAAGAAAATCTATTGCAAAGTAAACTACACATCTAAAATGAACAGCCCAAAAAACATACTAGAAATGAACAGCCCCTTTAGTTCAATAGGTAGTCATGGGCACCACTCATGGATCACAACGTTGCCATGCTCGTCCTCATTGGTACACATGAAAAAATTCCCACTCATAATTGGTCGCGGTAGAGTATCGATTTTATTCTACAAGAGATGGGGATTATGATATCAATGCTTCGTTCATCCCCCAAAAGTAATGGATGCTGATGACTAACATTATGTGTTTCTGAAGCGACCTCGTTGGAAATTTCTAACGTATCTAATCCATTTCCGTTGAAAACAAGTGTTTTAGTAAGCTATAAGATGAATCAAGATTCAAGAAATGGAAGATGGAAGATGTTGAATCTCCATCACTTTTAATAGTTTTACCCGTACCTATTATAAAAAAAAGAAAAAAAAACATTTTAGTACAACTTAAGTGATCGTAACTGAAAAACTACCAACATGGAAACAACTATTAAAAATTATATTAGGTACGTCGATCTACCTGGAGATGCAAGAATGGACTTGAATGGCTCTTTTCTTGATGTTTCGCAATCCAAATGGGTATTGTATATGTATTTACCGCATTCATAAATTCAAGATTCTCATTAGAAAATGGTTGATGACACCTTGGATAAGTTTTGGATTGTTGATCCACTTTTGGAAAGGAATATGCAAGGGCCAGAACACTTGGTACATTGATAGAAAAAGGTTATTTGTAGTATGTTAATTTGGAACTTTTTCGGTAGAGAAGCACAACGACTATGAATGAATGGGCGAGAACACTTGGTACATTGATAGAAACTCCCTTTATGTTCTTTCCTACATGCATCACACTTGCATAAAATTTGTCTGGTCATGCAAACTAGTGGGTGTATGTGGCTAGGGAGATGGATGGTATACTTTTGTAGCCTTTTCGTAGCACAACTCATATCATATGATGATCACATTAATTGCAAGGAAAATGAGGCCGTGAAGACTTTGATGGCTAAGACAACATTACTCTATCTAACCAAAACACCATTAGAGGAAGTATAGAGTATAGGCATGACATATGTCTTTCAAACTTTCTAGAAGCTCTCCACAAAATTTATGGATAGAGTAATCACGTTCGAAAGATGTGTAGTAATCACATGTTTCCAATGTGATTACTCCATCCATAAATTTTGTGGAGAGCTTCCTGAAAGTTCGGAAGACATTTGCCACGCTCAAACTCCATACTTCCTCCAACGGAGTTTTGGTGTTTTAGTTGGGGATGTAATGTTTGTCTTAGCCATTGCACGCCTCACGACATTTGTTATCATTGCAATCAATGTGATTTCGAAGTGGATATAAGTTGTGCTAAAACAAAAATACCATCCATCTTCCGAGCCACATACACCCGCTAGTTTGCTTGGCCATACAACTTTTATGCAAGTGTAATGCATGTGGGAAGGAACATAAAGGGAGCTTCTATCATTGTACCAAGTTATTTGGCACATTCATTCATAGTCGTCGTGCTTCTTTGGTCGTAAAAGTTACAAATCCAACATACTACAAATAACCTTTTTTCTCACATAGTTACAAGCTCGCCCTTGCATATTCCTTTCCAAAAGCGGATCAACAATCCAAAAATTATCGAAGGTGTAGGTATGAAGTCTTCTTTCACAATCAACTCATCCCCGTTATCTTCCTCATACTCTTCTTCATGTTACAGTTGTTCTAACCACAAATCTATGAGGTTCAAACATTTTTTTTCTTCTTCTATTTGAGTAACTAGTAAAGTAGTATGAGAAGAAGAAGAAGAAAACAGACACAAAATTGAAAATGAGACGAAAAATGAGAAGATAGGAAACATATGAGAATGAGTTATAAAAAGATTGTATGAGTAATTAATAAAGTAGTATGAGAAGAAGAAGAAACAGACACAAAATTGAAAATGAGAAGATAGAAAACATACGAGAATGAGTTATAAGAAAATTGTATGAGCTAGCATTTATAGCACTTGATTTTGCAAGTATGAAACTTTGTGGAATAATGCAAGATGATACATTCTTATCTTCACTTTCAAGTTTATGGTATTTTATAACTAAAAGGTGACATATAAAGAGTAAAGGAATATAAACACATTATGCGAGATATACATTCTTATCTTTGCTCTCAAGTTTATGGTATTTATAACTAAAAGGTGATATTTAAATAATTAAGGAATAAAAACACATTTTACAAATTTGTATGACACTTCAGTATTTTTTTTTTAGTTGTAATTTTGTATAATTAATATGTTGGATAGATCGGAGTTTATGTAAGTAATGGAGGGTTCAAATGAGAAGAAAATTTTATAAGAATAAAAAGAATAATTTTTAAACCAATAGATTTATATTTCATGCGTGTATTTAATGTTATGAAAAAAGGGCATATAGGTAAATCTATAGTTGTCATTAATTAGCAATTAATTAAACTTGAAACTCGTTTTTTTAATTTACTTTTTTAAGATAAAAAAATTTATTGTGAAGGACAATTTTCGACATATGTAGGATAAATTTTGTAATGTGTAGGGTAAATTTACATGTATGTAGGGTAAATTCTGGTAAGTGTAAGACATATGTAGAATAAATTTTGAAATGTGTAGGATTAATTGTTTTTGCTTTATTAATGAAAGAAATAATAAATTATTTAATGTTTTACCATTATACTTTTTTTTCTTCTCATATTAAATTTCTTCTCAAATGAATCTTTCCCTATGTAAGTATTAGGATAATCAAATGATGTTTTGAGTATCGTTAAAATTGCTAAATAAATCGAGAAATTATGTATCATCGTTTATATAAGAACCTTCCTTTAATTTCAGTACTTAGTTGTCATCTAGCATATAATTCTATCAAATCTACTACTTTAATAAAGAGTGAGTCGTGTATACCTTTTACCTTACATTGTTTGTAGATTTTAATTTTTGGATTACATTATATCTTATATTTATTCATGCAAAACTACCTTATGAACAATTGATCTATCTTGCAACATATTGTTGTAAGATATAGATAAAAATAGCTTTCATAAATTATGTGTTATATAAATTAAGTGATTGTAATATATCGGAGGTTATTATTATCATTCATTAACTACTTTACAGAATATTGAAATATACATGCGGCTTCATCTAATATTATTTCAAATAAAAAAAACATGTCAAATGCGATTAAAAGTTTGAGGTATTAACATGTTACAAGTTTAAATTGTTGTCATATTTGAAAGTTTTAGAACATATTACGTCATGTGTTTCTAATCAATGATTATATAATTATATAAATCGAACAAGATGTAAATATTATTGAAGCAAGGTATTTACTTTTGCTTTTATTTCTCTATGTAATATAAAATATAAGAAAATGGAGTATGATTGAAGGAAATCAATAGAATAACATTTCTAAAGTACATAGTGTGGTAATTGGGTGTGTTCTTTCTATTAAATCCTGTGAAATTAGATATTAGTTAATGATTAGTTTGTTAATACAAACAAAATCACATAGAATCGTAAATATTATACGACTAGATCAAAAACAAAGATAATTATTGTGTGAAGTGTGCGAATCAAAGGGAAAAAACGACGCCACAACATAATTGTAAATTACAAAATCTATAACTAGGGTAATTACGTTATTTGTAACTAGAATAATTAAACTACAATGATAATTACCCTAGTTATAGGTAACGTAATCATTCTAGTCATGCAAACAAATATTGTAGTTATATACAAAATCAGTTTCTCTTTATTAAAAGACGCTTAGACCATCCACAACAGGTTCATCCATTGGGAGGTCCGGACTAGGTGGCAAGCGTGGAGTAGAGGTGCCCAGACTTCTCTGTTGTGGAACCTGTTCGTAGGTGTTGTCTGGAATGAAAGGGGGGAAAACGACACCACGACATAATTGTAAATTACAAAATCTATAACTAGTTAAGGTAGATTTTGTGCGGGACCTTGTTTTGGACGAGTTAAGGTAGACCCATCACCTTTTCCAATGTGGGCTATCGCATGTGGTAGAGACTCTTGTCTTTGGTGGGAGGTCTTGTGTTCAATCCCAAGCAAGGAAGTGGATTATAATTTATTTGGTGTTATTTAGGAGTATGTAATCATTGTCATTAAATAAACAGATAAAAAACAATTAAATAATATATATTTTTAATGTTTACCACTATAAATTAAATCTCATGCTTTAATAAAACAACACATTTTCTCATTTTGACTTCTCATATCTCTTTCAAATCACACTTTCTCATCTTAGGTAGTTTTGTCGCTTTAAATTGTTTGGTTTGAAATTAGCATGTAAAACTAAATTGGATGAAAGTAAAATTTTATTTAAATTAATGTATATATTTAATGTAATGTTCAATTTGAATTTATCTAATTTAATTTTTATCTATTTGATTTTAAGTATATTTTATTAATTACATATAAAAGAAATATAAAAAATCAAATATATCAAAAGGAATTTGATTTATTATAAAATTAGGTGATAATTTGAAGATTTGTTATCCGACATAACTACGATGACATCAGATCTATGAAACCGACATAACTGATGGTTATGGTTATGAAACTTTGTATAACCAACTAATCGGTTATTACGGTTTTTGGTTAACCGATATAATCGAAACCGAACCGAACATGTAATTATAAATCTAGATAATGGATTTATGTTTTACATAACCATATAGATATTTTTCATTAAGATAAAATATGTAAGTAACAGAATGATCTTGATGTAGATGCCCTTTTATTTTAACGAAGAACAGAGGTATTATCATCGTAGTTTTTTTGTTGAGAAATTAAATTAAAGGGAATCCCACATTGTCAGTTTAACCAAAAAGTATAATCTTGTTATTTTATATAAAAGACCCAAGCTAAGTCCTAATGGTGCACGCCTCTAATAACACCCCTATTTATTTCATATCCATTCTTGGTTAATTAACCAAAAAGAACCGAAACCGAACCATAACCTATTAACCCTAACCGATGTTTGGTTATGGTTATGGCATGGTTAAGGGAATTTCATAACCGAAGTTGGTAGTTATGGTTATAGATTAATAGTTAATGGTTAAAACCGAACAAAACCGACTCATACACACCCCTAGCCTATGCTATTGTAATATATGTTTAATATAAGTAGGTAAAGCACAATCTAGTGACTATCATATCACTAATCTTTTGTAAAGAAACGTATACTTCGGATTAAATCTTTTGTAAATGTAATCCTAAGTTTGGATGAAGTAAACTCTTGCTTAAATATTATAATATTGGACTGCGAATTTGTATCGTCGCCTGCGAACCTATCTGATCCTTAACATGGCTTTTTTATGTTCATTTAGGATTTTATTGACTTCGTGTGTGTCGATTATTCACGTTGATCGTCATTTCTAAGCTTTCGTAATATTCAAGGTCGTTGGAGCTCCTACGGATCGGTGCTTCAATACCAATGTTGTTAGCGTAATGAAAGCACAAAATTTAAAGAGATAGAGAAAGGTCTCACTTTTGCAATCAATCTCATTATCAACTAAATTTGAACTAGCTGGTAATGTAGGATTTTTCATTAATTTTCTATAAACATTCAGACCTCAAGAAAACTACACAAACCCACATGGACTATAAGTGCTTGAAGAAACCCTAGATCAACTAAACCGGAATCAAAGTAGATCTATGGAATGGGCTCTGCATAAAAGGGTTAACCATCCGTTTGGTTTCACGATGGATGATGAATAGAACAATACTCCGGCTGATCTTGCAAAACAGAATACCGTTAGCTCGCCACGGGGAGAAAGGGGGTTCCCTCCGTGACCACCCTCCGGCGTGAGAATAACTACAGGTAGTCGGAAGTAAGTATTGTAAGTGAGGGAGTAGTTGAGAGTGAATATCTTTCTTTGAACTCCAAGTTACTTATTTATAGTCGGTGTTTGGCACAAAAAAGAGAGATTGTTAAATTTAACGGAATCTTTTGCTATTCCGTTAACGTTTGTTGGCAATCCGCTAGTGTACACGGATCGTGAGCTCATCATCGGTTAGGGAGGTGCCACGTGTCAACATGAGATCACTAATCTTATAAATGTGAGCATGCCATCACCGTGATCTTCCTCAGCCGTCCAGATGCTGTCATGTGGCAATTGGTTATAACCGAAAAGATACTTGCACGATTGGGTGTTAATGGCTTCTAGAAGGTTTCACAGCTGTTACCCATCTATTATTCGCCACGTGTACATTCTGTTACAACTGAAAAGATTCCCTTTGCTTCTGCACCAAGTCAAGGATTTTGCTAAAGGAAAGTTTCTCAGGATTTACTGTTTCCTTGCGCGAGAACCGCAAGTTAGTTAACTGATCTTCCTTCTTCTCCTTGCTGCTTAGCGCAACGTTTGGTGGATGCTTGCTTTGATATAAATATCTGCGCAAGGTTTATGCATGGAGCATTATCAAAAAAGAATGTTCAAGGTTAACTTTGAACCTTCGCGAGCCCGCGCAAGGTAGTTAAATAAATCATTATCAAACAAGAATGTTAAAGGTTAACTTTGAACCTTGCGCGAGCCCGCGCAAGGTAGTTAAATGAAGCATTATCAAACAAGAATGTTCAAGGTTAACTTTGAACCTTGCGCAGCCCGCACAAGGTCTTTAAATGAAGCATTTATCTAAAGAGAGTGTTCAAGGTTAACTTTGAACCTTGCGCGAGCCCGCGCAAGGTAGTTAAATGAAGCATTTATCCAAAGAGAGTGTTCAATGTTAACTTTGAACCTTGCGCGAGCCCGCGCAAGGTAGTTAAATGACGCTTTCCTCTCTTGAATATTTGGCGCAGAGTTCTAATAATCTTATTTTAGCAAAGAAGTCTGCGCGCAGTTTTCTTAAAAGTTATTAATGGGTATGGTTTCCTTGATTGGCGCAAGGTTTTTGGGACCATACCCCTTCAAGTCCCCCCAGTCCGGTGTTGCTCCTATGTAAGAATAAAAAGTAGGTGGAGCACTGGACTTAAGATAAATGTGTTGCGCTAGGTAAAGACCAGCTTTTTGATCTTTATGCATCTTGATGACGTGTCGTAAGTGAATTTTGAAAAAGTATTTGAATTTCAAATATGCTTAGACACGTGTCACTTATCTGGATGGTGTAGTTGGTGACGACGCACGTTCTTGAGACGTGGTGGTACTGTTGACAGGCTGTCAATAGTACATGTCATACCGTATTTAATGCTTTTTAGCGACACTCGCACGCGTGGGGCGGTTACTGTTCCCCACTCGCCCCTGCGGTTACTTGGGATACGTGACGGTCGCAAAAGTCGCTGCAGTCAAATCGTGCATTAATTGCGGTTAGTATATAAATCAACGATCCATTTCCTTCCTCACCCAATTATAACTTGAGAGAAATTTGTGTTTAAAAATTCCGGCGACCTTCAAATTTTTCTAAGTTTTCTTCAAAGTTCGAGTTATGGCCACCGGTGCAAGTTCTGCTGAGATGTCGTCATCAAGTTTGCTACCGCTAAAGTAGTCGAAGAAAGATTTTGATAATCTTGCCACCAACTCCTTTTTCGCTCTGTCCTGGAAAGCGTTCTTCCGGAGGCGAATGCCACGGCGGCTGATGCGCCGGCCGGCTACATTACATTATTTTACGATTATTTTTGCCAAGGGAACTTCCGGCTGCCGGTGACCCATTTCTTGCTGAAAATTCTTGGTTTTTCCAGATTCGTATTTCTCAGTTGAGCCCGATGGGAATGGTGAGGATCCGGCATTTTGAGTTCGTGTGCCGATCGATGCAAATCGTGCCGTCGGTCGAGAAGTTTAGAGTTTTCTACCAGTTGCACTGCTCGTTGGGTTTTTATTCATTCCAACAGCGTGTGCAAGCCAAATGATTGCTTTTGGTGCCGCCGAAGTCCTACCACGACTGGAAGCAGAAGTTCTTCTTTATCAAGGCAGCGGTGATCCCGATGAAGATGACACTCCGGCCGGTGATGAGATCGAGCTGGAGACCCTTCCCATACCTGCCGACGAGGTATGGTATCAAGACATTAAAGATGTGCCCAATATTGTTTTGCCGGAGAGGGCCCTCATCGCTGCCGGGATGAGTATTTTCTGGAAGAAAGAACGCCGAGAAAAACCGGTGTATACAGAAGATGGAACTGGTATGTAACCCTTTAACTTCATAGCAATATCTCTCAATAGATATGCATTGATGCAAAAATGTTTGTTATGTAGCTGCGCCTCTCTACTTGGTCTCTTTCAAGAGAGAGAAAGGAAAAATGGCCGTCGTGCCTATTGCTGATGGTGAGAACACTTGGTTCTCACAAATCTTGGGGAACTTTGAGTTGCCCAAGCAGGAGGATCTAGAGGCGCAACCATGTTCGAATACTGGTAAATAAGTCCATACAAAGCCTAAGTTGATATTGCAATATAACTTAATGGCGCAACCTTTACTCAATATGATTGATTATGTAGGTGATTTGCTAAACTTGGGCGTATGCCCTGATTCGAGGAAGAAGAAGAAACCAACTGCTGCTGCAGCTGCTACGCCTCCCCCTTCCAACCCAGAGCAAAAAACCAAGCCATCAGCTGCTGCGAAAGCTGAGGGCAAGAAAGGTACACTTCCCGTATCTGACTCTTGGTGCAATTATGTGGTGGTGTCGGACTTACTGGAGGGTCTTGTGCCTGTAGGGTTGAAGAAACCGAAGCCAGAACCTGTTGACACCTACATCTCTTCCTGCTGCGAAGCCAGATGATCCTTTGGAAATACCTTCTAGCCCGGAAGAGGCGTTGAAGCTTACTTCTAAGAAGAGGAAGGAGGCGGAGACTAAAATTCCTGCGCCAACCAAAGTTGCACGCCCGCGCATTGGTAAGAAGGGCAATCTGGATGCCTTTGCAAAGAAGTTCTCACCTGGTACGTTTAATTTGTTGCGCACTTCTGTCATAAAAGTTGCGCAGAATCTTATACTTGGTATTTGTTGATATGCTTTGCAGAGAAAATGGTGAAGGCTGCGCCTGCCACCTCAGCTGTTATATCATCGTTGCGCAGGCCTGAGAATGTTGAGGGTGTAACATTTGTAAAAATCGGGTTTTCAAAACCCGCTCCGTTTTGTAACCGAATATCAAGTTATAAAAATCACGTTGAATATTTATGATTATTTTGGCTAAAAATGATACATAATTAATAGATAAACTAAACTATAAAAAGTATATTTGATAAAAGGTTAAAACAAAATAAATAAAAAAAATATGATGCTGCCGGGACTCGAACCCGGTCAGCCAGAACTCAATTTCAGCGACTTAACACACACTCAACAAGACCACTCCGCCACATTGTGTTTTCTGTTATCTCTAGGAACATAAATAAAATTTATACACAAACCCAGTTAAAACCGGTTGCGCCATCTGAGAAACGGTAATCGGCAAACCAATCGTCAATTCGTTTGTTTATTCGCACATTCAGTTTATAACCGATGCACCGACGGTTTTTTTAATCAAATCGGAATTGATTAAACATAAAGCCTCATCATTATCGGTTTTTAAAACCGAAAAAATCATCAAGTCCAGAGTTCTTCAACTTCAGACCACTCTCGCGACTCAGAAATATCATACCAATACTCCATTTCATTTTCGTCACATTTTCAGACCATCAGAACGCCTAAATCAGCTCGCCGGAATTTTCTGCAAAAGTCGCCGGAAAACCATATTCAACTTAAACCGGTAAAATACCTTTACTTTACTGTTTCAATCAATTGTTAGAACCTTACTAACATTAACCCATCGCTCATAATCAACCACAGACGACATTACTGGACTTTCTGTTTTCACCGGAAAACTTCTGGAATTGTCGGAAACTCACTGATTACCGGTATGCTCATTCCAACGTGCTGATAATCAATACTCATTAGTTCAATTTCACATCTAATACCTTAAACCTGTTAATTGATTCTCACAGCCGAAGGTTCCAAAAACAGAGCCGACGAGCTTCACCGGATTCTCTGAAGAAGACGATCTGTTCGGTATTTTCTTTCCCCAAACTTTTCGGTTCAATGCATTCAAATTGGTCATCATGTTCATTAACTAAATTAATCGCGTATCAGTTGTTTTGATTGATGTCTGTGTTTGTAATGAAGAAGACGAGTTCAGAGATGACATAAGATTAATTAAAATCGGAATTATAAACGGGTTAGACACACAGTCCAGAGGTGGACTGTGTGCAAACAAAAAACATACACGTCCCGAGTTCGATCCCTGTTACACGCACTCCTTGTGTAATAAATGCCTTTTGATTAAAAACTAAACCGGGTTAACTCAGTTAGTTGTTAAGTATAATAAAAACCGAGATAATAACCGGGTTAGACACACAGTCCAGCGGTGGACTGTATGCAACACTAAGTCATACGTCGCGCGTTCGAAACCCGTCACTAGCACCGGTACGGAATTAAAATGTTTTTGGCAATTAAAAGAATTTCGGTTAAATTGAATAAGTATATAAATATAATTAAAAACAAGATTATTTCGGGTTAGACACGTAGCTCAGTTGGTAGAGCTGCGTGCACGCGTACGGAGGTCTCGGGTTCGAGCCTCACCCGGCGCAAACTAATTCGCTGACCGAACCGGTCAACAGGTCAACGGTCAACGATCAACGGTCAACGCTAAATAAACAACTTTTTATATTTTTATTTATTTTATTTAATTTAAAAATCAATTAAAAATACTTAAAAATAACATTTTTAAAGATAGAAAATAGCCTTGAACTCACAAAAATATATCTAAAAATTTCATTAAAATCCTTAATAAAATCCACTCGTTTAATATTTTTTCCGTTATTATTTAGGTTAGTATTTCTCGTTGTTTCGCTCATCTAATTCGTGCGCATCTCACCATCTCCAATCCAACGCACCCAATGTGAGTGAATCTTTACAAATTCCCCGTTTTAATCACGTTTTGGGGTGTATCATGTGTCTTGATATATATATATTATACTTAAACCATTGTGCATACATCATATCATGAACTAGTGTATTCAGTTTGTTCCTGTTGTGTAGTTATTGTTGGATGCAAGTTTATTATTTTCAGTACATGCAATTTCATAGGCCGCCGCTCCCCATTACATTATGAGCGTTGAGCATTTTCCCCATTTCATTATGAGGTTGAACCTGGCGTGCCCACATACGATCGGCTCCGTTTGATTGAGCCTTGATCGCACAGACATTTTCATTTTCAGTACATGCAATACGATCGGCTCCGTTTGATTGAGCCTTGATCGCACAGTTTCATTTATGTTATTTACAGTATGATGTTGGTATGTTCATGTATGCTGTCATATGTTATTGTATGTTATAGTTGTGACTGCTATTTGCCATTGCTTGATTATTTACATTTGCTCATCTATGATTATGCACAAATTTTCATTGATAAACTAACAATTAATTCATTAATAAATGTTTATCTAATAAGGTCCACTCGCCAACTTATGTTGACCCAAAAACCCCCATTTTACACATGATACAGGTGAACCAGCAGCAGCTAGGAACACATAGGACTTGGACTAGAAGAATAAAACGATTTAGAGTTGGGATTGTTATGTTTGGTTTATTTTCTTTGTATTGAATGAACATGTTTGGATATTTGGAAATGTAACTTTGACTTTATTAAATATGAAACATATTAGTAAATGTCATGAGCTTTGGTGATAACCCAATTATGCCCCGACTCTTATTCCGCTGCGGGTCGGGGTGTGACAGAGGGAGATGCGGGGCAAGAAACTCCTGTTCCTGAAGCCGACCCCATCGTCCCGGAACATATTGAGAAAGTGGCTCTAGAAGAAGAGCCCAAAAATTTTGATATTGAGAATCTTGCTGGCGAGCAAGTTAAAGATACGGCTACAGATGCTGGGGAACCATCAAAGTTGATATCCAAGGGAGCCGGACCTTCAACACAAAGCGAAGGCTTTGTGTTTGTTGAGGATTCGGAGGGGGAATCGCCTATTCGCCAAGAGGAGACGCCTGGGGACTATTATTATCGCTCTTATTCTAAGAGGCGGGCCTCTGCGATCCATCAGCCCGTGTGGAAGGTTAAGCAGATCGATGTTTTTACTGATTGGCACTAGGGAGTGGTATAAGGGCATCTTCCGCCGACGGAGGTGAAGCGCCAGGAGGAAAAATTCCATGAAGCTACTTACGAGTCATATCTGCAAGAGTCTGCCCTTGCCTCATCCACCAAAAATAGAATTGTATGCGAATGGCGCAGTATGAACAAGGAGTGGGACGAGGTTGAGCTTGAGAAGGCGAAGGCCAAGCTTGAGAAAGAGAAGACGCTGAAGATGCTTGTTGATTTTGAGGCGGAAAAGGCCCAATTTGAGAAAAAGAAGAAGACTGAAGAATGGGTTGCGCTATCTTGGAAGCGCAAGTGTGTGGCGTCTGCTACGCAATATGCGGACGAGCGCAAGCGCTTTGTGGAGGCTTGCGAGCATGACAACAAAGAAAAAGCTTCTCTGCGCAATGAAATTGAGAAACTCAAAAAAGAGAAAGCTAATGCAGTTGCGGCAGCAGAAGAGGCGCGCTCACATAGAGAAAGGAGCGAGCAGAATGAGGTATCAACCAAAATGACTCTTCTTCTTAAGAAGAGTAAACTGCCATTTTGGTCCCTGAGGTTTGGGCAGTTTTGCCACTTTAGTCCAAATCTCAAACTTTTTGCATCTGGGTCCCTGTGGTTTCAGTTTTATTGTCATTTTGGTCCAAAAGTGATATTTGTCTTCTAAAATCCTACTATTTTGTCCTTTTCCTCATGGGCAAAATGGTCATTTTAAGCATTAATATATATTATATATATAATAAACCTCAAACTCTGCTTAAAATGACCATTTTCCCTATGAGGAAAAGGACAAAATAGCAGGATTTTAGAAGACAAAAATCACTTTTGGACCAAAATGGCAATAAAACTGAAACCACAGGGACCCATATGCAAAAGTTTGAGATTTGGACTAAAGTGGCAAAACTGCCCAAACCTCAGGGACCAAAATGGCACTTTACTCTCTTAAGAATAAAGAAATTGATGATCTAACTGCTATACTTTTTTACTAGGAGTGGCTGCAAGCTGAGGTTGACATTTGAAAAAAGATGTCAACCTTCACCGAACAGAGAAAGCCGAGTTGATCAGCCGTTTGACTGAAGGCGAACAAAAACTTAACGACACGGAGGTCGCTCGCACTACTACAGAAAGCTTGACCAATCCCTCATGAACCAGCTTACCTGGTTGCGGGAGTACGGGAGTACGGGATTGTGGAGGTAATATTCACTTTTCTTTATACATGTCTGGTTTGATTGTCGTATCATATACTGATTGTATTTGTGTACAGATCGCAAATGCCATCCTGAACTCTACGGAGTTTGATGAGAGAGTGGCAGAATTGATGATCGCGACGCGCAATGACGGGCATGCCGAGGGCTATAGAGAGTGTACTTTGCACGTGGCCCATGCGCTGAAGACTGAATGGGATTCAAGCCGTGCTGCCACGCATGGGCTAAATACTGCCGCCATTTATTCTGCTGCCAAAGAAAAATATGATCAATTGCAAATTCCGATTATGGACCTTGTGGACGCTGCGCTGCAACAAGATGACTTTGTTGATAAGTTAAAGGAGATCTTTTCTTCAGCAGAGAAGCAGCGGGAACCAAGTCCATAGAATAGGATACTTGTAATTTTTCTGTATGATAACTTGTAACGTTGCGCTTCTGTGCAAGTATTGTGAATATAATATATTTCAGTTTACAATGTTTGCATGGAACCAATTACTTGTGTATGATAGACAAATGAACAATTTCTTTTCTCATGTGTGAGCGTAAATATTAAATTAACTTGTGGCTCATGAGTTTGTGTTTTTGTTTTCCAAGTGAATTGCATGCATTTGTAAATGAACATATATAAGACTGTAAGTAGTGGCAAAGTATTTTATTCATACAGACAAAGCGCAAGGCTATGGCTGCCACTAAGATTACATAACAAAATAAAGTAAGCAGTCTCGTTACACAACGCTCAGAAGTTGCTTAGAGGACTGAGATTACATATAACATTGGCGTAGTTGTTGGGCGTTCCAAGTTCGAGGAACGCTGGATCCGTCCATATGCTTCAGAGTGTACGTGCCTTTTATTTATCACGTACGGACCTTCCTATCGCGGGGCTAACTTCCCCGGTTTTTCGGCATTCGACGCTTCATTATAACATTGGCGTAGTTGTTGGGCGTTCCAGGTTCGAGGAACGCTGGATCCGTCCATATGCTTCAGAGTGTATGCGCCTTTTATTTATCACGTACGGACCTTCCCATCGCGGGGCTAACTTCCCCGGTTTTTCGGCATTCGACGCTTCATTATCGCGAAGAACAAAGTCACCAGGCAAAAAGGAACAGATGCGCACCTTTTGTTGTAATACTTTTCAAGCTGGGACTTGTATTTAGCTTCGCGAATTGCTGCATTTTCTCGTCGTTCTTCCAATAAGTCTAGGTCGTTGCACCGTTGGGCATAGTTCAGTGTGCCCACAAGATGCTAGGCAATTCGTCAACCCACCCCCGTCGTGTCGTGCCAAGGCGGGCTTTGATACCGTCGACCAACTGTTTGTTTATGCTTTCAACTTGACCATTTGCTTGTGGGTGTGCAACGGATGTAACATTCGTCGAAAAACGGGTTTTCAAAACCCGCTTCGTTTATTAATCGAATATCCAGTTATAATTTTTCGTTGTATATTCATTGCTCAAACTAATTTTAAACGATACATAATTAATAAATATATTAGAATTTAAAAACCATAATTTAAAATTACTAATAAATAATGAATAAAAAAATAATTGTAGACGCCAGGTTTCGAACCCGGGTCACTCACAAGACAAAACACACCGGACACCGCTCCGCCACATGACTCCTTTGTGATATTACTGAAACAAATAATACTTAAATTAAAACTCAAATCAAAACCGGAAATCATCGCGCTCAGAACTCACAGTCACCGGAAAATCCGGCAATCCGCGACTTTGGCCAATTTCCTTTTGACCAAAACACGTTAACCGACTATGACATCGGTTATAACCGATGTCTGACCCACAATTTCAGTCGTAACCGCCGGAGAAACTTTGACCGCGAATCAAGACCAAAATTCGGACCCAATACATCCTGTTATTCCCTATAAATATCCACCCAAACCTCTGGTAACCTTTTCGCTCAAAATCGCACAATCTCTCGAAGCTTTAGCACGTCGCCGGAAATTTTAATTTCGCCGGAATCACTGAACGGAAAACCGCGTTTTTCTTCAGATGGTACAATCCTCTAAATTTCTCTTGCTATCTTTCAATTTATAATCTAATTGCTCAATTCAGTAATCAAAATTGTAAACAGTTTCCCTCAGCCGGAATCCGCAAATCGGAGACGACGAGTCTTTGCCAGAAAACCTGAAGCAAACTCGCCGTTCTGGTATACCATGTCATCTCATTTCTATTTTCAAATTCAATCAAATATAAGTTAAGATTGATTAATCTGAACAGTCGGAATTCGCTGTTCTGAAATGTTAAGCGAAGAAGACGAAGTCGAACATGTGTATAAGTTTAATTAAAACTGAATATTTAACCGGGTTAGACACACAGTCCAGCGGTGGACTGTGTGCAACATAACACGCACGTCACGAGTTCGAATCGCACACGTTACCGAATTTCAGAATTAAAAACCAATATTTTTACAACTGAATCGGATCAGGTCACCGAATGTTAATAAGTATAATTTAATTCATAAGTTTAACAGATTTGACACACAGCCCAACTGGTTGGGCTGTGCGCACTCGAACCGAAGGACCCGAGTTCGACTCGGGGTCCCTGCAACCGGTTCGGCCATATAAACCATTTTTAATAAAACCAAATAAGTTTGAAAATAATTAGTATATAAATATAATTAAAACAGAGAATATTTCGGGTTAGACACGTAGCTCAGTTGGTAGAGCTGCGTGCACGTGAACGAGAGGTCCCGAGTTCGAACCACACTCAGCGCATACGAACACAACAGTCCGACCGGTCAACGGTCAACGGTCAACAATCAACAGAGTCAAAAAGTCAACATTTTTTTATTTTATTTTTTTATTTATTTAATCAGAAAATTATTTAAAATACTTAAAACTAATATTTTTAAAGTTAGAAAATGTCCTTAAACTCACAAAAATAAATCTAAAAATCCTATTAAGATTATGAATTAAAAGTATTAATCTCAAATAAAATCCATTTATTTACCGAACCATTTCGTTATTATTTTAGGTTAGTTTTTCCTCGTTGATCAAATCCTAAAATTCGTGCGCATCCAACGTTATCAAAGAACGCACCCAATGTGAGTGAATCTCTATCAATTCCCTGTTTTAATCATGTTTTGGGGTGTATCATGTGTCGTTTAATTCCTTATTATATTTAAACACTTGTGCATCCATCATATCCGTGATCAAATGTGTATCAAATGTGTATCAATTGTTGTGTGAATTATGTTTAGATTGAAGTTATCATTTTCAGTGCATGCATTTCATTAGGCCCATCAGCTCCCCGTGGGATACAGGTTGAGTATCAGGTGCCTCATTCGATCGGCTCCGTTTGATTGAGCCTTGATCTCACATACATCATCATTCATGTCACTCGATCGGCTCCGTTTGATTGAGCCTTGATCTCATATACATCATCATTCATGTCATTTACTCATCCAATGTGGTTTGTGTTTTGTTATGTATATATATATGTTTGTTCACATGTGATTATTGCACAAATTTTCAATATTAAATAAAACAAGAAATCAATAACAATGTTTTATCAAGGTTCACTCGCCAACTTTTGTTGACCCAAAATATCCCCTGTTTTACACATGATACAGGTGATCCAGTTGAGGCAAGAAACACATAGGAAGGCCTAGAAGAATAAATCAATTTGAGCTTGGGATTGTTTTACTTAGTTTCATTTCCTTGTAATTGTATGGATTTGATTTGAATATTTAAGTTGTAATTTGAATTTAATAAATATGAAACATTTTAGTAAACATCATGAGCTTTGGTGATAACCTAATTATGCCCCGTCTCTTATTCCGCTGCGGGTCGGGGTGTGACAACGGAAGCAAAAACATGTTGGATTCCCATTTCGGATATCCATGTTTACAACTCTTCAGCCATTAAATTTGTACTGTTGTCTGTAATAATGCGCATGGGCAAACCAAAATGGCAAATAATGTATTCCCAGATGAATTTGCGAATTACCATCGCTGTAGTAGAAGCTAAATGTTTGGCTTCAACCCATTTGGTGAAGTAATCGACCGCAACAATGATAAACTTTACTGCGCCGGGCGCGTCCAGAAATGGTCCCACCAAATCAATGGCCCATTGTTGAAATGGCCAAGCTGTTGTGACGGGTACCAAAGGATTCTTTGGACGCAACGTTTTAGGGGCATGCCTTTGGCAGGACATGCACTTGCGCAAGATCTCTACCGCGTCAACGTACATTCCGGGCCAATAATACCCTGCGCTTTTTACTTTGGCTACGACCATGCGCGGCCCATAATGTATGCCACATAGCCCTTCATGAATCTCCCTGATCAGGTATTGTGCGTCATGTTTGTCAACACAGCGGAGCGAAGGACCCATGTAAGAGCGTCGGTACAGAATACCATCAATCATTTCATAATTGAGGGCTGTGCACCGTAATTTTCATGCTTGCGCTCTATCTTCTGGTAAAGAACCATGCAACAGATACATTATTATTGGAGACATCCATGATGGATCTCCTACTTCGACCATTGTTACTTGTCTGAGGGGAACTGATGGATTACTTAAAACCTTGATGCGAACTTCCTGCCAAATGCTTGAAACTAGTTGCAGCAAGTTTACTTAGAGCGTCAGCATGTTTGTTTTCGCTTCGCTTGACGTGTGTGATTTTAAAATTTTGGAACTGTGCTATAAGAGCCTTTGCTTGCGCCAAGTATAGAGCCATGATATCTCCCTTTGCATCGTACGTTCCAATTACTTGCTCAACAACTAGCAATGAATCAACATGGGCTTCTAAATTTGTTGCACCCATTTTGATAGCGAGGCGTAAGCCTGCTAGGAAAGCTTCGTATTCGGCCTCGTTGTTGGTGCTTTTAAAATCCAACCGAATTGCATATGTGAATTCTGCTCCCTCTGGACTCATTAATCGAAGACCTGCTCCAGCCCCATCATTGTTTGATGCGCCATCTGTAAACAATGTCCAGGCTCTGTTGTCGATGACTGGGACTGGGTTTTGGATTGCTTGGCATTCTTCAAGTTTATCTGCGGGAATTTCAGCGATGAAATCTGCCAAAACTTGGCCTTTGATAGCTGGTCTAGGCTTATAACAGATGTTATAACCTCCCAATTCTATTGCCCATTTCGCAAGTCGTCCAGAAACGTCTGGTTTGGCCAGGACTTGGCCAATGTGAAAATTTGTTAAAACTGTAATAACATGTCCTGAAAAGTATCTTCGCAACCTGCGCGAAGCATGGACCAATACTAAAACTATTTTTTTCATGATTGAATACCTTGTCTCTGGATCGTTCAACATCTTGCTGATATAATAAATTGGAGACTGGGCCCCTTCGCGTTCTACCAACAAGACAACACCTACTGCTACCTTAGACGCAGCAAGATATAAGACCATGGGTTCTTTTTCTTGAGGAGCAGTAAGTGTGCGAAGTTGAACTAAATAATCTTTCATCTGCTGGAAAGCTTGATCAGCTTCAGGAGTCCATGCGAACTCTTTGCTCTTCGTACAATTGCGCAAGGTTCGAATAAATGGATAAGATTTTGCAGCATGATTGGCGAGGAAGCGGTTTAGCGCAGCTAACCTTCCATCCAAACGTTGCATCTCTTTGATGGTAGTAGGAGAAGACATTTTTTGTATTGCATCGACCTTTTCGGGATTAACTTTGAAACCGTCTTTGGTGACGATGAAACCCAAAAATTTGCCATCCTCCATGCCGAAGGAGCATTTGCTGGGATTTAACTTTAGATTTACCTCGCGCAGAGAATCAAAAGTTCTTTGGATGTTGTCTAGCATAGTGTCTTCTGAATTACTCATAATGACCAAATCATCAATGTTGACTTCCACAGTTTTCCTAATGTCATCTCCAAACACTGTATCCATCAATCTTTGATAAGTAGCTCCCGCATTGCGGAGACCGAAAGGCATCTTGGTATAACAAAAAATGCCCTTCTCCGTGCGAAAAGCGGTTTTATCTTCGTCTTCTTTTTTCATCAAGACTTGATGATAACCTTTATAACAATCTAGAAAACATTTCTAGCGAAAGGAAGCTAATGAGTCAACCTTTTTGTCAATCTCAGGAAGAGAATAACAATCTTTTGGACACGCCTAGTTTAGATCTTTAAAATCTACGCACATCCGCCATCCGCCATTATGTTTCTTTACCATGACTGGGTTTGCCACCCAGGTCTGGTATTTGACTTCGCGCAGAATACCAGCATTTAATAACTCGGTGACTTGTTCGTTCATTGCCTTTGTCTTTTTTGACCCGAGGCTGCGTTTTTTCTACACAACTGGTTCTGCTGATGGAAATACATTCAGGCAATGTTCCGCAACGTCGCGCGGGACACCAACCATGTCGGCATGTGTCCAGGCGAAAATGTCTTTGTTGCGAAACAACAATAGTTTAAGCTTTGCGTGAATTTCAATACTGACTGCAGGCCCTAATAAGATTGTCTGCTCAGGGTACTTATTGTATAGTACCCATTTTTCTCGTTCATTGCTTGGCAATGTCTTGCCAGCCTTCATAACTGGTTCCTCAATTGACATGATTTCTTTTCACGCATAAAGTATAGCTACACCATTTGGTGTTGGAAAACCACAAGCAGCATGCGGAGCGGAGGTAATCATACTAAAATCACGTTGCGTGTGGCGTCCCAATAGTACATCGTGACGGGAATTTGCCGGCATCACCATGAAGTTCACGTTACTCGTTCGAGAACACCTCCCATCAGATAAAGTAACAGGAAAGAGGATTTGTCCTAGAGGAAAGACAGCCTCATTGCAGAACCCAGTTAATGGAAAATCAACTGGTTCCAAGCGTGCCTTATCCTCAGGATCTAGTTGCTTGAAGCACTGCTCATACATGATATCCATGGAACTACCCGGATCTATAAACATATAGTCTGTTTGGTAGTGCCCAAAGATACCCGTGATAACTACTGGCCGGTCTTCTTGAGGACCTCCTGGAACGATAGGAAAAATGACTTGTTGTTCGCGCCAAGTGTTGTTTTGAAAATGTTGAAGGCTACGCTTGCGCGATGATCCACCTTGAATCATGGAAACGTGCTGTTTCATTTTCTTGTTGCTAGGCCCTTCGTTCTCGCGCGTAATCTGCTTAATCTCTTTGCGCACATTCTGGACTAGATGTGTAAGCTTTCCACTTTTTAATGCTTTTTCAATCTCCGTGCGTAGACTGATGCAGTTATCTATTGTGTGGCCTGTGTCTCTATGATAGTCACAGAACAAATTTGGGTCTTGCCCTTTTTTGTTTTTCATTGGTTGCGGCTGTTTAAACTGATAATTCTCAGTACTGAGAACCTCAGCAGGCGACTTCGTAAAGGGAGTCCACTGGCGTTCCCTATTCTCTTGTTTAATTGCTTTTTGAGTTGTTATCTTGTTGATTGTTGCTCGCGCATCAATTGGTGAATACGAAGAATACGAATTCTTAATTGACTCTTTCCAGTTTCTCTTATACTTGCGACTACCTCTACTCAGGTCTTGCGGACGATTCTGAGGTAGAGGTGGTCTATTAGAACTTAAATTGCGCTCAGTCTGGGCGTAGACCTTGGCTGCCGCATGAGTTTATCCCAGTTTTTTGGAAGGCCAGTTGTATCGTACAACACTTTAATCATTTCGTCGCACCTTACCGCATACTTGAACTGTGCGCATATAAGGTCTTCATGGACATCTCCAATCTCCAACGCCTCTTTATTGTAACGTATTATAAAATCTTCGAGGCTTTCATCGTCCCTCCGCCAGATGTTCATTACATCTGAGGAGTCGCGCACGTATCGCCGTTGCTGACTAAAGTGTGTAAGAAAATTTTCTTTTAAGTCATTCCAAGAGGAAAGTTTACCTGCCGGCAAATTATCAAACCAAAGGCGCGCAACGCCAGTAAGGGTTTGTACAAATAAGTGACACCACATTGGCAGTGTCCAGCACCCAAGTAACCCTGCACCGGTGCATAGAGGCGCATGTGATCATCAGGATCGGTCAAACCGTTAAACTTTCCAACGTTGGATGGTAATTTCGCTCGCTCCAACGGAGTCAGTGCTATCTCTGGTAAACTTTGATTGTTCAGCTGTTTCGGTTGGGCGATACACCAAATTGTAATCATGCTCAGCTTCTGGATTATATACTGCGCGTACTTTTGGCCTGTAACTAGCATGATCTGCAGATATTCGATTAAAAATACTTGCACTATCCCCTTCCTCATAGGTTCTATCGAGCTCATCGTGTTGGGTGTCCCGTTTCTGCGAAGATCGTGGGCCCAAACGAGAGTGGACAGATGCGTGACGTTGGACGTTGTCTTCTTGCCTTCTATTACCAGAATGAACAGGATCATTCCTAGTTTTAGAATGCATTTCTGTTCCATCTTAGGCATGCGCGAAGGGGAACGAGCATGACTTTGAGTATTATAACTCAAAACTCGAGGTGCCGGCGAAGCACGGACCTGAGGAGCGCTAACCGGAGCTTGAAAAGCTGGAGTTCCGGTTTGGGCACATAACTGAGCATACATAGCGTTTAGAGTCGCTTGAGATTTGATTAACCACGATAATGGAGTCTCTCTGGGTGGTAAAATCGACGTAACATCAACCTGAGGAGCCGCCGGCGTTACAGGAATACTCGCATGATTAGGATCATACTGAGCATTAGCTTCGCCGGAAGAATCCTCAACTATTTGTCCGTCGACCTGAGGTCCGACAACAACACGTCTAATCCCTGATGGAGGACCTTGAAAAGATGATCCGTCAGCCATTATGCTGCAGATCTAAGTGAAACGAAACGAAAGGTGAGAAAGAATCGAAATCCGTGGGCGTTAATGAAGAAACCCTAGATCAACTAGACCGGAATCAAAGTAGATCTATGGAATGGGCTCTGCATAAAAGGGTTAACCTTCCGTTTGGTTTCACGATGGATGATGAATAGAACAATACTCCGGCTGATCCAGCAAAATAGAACACCGTTAGCTCGCCACGGGGAGAAGGGGGGTTCCCTCCGTGACCACCCTCCGACGTGAGAATAAGTACATGTAGTCGGAAGTAAGTATTGTAAGTGAGAGAGTAGTTGAGAGTGAATACCTTTCCTTGAACTCCAAGTTACTTATTTATAGCCGGTGTTTGGCGCCAAAAAGAGAGATTGTTAAATTTAACGGAATCTTTTGCTATTCCGTTAACGTTTGTTGGCAATCCGTTAGTGCACACGGATCGTGAGCTCATCAGCGGTTAGGGAGGTGCCACGTGTCAACATGAGATCACTATATCTTATAAATGTGAGCATGCCATCACCGTGATCTTCCTCAGCCGTCCAGATGCTGCCATGTGGAAATTGGTTATAACCGAAAAGATGCTTGCACGATTGGGTGTTAATGGCTTCTAGAAGGTTTCACAGCTGTTACCCATCTATTATTTGCCACGTGTACATTCTGTTACAACAGAAAAGATTCCTTTGCTTCTGCACCAAGTCAAGGATTTTTCTAAGGGAAATTTTCTCAGGATTTACTGTTTCCTTGTGCGAGAAGCGCAAGTTAGTTAACTGATCTTCCTTCTTCTCCTTGCTGCTTACCGCAACGTTTGGTGGATGCTTGCTTTGATATAAATATATGCGCAAAGTTTATGCATGGAGCATTATCAAACAAGAATGTTCAAGGTTAACTTTGAACCTTCGCGAGCCCGCGCAAGGTAGTTAAATGAAGCATTATCAAACAAGAATGTTCAAGGTTAACTTTGAACCTTCGCGAGCCCGCGCAAGGTAGTTAAATGAAGCATTATCAAACAAGAATGTTCAAGGTTAACTTTGAACCTTGCGCGAGCCCGCGCAAAGTAGTTAAATGAAGCATTTATCCAAAGAGAGCATTCAAGGTTAACTTTGAACCTTGCGCGAGCCCGCGCAAGGTAGTTAAATGAAGCATTTATCCAAAGAGAGTGTTCAAGGTTAACTTTGAACCTTGCGCGAGCCCGCCCAAGGCAGTTAAATGAAGCATTTATCCAAAGAGAGTGTTCAAGGTTAACTTTGAACCTTGCGCGAGCCCGCGCAAGGTAGTTAAATGACGCTTTCCTCTCTTGAATATTTGGCGCAGAGTTCTAATAAATCTTATTTTGGCAAAGAAGTCTGCGCGCAGTTTTCTTAAAAGTTATTAATGGGTATGGTTTCCTTGATTGGCGCAAGGTTTTTGGGACCATACCCCTTTAGTGCTGAAACTTTTTGTTAACACTAGAGTTTACTTCTATTCGATTATGCAAACAGCATTTAGGAGGTGAAACTTAAATAGATGTCATCATACATGTTATGTGGTGTGTACTATAGCTTTACTTGATTGCATTAATATGAATCAACGTTAAGTCACTTAATTAGTCACCAACGAGAGGTCGGAACAACTTGTTCTAAGTTAGTCAAACATGTGAGTCTTTTAAAAAAATATTAAAACAACGGGATTGTTTGGATTACTTGGGTTTTGAGAACCAACACGAACATACACTTATAGACATTACATGTAATAGGTAGTGGTTAATCGGACACCTACTCTTTGTCTTTTGCATTCTCGGATTCTTCGCAAACAATGAGTTTCACTACTACTTTACTTACTGGGAGAAACAAGAACACTGCTTAGTTAATGTATTTCTTTTATATCACTTACGGATTAAATGAACATAATATCACGAAAGTCCTTACACACTGAATCGTTAATATGGGATGGCGAGGTAATATTTGGTAGTACTAATGGGTTCGACAAACCCCACATCGTGCTGGAAGTTGGGCGTGAAACATTGACCTAACTCAAGTACCACGTTTGTGATAAACGTGGTGGAAGGCACCAAAACACAACAGTTAGCTTCGGTTCACTTGTTTAGTAATTTGCAAACAGGCTAGCTACCTATTGATATATTTTATTTTTTGCATTTTCTAAAAACAATACTTAAGATTTAAAACTTGTGAACACCAACTTTGTGTTGACACACGTTAGTATGTTCTTCCACAAGTCGCTAAGGCATGATATTTGGATCACCGCATCTTATGCACACTGGAGTGGCATTCTTATCTATTTAAACTATTTTCCTACAATATTCATATAAAAGTTGGTTTTGTCGTGTCTGGATTTTGATGCTTTTGCTGTCAAACTTAAACTTTTGTTAGTTTCATTTTGAAACTGTTAAAACATTATCACTATTCATGTTGAATGTGCTATTTAAGTTTTTTTTTTCAATTATATATGAACTGTTCAACATGATTAGTGGTTGGATTCTGGTTTGTTGCAGCCTCACGGTAAAACCCCGCACGTGGAATTTGAGGGCGTGACATATTGGTATCAGAGCCAAGGCCGAATTGGTGGTGCCAGGTCCTGCGAGGACACTAGACCCATGAAGGGGGTAGATTGTGATATTCCACATCGGTTGTGAAGGTGAACAAAGGATTCCTTATAAGGGGCTGGAAACCTTCACCATCATGACAAATTTTAAAACCGTGAGGGGGCGCTAAGGCGTGCTGACTGCCAAGATGGATAATATCATGGTACAATCACGCTGACTTTACACCAAACATTAGTTTTCAACATCCTAGTTTTACATAGTTTCCATCACCCGCCGACACTCAATCTTGGGGACGTCGAGCCCATCACCTGCGACTACCCCTAGTCCAGAAAGAAAAGGGGGAAACAACAAGTCGTGTCATCCTCTCGGCCAAACGTTATAATCCATAAATGGTAGGTGCACGAAGAAGAGGTTCTAAGCCGTGCGTATATTCACCTTTCCCGCGACCCGACCATTGGAAACAACCAAAAAAGCAATGATTTATGGGCTCATGTCCATAATTTTTTGTAACGATATTGGGGATACGCCTCGAACCGCCAACAACTTAAAGACGAATTGTCACATCATCCAAACTCCGGTTAGCAAGTTTACCCCCATGTTCGACCACAACAATCGGCAAGACATCCACTCCCGATGACTATATCACACTTGCTTCCGACGCACGCACAACCGGCATCAACCTCGATGCTAATGAAACTCCAGAGTCTATTCCTGTTTATGGGGTCAGTCTAGAAGGCGAACACGAAGAACTACCTCGTATAATCTGCCAAAATAAGGCGAACGTAGCAAAATCAAAGAAAAACTGAATCGAGGTCGACACCGAAACTGAACAACGAACTCAAGGGGGCGGATGTCAAATTAAATTATATGAATAAACGAGAGGAAACTATGGGCATGTTCAAAGGGGTCAAATGCATTCTATATCAAGACATCCCATTCTATGATGGACCACTTGCACATGGACCCGGAACGACTAAAAGCGCATTTAGAGTTATATGAAACAATCAAAAAAGGCATAACCTCTCTTTTTTTTTTTAGTTTAAGTGTGCTTTTTATTTTTTTTATTTTATGTAGTTTTTTATTATTGTATGTAATTTTTATTATTATCTTCTACATATTTTTTATTTTAATTTATTTATGTCTTTAATGCAATGTTCAATTTGAATTTATTTTATTTTAAAGAATATTCTATTAGTTACATAGAAAAAATATAAAAAAAATAAATTGTATCTAACGTAATTTGATTTATTGTAAAAGTAGGCGATGATGTGAAGGTTTGTTAATATAGGAAAAATGAAGGTTTTTAAAGAAAGTTTGAAATTTGATGTGGCACTGAGGTAGCGGTTTATGGACGTCCCCCATTGTGGATGCTATTTGAAGATAATTACGTTGGAACGTGCTTTAAATTGTTTGGTTCGAAATTATGCATGTAAAATTAAAGTGGGTCAAAGTAACGGTCAAAATAGAAACAAAACATGAAATGACCCAAAATGTGCAGGTAGTATACTCTTGCACAGTGGCGGATCCAGAAAATTTTCGTAGGGGTAACGTTTTATAGAAAATGGGCAACGAAATCAAAAAAAATGTCAAATTTTTCAAAAATTTACACTATCGTCGGAGCGCCAAGGGGGTAGCGGAGGCTACCCCTACCAATAAGGTAGGTCCGCCCCTGCACTTGCATAGGCTATGCTAATGTAATTACGAGTTTTAATAAAAGTAGGTAAAGCACAAGTGTCGTGACGATGATCAGATCATAAGTCTCGGGTTAGCAAACAAAAATCTTAAGTAAAGAAACCAATACTTAGGATTAAATCTTTTCTAAATGTAATCCATCTAGTTTTGATGAAGTAAACTCTTGCTTATATACTATTATATTTAGGGGCGGATCCAGGGTTTCAAGGAATCCTCTCAGTTTGGAAAAAATAGAAAAATTAGTGGAAACCTTGTACGATTTGGAAAAATATAGCAAGAATCAGTGAAAATCTACCAAAAGCAACCATCCGGAAAACATCTCTTCATCCGCCACTGGTTATATTGGACTAGAAATCTCTATTCGTCGCCTGCAAGCTGTCTCAATCCTTAACGTGGCATTTTCATGCTCGTTTAGGCTTTTATGAGTTATCAACTTCATATTGTCGAGTATTCACGTTGGTCGTTGTTTGTAAGCTGCCAGAATATTCAAGGTCATCGTAGCTACGAGGATCGGTGCTCCGATACCAATGTTGTTGGCAAAATGAAAGCACAAATCTAGAGAGATAGAGAAAGGTCTCACTTTTGCATAGCATTCTCAGTAACTATCAAAGGACTAATACATCAGTGTCAACTAACTTTGGAATAGTTAGTTGAAATTTACACTTTTCATCCCTAACTTATATTTATTACAAACCACCCTTCAACAATTCTAATCATAACATATTTTGCAGACAGAGTTTTTAACTAGAACCGCAGAATTCGGTTCATATCAGTTTTCACATATCAAACATATGCATTTACATTTTAAAGTTCCGTTTTTCCCCGCGACAATCGCAAAACTCATGGTGACTGCACACTTGGTCCAAATTCCATTCTACTCAGGCCAAAGTCATTAGTGGCTGTACACATGCCCCAAATTCCATTATAGTTATGACAAATTATAAAAGTTAATTATGAAAAAAAGCAGAAACAGGAATGACAAAAGCATGTTTCAGATAGTGGTAAAATCATAAACATGATGTATAGTTTATTCACTAATCATCTTTTAATTAACATTGTGCAAAATGTTATATGTTAATCCATATATGTCATGCATGTACTACTGTTAACTGTTTCTGTTCATGCCATTCTCAACTGCCACTAGCAAGCTTCATTTATATATTTTTTTTTGTTAAATAGTATTATTTTCTTTGTTTAAATATAAAAATAGAAAGAAAAAAAATTAAAAAACAAAATCTGATGGGTAAAAAGTCAAAACTACCCCTCAGTTAAACATTAATTTAATCAGTGGCAGTGAATTCGATTAAATGACAATAAATTGCAAACATTAGGTGTCAAATCTATCCAACCCGTGACGATTTTGACATTTTACTCTGTCTTTTAATATATTGAGTATTTGACTGAAACTTATATCCAAAAATCCCATGTTGGCGATAAAAACTTCGATGCCTAACAAATTATGATTTCATTAATTTCATATATCATTTTTCTTATATACACGATTGAGTTTGTGGAAAATGCGTTTCTAAGCAGTTTGCGAATTATGACTAAATTAAACTAAAATGCTGAAAATTAATCTTGAAATTTTGGTTGTTTGGTTTAAGGAACTAGAATTAATTAAAAAGCACTTAACAAGATTCTAATTCAGAAATGAGAGGATATGTTCTCCCTCGGTTTCAGGTTTCTACGAATGATAACGTGAAAGTTTAATCTGAGATGAACTACATAGCATAGTTCGTGAATGTGTGTTTGATTGTGATAAAAGGGGACTAAGTACTTGGATTACAAGAACGCAAGGTAGTCACCCGGTACCAGTTTAGTATAGCCAACCCCGAATCCCTCCCAATAAATCTCGATTACCTATGGCACCAAGAACTAATGGTTTAGAAAACGAAATTGAACAATATAAACAACTACAAATGAAACTCATAATCACCATAATAATATAATCAAAATGACTAAATACTATCCTAGAAATAACATAAACAATCACAAACATTCAATTCAAAACCTTATAATCCGAGGGAAAACATACAAGAACTTAGCCACACATCGTTCGGTTGATCATCACTTCAATTCCGTTGTTCATTTGATCAAATATGGAAAAGAAATAATAAACAAGCCCAAAATAGTGTTTATCACCCTAAATTCGCCCCCAATCTGTCCTGAACCGAAAACAATGATAAGATACCCAAAAGTCCCCACCACCAACAACAGAAATAGGAGTTACATTTTTCGTCAGATTTCACCATAAGCTACGGTGGCCATTACGGCGGCTTTAAAATGGCCGACGGTAGATTTCTACTGTCTTACGGTGGAGAATTGGTGATAGAAGCTACCGTAAGCTATGGTAGAGCCCAGGTCTTTACGGTATCTTTTCTTCGTAATACTTTCTACCCAGATCTTTTTCCGCATCTGACCGTGCCTTCCTTTTATCCTTCATTTTTGTTCTTTTACACCTTGTGCACCTGAAATGATAGGTAAACCGTATTTATCTAATTCAAGAAAATAACCCACTTAATAATATGATTTCAATATCAATTATACCACTTAAGAGTTGTCCTACGGTCCACCCGTCAATATCCTATTGAATATATGTTGATTTTATCTTTTTAGGTTTTCACTCTCGGTTGCTATACGAGTGCAGGTATCATACTGTTACGTAACTAACCAAACAAATTCAATCCGATACCGATTGAATGCTCGCCGCGTAACGCATGGTATCCACTGGTCTCTTTTATCTAAAACTTGGTTTTATGTTTTTTTTTCTTCTTCCAAAAGTTCTTCATCCGTACAGTCGGTCTATTCCCATATTATATTCTACTCATGCTGAAGTCATTATATGACACTACACTTTTCCAAAAAAAGTAAAACATTTATGACAACAGCGTATGAAGTTATAAACAGATAGTGTTAAAAACTTGAAATCATAACCATATGTATAAATAATTTATTCACCAATTAGTTCGTTTAAATAACATTATGTAAATATGTTAATCCATATCATCACGCATGCACTATTGTATATAACCTATTTCTGTTCATGCAAGTCTCAAACTGCCACACATTACTAGCAAGCTTTGCATTTTATTAAAAATGGTAAGCTTGAAAGTGGAGTAGTTGAGAGTATGAAATATTATCAAATTTTGTATCTATTGTCACTAGTAATTGAGTATTTTAATTCTGCTATTACTTTGCCTTCCGGTGCTCTGAATGGCCAGAATTGTTTATCTGTTACTGCTTTATCCATCTATTTAAACGCGCGTCGTTTTGGTGATCAATATCATTTTCTATAATGGCGGCGAATGATGTGCCATGTTGTGAGTCTATGTTTTGGGTCTACTTAGCAACATCGGTTGGTTTGGTTGCGTTTGCTAGACTTATGTCGGGTCTTACCCTTGGGTTAATGTCCCTTAGCTTGCTTGATCTCCAGGTGCTTATCAAGGCCGGCCAGCCTAATGACCGGAAAAATGCAGGTTGGTTCTCGATTAGACGTGAATTGTTTATCGTTTAAGAGTTTGATTATAGCTTTCTCCTTGTTTATATATTTTTTTTCAGAAAAGATTATGCCACTTGTGAAGAATCAACACCAACTCCTATGTACACTTCTTATATGCAATGCCATAGCTATGGAGGTACTTGAATAGTTAATTTTAAATATGATCATTCACAACTTTCATGCCTTCAAATCATAATTTTATCTTTTTTTTTTGTCAACAAGGCGTTGCCGATTTTTCTTGACTCGATTCTTCTGCCTTGGACCGCCATATTGATATCAGTGACCCTTGTGGTTGCTTTTGGTGAGGTAAGTTGTTAAACTTTTCCACTAGTTGGTAAATATGTTTGTAACGTTAAAATGTTAATATGTTGATTTCGGCTTCAGATTATACCTCAAGCTGTGTGCTCACGATATGGACTCGTATTGGCGCAAAACTCTCTATTCTAGTTCGGGTGCTTGTTATAGTTGTGTTTCCCATAGCTTATCCTGTCAGCAAGGTATTTTCTCAAGACAAGAGTCAATAAACAAGAACAAGAAACAATAATTTGGCTAACTCCCAAAGGTTTATTATCAAGAAAACAAACCCTAACACGATTTATACAGACTAACCAGGACGGATCCAGTCCATATTTGTGGGTTCCCAGGAACCCAGTGCGTTCAGAAAAAATGGAAAAAAATTAGTGAGAACCTTATAGAATTTAGAAAAAAATAGTGAGAATTAAAGAGAATTTACTAAAAGGAACCCATTATCGTAAAATCCTGGATCCGCGACAACCTATTGTCCAATAATTTAATTATATTCATAACTAAGAAACTATATAAGTTTAGCCAACATCCATCATTTATCACAATTAGGAGAATGGGCCAGCTTGACCTACACGCCAAGGCGGTACTTCGCTAACACTTTCCTCCTTCATATGCTTGAAAGGGGGGGGGGGGTATTAAGCTATGAATTTGTAAAGTTATATAGCGTAAGTGCACTTAAACATTGAAGCGCTACACAGGTCTAAAAGTTTATGATATGTCTAATTTTTGTAAAACCGGAATTTGGATGGTCAAACGATACATGTTCTGAGCTTCTGTCAATGTTTGCAAGTCTTGCTTAATGATCACTATAGCATTTTAAAGTTTTCAACAGTATACATTTAGCTCAAAAGGGGTTTGTTTGTCAAATGTCAATCATCAACTTGAGGGTGAAGTATAACTTTTAGTGTATTTGGCAACAGCAACTTATTTTCATATAATTTGAATTTACATATGGCACCTGCCTCAAGAGTCCATATGATCCTAACTCAAAGTGAGGTTTTCTTATTTAATATTGACAACTTTTAGACTGGATTCTTGGTAAGGATCATTCTGCGCTTTTACGACGTGCAGAACTCAAAACATTGGTGGATATGCATGGAGACCAGGTATACTTTATGTACAGACATATTCAGATCTATATTTACACACGTATTCACATATACATACAGAATACATATACTTATGGATACATATACATATAAAAACAACAACCATACTCAGTAAATCCCATAAATAAATAAGCTAGTGGTAAAGTTTGGGGTGGTGAGATGTAGACAAACCTTACCTCTTTTGGTATGGATATAGAGGCTGCTTCCAAAGAGAACCCCGACTCCAAATCAAACAACATGCAAATAATCCGAACTAGAAATATAGCAATAATAAATCTACCAGTAACAAAATAAGCGATGAGTAACATAATAAGTGATGACTGAGTAACACCGTAAAATAGAAATAGAAATAACATCATAAAGCAACATACGCACACACACACACAAGATGGTAATCACATTCAAAGTCCACATAAAATGTAGAAATCTAGACCCCTAAGACAAAAAGCTCAGACACATTTGTAACTTGATCCTCCCCTAAAAGTCTTTAACCTTAATCATACGTCTTCACGAACTCCTATCTTGGACCATATCTTCAAAAAGGTGCAACTCTAGCAACTTTACATATACATGTGCATATGCATTTACCTACACATACATATATCTACATGTACACATACATAATTTACCTAAACAGATACATAGACATACATATACATATCCGTATGTTTACCTACACCTATACATATACATATACGTTACCTTCACATGCATAAAAGAATACGTGTTCCTACACATGGACATATAAGTAGACATACGCATATGCATACACATACACGTATGACTAAAATAATTAACATGATTAAACAAACTAACTTTTTAATATCACTTCCAGGCAGGGAAAGGCGGAGAGTTAACAAATGATGAAATTACAATCATAACCGGAGCTCTAGATTTAGCACAGAAAACTGTCAAAGATGCCACGACACCAATATCTGAAATATTTTCCCTCGAGCTGAACTCTAAACTCAACGGGTATATTATCGCCCTTTTTTCATAATTATCAAATCTTTCACCTGGTAGTCATTAATGATAGATCTTAATTTCCCAGGGACACTATGAATTTGTTGTTGAGCAAAAGGCATAGTCGCGTGCCAGTCTATCTCGAAAGACCAGACAATATTATTGGACTTATTTTGGTAAGCAGTTTAAATGCTTCAATTTTCTTGTGCAGTCACCTTTAACATGTCATGTCACTCACATTTGGAACCATGGTTTAGATAAAAAGTCTAATAAAAATTCATCCTGACGATGAAGTCCCGATTAAGAATCTCAATATTCAGAAAATTCCCAGGTACAGTTTCTCGTTACATGATTATATAGTTTGTGTTGGCTATGATTTATGGAGGCATCATATTTATGGTCTAAACTTATTGGACAGGATAAATGAATGTTTACCGCTATATGAGATGCTAAATTTGTTCCGGAAAGGACATAGCCACATGGCAGTTGTTGTAAAGAGTAAAAATACCTTGAGCAAGACACATAGCAACTCAAGTATAACACAAATCAAAGTAGATAAAAAAGGTCTCCTCTATAAGTGTTCAATGGTAGCCTAAAAGAACAAAAAGTATGTATTTTTCTACTAATTACCAACTTGCATGATTTACAGGTCAAAACACAAAACTTAGCATCTACAGATCTTCCAGTGATACCGCACCGCAAAGTTCAGCACCAAATCATAGTAGTTCAAATTGTGTTTTAGATTCTTTTCCTAATCCAGATGATGATATCATTGGTCTTATAACAATGGAAGATGTTCTTGAACAACTATTGCAGGTTTTGCTATAAACATTAATATTTATATTAATATTAATATTACCAATTGAAATTGCATATTTGCATCCATCATGTGATAATAATGTGATCTAACTTCATGCCGATTTTAAGGAACCGATTCTGGACGAAAGGAATGAATATGTTGATATTGACAACATGTGAGTCTAATGATCAATACTTTAGAATTAAATTCAAACACATTTTCAAGTGACTGTAATGTATTTGTTTTTGTCTTCAGAATGGAAATCAACATAATTCCATCTCCATTACCATCTGGGCCTGCACCCGCATCTATTTTGGACTGGAAAACTATGATGTCATCGCCAATTCGATCATCGACAATTTTTTCATCACCTTCTCATGTGCCAATCCCATCGCCAATGCGTTCATCACCTTCTCATTTACCAATCTCATCACAACACCAGAATTCTGCACACAGTTCACCAAGATCACCATTTATTCAGTCACCCTTGAAGAAACTATCAATTTATGCTTCACCTACAAAATCTACTCCAAGTTCTCCTCTGGGTCCCATCAGCAGCTCGCCATCTTCATATCGGGTAAGCCACCGTTTTCTGTTAAATGTTACAGATAAATATTTTGTTAAAACTTAAATGACTAAAAACTGTGATTTACAATAGTAATCTAAATAATGGAATAAACAATTTAGGAGGTTATATATGTTTTAAATACATGTTGGGTGACTTGACTTTCGACCCATTTGACCCTCTTTGAGCCGTTCAACCGGTTTTCATTTAAACCATTTTACGTTTTACTCGTTTGACCTGTTTCCCACGTCTACTATCCTCATATCGGGTAAGCCACAGTTTTTTGTTAAAACTTTTGTAAATAAATATTTTTAAAAAAATTAAATATGATTAAATAAAACTGTAATTTATAGTAGTATCCAAATACCAAAATAAATACTTTAAAAATTTTAAATGTGATTAAAAAACTGTAATTTATTATAGTAATCTAAATACCGAAATAAACAACATAGGAGGTTATATGCGTTTTCAATAAATGTTGGGTGACTGACTTTCGACCCAGTTGACCCTCTTTGACCCGTTCAACCGGTTTTCATTTTAACCATTTTACGTCTTACTCGTTTGACCTGTTTCCCACATCTACTATGCTCATATCGGTAAGCCATAGTTTTTTGTTAAACTGTTGTAATAAATATTTTAAAAAAAGTAAAATATGATTAAAAAAAAGCTGTAATTTACAGTAGTAACCTAAATACAGAAATAAACCACTTAGGAGGTTATATGCGTTTTGAATAGATGTTTGGTGACTGTCTATCGACCCATTTGACCCTCTCTGACTTTCATTTTAACGACTCTTAAGTTTTACTCGTTCGACATGTTTCCCACCTCTAATATGTTCTTATGGTCCTGATTTATGGCAGGTCTCAAGGAAAGCATATGAGAAGCTGGAAAAACCTGGTAGCTAACAGTTACCCATTTTATGACAAGTTTTCACCTTGTAAGAAAGTGTACAATGTTTACAATGCCCAATAATGTAGAGAGATTTGTATAAATGTTCTCCTTTTAATATTTCTGTTCATGGTAATAAAGTCTCATTTTCAACATGATTTTGTTGGATCAAACGAGCCTTGAATGATGAAATCTGGAAACAAACTGTACAACCTTTTGTGTGGATGTGACTTCCGTGCATTAAAGAAATGAACAAGAACGGAAGTATACTTGAAACCTATGTTGTCAAGGTTCACCCAGGCGGCCTAGGCCCAATTCAAGCCCTCAGACGCATTTTCATGCCAAATTCCAACGAAATTCCGGTCAAAATTCGTTCGAACATGTTGAAACAATTATAAGAACCCTAAACAAGCCTGGAAACAACCTAAAACAACTTAAACTAGCCTAAAGAAGCGTAAAACATGTCTAAAATCCCTAAAAAACTGTATTTTTATACTAAACGCTCGCCTAAAAAACCCTCGCTTTTTAAGCGCCTTGCATTAAGGTCCAAGGCTCACCCTTTACGCCTTGAGTGTGCCTGGGCGCCTTTGACAACTATGGTTGAAACCCAACTTGGTCAACAAGAAAATAACTAAACAAAACCCGAACTTAGATGTCAAGACATTAATATAACTAATTATAACATAAGTAGGAAACTCAACCAAGTTAATAAACTTGTCAAATTTGGTCCCTCAACTTCACCGACTTGTGACTGTCATTTTCCACCACCTTGTGGATCCATATGGCCCAACCCTAACCGGCTTGTTAGAGTCTTAAATTAAGCCCAACAATAAATACCCATTTGACCCATTATCATACTTGATCCATAATAACTAACTTTAACTGCCTAATTAATTATGTCACATAATCTAATGTGACTTATAATAATAATAATAATAATAATAATAATAATAATAATAATAATAAAGTCTATATTTATTTCTAACAGACTTCCTTTGAATTTAATTTGTGACTATTTATATATTATTATAAAGTTAATAATATTCAATTATTTTAAAATATATTGAGGAAAAAAACAGACAAATCTAATGAACCAATACATAGTCATCATCCACCATTCATTTTGCAGATAAGATTTCTAAGAAAATAATAAATATGACAAAACAAAACCCTGGAGAAAAAAATATAACAAAGCATGAAAACCCTTCACAGTGTGGAACTAACACCCACATATATTACAACTCTACCCTTCAAGAACAATAACCCATCATACACTCACAGTTACAGTTACAGTTACAATAACATCACTGCTACAAAAACGATGGAAGATTACAGCAAAAGCAAAAGGGTTCAATGGGTCAAATCTGGAAAAGAAAAAAACCATAACAAATGAAGAAAAAATGAAGAAAATGAAAGAAGAAGCAGATGACAAAATACCAGATGTTGTGATGAACAGGATTATAGTTAGGATATTGTTCAATGTGGGTGTGCCTTTGGTAACTGGTTTGGGTCTGCTTCAAGTGTTTAGTGTAATAAAGGAACAAAATTTATGGCAAATTCCACGTTGGCTGCCATTTTTGACAACTTTTATTACATTTGGTGCTTCAACACTTGGGATTGCTTATGGCACTTTGTCCACTAGTTGGGATGCTGACAATAAAGGGTCAGTTCTTGGGTTTGAAGAAGCTAAAAAGAATTGGGTTGAGATGTGGGAACAAGATGATTCTGGGAACAATTGAGGTAATAAGTATTAGGTTTTTTTTTTCTTTTTTGATATAAAGTTGTTACCAAGATTGTTTTGATAAATGGGTATATGAAATTATGTATTTGAGTTTAAAGGTGGTGACTTTCGACCTGTTGACTGTTTATTTGTCTTGTAAACTTTTTAGTTAACTCGTTTATCTTTATGTCGTTTATAGATAAATATATAAGGTCTAGCAAGATGGTTGGGCTGGTTAGGTAATGGGTCAAAACAAATTTGGACCCAATATGAGGTTGGACCGAAACGGGTCGTATTAGAAAAATAAACATCGAAATAGGCTCACTTGTTGTATGCTCTAATATTGTTTTGATAGAGGGATATTATAGGGCTTTTGATCCGTCTGACCGTTTATTTGTCTTATAATCTTTTTAGTGAACTATTTTATCTTCACATCGTTTAGAGAGTGTAACATTTTGTGTGTAAGTCTGGCAAAAGTGAGTTGGCAAACGTGTCGTGCTTAATGGACGAACACAACACGACACTTTTAAACGGACGAGCGAACCAGAACAGACACATTTAACTAAACGTGTCATTTTTTTAAAGATGAACAAACATGTTTAATAAGTGGGTTGTATGACATGATATAAGCTAACTAGTTCAATAGCACGAATCATACGGCATGACTTGTTTAACCCAACTATATATAAACTAAACAGTTCGATAGCATGACACATTTAGCACAATTATTGACACATTCACTAAACACACGTAAAAAATAATTAAGACAAAAATAACACGACAAATAAAAGTTACCAAAAATTACTATCAGTATATTTAACTATGTATACCACTATAAAGCTATGTTATTTTTTATAAACAGGTCATAAACGTGTCATATCTACCTATTAACCTATTTAACATGATAATTTAAAACGTTGTATGCCTGTCATAGACAAATTAAGTGGGTTGAACCCATTTAGACACGTTTTTAGTTGTGCCATTAACACGTCAACCCATTTAAACGCTAACCCGTTTACTTGTGTGTCGATCACAATCGCCAACCTAGATCAATCGACCAGGTTAGGTAGCAGGTCAAAACAAATTCTCGCTCAGATTGAAACAACTGGTTTTAGAAAATAGTAAATTCGTCTGCAATATATATTTCTTAAACAGTTGACCTTAATTAACATGGTAAATTGTGTGTCAAAATATTAAATGGTAGATTTAACATTGAGATATGGTATTTCTAACAAGTGGTGGGCTATCAAGCTCTAAACTTCCATTATTTATTTAGGTTTGGTTGACTAATGAGGATAAAACTTTTATTTCCAGAGCTTAGTAGTGTACTAAATTGAATGCATTAAGTACAAGTTTCTATAGCATTGTTATTTTATATGATGAAGTCATTTCCAAAATTTGCACAAATAAAATTTGTTATTATAGAATTTTAAGCTACATATAAATATATTCTGTTAATAGTAACATGTAAATTATATTCTCAGTTTTCAATAAATGTTCTTCATATAAATGGTGAGGAACTAAGGATGTCTAACCTGTTTTTCCTTGGTCCTCTCATTCAAAATGAGCACTTTACATTAGTTAATGTGATTATACCTAGATAAAAATAGTATAACTAATATAAATATAAACTAAAAATAGTATAACTTGCAAAGCAAACCACACATATAAAAAAGGCTAGGAGAATCACGGCGGACCTACCTTATTGGTAGGGGTACCTTGGTGCTCCGACGGTAATGTAATTTTTTGAAAAATTTGACATTTTTTTGATTTCGTTATACCTTTTTATAAAACGTTACCCCTACGAAGATTTTCTGAACCCGTCATCGGAAGGAATCAATGATATGGCATAAATTATATATGGTTTTAACTGTCTACTCACATGTGATGGTTTTAGTACTTGAAATGGTTGACTTTAAAAACTTTATGTAAAATTAGTCTTTTACCCTTATCATTTAAAAGTTAAAAAGAAAATTCTAAATACCATGAAAACCCTATCATTGTCCCCTACCACTTCATCCCCCACTTGGATTTGGTTCTAAGGATAAATTTGTACCAGCTGATGAGTCGGCAGTGTATAGCGGGGACATCTGATAGGTTGTCGAGTTGTAAATAAGGTTAGATTTAAATGTGGGTAACATATTGCAGGGTTGTAATAAATAGGTTGAATGAGTTGTATACGTGTTATTGGGTCTACATGTTCAACGAAATAAAATAGAAATTCACGAAATAATCGTTTTTTTGGAATGTGATATACTCTTATAGTCATATTAGAAACAGATCACCACTATAGCCAAATGTTATGTGGCAACATGATTGCATATCCCACTACGTTAAATGATAGCCATTTTAAATATCCTACACGCCAATTTAATCATGTGTCATCCTTTGGACCATATTCGTGTACATTAATGGGATTATACTATAACACGTATTAAATTGGTTAAATAGATCAACTCAAACGCGACCCATTTAGTTAAACGATTTAAACATGTCAACTTTAACACAACCCGTTTATGAAATGGTTTAGATAGACAACCCAAAAGCTCATTAATTGTATGTCATGTGCATCGGGAAGTGTGTTTCGACGTCTCATATGTGTGACCCCTACATAGACAATAAATTCATCTAAAAAAATTATATTCATATCAGCGTAAGAACTAATACATATGGTTGCTTAACTCCGCTAACTATAAACTAATTGTTTTTTTTATCTTAAGTAATAAAGGATTAAGAAGATGGTTGTTATACTAAAAACGTTTACGAAAAAGATAGAGAATTAAATTCTTGCTTGAGGTCGCAAGTAAGTTAGCTGCCCAAATACGAGTGAGCAAGAAGTGTTTTTTCTTCAAATTCTCAACTCCGCTACTCTTGAAGAGTCTTGACTTCACTATATTCTAGCAATTTCAACGGTTCGGTGTTTGCTATAATCTCGATCTATTGCTCTCTGGACCTTCTCTCACACCTAGGGCTGCAAACGAACCGAACGAGATATTGTTCGTGTTCGTTTGTTAAGAATATATATGTTCGCTAACTGTTCATGAATACTAACCGAACGAGATTTTATGTTCGTGCTCATTTGTTAAGGATATGAACGTGTTCGTTTTTTAATTTTAGGCAACAAACGAAAACGAATGTTGATGAACACAAAGTAATGTTCATGAACACAAATGAAAACAAGCGAACACAAACAAGTGTTCATGAACATAATATATAGTAGCTCACACATATTAAATATTTTATTTGTCGGAATTTTGAGGTATTTAAATAAAATATAAAAACTAAAAACAATAAAGAACTATCAAACACAATTAAACATAAACAAACACGTTACCGAATGTTAACGAACATAATTGAACAAACACCACCTCTGTTCATGTTCGTTCATTAAACGAACGAAATTTCTTGTTCGTGTTCGTTTGTTCAATAAACAAACGAACACAAACGAACTTCTCGCCAAATGATTCACAAACAGTTTGCTGAACGTTTGGTTCGTTTGTAGCCCTACACACACCAACTCTAGGCTTTATATTCTATGAATCTTTGTATCCATTTTCATATGCAGTGTTTAGTTTCAATTGTTTCTACATTTAATTCACATATGTTATTTAAGGTTTATTGTCAATTTAAAGTTGGGAGTTTATATTTTTTGTTTCGGTAGTGAGAAGATAAAAAGATGTTTCAAGTGCACGTCTTATTCATAACAATAATTTACTTATGTTATTACATTATAATAAGCATTAACCGACATTCAAGTTTGGGTCTTTTGTTGGACATGGATGGGATGGAAATTGGAATTATGGGTCAAGAGGCACTTCCTATTTGTAAATAAGTTTTAATTATACGTATTATTGCATATGTTATTAGACATTAATAAAATTTCTCAATATCAACGCAACGCTATTGAATGCCACTGGATTGCAGTCAAACGTATTATTCAATGTTTTAGAGGGGCTCTTTCCATGGCTTGACTAGTTGTCGATCCTTTGTCCCGGATATACATGCTTATGGTTATATGTGTTTCTAAAACTCTTTCTTATCTGTTGGAGCTCAAAGAAACAACATATAGTTACATGATCTAGTACAAAGCCGAGTTTCATGCTCTTACTCACACCACTACTACGATTTTCTCTATGTGATGTCCAAGTTACAATTGTTTTCTTATAGTCCACCTACTTTATGGATGTGTACAACCTTAAAGCTACCCATCTCACAATCAAATCTTGTGTTTTATCAGTACACAAAACATTTTGAGATTGACTTGATATCATGCAAGATGTTGCATTCATATAGAGTCTCACAGCCTTGTAACCAAGGAATTATCATCCACCTATTTTTTTACTTTTTGGTCCAAGCTTCACGTTGCTGCAAATGTGTCACTTGTGAGGAGATATTAGGGTATTATAAGTTGTTTTGTGTTTAGATTTATTTTGCTTCACTTATTAATCTATTCTTGCAATTGGTTCATCATAAACTTCTATGTAATTTGAGATTGTCAAAAGCATCAGACATGTTACCATCTCCATTTTGGCAGGGCGGATCCAACCCTGTTTTATAGGTTCTCAGTAACCCACTCAGTTTGGGAAAAAAAGTGAGAACCTTATATGATATGGAAAAAAATTAGTGAAAATCTAACAAAATAGCCCACTGGAAAAATTCATAAATCCGTCCACTGATTGTTGGTGAGGGAGAAGACGCATGTTAGTCGATAGACAGGTATGAGGGAAGGAGGGGCGGGTTTGACGTACGGGGAAACCGAAGACGAGCAATATCCGTGTGAAAGGATAGGTAAGGGCGATGAATATTAAAGAGAAAGGGTCGTCCCGAGAAGATTTTCTTCCTTCTTTTTAATATCATACTATTTATTTGACCTTACTTTTAGTAGCTTTTACTCTTGCTTATGAAACACAAGTTATAAAATACCCAACTAGCCTTCGGTCATTCATACCATCATCAAAAAGCAAATGTTTTTAACTTTCAAGTATTACGTAAACTTGATTAATCTTGCTATAAACTAATAAAATAGTTTATTAGCCCGATAAATAATTAGTATTTAAATAATAAAATGACCCACTATGACATAAACAAAATTAAAGGGTAATTGTTGAGTTCTATATATGAATAAACTAATCAATAAAGTAGTTTAGAAAGTGTAAAAGGTAGTTAAATGGGAAAGCTAATATTCACTTATAACACGTCTCTACAAGTGCATGATTGACATATTGTCACACAACCAAACACAATGAAAGAAAAAAAATGGACTTTCTTTGACGTCTATAGCGACGTACGATGTCGTTTTGGCTTTGACTCGTTGACCAATGTTTATAAAATAACTTGTATGTGATAAATGGACGGATAGGATCAGGACGGACCTATCTTATGGTAGGGGTAGCCTGCGCTACCCCTTGGCGCTCTGACGGTAATGTAAATTTTTGAAAAATTTGACATCTTTTGGATTTCGTTATCCTTTTCTATAAAACGTTACCCCTACGAAGATTTTTTAGATCCGCCACTGGATAAGATAATGTTAACTTAAAATGTTTGGTTGAGTTTTAGATAAGTATAATTAAAGTCGGGTGTATGATCATTAAACATAGTTAAAATGTATTTAATAAAATCATTAGAATAGTATAAATAATTCAAGGCACTTGTAAGTTGTAACATTGTTTGAAAGTTGTACGGTTATGTTATGACAAAGAAGCATATTTGTCAATTTCATACAAAATATGACAAACTTCACTATCTTGGCATTTAATGCTAGTTTTCAAGGTTATCTTTGATTGTTCCTTCACCTAAAAGCAAATATCATGAAGACATTAACAAAATTAACTAGTAAGTTAAAAAAATAGGTTTTATAGGGAAGGTCGTAGATTGAAGTCTGTGTTCTTGATAAAAATGTCATGCGTGAGACAATGATTTATCACAATGGGCTTTTGGCTATGGGTTTCCTTTAGAATTGATGACGGGTCGTCATTAGCCCTATCTACGATCGCTGGCATGAAAGTCCTTTTGCCATCAAGTGAACCCTGGTGGAAAGATTTTATTGGTCGTTCGAATAAAAATCAATGCTATTAAAGGAAACAATTTGGTTTTTGTACAAGGACACGGTCAATTATGGCCTAATTTGTATATGTACATGGTCATTTATGGCCTAATTTGTATACGGTCATGGTCTGGTCATGGCATGTATGGGCATGGCATGGTCATGGTCTAAATCAAAAAGGATGAAGACTCACGTTTATGGACTAGTTCTTAACCTATCCAGATCTTACAACTAGGGGTGAGCAATTTACGGTTATGAACCGTCAGAATCATGAAACCGAACCGGAACCGCCAGATCCGAACCGTATTATTGTATTTCGGGTTCGGTTCCGGTTCTTAAATTTGAGAGAAAACAGTTCTAGTTCGATTCCGCTTATAACCGACAGTTCCGTTTAAAGAACCGCTAGAACCGGTTTAGGTTTAAACTTTAAATAACATATTAAAAAATCCTATTAATTTATTTAAACTTTAAATATTATATTTAAAAAATGTTTCTCGGATTAAAGAATATAAAAATAGCTGTTACATAATGTTTGAATAAAGTTTTTGTGATGGTTAACTAGAAGTTTTTTTACTTAACTTTTGTTTTTTACCTTGTATACTTTCGTTTCATGGTTTTTGAAACATTTCATTGTTGGTACTTTTACTTTGATCGGTTTGAATTTTAGATGTTGCAACCCTTAGTTATATGTTTTAAACGGTTTGATTGTTTTTATTTTGTTGTCAGTTTTAGGATCTAATTGACAACCGGTTTCCGACAAGAACCGTTTACGCGGGAACCGTTTAACCCGGTTTCGAACCCAACCGGAACCATTAAAATACGGTTCGGTTCCGGCTCTTATATTTAGCATTAAATGGTTCCAGTTCGGTCCCGCTTTGGTTTGGTTCGATTCTGAACCGTTGCACGGCCCTACTCACAACCATGTTGTGTTGAACTAGTTGTTAACTCATGTTGAAATAAGTTGACTTATTGTGTTGTTCATTCTGGAGTTTGGTACTTAGGTGGTGTTTGTTTTCCTAAAAAGTATCAGTATCTTCTGTCTTCGTCGTGCAGACAACACGCAGACATTGCATTTGCATATTGTTTGTTTTTCCGAAGACGTTTCATTAAAAAAAACGTCTGCGCGAGCTCTTCTTGGTGCAGACTTGGCTCACCCACTTCTAAGATCTTCTAATGTTTGTAGAGGGTTAAATACCAACACCCGCACTGTCCACCACCACCGTCCATCACCATCACCCATCGTCCACGTCCACCACCCACCGTCCACGTCCCTACCACCACTACCAACTATCACCATTCGTACAACCACCAGTAGTTTATTTTAGAAGCCTACATGTGTTAAAAAAACAAACTTTTTTTTTTCAGACTGCAGAGGTTTTGTTCACCTCTTATCTAAATGTTTGAAATGTGGGGACTCCAAAAATTTTATCTCTTAAAAACAAAGTACACCTTAGAAAATTTGCTTGAGGTAAGATTTAAATGCTGTAGTGCTCGAATTTGAATGATTAAATTTTTGGCTTTTATGTGGTTAAGTATCCAAAATTCGTTTAGACCATCCGAAGTGGGGTTTTTTAGCGTTTCCCCCCCCCCCCCAAACGCCCAAACACGCCTATGACTCCCCCTGTAGGCGTTTTTTTTTTTTTGAAAAAAGGGTTGGGCGTCCTTTTTTAAACGCCTGATGTTGATTTGTTTACCCAATAGGACCGTTGCCATGTGTGTGTATAATTAGTTTTAATTAAAAAATAATAATAATAATTAAGCAATCATTGATTGGGCATTATGGGTATTATACCACTACACCCATTTTAAAAAAAATGCCCCATGATGCACCATTGTTGACTAGACTGTCACATAACACAAAACGACTAAGGATGAAAACATTATCTTCCTATCCCACTACACATGATCTTAGACAAATCAAGGTTGATATGTTCCAAACATTGAATTTTTTTAAACATGTGAACATGTCCATCTTTTTGAAAAATGTACAACATATTAAATGTATTTATAACCTCTTTACTATATGATATACAATATTATCTCAAAATGTTGTATTCAATTTCGTAATTTAAAAAATAATAGTAATAAGCATAATATTTCCTAATTTCTAAATATTCATTACTAACTATTTAATATTTTTTTCAGCCCATTTAATACACATGTTTCTAACTTAGTTGGTTAATATGGTAATAAATACTTGTGGTTATAACTTTATAAACAAATAATTGATATCTATATCTATACTATACTTTATAATAAAAGAAAACTATGGGATGGGGGGCATGCGTCATCCATTAGAACCATCTACTTTCTTGGTGATCCCGCATCTCTACTACTTAGACCATCACCGGTGTAAGGTGCTAAATGTGCTCATAAATGCATCTAGTCAGCTATCGCATCAAATTTTCACAAACGCACCAAAAACACGGATTCTCTCCAACCCTACATACATCCATAGACTGCCCGTTATGCCAGAATTCATCCTCTAATATTTTGACACATGGCGTAGACTAAACGCCTACTCATCACATTGCTCACTCCCGCCCCCTCACTTGAGCTTGTTGTGGTAACTTCACCAATAGCGCCCCAAAACACCCCTACACATGCCCAATTGCGCAAGTGACCACACTGAAGCCTCTGCTCGCGCCCCCCGTAAAGCCTGGACGTTGTGGTGTGCGCAAACAGGGTGGCACTCCTCCTGGCTGGCACCCCCCCCCCCCCCCGGGTGAAGTGTCCACAACGGATTGACTACTTTTGTCATTTATCTATGTATTTTGGTAAATAAACCAAATTAACTAGTGATGAGCGGGTAAAACACCATTCATGGTAAAAGCTAACTCATAAACATTAGGAATTAAATAAATAAACCTAATGTTAAATAAAAATTGAAAAAATATTATATAAGATAAAGTTGTAAAAGGTCCGGCTTATCGAGACTTAATTGGAGTCGTGGGGTAGCATCCCCGAACTTAAGATGTATAATTATCACGTTCGTATGATAATTAACGAGAAGTAGGCAACTAGAACTATTAACCTAGTTAAAAACATGTTGTATATTAGTAAAGTGAGTAACCTATGGATCAATTATCATAAAACCAAAATATAGGGGCCGAATTAGGGTATTCACAAAACTTATGGGTATTCAAAGATGAAAAACACGAAAAACACAAAAAAACACAGATATAGAGTGGGAATGGGAGAAAACCCCTTAAGAACGTTCAAACACAAATTCTATCAAATTCAAAGGTAAACTGAGGCTAAATTTTGTGCATGAACCTTGATTATTGATCATCCATTCTTGATAATCAGAAGGTAAGTTGCATTTTTACATTTTTAAGATGTTATATGAAAGGGAACTTGAATATAACATTCTTGATTTTGATATTAATGATAGTACTTACAAGTATATGTGAAATACTTGAACATTTTAGAGGTTTGATTAAGCGTTCATACATGCTATAAAATAGGTTTTTTACATGAAAGATGAGCCCATAACTAACTTGTAAAATGGAAGAATTAGCATGTGGTAATTGAAAGTTTATGCTGACTTGATGTTACTAAGTGAATGTATTTGTAGAACTGAAAGAAATAAGGTGAATTTGGTAGAGTGATTTAGCTAAAATGGTGGCCCAAAAAATGACGTCCACAAGTGTTTGATAAAATGCCTAAATGAGTTTTATTAAACTTGTTAGTGCATATATACGTCAACTGACAGTTTGACTTTTTAAAGGTCAAACTGACCTATAATAGAATCGAATGCGAAATATGGTATAAAAGTCCATAAGGGTGATGGTCATGATATTGATATCTAATCTAATCATCTTGTGAATATTATGTGATAGTTTGACACTTGACAAGCTAGGTGGGAACTTGAAAAAGAATGAGTCAAACAAATCAAAGACGCGGGGAGGCTTAAAGAGACGCAAAGTATGTAAAACTTACATCTCTTATAATAGGATTACTATATAAGAAATGTGAAGTAGTTGGAAATAAACAATGACTTGTTAAAGTCGAGACACATGGTGTAGACTAAATGTGTCAAAATGGGTAAGATTATGTTAGCTCACGCTTTGGTGATCAAATAAAGAATTTTATAATTAGGACCCTAAGGTGTAAACCTAAACTGGTCAAACAAGTAAACTGAGTTTTTGGTGGTAAACACTTGCTGAAGCAGACCACAACCGGGTCAAACAAGTAGAAGTGAGTTTGTGTTTTGGTGTAAACACGTGCTGACACGAACCAAAATAGATCAAATAAGTAAAAATAAGTTTTTGGTGCAAACACTTGCTAACGCGAACCAAAATGGGTCAAATAAGTTAAAATGAGTTTTTGATTGAGCTAGAAACTTAGTTTTTATATGACTCGTCTCTAGCTCAAGAACTCGTAACTCAACTGGTTAGCTCCTTTTTCTTCTCAACCATGATGATTGTATATGTTTTTTTTTCTTTCTATTTTTACATTTTTTGTAATAAAAAGCATAACAATACAAAGTAACAACAATAAGTCAATAACGTATTTTGCAAAGCCTCAAATAAAATATCACGTTACCAACATACAAGAAAATTAACCAACTCATACGAGTTACTTGAGCCAAATCCATTTTGAGGTTTTATATGAGTGGGATGCTTTCACCTTGTATTCGACTCGAACATGTATAACGAGTCACTACGAGCCTAAGCAACTCGCATTCTTCAAAACTAAATTTATAAGAATCAACAAGCGAGTTATTAGCCGCGAGCAACAAAGAAACTAAATGACAGTGACACGTCGCCCCAACTTCACACAAATCTCCCTAAAAGGGGTCAATCACTTCTTTCACAGCCTAAATAGTTGTATCCATAGCACCATACAATAACCAATGCATATTGCACAAGTCACTATTTAAAGACTCCAAATTCAAAGATTCTTGATCTGGCCATAAAAAAATTACCACAACAACAACCATTTAAACCCAATAACTATAGTATAATTCACTAAGGATTTACATTATTTATAAACACAAAGAAACTGCAAATTTCACACTCCCTCAACCTACAAGATCTAACCCACCAGGATTTCATCAAGAGATCTGTCCATGTGTTCATCACTTGATTAACAAATAACACAACTATTAGGGTTTTCATCCGGAAATGGTGTGACTGCAGGTGAATTATTATACTGATAATATGCTTGTGGATGTTGATAACTGTAACTGTAAGGTGGATTATTATACTGATAATATGCTTGTTGCTGCTGCTGCTGCTGCTGTTGATAATAATACTGCTGCTGCTGATATGCAAGATATGCTGCTTTCAACAGCCTCTGCTTTCTTCTTCTCTTCTTCTTTCTTCTTGTCACCAGCAGCATCTTTCTTCTCTTGTTCCTTTGCTGGACCAACTGACACAATATCTGCATGACAAATCTTTCTCAGTTTTGACACAACTGACACTGGATCTACATCCCCTATAACTGTCAGTTTCTTGTCTTTCATGTCCACTGCTACTGAATCCACACCTGTTTGCATCAAATCATATTAAAGTTATGATCTTTTTGATAATTTGGATCTGGGTTTGCTTTACTTCTGAAAAATATCATGACCCAGAAAAAAAAGATTGAAAAAGATAGAAAAAGTTTGAATCCACCCCTGTTTTGATCAAATCACAATAAAGTTTTGATCTTTTTGCTAATTTGGATCTGGGTTTGGTTCAACTTGAAAAAATATTATGACCCAGATGCATAAAGATTTAAAAAGTTTGAATCCACCCCTGTTTTGAATTTTGATCAAATTACATTAAAGTTATGATCTTTTTGCTTATTTGGATCTGGGTTTGGTTCAGTTTTGAAAAATATTATGACCCAGATGAAAAAAGATTGATTTTTCAGTACCGAAGAGACTGGAGACATTTGTCATGGCCTTTTGCTTGACTTTTTCATCCAAGATGTCCAATTTCAACACAACCTTCTGCAACAAATTGAAAAAAGGAACAAAACTTAACAAAACCAAGATGAGACTTCACATATGAAACATCTCAATAACTCAATTGGTGAATCTTGATGATGGAGTTAGAAGAAGAGAGTGGCATAAGCATACCATCATGTTCTTGTTTTTTGTGTTGAAAGTGAAGAGTGTGTGTGAGAACCAAAGAGTAGCTTCAGTAGAGAGCAAATTTTGTGTTACAAAGCTAGGTGAATTTGTGGTATATAAAGAGGGGGTGAGATGGGTGTTAACCGGGTGAAGCAAATGAAGCTAGCTGAGTCAATGAGTCAACTTTTTATTACCTTTTCAATAGGGTAGGGTGGGGTGGGGTGGGTTGGGTGGAGTGAGGGGTCCGGTTACTCCGGTACGGCTGAGAAGGATAGCAGAAGGTGTCGGTTACTCCAGTAAGGCAGAGAAGGATAGCGGAAGGTGTTACTACGAGCATAGTTGCATACACAACATTTGTATGCATTAACGTTGTATGTATCTCATGTTTTGGAAGGTTTTTTGAAAAAAATTTGATTTTTCACTTTTAATTTAAAATTATTTGTTTTTATTTATAATATCAAAACTGTCATTCTTTTATAATTTAATCTTATAATTTGTATACTTTTAACTTTCATATTCAATACTTTTCATCTTAAGCAAAATTTTCATTTTACGTTTGTCTTATAATTTGTGAGTTATTACGGCGCAAATTGTGTCGGTCATCGTTTTTAAGTCATCTACTTTTCCTGTTGCAGGTTCGTCGCAACACGCGAGTCTTAGATCAATTTAGTTATTCTTTTCCATGTTTTACGTTTCGTTTTAAGTTATTCGCAATAGCACGCCGCAAGTTGAGTGTTGGTGGCCTCGCCGCAACGGGGGAGGGTGCTTAATACTCGTTTATACACTAAAAATTATCAATTTTTTGAGCATTAGGAGTTATACATCATGTTTGGAGAGTTTTCAAAAAAAATTTGATATGTTACTTTTAGTCCAAAGCATTTGATGTATTATTTTAACTCAAAACTATTTGGGTTATAACTTTTTAACGCAAAACTTTTTATTTTTTCAGTTTAACTTAATAACTTTTTTACTTTCAACTTTGGTTCCTTACACTTTTCATATTCCGCAAATTTTCCTTTTACATTTCGTTCTAAATTTTGCGAGTTAACACGGCGCAACGTGTGTGTGGTTCAACGTTTTTACGTTATGTTATACGCTTCGCTATAAGTTTTGCGAGTTAATACGATGCAATGTACGTGTGTAGTTCAACGTTTTTAGTCGTCTACTTTTTTCCTGTTTGACAAGTTCGTCATAACGTGCAGGTATTAAATCGACTTGGTTATTATTTTCTATGTTCTACGTTTCAGTCTGATTTTTTCGTTGTAAATTCAATGTTGGTGGTCGCTCGCGGTGGTATGACACTGATGCTATTTGACACGGTTTTATGCCCCCGCCGCAACGCAGGGTGCTTAATACTAGTTTTATTTAATTAAGATGTTTTAAGGGAAAATCATGAAATGAACTTTGACCCATCGGATGTGTCAAAACAAACATGGGAAGGTGCTAACCTCTAGAGGCTTCACAAGAAAAAAAAGAGTATGTAGTAGATGACATGTGTAGGAAGTCTCTCTTGTAACCGTTTCAGTTTGTTGATGAACTCACTTCTTAATGAATCAAATTTTATCACATGTTTGAATTTTTTAACTTAGCCTTTACAAAGCCTCCAGAAATTAGCAAGCATAACGTGTAGACTTTAAACTGAAACAACTTTAACAACACTGAAACGGCTAGGCTCAACTAAAAACGGCAAATCCCTACCCGTTTTCTTCAGCTTATATGGCTTCACCCTTACCCTTCTCCTTAGCCGTTTAGTAGAAGGCTCTAGCCGTTTATTAGATGGCTCTAATCGTTTCTTAAACGCCTCTACTCTTTGCTCTAATTTTATAAAACGGATACCCATTTAAAAAAAGCTCATATTTAAAGACCTACTCATCATAATGTGTATTTCCCAGCTTGGTATCACTTAAGAATAAGAACTAGAAGAAATCTCAACATATAGGCAGGTGTGACTAAGCATACACGAGTATTCGAAGACCCCGCCTCGTTAGCGGATATTAGTTTCGACATCTTGTCTTCACCTACAAAGACTAAAGAGCCCCATTGGAGATGCTTTTTTATGAATAACTAGTATTAAGTACCACGCATTGCGGCGGGGGCGTAAAACCATGCCAAATAGCACCAATGTCACATCACCGTCAGCAACCACCAATACTTAAGTTGCGGCATGTTAATGCAAAGAAATTAGACCGAAGGGTGAAAATAGAAAATAATAACCAAGTCGTTATAGGACCCGCACTTTACAACGAACCTGTCAAACAGGAAAATAGATGACATAAAAACGTTAAACCACACACGAACGTAGCGTCGTATTAACTCGCAAAATTTAGAACGAAAAGTAAAAACGTTAAACCACACACGCGTGTTGCGCTGTATGAACTCTAAAAATTTAGAACAAAGCATAAAACGAAAAATTTGCAAAGATGAAAAGTATATGGGATCAATTTTGAAGGTAAAAAAGTTGTGAGTTTAAATTACAAAAGAAGAAAAGTTTTTGGTTAAAAGTAAAAAATCAAATAATTTTAGATTAAAAATAATATATATATATATTTGAAAACCCTTAAGCATCAAATACAACATCTATACACATAAAAGTGTTGCTAATTTAGAGTGTTTAAATTAAATGATTATTTATTCACGTACATCTTCCTATTTTTTTTCGTTATTCAAACATGAATTAATAGCCGATAAATGGTTTTACTTTTAAAGATGATTATGGTTTTAACTTTTAAAGATGATTCTAAGACCATAAATAAAGTATAACTTATAAACAAATAATAATATGTGATAAATAAAATGTTTCCAATGCATACGTCACGCAAGAGATTATTTCAAGAATGTACAAAACAATAATAAATCAGGATGGCGGCCAATGTCTTAATCATAGGATGAGAGATGGAAATCAAATGCATGTCTTTAAACAATTACCATTTACAAATTAACTCATAAAAAATAACCATTTACAAATTAACTCATAAAAAAATATTTACATACGAATATATTGACAATGAAAGATTCATATAATATAAACCATAATAACTACCAGTGGCGTATCTAAAAAATCTTTATAGGGATAGCGTTTTATAAAAAAAAGGGTAACGAAATCGAAAAAACGTCAAAAAAGGTCAAATTTTTCTAAAATTTATACTACCGCCGGAGCGCCAAGGGATAGGAAGGCTACCCCTTCCACTAAGATAGGTCCGCCCTGATAACTACCCGACCCTGAACAACATTCTCCCTTTTTATATCCCTTTGAATTAATGAATAATAGAAAGGCTACCAAGAGTTATATTAAATTATAATTATTTGTGATTTGTATTTATATACGAATGTGTTTAATACAGGATTAATTTTCAGTTAGAGCTACAAGATCATGAGACGATTATACGGTTATATAACCGTATTATGTATCACATTAAAAAATAACGTATTGACTATTTATGCAATTCATATAGTTTCTTATTCAAAAATAAATTTTAAGTTGAACACACCTATATAAATTGCTTGGTTCATCATACATCTTTCTAGTGCACGCTACATTTTCAACGATGAAAATGATGTTACAATTAAATTTGATGTGTGCTGATTACGATTTCCAGATATCAAATTTGTATGTAGGGTTGTTTAACTTCTCAACTTAGTATCAACTCGTCTCTACTAATAATACGAGCCAATCAAGCTCAATGTGAAATTATTAATCTAGATAGAAGCTGTATTTAGCTCGAGCCAGCCTGTATACTTAAATTTGATCATCTTGTATGTTTTGTTTAACAGAAAAGCCTTAATAACAAATTAACAACGATATTATGTTTTACAACTATCAAACAATACAGTACAAACTACCAATACACAACGTAAATTAATTTATTCGAGTCACGCAACATATTAATGGCAAATCAGCTCAAGTTTTTATATCGGTGAGCTACCTTCAACTCATACTCAACTTCAACAACTATTCAAAACAAATCAGCTCAAGCTTTTATACGAGTGAACTACTTTCAACTCATACCCAACTTAAACAATTATATGATTCAACAAGCTCCATCAAAACCACTTCAAGTTTATTAGCAACTAAACTTGTATAAACCAATTAGGAGTCACAAAGACATGAGATTAACAACTGGATGCTGGTACCAAAGATTAAACACTAAATATCCAGAACTGTCACACCCCAACCGATGGCGGAAACATCGGGATGAGACGAAAACGAGATTGCTCATTGCTCACAACGCTAATAAATGACAATATTTAACTAAATCCAAATTTCATTTCACAACATTGTCAAATACAACATGAAGCAATACAATAAGTTCATAAAACATAACAAAATTTGGTACAACATTTATAAATTTAACGTCTAAAATGTGTGTATCTAAGTCCTTGCTATTTTGATTTCATAGCATCATCTCCTTCAACCTGTAACATGTTTTAAAATAAAGTCAATGCAAAAGCAAAGGCGAGTACACAAGTTTAAGCATAGCATACGTATACGAATGAAGTTTTAACAATCCTCATGGCAACTAAATCTATACACGAGCAATATCAAGGCATGCAATACTAATAATCAAACCCTTAACGCAATCACGATGTTTTAACATGACCTCAGAATAACACGATGGAGGTGGATGCGTGAATTCCTATAGCGCTAAGCATGTCAAACGAATGCTAAAAATAGTTAATGACTAAAGCATAGCATAACGAATATTCAAGACAAGCATTAAGTATAAGATTTAAGTATTCATGTGTATAAGATTGTTTGTGCGTTTCATAAAGTTTAAGTGTTCATGATTTTTTGTATATGTAAAACATGTTACACCCAAAAGTGTTATAAACAAAAGTGGGCCGAGTGTACTCACAATATTGCATATGCTTTCCGATTGGTGATTCCATGAAGAGTTGGAGGTTGGAGTTTCAAAGCTTCTTTTAAAACACTTAATGTTTTCTTTTAGAATTCTTAGAGCTCTCTTCCTTGCTTGGAATATTTGAGAGAAGTATAGAAGTTGAGAGAAGAATGGGTGGAACACTTAGTGTCCTTTTAGAATTCTTGATTTAGAGAGATTGAGAGAATTAGAGAGATGGAGAGAAGAATGGTGTGAAGAAAATGGTAGAATGGGGTTGGTATTCATAGGTAGAGAATGTGGAAAATGGTGAAATATGATTGGTTAAAGAAGGTGGAAGAGTATTGAGAAGGTGATTGGTGGAGAAAGGAGGTGGAAAATGGTGAAATATGATTGGTTAAAGAAGGTGGAAGAGGATTGAGAAGGTGATTGGTGGAGAAAGGAGGTGGAAAAGGGTGAAATATGATTGGTTAAAGAAGGTGAAAGGGGATTGATGAGGTGGAAATATGATTGGTATATTTCTTGGTATTTCTTGAGTATATATTATGTAATTGAGTATATAAAAAGTATAAAAGTATAATTTAAGTATTGGGGATGTGCGTATAAGTATTTATACGTATAAAAGTTTCAGTTTGCGTATAAATACGTATTTAAATGATCGGTTGTGTGAATAAAATAAAAAATATAAAATATGAATTTTATTATGATTAACGCCTCGAATTGTGATATTGAAATTAAAATATGAATATAAGGTTTCTAAAATTAGAATACGAATACGGACATTTTTTTTAAATAGAAATACGAAGATACGAGGCGTTACAGTCTCCCCTACTTTAGAAAATTTCGTCCCGAAATTTATTCAAGAGGAAGACCTTGGAGAAAAAGCATTTCGGCTAGAAGAATGATTGTCTAAAATCGAGATTTGGATGTTTGAAATGTGTTGAAAAGTATGAAGTTTTGAGGAACGAAAAGATAGGTTTGTAAAAAGGGTTCGTTTGTCAAAATGATTCGAGGCATTGAGCATAAGTAAACCGTGCATGTGTGTGTATAGACAAGCGAGTTTAAACAAGTTTGAATAACTCAATGACAAGGTACTTTAAAATGTGATACCTAAGAAGGAAGCTTTCGTATTAAACGATATGTATTTTGATGAAAAGTGTGACCGCACTATTGGTTATAACAAAAATTTTCGTTGGATTTAAAGAGTATTGGCAATCTCAGTTTTGTAGAGAATTCTTTATCGGTGAAAAAGACGAGGAAGTTAGGTATTTGAAATAAAAAAATGGTTTTGGAGGTAACTGTCAACTAAGTATGTTTGCGCATAAATAAAGAATGGAAAATAGTTTTTAAGTGTAAGAAAGTATTTTAGGGTCCGAATGTTTAAACTGATTGATTGCAAATGGGGTTTGTATAAAAGACAAGGATGTCGGGGAATAATGGAGGCATAAGCGTGAACGATTGATTTGATAAACGGATATTAGTATAAGAATGGCATGCGTATTGAAAGCGATGAGTTAAGAATGGGGTCCTCGTGGATAATCGGATATCGCGCGCTTAGCAATGCGTTTGTGAGTTGTTAAAGTTTGTATCGGGTCTAAATAGGTTTGCAAGACACCGAATTTCTATGGCACGTTTTACGAAAGTTTGAAACATGGTGAAAACACTTATATATAGGAAGTACCAGCGGCGTATCCACCATGTTTTGACAATGTTATGTTCGTTTCGTTATTCGGTGTCATGTTACGTTCCGTGTCCTACCATACACAGTAGTACACCCTATGATTCCCATGCGCCTATCACTATAATCCCGTGTGCACCCGTGATTATATTGATTGTCGCATGATCCGCATAGTTTGTACTAGTTGTGTATGAATCAGGGTATACATAAATTTGAAAATAAGAGTGTGCGTGCGTATAAGAATGTAGTATATAAGCTTGTTTACGTTTAAATAAGTATGAGACCAACGTGAGCGAATCCCCTCGGGTTATGCTCACGTATAGGTACGAACGTATGAATTTGAATATGAGCATGAACATCAATGTGAGCATGATTATAAGTATGCATATGAGTATAAGTATAAGTATGAACGATGATACGTATGAGCATAAATATGAATATGTGTATAAGTATGAATATCAATAGGTATAAATGATGACGATTGCGTGCATGACATGAATTGAATACAACAAATTTAATCATGTAAAATGATCGATAAATTTAAGTGTGTAAAAAACGAATGATATAAATGATATTGTCGTGCGCAATTTTGACTAAATCATGTGCGAGGATATGCATGTAAAGTGGTTTGAGCAAAACTTTTAGGTTATCGCTTCTAAAATAGGTTCAGTTTGACTTAGAATGTAGGATCTAGTTTGTGAATATAAAAGAATATAAGGTACTTATTGATTATGCGTTACGTATTTTGTAATGGACGGGAGTGCTACCACTGTTTTAGGAGAATTTAAGTAAGTCGAAAGTGGTTAGTCCTTGTAATGTTTTCTTGCCCACGTGTTTTGAAATTGAGGTGACATTTTGGGTGGTGTATGACATGGTCTTAAATTAGTAGGTTCGCATCGTTTTCAAAGGATGTTACATCAAGATAAGAAATTTGAAATTCAGTGGTTCTTGTGATACGTTGACCCTTGAGAGGAAATCTGGGATAATAGATTTAATTATCGTTGAAAAGCGTTTAGCAAAATGTTCTCTTAATCGCGATAAGAGGTTTAGAGGGTGTTTGGGTTGAGTTTTGAAAATAGTTTATGTGTTTTGAATAATCAGAATCAGATGATTAGCTGTAACAAAACGTGCTGCAGAAAGATAGTGTTTGAATTTGATTATGTTGTTTGATATCCCAATAACCAGATAATCAACTATTTCAGTGTTTGACAAATATATATATGTGAAAAAAAGAATAAATAAATAAATAAGCTTTGATCTACAAAACGAAAGAAATCAGTTTTTTTTTATTATATACTTACCAAACACAAAAAAAAACATAGTTTTTTTTTGCTTTAAAAACACAATAATCAAAGGAATCAGGAAAAAAAATAATAACAACAATCTCAACATACCCTTAGTAAAGCGATCCCATAATGTCTATAAGATATTGGTTTGGCTTTTGTTTACAAATGAAAGCTCTTAATGTAAAGTTATCGCGTGATCGTATTTTAGTGATTATGTTAAACATAAGATTTGTGGGCAAGGTATTCCTTGGACTGATTAAGTTGGTAGGTAACATTCCGTCGAGCTTTGAAAATCGTGAAACAAAACGTTCATGTGGTGACCAAGTATATGCGTTTGTGATTTATATGAAATAGATTACAGGATGGGAAATACGTTTGATAAAATAGTACGTTTTGAAATTCGTCTAAGTAAGAATTTTGACAATATGATAAAAGATTTAGGTATACAATTTAAACATGTGGTTTGTGTAATAAAGTCTCAAAGAAGGAGGGTTGGTAACGATCACCGAGGTATGGGAATCACCCCTAATCCGTTGGTGAGGTCGTTTTAAGGAAGGAAGGAAACGGAGTTTGATCGTCTAGGTAAGGAATTCACTCCTATCTCGACGACGGTCTCCATTTCGGACTTTTCGAGAAATATAAGTCTAGTTGATGACGTTTTGAAATCATGTATGCAAATAATGTATAATTGTATGAAAAGGTTTAATATGAATTGCGTAAAAACCTTATAATAAATTGGAAATTTGAAAGGAATGGTAAAAGTCATGTATAAATTGAAATGGTATAAAAGAGAGTCTCATAAAACATTAGACTGTTTCGGGTAGAGAAACGTCGACTATTCCAAAGTGAATCGAAGATCCTTTCGAATTAGAGAAACGTGCTTTGGCCTATAGGTAAAAACGCTCTCGTCGAGAAGCGATTAATGACATTTTACCCTTCCAGTCATTACACGTCTCTAATCGATTGGAAAATCGAAACTTTGGCGAGATTGAAAATCGAGGAATGGGACTTAATCGACAAGGTGCGGGTTTCACCCCTAACTCGACGATTCCGTACCCTAAGTGTGGTTGGTACTTGACGGGTCAAACTTAATTTCAACACTTGACGAGAGTCCACTAGAGTTTGAATAGGAGTTTCCCATCAAGGTGTGGATGTCACTCCTAACTTGATGGTGTAACTTCGTGAAAAAAATAAATAAATAAATAAATAAAGAATTGGATGAATGAGAGTCGTTCACCAAATTGGGGATATCACACCTATTTTGGAGAAGTCGTCTCACTTGTGTAATACGAGTGTTTTCGAGTTTAGTATAATCGAGTAAAATGCATTAGGAAAGGCGTATGATTGAAATAATGTAACGAGTATGAACACGTAAAGCATTTCATGAATTTAACACATAAGAGACGTTTCAAGAAATTAGCATGCGAACCACGTATGGTCGAATGTGGTGCTAAACAATAGACTAGGTCGAAAGCATGACAATTCTACCTAATTCCCTATAGTTATGGCTCTGATATCAATCTCTCACACCCCAACCGATGGGGAAACATCTGGATGAGACGAAAACGAGATTGCTCATTGCTCAAAACGCTAATAAATGACAATATTTAACTAAATCCAAATTTCATTTCACAACATTGTCAAATACAACATGAACAATACAATAAGTTCATAAAACATAACAAAATTTGGTACAACATTTATAAATTTAACGTCTAAAATGTGTGTATCTAAGTCCTTGCTATTTTGATTTCATAGCATCATCTCCTTCAACCTGTAACATGTTTTAAAATAAAGTCAATGCAAAAGCAAAGGCGAGTACACAAGTTTAAGCATAGCATACGTATACGAATAAAGTTTTAACAATCCTCATGGCAACTAAATCTATACACGAGCAATATCAAGGCATGCAATACTAATAATCAAACCCTTAACGCAATCACGATATTTTAACATGACCTCACGAAGTTTAACATGACCTACATACACGATGGAGGTGGATGCGTGAATTCCTATAGCGCTAAGCATGTCAAACGAATGCTAAAAATAGTTAATGACTAAAGCATAGCATAACGAATATCCAAGACAAGCATTAAGTATAAGATTTAAGTATTCATGTGTATAAGATTGTTTGTGCGTTTCATAAAGTTTAAGTGTTCATGATTTTTTGTATATGTAAAACATGTTACACCCAAAAGTGTTATAAACAAAAGTGGGCCGAGTGTACTCACAATATTGCATATGCTTTCCGATTGGTGATTCCGTGAAGGTTTGAGGTTGGAGTTTCAAAGCTTCTTTTAAAACACTTAATGTTTTCTTTTAGAACTCTTAGAACTCTCTTCCTTGCTTGGAAGATTTGAGAGAAGTATAGAAGTTGAGAGAAGAATGGGTGGAACACTTAGTGTCCTTTTAGAATTTTTGATTTAGAGAGATTAGAGAATTAGAGAGATGGAGAGAAGAATGGTGTGAAGAAATGAAATGGGTTGTATTTATAGGTGAGAATGTGAAATGGTAATATGATTAAGAGTGAGAGTATGAGAGGTGATTGTGGAGAAAGAGTGGAAATGGTGAAATATGATTGGTTAAAGAAGGTGGAAGAGGATTGAGAAGGTGATTGGTGGAGAAAGGAGGTGGAAATGGGTGAAATATGATTGGTTAAAGAAGGTGAAAGGGGATTGATGAGGTGGAAATATGATTGGTATATTTTTGGTATTTCTTGAGTATATATTATGTAATTGAGTATATAAAAAGTATAAAAGTATAATTTAAGTATTGAGGATGTGCGTATAAGTATTTATACGTATAAAAGTGTCAGTTTGCGTATAAATACGTATTTTAAATGATCGGTTGTGTGAATAAAATAAAAAAATATAAAATATGAATTTTATTATGATTAACGCCTCGAATTGTGATATTGAAATTAAAATACGAATGTAAGGTTTCTAAAATTAGAATACGAATACAAACATTTTTTTAAAAATAGAAATACGAAGATACGAGGCGTTACAAGAACACATACAACTCCTAATGGATATTGCACATATTACTAATGATAGACTACTCTAAATTCAAAAATTCTTGATCTGGCAAAAAAAAATCACCATAATAGTAGTAATCAGTAGTAGATTTAGAAAATCTTTATAGGGGTAACGTTTTATAAAATAGGGGTAACGAAATCGAAAAAACGTTAAATTTTTCCAAAATTTACACTACCGCCGGAGCGTTAAAGGGTAACAGAGACTACCCCTTCCCCTAAAGTAGATCCGCCCCTAATAGTAACCTTTTAAACCCAATAATAACTATAGTATAAATAATTAAAAAAGGATTTACCTTATTTAAAATACCATAAACAAAAAACTGCAAATTACACACTCCCTCAACCTCCAAGATCTAACCCCAAGATTTCATCAAGAGATCTATCCATGTGTTCATCACTTGATTAACAAATAACACAAGTATTGGGGTTTTCTTCCTGCACAGCTTTAGCATAGTATGGTGTGACACTGGATGGATGATTATACTGATAATATGCTTGCTGCTGCTGCTGTTGATAATATTGCAGGGTGCCTGCTGATAGGCAAGATATGCTTTCAAAGCCTCTGCTCTCTTCTTTTCCTCTTCTTTCTTCTTTTCCTCTGCTTTCTTTTTTCCTCTTCTTCTTTCTTCTTCTTGTCATCAGCAGCAGCATCTTTCTTCTCTGGCTCCTTTGCTGGACCAACTGACACAATCTCTGTACGACAAATCTTTCTAAGTTTTGACACAATTGTCACTGGGTCTACATCCCCTGTAACTGTCAGTTTCTTGTCTTTCGTGTCCATTGATATTGAATCCACACCTGTAATAACCAATTCACATCAAGTTTTGTTCTTTTTACTTATTTGGATCTGGGTTTGGTTTATTCTTGAAAAATATCATGACCCACAAGAAAAAAAAGGGTTGAATCCACCCTTGTTTTGATAAAATTGAATTAAAGTTTAGGTCTTTTGGCTAATCAGGATCTGGGTTTGGTTCAACTTTGAAGAAAAAAGATTGAAAAAAGATTTAATCCACCCTTGTTTTGATCAAATTACATTAAAGTTTTGATCTTTGTGATAATCTGGATCTGGGTTTGGTTCAATTTTGAAAAATATTATGACCCAGATGAAAAAAGATTGAAAAAAGTTTGATTTTTCAGTACCTGTGAGGCTGGAGACCTTTTGCATGGCCTTTTGCTTGACTTTGTCATCCAAGAAATCCAATTTCAACACAACTTTCTGCAATAAATTAAAAAAAAGATTAAAAAGGGAACAAAATTTAACAAAACCCAGATAATATTTCACATATAAACTCAATTTTGTGAAATTTGTTGATGAAATCATAAGAATAGAGTTATAGAGTGACATAAACCGATAAACATACCTTCATGTTCTTTTTTTGTGTGTAGAAAGTGAAGAGATGTGTGTGAGTATCAAAGGGTTTTGTTTTAAGTTTTAAACTTAAAAACAGAACAAAACTATGTGTAACAAAGCTTGGTGAATTTGTGGTATATAAAGAGTTAAAACTGCGTGAGGTTGGCTGAGTCCACGAGTCAACTTTTAATAACCTTTTTTAGTCAAGAGTGGTGCGGGGTAGGGGGTAGGGGTGGGTGGGGGGGGGGGCGGTCCTCAAGTTTGAAATAACGCCGGAGGAGAAGGACAGCCGAAGGTGTTGACGACGTTAAGTGTTGGATTGTCATATGGAAGCTTCGTGGGTGGAACCAACGACAATTATTGTGTTTCGGCTTTTGTGATTTGTTTGGGCCAATAGACGTTTGGGCCAGTGGTTGCTGATAGGCGTTCAGTCCATTTTGGGCAATATTTAACTTTTAGTGATAATAAATCGAATTTAAAATCAATAAAAAATATATATACCACGTAAACAGTTATAAGATAGTGATAATGTAATGTAATGTATCTAAAGAAGTCATTGTCTACCAAAATAAGAAACAAACCAAAAAGTGTTATTATGTGTCAAATCTCATATTCACTTTACTATTCGGTTGTGAAGACTAGTTTGTTGGTAGAACCGTTTTAACCACTATGGTATGGAGACTTTGAGATCGTTGTGTGAGAAAACATTACATTTAAATAACTTGGAAATTGGAAATAAAAAAACATAACACATAAATAAAACGATAACATTAAAATAAAACAAACGTAAACTTAGGAGTACTGCACCAAGTCCCCCAATCCGGTCTTGCATAATCCTCCAAACCGCAACGTGATCAAACGGCCTTACGTATGTGCTTCGAACTTAGTGTGTGCCTCGGCAAGCGCTTCGTCCTCGGCTACACCCTCCTTGCGGTTCAACACAGTGGCGTAGCAACCTCTCAAAATGTGTACACTTTATACGTAGATGCATAAACCTTCCTAAATTCATTCTCATCCATGAAAATTTTCACCTACATGTTCGTAGAATGTGGTTCTAGTCCTGCTCCAACATTGAGGTGAATCAGAAAAGAATCTTAAATCGACCGTATCCACCCAACTTGTGACTAATGTGATATCCTTGGCATCGGTCCAACGTGCCATTGGAAATATAGAGATTGAGAGTATAAAATGGTTGAGAGTATGGAGAGATTTGGGTGAAATTAAGTAAGAGATAGAGAGAGTGTGTTGTGTGTATATATATAGAGAGAGAGAGTAGATATTAATTTGAAATATATTTTTTAAAAGTTACCGTTAATCAACGGTCAACACAAGGGCCCACCATCTTTCTCCCGTTGTTGGTCGCTATTATAGTGGCGAAGGCAAAATAGCAACCCCCATAGCGTTGGCGGTATGTGGGACAATGACTGAGGTGACTAGCGTATAATCTAATGAATAAAAGTTATCTTCCAAGTGATGTGTAGAAACCCTTATTGTTTATTTCTTTTAGCATTGCTACTAAAAACCTAAAACTTACTTGAAATACATGTTGCAATGTTTTGTGGAATTTTCATCAATGTAAACTAACCTAAAAATACATGTGTATTTCTTTTAGCATTGCTACTAAAAACCTTAAAACTTACTTGAAATACATGTTAAAATAGGTTAGTTTACATTGATGAAAATTTCACAAAACATTGCAACATCTATAAAACGTTACAATCACTAAAAACTCTTTATTATGTGGACTGCGCCACAAAATCAATAAAACAAACGTGAACTTAGGACGTGCTGCACCAAGTCCTCCAATTCAGTTTTGCATAATCCTCCAAACCGCAACGTGATCAAACAGCCTTACGTACTGTGCTTTGAGCTTAGTGCGTGCCTCGGCAAGCGCTTCTCCTCGGCTACACCCTCCTTGTGGTTCAACGCAGTGACGTAACACCTCTCAAAATGTGTACACTTTATGCGTGATGCATAAACCTTCCTAAATTCATTCTCTTCCATGAAAGTTCTCACCTACACGTTCGTAGAATGTGGTCCTAATCCTGCTCCAACATTGAGGCGAATCAGAAAAGAATCCTAAATCGACCTTATCCACCCAACTTGTGACTAATGTGATATCCTTGGCCTCGGTCCAACGACGTGCCATTGGAAATATAGAGATTGAGAGTATAAAACGGTTGAGAGTATGGAGAGGTTTGGGTGAAATTAAGTAAGAGAGAGAGAAAGAGAGTGTGTGTACATATATAGAGAGTAGATATTAATTTGAAATATTTTTTTAAAAAAGTTTCCTTAATCAACGGTCAAACACAAGGCCCACCATCTTTCCCCGTTGTTGGTCGCTATTGTAGTAGCGAAGGCAAAATAGCACCCCCAATAGCGTTGACGGTATGTGAGCCAATGACTGAGGTGGCTACCATATAATCTAATGCAATAAAAGTTATCTTCCAAGTAATGTGTTGAAACCCTTATTGTTTATTCCTTTTAGCATTGCTACTAAAAGCCTTAAAACTTATATGAAATACATGTTAAAATAGGTTGTACATGATGAAAATTTCCACAAAACATTGAACATCTATAGAACGCACAATCACTAAAAACTCTTTATCATGTGGATTGCGCCACAAAATCAATTGTCAAATAGCATAAGACTCACCATGCCCTAACAAAAGACTTACTCTATGCAAACTGTGATTTAACTAAAAAAAATTTGCATGATATTACGAGAAACATGTATATTATAAAATAAAATAGTTTATTTTAATTGTATTAGGTTTAACTACAAAAAAAATGTCTGTGTAACTAAAATATAAAATTGTTACCAACCTATATATCATATTAAATAATTAGATTATTTTAAAAAAAATGCTAAATTTTAATTTTAAATAACATAATTAAGAAACGAAATATGAAATCGTTAAGACACGTTTAACTATAAACATGAGTAGCATTAAATAATTATATATATTATTTATTAATTTTCTAATATTTTTAAATAATATATCTAGGAGATTTTCCTAAAATATGAATTAACTAACGTGATGTATCAAGATAAAATATAAAATATTAGGTTGATAGTGAGGTGGTAGAAGGGGAAGGGCGGATAATATTTAAATAATATATTTATTAAAATATTATCTAAATTAATGAACACTGTTTAACAAACTCGAGAGGTGTATGTGACACACTTCTAATGTGGTAATATGGTAGGGTAGGTCTATTGTTATTGAGGTTGTGCTATGTCTGTGTATAGACTTTTGCTGTCGTCATAAGTTTCTCTCAGCTTTTTGGGAGGCCGGTAGTTCCCGACAAAACTTTAATCATCTCGTCGGAGCGGACAACGTACTTGAAACTGTGCACGAATCATGTCTTCGTGCACATCCCCTATCTCCAATACCTCTTTATTGTAGCGGGTGATGAAGCCTTAAAGACTTTCGTCATCATGCCGCCAGATGTTCATTACGTCAGAGGAATCTCTGACGTAACGTCGTTGCTGGCTGAAGTGTGTCAGAAACTTGTCTTTGAGGTCGTTCCATTACGTGAGCTTGCCCGTGGGCAAGTTATCAAACCATAGGCGCGCAACACCTGTAAGGGTTTGGACGAACAAGTGACACCACATGGGCAGCGTCCGCCTCCGATTAGTCCTGCGCCGGTGAACAAGCGCAGATGATCATCTGGGTCTATCAACCCATTGTACTCTCCCACGCTGGAGGGAAGTTTCGCGTGCTCCAGTGGTGCGAGCGCGATCTGTCACACCCCGACCCGCAGCGGAAAAGGTGATCGGGGCATAATTGGGTTATCATCAAAGCTCATGACATTTATTATATGTTTCATATTCATTAATACAATTTAATGGAAATAAATTATACAACATCTTCTAACTATCAGTCTAAGCTTCTTGGTTCTCTTCTAAGGCATATCCTATGTTTTCCTTGCTTCAACCTGTCCACCTGTATCATGTGTAAAAAGGTTTTTTTTGGATCAACATAATGTTGGCGAGTGAATCCTATGAAAAAACATTTGAACGAGTTTATCCAATTGATTATAAATAATGTGCATACCTCATATGAGTAAATGTAGATGTAAATTTATTCACACAACACATAATATTGATTATTGAACATACAAACACCAAATGATAGTTTTGAGGCACGCGTTGTTCTCGTCTCACACGAGGAACTGATGGGCCTAATAAATGAGTTTTGAGGCGCGCGTTGTTCTTACGAACTGATGGGCCTAATGTATGAGTTTTGAGGCACGCGTTGTTCTCGTCTCACACGAGGAACTGATGGGCCTAATAAATGAGTTTTGAGGCACGCGCTGTTCTTACGAACTGATGGGCCTAAATAATTTGTATACAACTTTGACAATATGAAATACATCACAACCAAACAATAGTTACATTCTAATTTAGTTCATATAATGGTATAGCACGAATTTGCATAAGAGAATTAGTTTAAGCGACACATGATACACCCCAAAACATGAATAAAAAGGGGAGTTTGTAAGAATTCACTCACATTGGGTGCGTTCGGTTGATGACGTTGGATGTACGCGAAATGGTGTTAACCACGAGTGAAATTAACCTAGATAAATCGCATTACGGTTCGGTAAGTAAACGGGTTTTATGAATCTATTTTAGTAGGATTGTTGGGTGTATTTTTGTGAGTTTGAGGCTATTTTCTAACCTTAAAAATGTTATTTTTAAGTATTTTTAATTAAAATAATTAGATAAAAATAATAAAAAAAAATATTTTATTTTTGCTACAGTTGACTTTGACCCGTTGACTTTGACTATCGTTGACCGGTTTATAGCATATTGTTGTGCGCCGGGTGAGGCTCGAACCCGAGACCTCCCGTACGCGTGCACGCAGCTCTACCAACTGAGCTACGTGTCTAACCCGTTATATATCCGATTTTAATTATATATATATTAATTAGATTTAACAGAAATCAATTTATTTTAAAAACAGATTAAGACTCGAGAACCGGTGCGCTCCACAGGTCTCGAACCCGGGACCTGTGGGTTAGCGGACACACACTCCACCGCTGGACTGTGTGTCACACTTGGTTATAACTCGGTTATCAATATACTTAACATATACTCAAGGCGACTCCGGTTCAGTTTGCTAAAAATAGGATTTTTATCAAGGCGGCGTGTGTGAACCGGAATCGAACTCGTGACCATAGCTTTAAAAGTGCACACAGTCCACCGCTGGACTGTGTGTCTAACCCGGTAATTATCTTGATTTAAAATATACTTAACCATTACTGAACTTCGTCTTCTTCACCGGTTTTAACCGGAAGTGACGACAGACTGGCTCGAAAAGTTAATTCATGTTCTTTTAGTGTTTAACGATCAATTACAGACGAGATAAAAGTAAAAAGAGAAGGAAATAGGCGTGAGATGTACCGACTGGTTTTACTCTGTTTTCCGGCAGAACTCCGGCGACAGAAACCTTTTTCCGGCGACAAGTTTCTTGCAGAAGGGAGTCTTCCGAAAGGTTACAAAGGTTGTGGGTGTCTTCGGTGAAAGTTTAGTGGGTTCAGTAACCTCGGAGATTACTGATACGGTTTTCCGGCGAGTGTAATAAAAATTTCCGGCGAGTGATTCTTGTGTTTCCGGCGACTAGCGTTAAAACAGAGAGCGAGAGATGAGAGTATGGTTTAGAGGTGTGAGAGTGATGAGATGAGTTGTGCGGTTTAAACACCTTGTGGACGTCGGTTATTTATAGGTGTTTTCCGAACCGAATCGAGTCGGTTCCAAAGGTAGGTTCATGATTGGCGTAAACACGGAAAGGAAATCACAATTACGCGTCCCGGTCAATCAAGATTCGTGAAAAAGGAAAGAGTTACAGGCTGTTTACGCGTGAAGTTCTTTTGGGCGGCAATTCACTGAATTTGACTTCCTAACTTGAATATTTGAATTAATTGATTCTCTTCATTAACAGAAAATCAAAGTGGCGGAGTGGTTTACGGTGTGTGAGTTAAGCGTTGGTTTGACCCGGTACAGACCCGAGTTCGAACCCCGGCATGAGTAAATCATTTTTATTTTGTTATTTTTGATAGATTTTCAAAAACTAAATACATATTCCCGCATAATAATTGATTACGGATCGTTTAAAATTATTTTGGGCATTTAATTCGCAACCAAAAATTTGACTGACTGTTCGGTTGATAAACGGAGCGGGTTTGGTAAATCCGTTTTTTTTGACGGATGTTACAGTATCCCCTGCTTTTAGAAATTTCGTCCCGAAATTTAAACAGGGATATAATTGACTAAAAGAATGATGGTGTTTAGTTTTGACTGTTACATACTTAGAAGAAATAAGGGTTTAAGTTTTTGTTTGAGGCGGTAACGTTCCTTGTAAAGGTTAAGTATCCTAATACAGGAATCGCTTTTTGTTGCCTACTGTATAAGTATTGTTAAGCAGGAATGATTCGCTAAAATGATAACATGCATAAGAGTTTGAATATGCTTAGGGTTATTTCCTAAGGCAGAAATTCTACACAAATAAACACAACAACTAACAATTGTATCCACATTCTGATAGCGTATATGTTTGAATGATGATGGTTCCTCTCTCATTTGTTATGATGGAGAGGTTAGTCTATATAGAAATGGATCACAATCCAGTTTCTTTAAATAGTGAGATGATATAAAGGTAACACAATTTCAACCAAGGCAATAGTAAATCCTACATGGAACTTCTCATAACCGCCTGATAATGCCTCTGATCCTTTGACAAGAATACTTATATATAGGAAGTACCAGCGGCGTATCCACCGTATTCTTGTCAAATTCTCATTGGCTTCATCCGCCAGTTATGATTAGTTCTATGCGACTCTACAACAAACACCACAACCACAAGATACTGATAATGAAAATGTATGTGCGTTCAAGGCTCAATCAAACGGAGCCGAACGTATTGCATGAACTGGAAATGTAAATTGATCTGTGAGCTCAAGGCTCAATCAAACGGAGCCGAGCGTATTGAAATGTAAAATGAAATGAAATGTATTGCATGTGAGACACAACTCAACTTCTGAGATATGTCGTGAAGTATGATGATATGAATATTAAATCAATGAGTATAAAACCAACTGAACTAGTAATTTGCATTAAAATTCTTGGATAAAATTCCAATTGAGATACGTGAAAATTGAGATAAAAACATAAAAACTAAGTGATTAGAGTTGAATCTTGATTCTTGGTGAGAGAAGGCTAGTTAAGTGGTTGGTTTGGACCGTTAACATCTTCAACAGGATTGGCGTTGATGTTATAAACTCTTCCTCTTGCTGGCGGTGGAGCTGGATTTGCTTGGTTTGCTTGGTTAACTGGGTTTGCTTGAGCTTGGGCATTTATGATGTTAACCAAACGAGGGCACGTGTTTCTAAAATGGGTAGGGTCGCCACAATTGAAACAAGCTCGAACATATGGGTACATGGGGTATTGAGGTTGTTGATATGTTTGGATCATGGGTTGAGTAGGGGTTGAGGTTTGGTTTTGAGGGGTGCGGCAAACGTTGCTCAAATGACCGTAGCGTCCACAATTCGCACATAGTCGACAGGGTAAGGTAGATGGATGGTGATAGAAACAGGTGTTGCATTGAGGGTGAGGTCCAATGTAAGGTTTCTTGTTTGGGTAAGTTGAGTTGGGTGCTACTTGAGCGTTTGGGATAGTTTGAGGAGGTACAACTTGTGAAGCTGGTTGGTTACGTTGGGTGACAGCGAAGATTTGCCCATCACGTTTTCTCTTAGAAATAGGTGGTGCAAAGGATTCGGTTCGGGTGTGGTTTGAGGTTTCGGTTGATGCTTTATCCTTCTTCTTCTCCTCCTTGAAGTCTTTGTTTCGGATTCGGTTCTCAGTGAGCGCGGTTGCTAGCTCCATTGCTGCTTCCAAAGTTGCAGGCGAGGTACTTATTATAGAGTCTTGAATCTTTGATGGAAGACCACGAATGTAGTGCTCGATCAAACGGTAGAGGGGAGTAAACAAGTTGGGAACCATTTGATTTAACTCAAGGAATCTCTTGTTGTATGTGGTGTGGTCGCCTTCCTTTTGTTTCAAAGCATGGAACTCATCCTCCAATTTCTTGATTTCACTTCTTGGGCAAAACCGTCTTGTCATGATTCCCTTCAATTCTTCCCAAGTCAAGGTCATAGTTTCTTCAACACCTCGTTTGGTCTTTTCTGTATTCCACCATGTGAGTGCCGTTCCAAGTAAGCGACCGGTAGCATAACGCACTTTGCGATCATCGGGGCAATCGCAATTTAGAAAAGTGTTCTCCATTTCTTCGAACCAATGGAGGAGAGCGGTGACACCTTCAGTACCTTCGTATTTTGGAGGATCGCAGGATTTGAAATGTTTGTAGGTGCATTTAGTGACTGAAGGATTGATAGTGTTTTGATCTTCTTGTTGGGTTGGGTTAACGGAATTAGCGGTAAGGGCTTGTTGAACTTGAACTACGATGTTGGGTATTACGGTCGCCATTTGCTGAGCGATTTGGGTAGCCATGCGTTCACGGGCTTTTCCTGCTCTCATTTTCCTACGAGCGAGACTAGAAGACATCTACAAGGAATACATGTCAAGAGTATGAGTTGAATGCCTTTGGGATCGTGGGTCGTGTTTGGGATTGAACGTTCATAAAATAATTATAGAAAAATAACTCTACTACATCCATAGGATGTCTTGGGCTTTGCTTGCTGTTAGGCCCGTCATGCCGCCATACTTTACCTGTGTAATCATGTGGGCCCCCATGAATACCGGTTTTTCATATGGTTCGCACGGTTTCTGCCTGATTGCGTACACAAAACCCGGAGAAAATCGAGAAATATGTATACACGTGTGATATTCGGAATGTGTCCAGGTGTAGACACGGTGACATCTCAAAGGGAGGTTAGTTCGAACGACGTTTGGTGTGGCATGCTTTGGCCTAATAGGTCCGTCGTACTCTCATCGTTAGTCCCCAGGTAGGCAAACTGGTCCGTTATTTTGGATTTATACGAATGCCAACCTAGACAGGACGTTCCGACTACCGGTACTTGTACCCTTCCAGTTACTACATGCCCGTCGCAGAACTTACTTTGATGAGATTTGAAAATTGCATAAAATCTTTGGATACTGAGAGTATGAAAATAAATTGAATACATGAACATCGATATATGTATATATGTATAATGAATGAGCATGTATGTTTGACTGAAATGTAAACAAATATGAAACAAATAAATATCACAAGTTTGTATGTAACCACCTAATCAATTAAAATTTAGGCAGACTATAGTATAGGTTCTAAGGGTCTAATAACCTATCCTATATCCCTATAGTCATGGCTCTGATACCAATCTGTCACACCCCGACCCGCAGCGGAAAAGGTGATCGGGGCATAATTGGGTTATCATCAAAGCTCATGACATTTATTATATGTTTCATATTCATTAATACAATTTAATGGAAATAAATTATACAACATCTTCTAACTATCAGTCTAAGCTTCTTGGTTCTCTTCTAAGGCATATCCTATGTTTTCCTTGCTTCAACCTGTCCACCTGTATCATGTGTAAAAAGGTTTTTTTTGGATCAACATAATGTTGGCGAGTGAATCCTATGAAAAAACATTTGAACGAGTTTATCCAATTGATTATAAATAATGTGCATACCTCATATGAGTAAATGTAGATGTAAATTTATTCACACAACACATAATATTGATTATTGAACATACAAACACCAAATGATAGTTTTGAGGCACGCGTTGTTCTCGTCTCACACGAGGAACTGATGGGCCTAATAAATGAGTTTTGAGGCGCGCGTTGTTCTTACGAACTGATGGGCCTAATGTATGAGTTTTGAGGCACGCGTTGTTCTCGTCTCACACGAGGAACTGATGGGCCTAATAAATGAGTTTTGAGGCACGCGCTGTTCTTACGAACTGATGGGCCTAAATAATTTGTATACAACTTTGACAATATGAAATACATCACAACCAAACAATAGTTACATTCTAATTTAGTTCATATAATGGTATAGCACGAATTTGCATAAGAGAATTAGTTTAAGCGACACATGATACACCCAAAACATGAATAAAAAGGGGAGTTTGTAAGAATTCACTCACATTGGGTGCGTTCGGTTGATGACGTTGGATGTACGCGAAATGGTGTTAACCACGAGTGAAATTAACCTAGATAAATCGCATTACGGTTCGGTAAGTAAACGGGTTTTATGAATCTATTTTAGTAGGATTGTTGGGTGTATTTTTGTGAGTTTGAGGCTATTTTCTAACCTTAAAAATGTTATTTTTAAGTATTTTTAATTAAAATAATTAGATAAAAATAATAAAAAAAAATATTTTATTTTTGCTACAGTTGACTTTGACCCGTTGACTTTGACTATCGTTGACCGGTTTATAGCATATTGTTGTGCGCCGGGTGAGGCTCGAACCCGAGACCTCCCGTACGCGTGCACGCAGCTCTACCAACTGAGCTACGTGTCTAACCCGTTATATATCCGATTTTAATTATATATATATATTAATTAGATTTAACAGAAATCAATTTATTTTAAAAACAGATTAAGACTCGAGAACCGGTGCGCTCCACAGGTCTCGAACCCGGGACCTGTGGGTTAGCGGACACACACTCCACCGCTGGACTGTGTGTCACACTTGGTTATAACTCGGTTATCAATATACTTAACATATACTCAAGGCGACTCCGGTTCAGTTTGCTAAAAATAGGATTTTTATCAAGGCGGCGTGTGTGAACCGGAATCGAACTCGTGACCATAGCTTTAAAAGTGCACACAGTCCACCGCTGGACTGTGTGTCTAACCCGGTAATTATCTTGATTTAAAATATACTTAACCATTACTGAACTTCGTCTTCTTCACCGGTTTTAACCGGAAGTGACGACAGACTGGCTCGAAAAGTTAATTCATGTTCTTTTAGTGTTTAACGATCAATTACAGACGAGATAAAAGTAAAAAGAGAAGGAAATAGGCGTGAGATGTACCGACTGGTTTTACTCTGTTTTCCGGCAGAACTCCGGCGACAGAAACCTTTTTCCGGCGACAAGTTTCTTGCAGAAGGGAGTCTTCCGAAAGGTTACAAAGGTTGTGGGTGTCTTCGGTGAAAGTTTAGTGGGTTCAGTAACCTCGGAGATTACTGATACGGTTTTCCGGCGAGTGTAATAAAAATTTCCGGCGAGTGATTCTTGTGTTTCCGGCGACTAGCGTTAAAACAGAGAGCGAGAGATGAGAGTATGGTTTAGAGGTGTGAGAGTGATGAGATGAGTTGTGCGGTTTAAACACCTTGTGGACGTCGGTTTATTATAGGTGTTTTCCGAACCGAATCGAGTCGGTTCCAAAGGTAGGTTCATGATTGGCGTAAACACGGAAAGGAAATCACAATTACGCGTCCCGGTCAATCAAGATTCGTGAAAAAGGAAAGAGTTACAGGCTGTTTACGCGTGAAGTTCTTTTGGGCGGCAATTCACTGAATTTGACTTCCTAACTTGAATATTTGAATTAATTGATTCTCTTCATTAACAGAAAATCAAAGTGGCGGAGTGGTTTACGGTGTGTGAGTTAAGCGTTGGTTTGACCCGGTACAGACCCGAGTTCGAACCCCGGCATGAGTAAATCATTTTTATTTTGTTATTTTTGATAGATTTTCAAAAACTAAATACATATTCCCGCATAATAATTGATTACGGATCGTTTAAAATTATTTTGGGCATTTAATTCGCAACCAAAAATTTGACTGACTGTTCGGTTGATAAACGGAGCGGGTTTGGTAAATCCGTTTTTTTTGACGGATGTTACACGATCTATTTGATAAATTTTGAGTGTTCGGCTGCTCCAGCCGGCCTGTAGATCAGGTTATAATTGTACTCCGCCTCTGGGTTGTAAACAACCCGTGGCGCAGACTTATAAGCAGCATGAGCTTTGGGTAGTCGGTGAAACACACTGGCGCTATCACCCTAGCCATAAGTTCGGTCCTCCTCACACTGGGTGTCCCACCCCTCTACAAGACGCGGGTTCAACCGTGAGTGGATAAACGCTCGCCTATGAGTATGAGACTCATGTTTAGGAAGCGACTGAGAGTACTCCATCTCTCTTGTACGGAGTTGTGATGGAACGCTCGCTCCAGCCGGCGAGTCGTAGTTGAGAACTCGAGGTGTAGGCAAAGCATGCACGTAAGTAGTTGGCTGCACCGTTGCAGCGAGCGTGTCGGTTTGCACGCAGAGTTGCGCGTAAACAGCATTCAGAGCCGTTTGAGACTTGATGTACCAAGACATCGGAGTTTCACCCAGAGGTAAAACCGAAGTGATTGGTACGCAAGGAGTCTCCATTTGGATTTCGGGGGTTATCGGGACGTTCATACGACCGGAGTCGTGATGAGTACAACGTTCCCGGAAGAAACTTCTTCCACTTGTCCATCGAGTTTAGAGGCATGAACTGGGTTCTTGTCTTCAGCTCGAGGAACTCGTGGTGTGTTTGATGGTAAATCAGCCATTTGTACGTGAGGTTTGAGAAAAAACAAAACGAGAAAACGGATGTGAGAGTGAGTAAAAAGCGAATGGCGCCAATGAAGAAAAAACTGGTCTGAACCGAGAAATATTCGGAGATATCTTAGTTACAGCCTAGTTTTTCTACATAAAAGGTTGTTCCTCGTTCGCTCTTCTAGGTGATCTCACTTCGAGTTAATCTACAAAACTAGCAACGTCGTTAGCCTCGTCACGGAAAAAGGGGAGGGTTTTCTCCGTGACCACACTCCGGTGTGAGAATAAGTAATTTTTATTGCAAGGTAATAGCAATTAGTAAGTGAGTTGGTAATCATCTCTTTTACCTTGTGGTTCGATACTCATTTTATAGCCAAAGATAAGTGGGTTTAGGAGATGGGCTGATGAGCCTTGGGCCCGGCCCAGACGACTAGGGATATCCGTTCTGTCCCTCTGCATCGATCATTAAATGATATCTGTCAGAATGTGTGTTTTGTCGGATGTTGAATGGTACCACGTCTAATGGCAGTTGTCCCTGGTGTCAGAACTGTCATCAGCCGAAAGTGGAGAATGTGTGACAGTCACTGGCGTGAGTATGGTTGGTGCACAGTCTGGCCTCTGCATTACTGTATATGCGACGCAGTCTGACACAACCTGCCGAGCGACCATTGGGTCACAGCTCTGCCACTTTGTATCATCGTATATAGTCAACACATCTCTGCGCTTTTCCCATCCGCGTGGCTTTCAGTGCTTTCTGGCCAGCGCAGAGTTTAGGGGTTAAGTCCTTTTGTTCCCAAGACTATGAGTTGCTCTCATATTTGTCTTGTGCTTGTGCAAGGTTTTAAGACTTCGCGGCTGGAGGATTGTTTGATCCGCGCAAGGTCAAGAGGCCTGCGCTTCTAGGTTTAACTTGTCGTTGCGCCAAGTATGCAAGGTTCGTTGTGCAACCTGCTAGTGTTGGTCTAACTTGCCGTTGTGCTGAGTACGCAAGGCTCGTTGTGTGACCTGCATGTGTCGGTCTAACTTGTCATTGCACTGCTGGTTTCAAGAAAGGCGCTCATTACACATTGCGCGCGAGATTATTATTGTAATTGAGGATATGGTCCTTTGCGCAGGCGCAGGGTTTTTGGGACCATACCCCTCCAACTTCGAATAGTTAAACCCCCAACCTCTCTTATGGTGTATGGTGGTATGGGCATCCAATCAGATAATAGCGGATCTAAATGAAACATTTAATGGTATCTTAAAATGAAAAAAACAATGTATACTGTGACAAATTTAGAAAAAAAAAATCAACGTATACATTGGCGAAACTACAAAAAACCGGGATTTTTCTTTTATTTTTGATTTTTTGCACTTCGCTAAGAAAGTCGTGGGGTATCAGGACATCCCCTCAAACACCAGATCGACACTCGTAACCAACTATTACTAAAATAGTGAAGGAGTTTACGGTACTTTTTCTTCAACAACTTGAGTTAGAAAAAAAAAACTAGTTGAGTGAAGGGCAGATCTTTTAGGGAAAGGGGGATAGAACCCCACTCACATGAGAGTATGAGACCAAGAAGTTCATTTTTTAGAAAAATCTATGTGGCCCCTTACCATTTTAAAGCAAGCTTTCCATCAACAAGCAAAAGCTTACATATGAGCATCAATGGGTGTGCCTTTTGGTCAACAAAGCTTATCCACTATTTGTGAATTCTTGGACATAACTACAACTAAAATCTCCACTACCAACCCTTGCGTGAAGGCCAAAATTTTATTTTCCTGGTTTAAAATAATAAAAAAAAGATTGAAAGTATTTAAAATAGTTTAATTGAAATGCAAAAGCTACCACTTTTAATCCTGTATAAGGGTTTTTAATTCTTAACCTGTTTATAACATGACCTAAACCTGTTTAACATAAATATCTTAATCATGTCGTCTCTAACATGCTTAACATGACTAGACATGTTTTGTCAGCCCTACTCTGCATGAAACAACCGATTATGAATAGTGTTTCAAAATATGCCCTAAACATGAGAGGTTTCTTTTCATTTTCCAAAACACTTTTATCAATATTTGAAAAAAATCTCTTTTTACTTGACTAAGAAGATAAAAGTTTTTCAAATTATTCGCTTGCTTTCTTCTTTTTGTTTCTCAATTTATCTTTTTAACCTAGTAAGAATTTAACTTTTGAAGCTGTTTTTTGATTTCCCTTGGCAAGTCAAGATATTTTATTTTTGACTTGCAAGGATAATGTTTCAAAACATACCCTTTGATGCCATTGTGAAAAGAATTTCGTTTTTCCACAAAACTCTTTCATTTTCTCACTTGAAATTATCCAAAGATTCATTTTGCAGATCTTGAAACAAATCAAGTTGTTTTTTTTTTCACAAGATCTTTATCATGCCTATCTTTTTTATTTTCGACATCTTTCAAACTTGAATTTTGAGTAACTGATGAAATTCACCAACTAGTTGTCAAAACTTTTTACAAAACTTTGAGCCACCGAAACCTTTGTCACCAATTCACACACAACTAAGATAAGGGTGTGAATTTCTGACACGACCCAAAAATACGAGATGAACCTAATACGGAATTTGCGGTTTGGGTTTAGTTCAAACGGCTTCAGGTCAGTTTCAGGTTGAACCCGTGAACCCGTTTAACTAAACGGGTCAGGTTTGGGTCACCTCTGTCGGGTTGGCAGGTTAACCCACTTAACCTATTTATATTATATTATATTATATTATATTATTTTACACTATGTTTTATGTCATACGTTAAGTTGGATGTGTATTTTATCCACAATTATAACTTAAAAAGATAAATTGGCATAAGATTATATAATTTATATGTATCTGTATTATATACGATTGTGTTTTTAAGTAAATTTTGATTTTAATACATTAATTTGAGGGGGAAATCGGGTATAACGGGTCATGTTCGGGTCAACCGTGAATATTCGGGCCGTGTTCGGGCTCATATGTATGACATGATTTTTGGGTTCGGGTTCGTCTAAAATTTTCAAGTTTTGGTCAGGTTGAACCCACCAACCCGCAAACCCGACCCATTTAGCACCCCTAAACCAAGATCACATCCAAACGAATAACACTACATCACTTGCAATTGAGTCACACGGTATTTCACAATCCTAGCAAATAGAAACAAACGACCCACTTCGGATCTTTTAAAACCTGAATAGAACTATCGGTTCAATTATTATTTCTTTTGGCCCACATTGCAACTCTAACTTCTGGTCCGGATCGAACTTGTAATACATTTCTTGATACAAACCAATTTTCACAAGGCCCAATTAAACTCTTATGATACCTGGCCCAGCTCTGAATAAAAGAACTAGCCCACCAATCTAATTTCCAATTTGTAACGGCCCAAGTGTTTAGTTTTCTATTAGACTAAGGGGCTGTTTGACAACATCTGAATCATTAAGTACTGAATGAATAAGAGGTCTGAATGGGTAAGAGGCTCTGACCCATTGCTGAACTAGTAAAGTGCTGTTTGGTTGCACCTCTGAATGACTTTGTAAAATGTCATTTTTACCCCTCTAAATGACTTTGTGTTGAATGAAACATAGCTCTTTGTTTAGTACTCTGTACTGAATGATGAATAACTTAAAAATACAAAACATAATGGAAAATCCAAGTTACACGTAAATTCTTCAAAGTTCATGGAAACAAAATATAATCCAAATAGAATTTAATACTATACGTACAATTTTAATTTGAACCATTTGACCATAGTTGACTAGCAATCTGGTTACATAAGGCATTCACATACTCAATGCGTTGTGAACCCCATTCTATGTTTTGAACGAATTGCCCATCACTTTCTCCACCTTGTATTTCGGAAAACAAAGTGTTCTCGTTGTAGTCCGTAAATAATTGATAATGAATATTTCATTTCCTTATAAATTATGCATTGCGAAACAAGCAATCACTATGTCTCTTTGTATTGGAAAAGAAAAGGGAGTCATTTGCTTTAGGATTGGGAATCTTGCCTTCAAAACACCATATGAGCAATCAATAACATTTCTCAGTTGTGCGCGTGCATGATTGAATTTTTCTTCCTTTGTTAACGCACGTTGTCGTCGAAAATCGGCTAACCAATACCTCGTATTACAGTAGGGAGTCATAAAACCACGAGTATTGGTGTATGCAGCGTCGCAAATGTAATATTTATCTATAAACGTTATTATCAGAACTATGAAAAAAGCACATAATGTATTTAATAATCAATGTTAAAGAATAGTTAAAAACCCGTGGGGAGAAAGGAAAGTTAGAAGTCTGGTTAAATGCTATTTCTTTTAAAACTTGTGAATCATGTGTAATGCCCTCCCATCGGCCCATACGAACGTGAATATCATATCGAAATCACAAATTGCTAGTACATTTTGGAAACACTCACCTTTACCTCTTCCCCTATAACGAGTCTGTTGATCAGCAAGCACAATTGCATGTATAAGAGTTTAATCTAACGCGCCAATTGCTCCAGAAAATATTTGTTTTAGCTTTCTATGTCGTTGCTAGTCCCGTTGGTAATTACTTTCACGGTTTTGATACCCTTAGCCACTTCCTTGGTTATAATTCCTTTGGTAACCCCCTTGGTTACCACTTTGGCGGTTTTGGTAGACGATCCACCTTGGTTACCACCTTGATTTCCCGGTTGGAAATTCGGGTTCATTTGATTCGAGGTGTTACCATACCTAAAATTAGGATGGTCTCTCAAACCCGGGTGATAAGTGTTGGAGTTAAAGTCATATTGCTTCCGCTCTCCGTACACTTGATTCACCTCTTCGGTGGCTTGTGCCTAATTAACTTGGCACTCCTCGGTACGATGACCAATATCCCCACAATCTTCACACACCGCAAACTGCACCGCGCCCACATCCTTTTTCTTCACACGGGCCAACTCCGTTCTAAAGTAGCGATTCGATCCTTGGCACTCGAATCAAGGTAGGAAGAGATCGTTTTGGCTCGATCCGCCATAGCAACCGCTTTAAAATTTTTGCTCATTCTTTCTATAAACGCCCAATTGTCTTCCTCGTGGTTGTTCAACAATGTACCATTACTTTTCGATTGCAAGTATTTGTGATCTTTGGTGTCTAACCCCTATATGAATCACTTCAACAACTCCCACCTCGGAATTTGATGGTGAGGGCATTTCTGAACCAACTCCTTAAATCGAATAAGTGCCTCATGTAGCAACTCCCCAACAAGTGTCGAAATGACCGAATCTCATCTCGTTCATCGTCGGTTTTCGTTATCAAATAGTATTCGTCAAGTAATACTTGTTGCATTTCAGCTCAAGTGCGAATACCATTAGGCGGCAGAGTAAGGAACCACTGTTTTCGCTTTATCTTTCAATGAGAACGGAAAAGCCTTAGCTTCACTTCTTCTATCTTGAAATTATGGCCCCCAATTGTACCACATATATCGGAGAATTCCGCTAAATGAGTGTATGGTTCGTCGTTCGTCCTACCATTGAAGTGCGGTAGGATGTTAATGTAGTTGGGCTTGCACTCGAATGATCGCCTCCCTCGAGGTGTAGGCACGATAGGTGAGTCATTTTCGGTGACTACCGGTCTAAATCGCCCAAGGTTGTAAAAATCCTAACTGGTGATCAGAGTGTCGCGCCCCGGTCAAAGATAATATTTATATTCCCTAATTACCCTTAACAATGCGTTAGTGGTAGTAAGGGTTCAAACCAAGAAGAGTTGTGGTTTGCGCATAAACGTGATTGATTTTTAAGAATGTTATCACTTTTATGAAGCTTGCTAAGAAATAGATTAATTTGTTTGTTTGAAGAGGGTGTCGTAGTGTATCGACGATTTTTGGTTTCAATTACTAAACTATGAAAACTCGAGAGGTTGTGATTATACTAAAACTTGCTTAAAAGGTTTTTAAACAATAATGGAAAACAAGGTTCACACCCGGTTCAACAATTGTTCGGACCTAGGGCTACTACACGTTTTAATTTCGTTCAATCGAATTAGTTCATTAATGGTTTTAGAATCACAAGGCTTGGTGCCAATTGCTATCAACGTCATAGACAACGGACCACAATGCACTTAGTTACCTCGGACAAACAAATCCTATTGAAAGATAAGGCATAAATACGCATATTCATTTCACAAAGTCAAATTTCATAACTCACTCAACAATTCGTAAATTCAATACAAACGTAAGACAGTTATCAATGATTCAAATGTAATTCAATTTGTCACAAACCAAATCATAAACAAGTAGCAAACCCTAGAATCCTTACAAAAGTCTACACCGAGGTGAAACCTGCGAGAATTAGCCACTCATGGTAAACGGAACGTGATCAACGATTGATTGAAGCTTAAACTTGAACATCTGAAGCTTTGAAGTTGGAGATGGATGGTGATTAGGGTTTATGGTTGGTGATGATGATCGATGATGATGATTAGGGTTAGATTAATGATGACGAAGGATGATTGTGGATGATGGTGGTTGATTGGAATCGATTGGGATTAAGGTTGGTGGTGTTCTTGGCTCCAAGAGAGGTGTTATAGGTTCAAAATTGCGTAACTTCTTGCAAAATGGTCAAAACAAGTAATATACCCGTCCCCAACATTGAAAATCATGAAATTCGCATATGGTATCACGGGAGGCATCGCCGACGACCCCTGGTTAATCAGAAAACTCGCGACAACTTAAACTACTCCCTACGATGCAAACCAACCGACGAACATTTCTAGAGGGTGTTGCCGACGGCCTAGGAAGGCGTCGGCGATGGCCTCTCCATTTCTTGTTTTCTGATTTCTCCGTTTCGCATTCCCGGTAGACCCATTTTCCGTCTTGATGCTCCGTAAAACTTCCGAAATGCTCCTTAAACCTTGTTAACCTACAAAAACACAAATCACATCAAAGTAGGCAATTCGAAACCCAAGTTTTTGTAAAAACGCAAACTTAAATACGATTATGCATCGGTTTTCGACCACACATACTGGGTACCGATTAATCCTTGATTAATTTTCGATTAGCCGCCGATTAATCAAATTTATCTCGATTAATCCCCCTTAATTCCGATTAATACCGATCAATCGCTAGTCCCACCCCGACGTACGATCTACAACACTGATTATGAATAGTTAGAATCACTAATGAATATCTAGTTAGATACGAAATTAGGTTTTTGACGTTCTTGAATATGGTTGGGTAATTTGATCTAAATTAGGTTTTGGGAGAAAATTTAATTTAATCGAAACTAGTTTTGAAAGAATACCTAAATTCATATTAGGCTATGTTTGGATGAGCTTTTTTAACCTCCTTATGAGTTATTGACTTCTTGTAAAAGGAGTTTTTTTGAAATGGTGTTTGGATAATAAGGTGAAAATGAACTTTTTAGGCATTGAAAATGAGAAATGAAAAAGTCACTTGGTTGTGACTTTTCCAAAAAGAAGATAAGGAGGTTAAAAAGTTAACAAAGAGAAATGGAAAAACTCATTCAAACATGCCCTTAATGTGCCTAACGTGTTGGAAGTTACCTAGATGTCATTAAATACAATTTTGTGGGTTTTATATGCAATTGTGTTCAATTATGCATAAGTTGACTTTGGTCAACAACAAGAAGAAAATAAACTATAATTAGGGACATCCAGTAATAAAGGTAAGCATATTTGATTTAATAACCAAGCCAATCTTCATTTACTAAACCAACAGTAACACAGTTACAATGAACAGCTCAACAAGGTGATAGGCAGTAAATTGAACAAACATAGACTATTAATCTCAAAGAACACCATATAAACATTACGTCAAATAGAACTCCTACACAATGTACCCTGCTCTAAATGAGGGCACACTCGAAGAGTCTAAAATTGAACTTTTTTATCTAAGTCTCTAAGATTTCATTTTTGTTGTCATTTTCATCCAATTGACAATCTGGGTTAGAAATTTCTATTAACTTCTCCCTTTTTTGTCGTTTTTCTCATTTGATTAAAACATATTTTGACACAAAATGACAATTACACTCTTCATTTAAATGAAGAAAACGGCGAAACGACAAGAAGTTAACAGAAAATTCTAACCCAGTTTGACAACTGGAGGAAAACGACAACAAAAATGAAAACTCAGGGACCCAGATACAAAAGATTTATTTTTGGATTAAAGTGACAAAAATAACCTTAACTCATGAATCATTTTTACAATTTACTCTAGTAACACTCTAATAACACTTTATTCAAACAAAACATAAAGAAGCCCAAAACAAGCATTACAAAAAATGGGCTTCGACGGCCCATTTACACCACCAGTCTATATTAATCAAACGCCACCAATCCTAGGGTTTCATCTTCTTCTTCTTCCTGCTGCTGCTAACCCTAACCTCAAGCAGCAATCATGGTAAGTCACCTTATCACTGTTCATATATATGCCGAGAATATTTAGATTATATTCAAATCTTCCAATTTCGTGATTTTTCAGATCATCCCTGACAAAAACCGCAAGGCCATCTCCAAATACCTCTTTCAAGGTATCCTTATCCCAATACTGACATAATTCCGTTTCGTTTCATCGATATTAATGGCCGTATGTTCATAAATTCTGTAACAGAGGGTGTGTGTTTCGCCAAAAAGGACTACAACCTCGCGAAACACCCGGAAATCGATGTGCCGAACTTGCAGGTGATTAAGCTGATGCAGAGCTTCAAATCTAAGGAGTACGTGAAGGAGACGTTTGCCTGGATGCATTACTATTGGTATTTGACCAATGATGGAATTGAGTTTCTTAGAACTTATTTGAATCTTCCATCGGATATTGTTCCTGCTACTTTGAAAAAGTCTGCTAAGCCGCTTGGTCGTCCCATGGGCGGGCCCCCGGTGACCGCCCTCGGTAATTATGTTTGTTTTGGATGTGGAGTTGGTATTTGATTGTTAATTGTTTGTTAGTGTTAATGCTTGGTTTGGTTTGGTGTGTAGTGGTCCGCCTAGGTTTGACGGGGATAGACCGAGGTTTGGTGATCGCGATGGGTATCGTGGCGGTCCGAGAGGGCCTCCCGGGGAGTTCGGTGGAGAAAAGGGTGGAGCTCCAGCTGACTACCAGCCTGCTTTCAACAGGGTAATGTCTGTTTGTTTTTGGTTTATAATCGTGTGTACGATTGATTGTATTCGGTCTATTACTCAAAATTTGTTTTAATTATAATATATATATTTAGCTCTTTGAGAAAGCGAACTAGCGTTTGAACCAAGGGTAGATTACGCGTTGATTATGTCTTGACTTGTACATTTTTTTGAGATTTTGAGTTAACATCAATGTTCAGCATTTTAAGGCTTAACACACTCATATGATATATTTTCAAAGTTTGGTTGCTTAAGGCTTCCTATTGTTAAATGTCGGTGTTGATTGTTAACTCGAAAGCTCAAAAAAAATATTGTTGTAAATACCCTTGATTAAAGAAATGATCTTATGCTGTCTACATTTTAGTTGTAGACTGTATCTGTGCGCATGTTGGTCGATTATTCACTAGTCGGCCTCTTTTCGTTGTTTGTTCGTGTCAATGCTGTCTACATTTTAGATGCATAAGCCTTGCCTGGGGCCTAGACGCATAACGAAAAAAGTGAGGGCCGTAGAAAAATAAAGCGTATAATGGAAAAAATTCAAAATTATATTATATATTAGACAAAGAATACTACTCTTTAAATAAAATAATTAAAATCTATTATATAACACTTTAATTCATCTACCTTAGTACCAAAAGTTCTAAAATATTGGTGTATTAATGTTGAAAAAGTAGTTTTTCTTAGATAAAAGTAGAAATCTGGCTAGAATCTCTTCGAAACTTAGAGAATTTAGCTGGAAACTCTCTGTATTTTAGGAATCTCGCTGAAATATGTGCTTGAAAGATAACCTGGAGAATAAAAGCGCAATTTTCTAGACTTAAAGCGCAACTGCCTCGCCACGCTGAAAAATGGGCCTAGGCGTAAGAGGCGATGGCTTTTAACAACTATGGTCGTGTGAACCACTAGCAAGAGCTGGTAGTTGATCTGCTGTATAATTTTATTGATTATTTTTCAAATGTTTATTGCTGCAGGGTGCTGGCGGAAGGCCCAGCTTTGGTCGTGGAGGTGGCGGCTTCGGAGGTGGCGCACCACCAAGCTCAAGTTTTTCTTAAACATTAGTCGTTTTTGCCGGTTGAGTTTGAGATTGTCAGGGTTAGCCTAATGCTACTACTGTTATAGTTTTTGAGCTGTGTTATTTTGTTAAATCAAGGATGCTGTTCTTTATTGTTTATCATAGTTTTATTTGTCTTTTGAATTAATCTGTTTCTGAATCTTAGTTAGTGTCATGGATTATGTGTTTTTGGTGTTTTCATATTTTGATTTAAGCAAACACATTCCGTCGGTGTATTATTTGCTGTAAGAATACAGTTAAATTTTTTTAAAATTCTGATCCAATGTTAAGTCGTAATGTTACCTGAGAGAGTATTTATAAAACGACATTGGTATGTAATGCTTAAAAGAATAAATGCATATTTTCTACAAAATCTATGCAAAACCTGGTAGTTAAAGTATGCTTTCGTCGTCATAGACTTGTAATTAGCTTCATCGGGGTGTGTGAATAAGGTGAAATCGAAAGTAATTAGCTTCATCAGGTGTGTGAATAAGGTGAAATCGAAAGTCTTGGCGAACCGGTTGAAAAGGGTTAGATAGACTTGTAATTAGCTCCATCAGGTGTGTGAATAAGGTGATGTCGAAAGTCTTGGCGAACCGGTTGAAAAGGATTATGCATAATATATTTATGAGGCGAACCGGTTGAAAAGGGTTATGCATAAATATAATTATATGAGAGAAGTGGATCGGGGCTGTGATGACATCGGCAAAAAAGTGTCGGTCTTGGCTAATGGAGCGCCAACGGAAGAGTTTCAAGTGTTTCCGGGGTTTGAGACAAGGTGCCCCTGTGTCTCCGTTTGTTGTTCATAATAGCTATGGAGGCTTTATCCGGAGTTGTGAAAAAGGCGTGTTAAATTGGGCTCTTCGAGGGTGGAAATGGTCCGTTATTGTCAAATTTTTATACGCGGATGATGTGGTCTTTTTGGGGGAGTGGTCTTTTTTAAACGCGCATAATTTAAATTGAATTCTTTGATGTTTTTACCTAGCTTCCGGCCTCCAGGTTAATCTCGCAGAGAGTAGTGTATTTGGGGTTGGTTTGGACGTGGGTAAGGTACAAAACATGGCTGGAATTTTAAGACGCAAGGTGGGGAGCTTTCCATTTATACATGTGGGGTTACAGGTAGGTGCGAATATGAATCTCATAAAACATTGGAAGCCGGTGGCGGACACGTTAATGTTTAGGAGAAGGCCAACACGGTATCCTTTGGTGGGAAGATTATTCTCATAAAGACGGTGCTAAATGCACTTCCGACTTATTATTTTTCTCTGTATCGAGCACCGGCAGCAGTTATAGATCAATTGGAAAGGATAAGGAGGGAATTTTTATCGGGGTATCGACGGGGAACATTCAAAAATCAACTAGGTGGCATGGCAGAAAGTTTTGGCGCCGAAAGATAGGTGCAGGTTGGGTATTGGGTCTCCATGTTGGGGAATTGGTGGCGGAGGTTCAAGTCGGATATAAATAACTTATGGTGAAAAGTAATATGGAGTATACACTATAACTCTTGAATGTGGTAGTTTATTCCAAGGAAATGACAGTGGTAGGGGTTTGGAAACAAATCGGTAAAGTCGCTCAGGATGTGGGCGAGTTCAGGATGTATCTGGAAGCTTTATTCAGAGGTGTCCTGGGTGACGGATGTCTTGTATCTTTCTGGAAATAGATAGGTGGTTGTCTGAAACCCTGCTGCGCAACAAGTTGCCTCAACTATATGAGTTAGAACAGGTTAAAAATGTGACTTTGTACGAGAGGATGACAAAGATTGACGGCAGACCTGGAATACGGTTACAATGGGTACGCTGTCCTGCCTCATCGGTTGAAAAAGAGCAGCTAGAAGTTCTGCTTTGGACCTGATGACGGTGATTATTGGGGCTGAAACGGATCGGGTGTCGTGAATATTACCTGAGAGAATATTCACAAAACGACATTGGTTTTACTAATGGCTACGAAAATGACAAAACATCCTAACAAATAACTTGATCCTTTATATATTGACAATTTCGGTGTCAGGAATTCTAATCAAATGCCCATGCATTCTCATGGCGGACTTGCTCTTCTTCCACGGGTGTGAAGTCATTCTTGATGTTGAACATCTTGCGAATCTCTCCGGTACTCTTGCCTTTGACCATGCCAGCAACCGTTTCACATGTCAGATCAAGTAAGCTTTTGATGTTGAGATAGTTTGCAGCCTGATAAAAAACACACAAAACATTAGTATATTGTATACCATAAACATATAGTTTCAAACAACATTCCCATATCAAAAGAAGACCAAAAGGGACATGTTTTAAAGCAGCAGCGGATCCAGAAAATCTTCATAGGGGTAACGTTTTATAGAAAGGGGTAACGAAATCAAAAAAATGTCAAATTTTTCAAAAATTTACACTACCGTCGGAGCGCCAAGGGGCACCAAGGGGTAGCGGAGGCTGCCCCTGTTTTAAAGATGATTATATAATATCAAACAATAATAAATCATCATACTCAAAAGTGAATTTACTTCTATCATGTACCTCCTTTGTTATTTTTTATGTGTTTAAAATTGGTTCTATATCTAACATGTGACATGGAGTAAATGCATCAACCTCAAATCAATAGTTTTGGTGCAACTAGTATCAATCTCATCATCAACATAGACCATTACTAATAATAGCTAGATAAAATTGGTTATTATTCGAGGGTATTTAGGCGTGCAGTTGAAAATTTATGACATTTTTGGAAGTTGATTAAGATGCTACGGGTAGAGGTGTACAAAAAAACCGGTTTTAGAACCGAAACCGGAAAAAAACCGGTTTTACAACCGAACCGGCGGTTATAGACCGGTTAGAGATCTTGAGCTTCGAAACCGGTTTTAAAACCGAAACCGGTTATAAAAACTGGTTTAAACCGGTAAAAAACCGTTTTTTTTTTAAATAAACCGGTTAAAAACCAACCCTAACCGGTTGGACCGGTTATTGTTTTGACTTAAAAAAACCGGTTAGTAACCGAAACCGGTTATAAGAAAAACCGGTTTTTGTTTTTGATATAAAAAACCGGTTCGGTTAAAAACCGAAATCGGTTGTTAAAGAAAACCGATTTCTACACCTCTAGCTACGGGTGTAAGGGGCACTCCAGTCGGTGGAGTAGTCCCCTCCACCCCAGCCAATCATACTCTTTCATGTCAACTCCCACTTCACTTCCTATTTTACACTCAAACGTACGTGCTCCACTCTTTCAATACATCTCATTAACACCTAGCATTCACTTGCCCATCGGTCAAAAAATCGACACAAAGCTGAGCCGAGCCGAGCCAGCAGCGGCTTGTAAACACCCCACCCCAAAACTACAAATTAGAGCACACAATATCGATCCCGGTTGAACCACCCGATACACCCGGTTAAACCGTTTCAGAGTGCAATCCAATACAGTATCACAAACTAATATAATAATCAACAAAGTGAGTCTAAACCCAAACAGAAAAACAAGACACTCACCATAATCAAATCAAAGAGAGTGTCTTGATCCACATTCACAAACTCAGAATCAAACGCTTTAACATCCTCATCAACAGTCTTCCCCTTGCTATTCTCGACATGCTTCTTACAGTACTCAATAACCTTAGAGATGATCTTACTGGTGACATTTGGTAAGGGGATGGTGGTGTTCGCACAGTCATCTTCGATCATGTGTTTGATCGTTTGCGATTCCAATGCCACCACCTCTTCTATCTCGAAGGTTTCTCCGTCGGAGCTCTTCAGCATGATGGTCTTTTGCGACGACATGGTGGTTTGATCGGACGGAATTAGGTCGGAATTTGGGGGTGGTGTACCTCGTTTTATATTGGGTTACAAGAGGTGATTAATGCTGTGTTATTTAATAATATTAAATTATTATTAATATTAATATATTGGGTTTCACTATTTACACACCCCTATTTACTTATTTTCAATCCCTAGATTATAGTGTATAACCTTATACGCCGGTATAGAATGTTATCGCACAGAATAGATGTGGTGGAATGTTTTGTCTGTTTTGTATGCGGGTCGTATACCATTGTATACGAGCAATATGATGTTTATAACGGCCTGCATAATTTTTTTCAGAGGTTTTTTTGAGTTTTTAAAATCGTATACGGACGTATAAGGTTATACGACCCGTAAAGTTAATTTTTTTTTTCAACCAAAAAACCGTTTAATAAGTTTAGTCATTTTTTAAATAGCGTTTGCATATTATTTAGATATATCGGATTATGTTACGAGTTTGTAATAAAACGTACTAATAACGTTGAATAATTTTCCAATTTGCAGGACGATAGATATGTGAATATGATAAACATTACGAAAACAATTATTAAACAAACAAGATAAAATGTAAACATAAGATTAATATTTACAATGTTTTACATCTAAAACGACAAAAAGATAAATATTTAGAATGTTTCAAATGTAAAAAAAATACAATAAGCAGCTACGACGATGGTGGTGGTGGTAGAGGTGCAGTGCCAGCTTGTGGAGGTAGGGACGCGACAGAATGTATAGGCATAATCGCCTCAACCATCCAGTGTACATCCGCCCGTACAACAGCTACATCCGATCGACCTGAGCGAGTCTCTCCTCCACCCCCGGTGGAGGCATCACACGAGGTCTCATGCTCCGTCGTTCGTACGGGCGATCACCCTTTACATCATGCGCAGTTACCTGCTATCTACCGAGGGAAGCATGAACCGCCCCCTGTACCCCGCCTCTTTATGAGATCAACATTAAATGTCGTTTTATCTGCAGGAAAGGGCAAATGGCAAGGGGAACCAAATAAAGAAGGGGTTTTCTCAGTATCATCGTGCTAGGAAGTGTTATCCAGATTTGCGGTTCTTTATTACCCGTTTAACTAGGTTAAATGGGCACCAAAAAAGACAAATATTTTTGGATGGAGAGGCATACAAAACAGGCTACCAACGCTTAAAAACTTACAGAAACGGAATGTCCTTAACAGTTCAGCAACATGCAGGTTATGCGTCGATCAAGACAAAGATGCGAACCATCTCTTTGTGTCTTGTGGCGTAACGACTATCATCTGGAATAAATTTTGCATGTGGTGTAACCTTCCTAGTGTAGCAACTGCAACAGTTAAGGAATTGCTAGAGATTTACAAGAATATGATGGTATCAAAACACAAGAAAAAAGTGATTCAATTGACAAGATTAATATCATGTTGGGAGATATGGCAAGTAAGGAATGAACCAATCTTTTTCGACAAACGTTTAGTCATCGACAAGATCAATTTAGAAAAAATCAAGCAAAAACATTTCTTTGGGCTAAATATATGGCGAAACTACTTAATTTGAGGCAAACTTGGGTGTCTTTCAATACAATTGATGGAGTGTCAAATTTACCAAGTGTTAGGAGAAAATATGAGTGATTGTGTATAATGTTTCAGTGTCTTGTTTACCCAAGCATTGTATATAACTTAATGATGAATAAAATGTCATTTTTCGTTAAAAAAATTCTAAAAACTGATGAGGGTCATTTACTTCAGAACCAAATTTGAGTAGAGCACCGTATAATACACATATATTTTTTTTATTTTAACAATAATACATAAGATGGTTATACGATTTTCAAGGGTGTATTCATAAATTTGGTTCTTTATTGAACGCTCTAAATAAGAGAAGGTCTCTTATATTCTTTATACTATATAATAAAACAAATCTTACGGGGACACATGCTTAAGTCATTTTTTTTCTTTTCTCGTCTAAAAGGTTAATAAATATAATTTAATTTGTTGAGGCGTTTCTTTAATATTTAAATATTAAATTTAGGTTGAATTCCGTTTGTCCTGACACTTTTCTTTTTCTAATTGTGATAATTTAAATTACTTAGTTTGTTCAATAGAATTGGCAAAATTTATAGGTTTTGACTTTTTTATTAAAATTATGACTTTTGTTATATAATTGTTTTTATGTATGTTAAAACAATTCAATACACCACATACACATACATACATAAAGGTAGGGATATTGTAAAAAAGACATGTTTCGTACAAAGTGTAAAATATATATGTAGGGTGGTTTTTAAATTTTTGGTAAGATATTTTATATTCTTTTGATATGGTATTATATAAGAAACTAAATTTAACAATTTAAAACACAATTAAATGTATTCCAGGCATGACATCTAAAACAACATGCAAAATATTTAATAAGTGTGTTTTAAATTAAATGCATAGAATACATATGATTGTCTTATAAATTCTTGTGTTTGATATTTTTCTATATTATACAATATCAAAGAATATAAAACACCATACCTAAATTTAAAACACCATGTCTATATAGACTTCTTACACTTTATAGAAAAAATGTTATTTTTACATTAACCTTACAATAAGAATGTTATATGTATCTTCTATTTAATAAATAAAAATAATGAAAAACACGTCTCAAGTTATAAACCACTTAAAATTTAGTTTTCTTCTATCTTTCTCATATTAAATATTAGATGTCACCAATTGGCTTCTAATAAATATATGATATGTTATTCAGGCTTCGGTTCAATTAAGAACCAACATGAGTTGTGAGAACCATGAAAACTCTTACTTTCCACGTGCGAGTTGGGCAACAATTTTTAATATTATAAACACATCTGTAAAAAAAAATTGTTGAGTCGGTCGTTTTGCCTAATTTAAGTTTTGTTTACGCGCCGATGTAAATTTGTTACGGTGATGAATTTTTTTACACCTCATGAAAAAGTGTGTATACGGCACTTAAAAATATAAATATTTTTGCTGAAGCAAGTGAATTTTTTAAGATTTTTGAGTTTTTTTTTGAAAAACTTTTTAAATTTTCTAGTTCTAATGATTCTCACAAGAGTAAATTGCACAAAACATCCTTTATGTTTCCTCAAACTTGCAGGTTCCAGCCTTAATGTTTAAAAGTTGCTAAAAACAGCCTTTAAGTTTATTTTTGTTGCGGGTTCAATCCTTTACAGCTAACCACGTTATTTCTTCAGTTAAGTTCCCTCACATGCATAACATGTGAGGGTATATTCGCCATTTTGGTTGATCTTCCACCCACTTCAATTATAAAAAAAAGAATATTTAAGTTTTAACCTAGCTCGAGGTGCGGTCATAAGCACTTCCATGGGAATGCCTAATATAATACCACCAGAAAGCCTTCAAGGCATTAACCTTATGCCCCAACTGATGACACAAATGATGGTACAATTCCCTTGACAACATTTCATTAATCAAGTGTTGGCCACTCACCAGAGTACCTCAAACGGTAACCAGACATCAAGTGTAGAAGAAGACCTCACGAAACCTTACAAACCCAGCAACTTGTCTTGTTTCTCCCAAAGATTGCCGATTACGAGTTTCAAACTCGGATAAAGATGCCATCACACATAAGAACCTATGACGGTACTAATGATCCTAAAGACCACTTCCAAATCTTCACTGGGCTACAAGAATTGAGAAATGGTCCAACCCCGAACGCTGTCTTATGTTCATGCAAACCCTTGTGGAGTCTGCACGTATATGGTTCAATGACCTTCCTGAACGAAGCATTCGAACCTTTGACGATCTCAACAAAGGTTTTCTGTCCAATTTCTCAAAACAACGGAGGTACGTCAAGTATGCCATGGTAATCTTCCAGATAAAACAACGTGATGACGAAAGTATCAGAGACTTCATCGACATATAGAAAAATGAAGGTCTAACCTATGTAGGTGCTGATGAAAAACTGAGGGTTGCAAGGTTAATGAATGCTATAAATTCCAAATATCTCACAAGAGATTTCAACAAAAGCCTGCCCAAACCCCTCGAAGAAGCACTCGAAAGCGATGAAGCCCGCATTCGGGTAGAAGAAGCTGTAGATATCAAATAGCAAAGTAAAGAGCTCCTAGTTGGAGAAGCAACAGTCCCAACAGGAAAAGAGGAAACTTTGGCTCTTATGACAAACGCTCTAGAAGTTCAGATCCAAGAAGGCCTTAAGGCAGGAACCCTCCAAGCCGGGAAAAGACTGTAAGCTTCACAGTCTTAACAAAGACCTCACAAGAAATCTTGGCCACCGAAGAAGTAAAACATAGCTTCCGACCTTCTCGACTTTTACCTAAAAGCAAGAGAAACGAAAACTCCACCCAATATTGTAAGTTTCACGAAGAGAAAGGCTACCATACAAATGATTACTTCCAACTCAAGAAGAGAATCGAAGAAGCTGTCAAGTCCGGAGAACTAGCCCACTTGGTTAAAGGGGTAAGGGACAAGATGGCTGAAGGGAAGAGTAAGGAAGTGAACATGGTGGACTTTGATGGAAAGGCTTCCCACAAACGCCCATGTTTGGAGGCCTAGGAACGCCAATGTGTTTGCTTCCCACTACCCGAAGGGGACTTAATCTCCAACCCTTTAGTGATGGAAGCTACAGTGGGTACCATTAAGACACACAAAGCCTACACTGACACTGGAGCAGCCACGGAAATCATGTTTGGGAAATGCTTCAACCATCTCAGCAACGACGAACGTTCAAGGCTTCAACAATCTGAATCCTCTATCAAAGGTATCGCTGACATACCCATCAAACCTTTGAGCCAAATAACCCTTAATGTCTGTTTTAGTGAAGGAAAGATGGAAAGAACGAACCACTCACCTTTGTGGTGATCAACATTCTCTCCAACTATGATGTCATCATAGGAAGGCCAAGGCAAAGCGTGTTCGGAATGGCAGTTTTAGTTGGCCAAGGCACTGTGAAGTTCCCAACCAAAAGAGGGATAGCTACCCTTCAACCCACCCAAGAAGCATTCTTGGTTGAAGGAGAAAGTTCAAAGAAAAACGAGGAAGATGAAAAAGGTTGGATCATTAACCCAAAATATCCTCAACAAAGGATAAGGGTAAATACCAACCTTACCAAGACACCATCTCTTATCTCAAGAAGCCGCTCCTACACAACATGAACATCTTTGCATGGTTTCCCGAAGACATGACCGGTGTTCCCCGAGATATTGCCGAGCACGAGCTCAAAATTCTCTCTGATGTAAAACCCGTTGTATATGGCATAAATAAATCTATAGGAAGCACTCATGCTATAATGTATATGTATGATTTGATCACATAATACACACACGATGATTATGATCTAGTGGGTCTGGCATAAATAAATCTTTAGACCCAGGGGGTTAAATACTTAAAGACACCGATAGTAGTGTATCTTAAAGTTGCGATTCTATTGAAATTTTTATGCCAGTGTATACGATATGAATTTGTAGATTACTAATTCCAACTATGCTTAAACAGTAATAATACGTCGTATGCCTAAAATGATTTGTGTCATATAAACGATATTCACCAGCGTTTAATCGCTGACGTATTATTTTTAAATATTTTCAGGTAAAGAATAAATATATGTTAGGCACAGGTGCATGCTGAAAGTATATATAGATTCCCTAGACATAGGTTACCTGGTGGCTTATAACATATAACCAGGAATAAACGCTGAAGGGATTAATCGACCCCTCAGACCTAAGAAAGTTTATTTCTTATATATTGTAAACCTGTTTGAGACAAGAGGTTTTGTTATAATAATTTGTATAAAAAACATACGGATTTAATCCTCGAATATATATATAAAGGATTTGTATCGAAAACATACGGATTTTGAATGGGACCGATATTATTCCGCTGAAATGTTTTATAAATAAACAAATAAAATACATATCAAGGTATCAACACGTCACACGCCTAGGGGTCCTCTTGCCGGGTTGTGAAATTATTTGCACAATTCACCCAGTGATGAATATTTGATGTTTGTAATAGTTACACTAAAAAAAGTTGCTTAGGAATGTTTGTCTTGACGATGTATTGAATAGTTTTTAAAAGATGAAAATCTATAGAGAATAATTGTAACACAATTGTATTTTTATTATGTATTTTCAAAGGACACTATTTTTTTGGATTTGGTATTATATTTTTATTACATGACACGATTCGAACCGAATTGACTAAGAATTAGGATCGGAACCTGAACACCAAATGGACACGTTTTAAAAAGTTCTTGGGCGTGAGAGAAACAATCTCAATGTGGAAACCCTCCTAGATAAATACACGTCTTCTTAGGAATCAAGAATACAAAGGTACGAGCCTCTATAAAACCCGTTCAAGTACCGTAGGGCTTAGGCATGACGTAATGTATACCCTCATCTATCCAAAGGGATGAAGGTTCGATCTCACAATAAGAAATTAGGCGGATTTAACATGTGTATATTGGAGGCTGCTAAAAAAATGAAGTAGAAGATAAATACATGTAATTAAACAATCAAAAATCAACCCTTCAAAATAGGCTAAATACTATCGACCAAAACGACACACAAATTTCCCACTTGCATAAGAAGATACAAAGAAAGCCACATGACTCACGGATCAGGGCCACCAAGTCGAACCCGTCTGGTTGTCAAAAATAAAGGTTAAGAAATGAGAGGAGGGTTGGGACCAAAGTTCTAAACCGGTCCTACAGCAAGAGCATGAGACAACAGGATCTTCCTTGATAGCTGCATGAATCCTACCAAATATATCAAATTAAATAATTTTTTAATAGTTTCAAACAAAATATATATTTCAAATGGTTTCAAACTGATTCATTATGCACAGTATTAAGCAAATGTAATTTGTTTGTCTTGTATAATTTATTATCATATAATCTAGTTGTTAAGATGCAATAAAACTATTACTCTATATAACTTGATTATTTTTATTAGAAACTGGACCTTGTCACTCACAACACCGGATAATTTGCATATTTAAAAAAAATATATTTTGAAAGATTTTTATTTAATCAAATAACAAGTTTTCATGTGATTTGAAAGTAATTTCAATATTATTTTAAGTAAAGTTATTATAAAACTCAATTGACATTTTGTTGACTTAAATAAATTTCATCAACTTTCATTCTTTGCAAATTAAATGAAGAACATATACCTTATCAAGATGTTGATGGTCAGTAACAAAGTTGTACATCAGTTCTATTGGGGCCATGAGGAGCTAGAGAGCCGTGCGAGATGGTGTCAGTGACGAAGATGTCGATGGAAGAAGAAGCGAGACAAATGGGATGGTTGGCAAACTGTTAAGAATAGGAAAATCAGACATTTGAATGATATATTTAGACGACACAATTATTTAACTCATGGGTATCGGCCGGTGAACATGTATTGAATCGTATTATTCGGGTTCGCACCCCATTCTTATTGTTGTACTGCTAGCTAAAGTGCACAAATGTCAATGGAACCAACACTTGAGTGAATATACTCTATGTCTTGAACTTTTATTGTCATAAATGGAACCAACACTTGAGTGAATATGCTCCATGTCTTGAACTTCTATTGCCATGGTTGGCATTAGTTGGGGCACATCATCATTTAGGCTTGGTTATGAGCCCATGGCAATTAAATCACCCTTCTTGTGAAAAATACTTAAACATATTGTCTAGATTTGACTTGACTTAACAACACACTTTACTTTGACTTAGTCCTGTGAGCTTGATATTCGAGTGAATAACTGATATTTACTGTGTTTAATTACGTAATTTTATGTGTTTGTGGATATCGAGCAATTTTGCTTTGAGTGTGGTTGTGATTTGTAGGGTGGAACGAGCTTATAATGCATTCGGAAGGAGTATGGAGCATATGGAAGATAAGGGAGAAAGTTCAAGGGTCAAAAGTGTTATTATGCAAAAGTTAGATGAAGAACAAGAGATTGGAAAAGTTGAGTACCCTAATTTATGGTGAGAGGACCGTAATTAATGGCGGTGCTCCCTAAGTTAGCTTTGTTTCAAGCACCGCTTATAGAATATAAGAACCATAAGCTTTTGGTGAGCACTGTAAATTACGATGCTAGCACCGTATTTATAGTGCTCATAGGTTGCGAATTTTTTAGAAATATCCCTATAAAAGCTATAACTTTAGGGTTTCTTAGAAGATTCATTTCTCAACCGGTTTTGGTGATTCAAGAGGCCATTTTGGGCTTTCAAACATGTCGGATTCATTCCCGATCATAGTTTTCCACCCGAATCAATAATTGAAGAGTACGTAATGTCGATGAGTGGCTAATCTCGTTGTAACTTACTTCGGGTGAATAGTTCGTTTAGGGTAAATGATATGCTAAATATGGTCTATAGAAACTACCTAATTTAAACCTAACCTAGACACTTTGAGTTCTAAATTTATAAACTAAGACTCTCTAAACCTAGACAACACAACCAACAAGTGTATCAGTCAATGCAATACAACCTAAGAAGTCCGAGTATCGAACCCAAAGGACACTAGTTTTGCGCTAAATTAACTATGACTCGACTGACTTAAATGATATTTTGGGTGGTTTACTAAAATAAAAAGTAATCTAATTAAACTTAACAACTAATAATTCTGGACTAATTGGAAATACTAAGGAGGAAGGAACACTACCTAGGTTTGGAATCATATTTGTGAATCATGGTTTTCTCTCGGTAATGGTAACTAAGATGGTACCAGGATCTATGATACTAAATGAATAGGAAATTATAAAGGACCCTCGACCCTTCTCAAGGTGTCACCTAAAAGAACCCTAAAAGCTGTTAAACTCACCGATTAATGGAACAACCTCACAACGAATCCAACAATACTAAGGTACCCAAAAGATGGTCTACCTCACAACGCGACAATCTCAATGCACCCTAAAGTGTAAAGGGGTAATCTAAGAATAATTCATCGGACTTAAGTAGGCAACTATCATAAGACACTTAAGGAAGAGCCACTCACATGCAATCAACACCTAAACCATCTAGCGACGAAGACAAACTTAACTAATCCTCACCTCACAGCTTTTGGACTAGGTAGAACACTTAAAACCTGTAATTCCTCAATCACAATTCCTATGGAAATTGTCAACAATTAACCATAAACTAATCGCAAACACATAGTAGGCGACATAACTAGCATTCATACATGACAGACCATCACAAAAACATAAATGGATCTATGAAAAAGTCTAAATTAGTAATAAGAAATAAAAATCTGAATTCATAAATAAGATACTTTCCTAAAGCATTAAACCATCAATTCGTTACCAAAACCATTCAAAAACCAATCATCAACAGATATTCATCTCAAAAATAGGTAGTAGTAATGTTTAGCCAAGAATCATCATCCAAAACAGTAATAAGTTCATCAACATAAAGCAAACATGTCCAAACGTATCAGAAAACACAAAGTTAAAGATAAATCATGAACCAACTGTTTGCTAGAGTGAAAATCACAAACCCATAATGTCAAAATCGATTCCGACATCTTTTTTCCACCCAAAATCACCTATGGAACCTCTAAAATTCGTCTGGGATCTGTTTTTTTTGTATTAGGGTTAATAGGGTGCTTAAATAGGGTTAAAATGTATGTTTTCGTGCTGATCTAACACTCCCCTTGTCACACCCTGACCCGCAGCTGAAATAGAAGTCGGAGCATGATTGGGTTTTCATCAAAGCTCGTGACATTTACTATAATTAAGTTTCATATTTACTAATTGAAATTTAACGGAAATATCCAAACACAAAGAAACATCCAAACACAAGAAATATTGTTCTAAACATGATGTATATCTTCTAAGGCCAATCCTAAGTGTTCCTCTCCTCAGCCTGTCCACCTGCATCATGTGTAAAACAAGAGTTTGGGTCAACAAAAGTCGGCGAGTGAATCTAAATTAAACCTTTTAACAATTCAATTACATTGATTAATTTAAAAGAATGTGCAAAGACCATATATGAGCATATGTATATATATATATATATATATATATATATATATATATATATATATAAACAAACCAACAAATCACATAATATCAACAATGTACACATGCATGATAAATGATGAACTGTGAGATCAAGGCTCGACCAAACGGAGCCGATCTAATGAGGCACGCGATGCTCAACTCGTATCCAACGAGGAACTGATGGGCCTTGTATGAATGACTTGCACTGAAATGACATAATGTAACCACGTATAACAACAACGACAAAAATATACACATTACATCACATAATGGTGTTAGCACAAGTTGTTTGAATAAATAAAATATGTAACGACACATGATACACCCCAAAACATGAATAAAAGGGGAATTTGTAAGGATTCACTCACCGTGGGTGTGTTTCCTTGGATTGATGACGAACGCGCGCGAATTTAGGATTTAACCGACAAAGAAAACTAACCTAAATAATAACGCAATAATTTGATAAATAAATAAAAGTTAATATTTTTAATTAATGCCTTTTATTAGATTTTTAGGTTATTTTTGTGGTAATTAATGAAATTTTTAAACCTAGAAAGGCCTATTTTAAGCATTTTAATGATTTTTAAAATGGAATTAATCAAAGTAAAATATATAAAAATGTGGGTCTTGTCAGACCTGATCGGTCTGACCGGTTTTTATGTGTATGGATTTGGCAGCGTGTGAGGTTCGAACTCATGACATCCCGTATACGTGCACGCAGCTCTACCAACTGAGCTACGTGTCTAACCCGAAATAATATCTGATTTTATTATTCTTATATACTAGTTAGGATATTTCAGAAATTATTTATTTTAAAAAGATTTTAAAACCAGTTGAACCGGTGCACAAAGTCCGCCTCGAACCCGCGACCTATGTTCCATTTTGCACCTAGCCCTACCAACTGGGTTGGGTGTCTAACCCGGAGATTAAAGGATTTTAATTATATTTATATATCATCTGCATTGTTTTATATTTAAGTTATAAAAATGCCTGATTTATATAAGGAATTCGGCATCACTTATGAGACTCGAACCCGGGTTCTTTCAATTCATGTGCACACAGTCCAACCACTGGACTGTGTGTCTAACCTGGTTAAAACCCGTTTTTAATTATATAAGTACACTTATTAAACATCATCTTCTTCATAACATTGAAACCCAGAACAAGATCCGACTGAAATTTATTTTTAAACAATTCTGTTTAATTGCTTCAGAATTAACACCTACAGAATAAAAGATTACATGGATGTTTAAGGAATTATATAGACTAGGAGATGAATTTCGGTTTTCCGGCGATGCAGGTATTTTTCGGCGGCAAGGAAACTCGATCAGAGAGTTTGAGTGTGGATTTGAAAGAGTGAACGAGTTTGGAATGATCACTCAGTGGGTATTTATAGGCTACGCAATTGAAGTTGGTTTTCGGTTTCGAGGCAAAGATCATGGTCAATGATTGGCAAAACAGTTAGAATTAAATTGGGTCTTGAATGGAGATTATAACTGATGTTGATCCTCGATTATACTTAATCAATTGCGAAACAAAACTGATAATGATGATTATCTTTTGAATCAGTTTGGCTGTTACAGTCTTGTTCTTGCAGGTGACCCGCGGGTTTATTTTAAATTTTATTTGATTCCAATATTACACAACAAGTGTGTGTGGTCCAGCTGTGAACTTTGTGGGAGATCCGGGTTCGAATCCCGGCTACCCTTTTGTTCATTTATTTTATTTTTTTATTATTTAAGTTTTAATTACTTTATTTATTCTTTTATTGGTTATTATTTTTGTTATATAATTTATTTGTTAATCATGAATAATAAAATTAAATAACAAAATTGAATAAATGCACGATGAAATTCTATTAAATACTTGATTCTCAAACGGAGCGGGTTTTGGAACCCGTTTTACACGAATGTTACACCCCTCACGTCATGCGACGCGTATAATAGGATTCCGTCGCGTGACGCGATACAGTTTATGGAAAACTGTTTTCTTCGTAACTTTTTCGTTTCAACTCCATTTTTTCGCCGTTTTCGCCCATGTCTTCGTAATTCAGTTTCTATCATCTCATAATCTTAAATATCCATTTCCATTACCATTCCATGAGAATCTTTCACTAGGCCCAAACATTCTCCTGTATTCTCATTTCTTTAACGTTTTAGCTCGTTTTTGCTTCATCTACACACAAACACATGTAAAACCACACACAACTAAGTACAAGGCAAAAACATATAAAAAAACAAAAACAAGTTAACTGAAATAATGTATAAATACAGGGGAAAGATGTGTGTTTCACACCACATCAGTAAACATTAAAACTTTGTATGATTTATGTTTTGGATTCTTCTTTATAAATATTGATGAACACCTTGATGTGTGGTTGATTCAAACGAATTGTTTATGTTTCAATTATCTTCCTTTTATCATTCGCATCCAGATTCCTTAAATCGTGAGCGGTTTGGTAAGTAAGGAGTTATTTTGCATCTATAATTGGGTAATTGGATTGTACGAGTTAATATTAAAAATCCGACTTCATTTATCACTCCAACCGGAAAGACATCTAAATTTTGCCTTTGATGTTTTCTAGCCTGCTTTCCAGGTAACAATTAAGATAACAAGGACTTGGCTCTAGTTGAGACATATAGTTGAGGATTGCTTGCACAAACATTTGGCTTACATTCGAGACATTCTAATATTTTCTTTTGGTTTGTGTTTTGTGATGTGATTTGGAACTAGATATGTAATTGTTTGTTTTTACATTTAGACATCATGTTGAACGTATATCGTGACACATTTTGAATAAATGTATTTTAGTAATTATCATGTATTGATGTGTTACGATATACGGTCGTCGCATTCCCACGTTTCCGCCTCGACGAGGGTGTGACAGTTTGTCATTTCATAATGTCCTTTGGTTTATTGTCAAATCAGATGATAAGCTATCTCTTAAACACTGTCTTTTAAGGTCTCTTTATTTCTTTCGGAATGTATCCATTCCAAATAGAAGCATTTACAAGCTCAACTTGATTTTTTTGAAATACCGGTACATCTAAAAGGGTTCATATATGCTTATTCGACCTTCACTTTGTGCAAGAAAAAGTTACAAACAAAGAGTATAACTTTAGTTCATTTCCATAAATGATTAACGAAGATTTCTTTCACTAAACCTTGATTGCTCCTCAATTATTTGTTTTGTTTTTGGAAAGCCATCATATTATTAAAAACTAACCTAGCAAGATGCTAGGACAAATAAAAACATACATGTACAATAGTGGATTTTTAAACCACTCGATCTAAGAAATTTTGCATTTCTGGTTTCTACCAGTATACCATATAAACAAAACGTGCATAATATCATTAAATAGCGTTTGTTTGTTGTGACGATTCTTCATGCACACCACGTCATTTCATTTCTGAATCTCCATAACGCCCACCAAATGACAAAAATAATTGACCCGATCAATTTTTATTTTGTGGTTTTGAAAATACGAAGCTTCCAACCAATCCATCATCTTAGGTGGGCTAAAAGATACCAGCATCAGAAGGCCGCGCCACGACGCAATAAGTCTCCAATCCGAGTAGCAACCTAACAGGCCCCCAAAATGTTCATTAGTCTTTGTAAAGTTACTACATAACAAACGTAACACATTCGGGACATCTATATCCTTTTCCACTAAATTCACTCTAGTTGGAAGCCTATTAATCAACACCCGCCACACACAAATATTTACTTTTTTTGGGAAGAAATTTAAATCAGATAGTCTTCCGTCATTTCCCCAAACTTCCAAACCCACCTATTTGGAAGTCCAACCAATGTGAACTAGTCTATATTAAATAATTGCTCACTTTCTATACCACCCAGAATTGGTCTTCGCCAGTTCCATGAAATACCATCCGCATGTTGTTTATTCAACTCCAACACATAAAGTCATTAGCTTTTCGTGTTTAAATTCGCGAACTTATGTGAATCTGAGCTCTTGAATGCACTACTTTGATATGGTTTGTGTTTTGCATGATTAGACAGGTTTAAGGTACATTTCAGAAGCTAGACAAAGCTTTGAAATGAAGCTAAGGGGACTTGAGTTGAAAAACCAAAGAAATAGGCAATTTTGGAGATTTTGGTGTCGGCAACGGAGCCTCAAGCCGTCGTCGACGGCCTATTATACAGTAGCCGGACCCGTCGACGGTCACCTTGGCCATCGGCTGGTCTAAGTCGTCGCTGACGGGGGCTCAGGTTGTTGTCGACGGGGTCTACAGTTACACATCCATGAATTTTGGTCTTTTTGCAATCAATTTCGTGTTTAATGATAATTTTTGACCAATTTTTGAAAATGGGGAAGTTATAATAGAGTCTTGTTTCACAAAGGAATCATCTTCTATAACACCAAAATCTTTAACCATCCGATTGAAGATTGTAAACCAAAAATTGAAGATTACAAGATGCATGAAGATTCGAGGCTAATCCATCAAGTCTCACCTTGATGTAGATTTAGTAAGCATTCTAGGGTTCTTATTACACGAATTAATTTGTATATAATTGATTTTGCAATTGTGTATTTGAATATTTTTATGATTGTGTTAGTAGTGTTTTGGATTCATAAATTGTTTGAGATTTCTTTCATCATTAACTTTAGGAAATGAATTCTAATAATTATGCTTCAATTCAAATTAGGGTTTGTTCTTGTTCTTCAGTGATAAAGCATACTATGCCCATTGTTAATGTTTATGATTGTTGATGTCTGAGTTTTGAGACCCAACCCTGTTAATACTAATTGTTTATCCCAATCCTAAACCTAGTTGTGCAATTGAACCTTAGTGCTTATGATTTTGAAAGTGGGTTTGATTCTCCCACATCATTCTTTAAATCAAATAAAAAAATTCACGCCATTGTTTAAGTTACTTTAATAAACCATTTCAAAAGATAAAATTAATCAATTTATACTAGTAAACTTTAAAATTGTTTTGTTCATTTACTTTGTAAATACTTTAGATAATTAAACAACTAGTGTAACATTAATCACATGCTCTTCGTGGATATGATACTCGACTTATCCTAGCTACCTAGGTTAATTGGGTTTTTGATTGACCGGGACGACATGGTCATCAAAATGACGCCGTTGTCGGGGAGCTAGTGTGCTTAGTATTGCATTTCTTGTTTGATTTGTTTATATTGAGTATTATAAAATCCTAAAATACCAAAAATAATTTTTAGTTTTTTGTTTTTTGTTTTCTGTTTTCTTTCTTTTTCCTATTTGATTTTACTTTGGGTAGTCGAGTTTTGTCATACAGGTACATGTTTTGCCGGCACCTTATTTCACAACGAATTAGGTAGATGATGACCCATGTGAATGTTACGGGAGTCAAGATCATCTATTGTATAAATGCCCATTGTGCCATGAGAAAGTTCAAGCATATAAGTAACGTGAAGGCACATCATCAGAAGGCAAGGATGACGGATTATGAAAACTTTGAAAGTCCATCCTCATATTATCCATACTTTGAACCGCCTCCACCACCAAATTATCAAGAATACTACCATTCAGAGATGAATTACCACTATGAGTAAGAGCGAGATTACAACAATTATGAACCCGAGATGCCACATTTCCCAAGTTACCGGGATAAGTAGGGCGATTACTAACATTAATACACTCAGCCGGCATACGAGGAGTCTCAAGTGGGCAACTCGCTGAGGAGATGGCCCAACTTAGACGAGACCAAGAGATGTTGGCTAGTGGTACCATAGATGACAGTGATGTGGTGGAAGAGGTCATGGATCTTCCGGAGCAAGAAAGTGAATGTTCAAACCGAATTGAAGATATAATACTCGTAGATGGCAGAGCTGAAAAAAGCCCAAATTTATCCCTACCCTTATCTCATATTTACTACTCCAACCAACAATGTTGGGGATGAGGGTTTGGGGATAAGGAGTCGAAAGGTAGTGTTGCAAGACATTGTACAATCTGTTAAGAAGCAGCCCCAAAGTTATTGAACATGCACGTCGATTAAAAAAAGAGAGAGCTGATTCGACATGCTAATTACCAAGGGTACATTGGTAATTCGGTAGGAAAATGTTCAATTATACCACCATGAGAGGCAAATCAGGTATATGATTGTTATATATTTGTATTCTTATTTGTTTATTTTATTTTTATTGCATTCTTTAGTTTAAATGAACTTTGTGGGTTTGTTCCAAAGACCTTCCCCGTCCTTCCGGGCTACTGAAAGGTTTAAAGGGCATGCTTATATACGCTAAATGCATCCGTAATTCCTACGAAAGTAAGTTAGGATGCTTTTGTAAATTATTTTTTTCTTTCCACTAATCAAAGCAACTAATAGATTACCTGGTAAAGATTTTCATGAAATGTAAAATGAACAAACTTATGGGTTTTAATTGTCGTGAGAAGCTTGCTTCTACGTATGTTTTGAAGTCTGTAGGTACAATCATGCTTGTCTAAGGCAACCATTTCGCTTGGAAAACATGATTATCATGGAATGCAAAGGAACTAGGTGCATCTATTTCTAATTCTTTAAGCTTTAAGTGTTGTATTTATATTGTTAATAGTGGAATGTAATTGTATCATTTTAGTCGGGAGATGACTTTATTAGTAACCTATCACACTTCTTAAGCATTTTGAAATTCTTTACCCAAAACACTTCACATTGAGGGCAAGTTGACTAAGTGTGAGGATGGGGAAAGTAATTTTTTTTTTCAAAAATGTTCTCTTTTAAGCATTCTAAAAAGCACGAAAGCAAAAGTCAACAAAAGATTTCACAAACTGCTTTTGGTCTTCAGTCATGGTCACATTTCGAAAATTACAAGATATATTTCTCAACAATGTTTTTATAGAAAAATTATGGTGGTTACTTGGGAATAATTTGCTTGAAGAGAATGATTTACTTGTTGCATATCATAAATCCTACCCATTTTCCCATCTGGGGTATTGAGCTACTTTAAACATGCTACAATTTCACATATATGTGTTTTTGTTTGAATTGAGTGTGACCATTATGACATTACGTTATAGAACTTGCTCTTTTTAATGCATTTCAAGACCATGGACCAATTACTTGCACTAGAATGATAAAAGCATTAGGATGAACCTTCTATTTAAACCTTTTTATACCAATTCCCTACCCAAGTTTATCCCTTAGTCATCCTCTCGAGCCTTAACCTTTTAGTTTGACCATCCAAATTAACCCATTTAGCCTTTTTACTTTTAAACCCGAGTGGTGAAATCCGAATGTAGGTTGTTCTTGTTGTTTAGAGTTCCTTGTATTTATTTATTGCTTATTTGTAGTTTAGAAAAGTAAAAAAAATCCGAAAAATCAGGGCAAAAGAGTTGAAAACGAATGTTCACACATTCGAAAAGAAGAGAAGTATTAGTGAATAAAAGGCTACTCTACACCTTTTATTCAATTTTAATTTACGAAAGAATATTATTAATTAATATATATTAGATTATATCTACTAATCTGCTAGTATGCTATTAGAAAATACGCATCACAACATAATTATTACTATGGACGCATGTATATTTATAAACAAAAATATGCATCAACTAAAATTGTATATCTAAGTACTTTAACTTTTTTATACATAATATCAGATATTCTGTTGTTTTTTATAATTAATATGTATTGGATTATATCTAGCTATAATATTTATGTTGTTGTCTTCAATAAATAATAATATTAAAATATAATGATCCTGCTTCTTTCTCCTACAATTTATTTTGTTATTAAATCACAATTTTAAATTTATTATTTATTTTTATTTAATATTTTTTCTTAATTATTTATTTTATTTTCTCCATTAATTAATAGCCTTTTATTTTATTTTTTGCACTTATCTCTTATGTTTTCAGCTTTGATCTAACCACATGTAATACATAAGTTTGTAACAGAATAATTAAAAACTACAAAGTAAAATGTTATACCATATGTAATACACAAGTTTCTAATATAAATAGAATGTTATAATATAAGTAAATAGTCATTAAAATTCATTTTTTTTAAAACATATCTTGGTTGTATGTGTTGTTCGATTATATTATATTTATTCAACTTGCGTAATACACGTATTTATTCAACCCGTGCAATACACAGGTTTTTTTAAAGATGTAATTTTTATATACTTACTATATAAAATTACGTGTAGGGGTGTTCTTCGGGTTTTTTAATCGGGTTTCGGGTTTTTCACGTCGGGTTTTTCAGGTTTTCAAAGCTAAATATATAACCCGATAACCAACCCTTTCTAGGTTCGGGTTCTTTGGTGTTCGGGATAAATGGTTCGGGTTTTATCGGGTCGGGTTAGATCGGGTTTCAGGTTAGAAAATTGGCTAAAAAGGAGGTGTTATTCTTTCCGTTTAGAAGGGTTTGTCTGGCTATATTTGGGTTGCAAAAGGGACATACAATGTAGACTTGGGTTTGTTGAATACTTGACATACACATAACACATCAAAACATGCCATTATATATTATATTAATTTAAACTTTTAAGAAGATATGGATGAAATAGGAAATGATTATGAAGTGAGAAAATTTTACTTAGGAAGTAGAGGGGAATCAAGGAAACGATAAATTGGAAAATAATATTTTAATTCTATGTTTGAATTCCTCGGGTTATTCGGGTGAACCCGAAACATAGATTTCTAATCAAAAACCGACCCAATAAACTATAGTCGGGTTCGGGTATAGTCGGGTTAATCGGGTAAGCTAGTTTTTCGGGTCGGGTCATCTCGGCTCGGGTTCGGTTTTCGGTTAAAAAGAACACCCCTAATTATGTGTATTCAACCCATGTAATACATGAAGTTCTAACCTAGTTATATAAAAATATGATAAAATATAAATAGGTTAGACATATCAAATTGTGAGCTCATTAGCATAAACCCAACCTATTTTAACTAAGGAGTTGCTTGATAATTTTTGAATGGTCAAGTGCTGGATCAGTAAGAGTTCTGAACCATTAAGTGCTGAATTAGTAAAAAATCTGAACTATTAAGAGTGAGTATAATGTTTAACCGTATAGAAGTAAATGTCTGACCAATTCAATTTAGAATTCTTAACCATTCAGACTAATTATAATGCTAAACAAACGTCTAAACAATACACGTGGTGTAAGTATATATGATAAACTCACACCCCCACAAAATAATTGGTGAATTAGTAAATGACAAGACCAATACAAAAGCAAGTAGTGCAACCAAGTTGGTGGTGGGTATAAATGGGCCCTTTTCCACACAGAAGCTAACATGTGGTCTACATCCACACACCACCACCACCGCCTTCACTTTTCTTCTTTACATATTCTTCTCACCTGCCTCTCCTTCACCCCCAATTCTCTCAAAAACCATCACCTGACCTCCAATCCCACATCAATGGCGGCATCCTATGCCGTCTCCTGCAGCTCAAGACCTTTCTGCTTGCACCGTTTACCCTTCCTCGGTCCAAAATCGGCCTCCACAACCTCCCAATTCCCCTTCTCTTACAGAAACTTCGACCCACTTGTTCGCTCCAGGCGAACGCCTACTTTGACCATATGTTTTGTTAGGGCAGATCAAAAGTTTGATGCTAACAACTCTAGCAGTAGCAGTAGTAGTATGAATAATAATGATGATGATCCTGGGGAGGATTGTTCAGCACCGGAATTGATAATTCCGGTGGTGAATAGGAAGAGTGCGGTGGAGGAGAAAATGAAGAGGAAGAAATCTGAGCGGTTTACTTACCTTGTGGCTGCTATTATGTCTACATTTGGGATTACTTCTATGGCTGTGATGGCCGTTTACTACCGGTTTTCGTGGCAAATGGAGGTTTGTTTTTGTTGGGTTTACAGAATTTAGTTGAATTATGGAAATTCTATTTTGGGGGAAACTGAATTGGTTGTGGTTGTTGGTACAGGGTGGAGAGATTCCTTATGTGGAGATGTTTGGTACATTCGCTCTTTCTGTCGGTGCTGCGGTACCCACTCATCTCTCTCTGTTCATATTGTTACATACTTTCCGGTGGCGGAATTGGAATGTTTTTATTGGTCCAAATCATATTTCCAGTGGAATACCGTTGCTAAACACGTTGATACTGCTAGGCTATGCCAGGGGCCGACATACCTTAGGCGCAAGCAGTGTAAATTTTGGAAAAGATTGACCTTTTCTTGATGTTTTCTCGATTCCGTTACCCTTTTTTTATAAAACGTTACACCTACAAATTTTTCTAGATCCGCCACTGGCTATGCAGTGGCGATCTTGAAAATCTTATAGGAGTAATGTTTCAAAAAAAGGGTAATGAAATCGAGAAAACATAAAAAAAAACGAATTTTTTCCAAAATTTACGTTAAGGGATAACGGAGGCTACCCCTGGTAGTTCCGCCACTAAAGCTATGGGCCTTTTGGTGTGTGTATGTATAGAAATGTGTTATATGTATGTATATGTTTGGTTGAAATGAGGGGGGTTGTATTTATTTTTGTTGAATTGGTAATACAGGTAGGAATGGAGTATTGGGCAAGATGGGCTCATGAAGCACTATGGCATGCTTCTTTGTGGCACATGCATGAGGTAATTAACAAATCCCAAATCTGCAAAACCAAATATAATTATGTTTTGACTCCAAATTTAGGTCAAAATTACAGTCCCCTAAATTTTTAAAAAGTTGCCCTATCATGAGATCAAAAGTCTCTGAATTAATAATTTTTTTTCAAGATTTATATTATTTAAATCAGTTGATTAGTTTCTTTTCGGGATTTCCAGCTTCTTGCTGGTTCCTTCGTCAATACTTTACATAAAGTTTTTTTGCCGTTAAAAAGTTGATTATTTTCTAATCATGAATTCGGGTTCGTTTAATCTTGCAGTCACACCATAAACCACGGGAAGGTCCGTTTGAGCTCAACGACGTGTTCGCCATCATAAATGCAGTTCCAGCGATCGCGTTGCTAAATTATGGATTCTTCCACAAAGGCATAGTTCCCGGTCTCTGCTTCGGCGCAGTGCGTTTCTTATTCTCAACCTTGTGACTTACCGAGTCAGTGGCAGACGCATGATTTTTTTACAATCGGCGCTTAACCAAACTTTTAAGAAGGCGATCGAGATTTTTGCCTAAAAATAACACTAGTTTCTTTTTTCGGGCGGGCAGGTGCCCCTTTTCAGTGAGTGGGTACGCTGGTACGCCACTACACTGAGTCCAACAACCGGGTTAAACACCCACCGGTTGTTTAAAAACAATCCGTTTGTTCGAGATTGTTCTCATAAATACGGTTTTTGTCTGCGTATCAAAATGGACAGACGAGTGATTACAACGTAAGAGTATGAAAAAACAAACAAAATAAAATAAAAAATTTAAAGAGATGTGGTGGTGGTGAAACTGTAGGGGCTGGGGGTCACGGTGTTTGGAATGGCGTACATGTTCGTCCACGACGGTCTGGTTCACAAAAGATTCCAAGTGGGTCCCATTGCAAATGTTCCTTACCTGCGAAGGGTTGCAGCCGCTCATCAGGTAACATGTGCTCTCTGTTCCTTCACAAACCTTAAATTTCTCATCTCAAAACATAACTTCATTTAATACACATTTTTAAAAAGTGTCTTTTTTCTAACATTCTAACAAAATAGAAGTATGAAGACACTGGCGAATCTAGAAAATTATTTTTGTAGGGGTAATGTTTTATAAAAAAGGGGTAACGAAATTGAAAAAATATGAAAAAAATGTCAAATTTTTCCAAAATTTACAGGCAGTGGAGGCTACCCTTTCCCCTAAGGTAGGTCCGCCCCTGTATGAAGATGCATCTATTATATATCATGTATTATGTATTAGGAGCGTATTTTATTACGCTACTAACTTTAAGCAGAGAATCATGAAAACTGTCTTATTGATGGTTTTCATAGTTTTTAACGACTCTCTTATGCGTCATGGATAAGTTATAAATAGAAATATATATTAAAGTTCTAATGAAGCTTTACCCGCAAGTACAATCGGGTTTAATTACGTTGTATGTACTTTTTTAATACATTGTTTTAGTAATATTCGTGTCGAAAAGTTTAATTAACAAAGAATTTGGGGGCATTTTCAGTTGCATCACACGGAGAAATTCAATGGAGTTCCTTATGGCTTGTTCTTGGGACCTAAGGTACATTATCATTCTATAAATATTATTATTATTATTATTATTATTAGTTTTTTTAAAATAATAAAAAATTAAGCATGGTTTGTTATGCAGGAGCTTGAAGAAGTGGGGGAATTGGAGGAATTGGAGAAGGAAATCCAAAGAAGAATTAAGCTGTATAATAATAAATGAACTTATATAAATAAATTTATATTTATATCTTTTTATTTTGGCACTTGTTCAGCATAGGAAAATATACAAAAAAAAGAGAAAATTTCCTATAAAAAGAGAGGAAAAAAGGATAGAATTTTGAAAAAAAAATGTAGGTTTCAAATTCGTGTGTGAAACGAATTTACTTTATTCAATTAGTGTTTTTACACGCCACCCGTTGACTTCTCGTTGACAAACTAACAAAAAGGGTGTTAGTTAAATTATTCTTTCAAATACAATCACTATTAGAGAATGTTGTGTACATATTATATAAACTATTCAACCACACGTAAACTTCTCTTACACGTATGAACTACTCTTGTGTCTTTAATTCGCTAACGTTGGTTCGATGTAAAACATACGTTTCAACAAACGTGAAAACACAGTAATCGGTTTGGTTCGATTAATTTTGGTTAAATGAGAACACAAGAAAAAAACCAATAAGTGATTGGTTAATTCGGGTTTCCGTTAATTGGTTTTCAGCTACTTCAGTTTTTGGTTGATTTCGGTTCGATTTTGTCTTTTTTTGGGTTCGATTTGGGTTAATGATTTATTTATTTAATCACGTAACCTATCATTTTTTTAATTAAAAAATATAGTAATGATATACTCGAGTTAAAGAAATTTGATACTCGTTTTTATGGTTTATTTTTTTAAAAGAAATATTAGCGTACAAAAAGTTATGATTGTTTAAAAATCATAGGGGTGGTTAGTTTTTTATTAGGGGATAAAGTGTAACTATTAACTAATTATCTATGAATTTGTTAAAGATGAGGGAACAAAGTGTAATTAAGATAAGGTTTAAAGTGCAATTAATGTTTAAAGTCTAAATTATCCTCATTTTAGCAAATAAATTGTCTTCAATATATCTCCAGTTATCTTCCGATTTGTACCCTTCTCACTCGTAACCCAAATTCCCTAAATAGTTGTTGAGAAAATACGATTGAGCAAAATGGATATGCCAAAGGAAGATGATATACAAGTCTAAACCGTGTGAAAGTCAAAAATAAAAACAGATTACGTGTTTTATAAAATTTGTATACATGTTTCTCGCTACATCACACAGAATAGCCTATCTAGTTTTGATAATTTTCTTTCGTTATGTTTTACTTAGGTTAAAATACTACTTGTTTTAAAATAAATTCCAAATGAGATTGGCATGATACTTACTTTCTAATCATGTTACATAAGGTTTATTTTTTATGGGTACAATATAACAATAACAATCTATCAATATCATATAAGACTATATTGAGATAAATTTGTGGACGTGTGACAGTTACTAAGGACTATTTGGGCGGCAGTCGAGTCTAGTCTTATTTTTATCATGATATCCATATTGTTTTATATATGATTAACTTATCTTTTTTTTCTTTAATGTTTACACATGTCATGTCTCTAAACACACTTTGTGATCTAATTATCTAAAGTCACATGTTTATCATAATACAACGGATACTTTAACACCTAAAATTTATCTTTATTGTTATTGCATTATAATACATATATATATATATATATATATATATATATATATATATATATATATATTTTTATATATTTGAAAGCTCTTTTACTAAATATTTCACTTCCACTGATAGATATTAGTAATTTGCATTGCATATATTATAACACACATTGTGGATGCATTTCTGCTTGAAGCTACAAACAAAATCTCGTAGCTTAATTCATTTACAATGTCTTATAACAAAAAGGGATAACAAGAATGAGGGAGAACGATTGTGGCTGAGGATTCAAATTTAACACGTCATATTGTGTGTCTCTCTTTAGATCTAAAGGGTCTGTTTCTTAGGGTTTAACTGTGGAAGTAGGGTGTAGTGTTCGGAAGATTCGAGCGTCCCAAATTAGAACCGAAACGAGCAGCAAGAAAGTTTTCTGATTGTTGGAATTTGTTCATGTGTAGTTATGTTTCCTATGAATTGTGGTGTATATAAAGTATGACCTTCGTTTTACACTAAAACTAAAAGAGAAACAACTCAAACATTAACGAGAATTAAAGAGAGAAATAAATTACATTTAACGTTTTCATTGCAATTTATTTAATTTATTAATCGTGATTGAAACTAAAAATTTTCTGTTTCAACAATAGGAAGTTACTAATGGCTCAGTAGTAGGAACCCTACAGATAACAATTTATTAGTCATAAGGCGTTACATAAGGGCACCATCAAAATGAAACATTGTGCCCATCGTCCGTGTGCATTGATGTTTCGCACCCTCTAGGGACGTCCCCGGGTATTACATATAACTAAGGCAACAATATCTTTAGATAACTCTCACATATATACCACTTCAAGCTTCTACTATCCTCATGTGTGAGATAAGTTCCCACCCATTTTCAGAGTTTTTCCATTTAAACAATCACCTTTACCTCATCGATATGTCATTTATCTTAACTTTATTTTGAAAACATGGTGGCTTGTCCCGAAGCTCTCATGAAGGATAACGTAAACCCGTTAAATAATGATTATATTAATAATAATTACATATAACTATTTGTGTCCATAGTTTTCACCAAGTAAAAAACTCACTATCACTATTTTGAACACACAGGAAGTCTGGACCAGCACACAACGATGTGCCACACGTAAAGATAGAGGTTCCAAGACCACTGTTGGCGTATTTGAACTTCATGACCGCTAGTTACAACATAATAGTTACTACCAAATTTACAAGAGTAGTTATAGCCATCATCAAATGAAAAAATGACCCATTTTTTGTTACTACTATAGGTTTGAATTGGTTAATGATCAGTGGCGTAAATGATAAGTTTTCGTTGTTGTAGATAGGGATATAAGAGATTGATAGTACCATCACAATCTAGGCTTACTGAATGAAACGTGTTGACGTCAATCTTATCTGAAATGTTATATTTGGTATCATCAACGAATATGCATCTCGCAACTTAGTATCATTGAAAAACGACTTAAATGTCCGAGCGAAATTCTTATCCTATATCTCATCCTTGGGAAAACAATTCCCACCAACAACAACCAAGTTTAAGATTTACCAATGCCGATGGTATGTTGATAAGTCATCAATGATGATATCAACATTCCAGGTTATGGTAACCACAAATGATCTGTCGTTGATTATTGAGGGGTATTTTATTTTTCAATTATCTATTTAGCGGGACCCGTTGATAGTTGCTGACGGGATATGTTGAACGATGATAAGCAGTTGAAAATACTCGTTTTTTTTCTAATAGTGACTCTAATTTTATTGACTTCAAACATGTTTATTGTGATATTGATCTAATGAAAAAGAGGCGTAAGGGACAAGAAGAATTGTTTGTTGTGAGGTAGAGAGATATTTAAATTTCTGTCGTGTTCTTAATTTTTGAGATAATAACTTGTATTTTTTTGTGTGTGTGTTTTTAAGGTAAATTGAAGTGTCGTGTCTAATTTTCTTTGTTTTATTGCCTAGGAAAATCCAATAAAAGAATAAGTGTATTATGGTAATTAAATAAAACCATTAATTTTTTTTATAAAGAGTAAATTACTGTTTTGGTCCCTGTGATTTAGTCAGCTTAACCCTTTTGGCCCAAAAAAGAATCTTTTAACATATAAAACCCTGAGTTTGCATTTTATAACAATTTTAGCCCCGGATAATAACTTTGTTACTTTTTTCAGTTAAGTGTAAGGGTAATTAGGTCATTATATACCTTAGTGGTTGTTTTTTATAATTACAAAGTTTTTAAATATTTAAGAGATTACTAATGCAATTACGCAAGTTTTTTTATTATTTCGTTATTTTCACGATTATTATTTAACAAAATATGTTTTATATATACAAATAAATATGTATTTTCATTAAGCGTTTGTTTTTTTATAAACGTCGTTTTTGAAATTATTTTTTTTTTGTCTATCATATTTAAAATTATTCCTTTTTTAACCGTTTGTTTATTAACATCGTTCTTTTTAAAGTTGTTTATCTTTTAAAGTTTTTTTTAAACAATACATTTTATTCCGCTATTTTTAAAATCATTTTTAAATTTTTTTTAATAATTTGTTTTTTAAGACGTTGATTTTTACAAGTGTTTCTTTTTAAAACCGTTCCTTTTAGAACGTTTTTGAAATCGTTCATTTTTAAAATTTTGTATTTAGTTTACTTATAGCCGTTAGGGAAAAGGAACTTTTGAAAATGAATTATTAATAGAAGGAATTTTAAAACAATCGATTCATCGAAGATTTAAAAAAAAGGGACGTTTATAAAAAACAAAACCTTAAAAAATATGTTAACAATGTAAGGTTTTAAAAAACGCACGAATTTAATAAACGAAAGGTTAAAAAATGACGAATTTTGAACAAATGCTCCAAAGAAATGGAAGATTTGAAAAAAAAAAAACAATTAGAAAAAGTTTGAAAATTGAACTTGAACGATCTTTTGTAAACTTTTTATTAGAATGTTTCATCTTTTTTCAAATCTTACATTTCTTTTGTTTTTATACACGTCGTTTCGTAAAATATTTATAGTGAACGACTTAAAAAGTTAGTTGTTTAAAAATGTTTAAAATCAAATGATTTTAAAAATATTGTTATAAAATGAAGTGTTTAAAAAATTTTAAAAGACAAATGACTTAAAAAGAACGATTTTAAAAAATAAACGAGTAAAAAGGAACTATTTTAAAAACGATAGACGGTTTAAACAAAAATGTTAAAAAAAAACTTATTTTTTAAAACGGCTTTTAAAAAAAACAAACGGTTAATGAAAATAAATATTTATTTGTATATTTAAAAAAGTATTTTGTTAAATAATAATTGTGAAAATCACGAAATAATAAAAAAACTTGAGTAATTGCGTTAATAATCTCTTAAATATTAAAAGAATTTTGAAATTATCAAAAACAGCCCCTAAGGTATATAATGACCTAATTACCCTTATACTTGACTGCAAAAAAGTAATAAAGTTAGTGTTAGAGGCCAAAACCGTTATAAAATACAATCTTGGGGTCTGATATGTTAAAATATTTTATTTTAGACTGAAAGTGTTAAACTAGCTAAACCACAAAAACCAATATAGTAATTTACTATTTTATATATCTTCCAACAGTTAGCTAGAAAAATTTTAATAAAATAAAAAAAGATTATAGTTTCATGACATCGTATCCTAACTTTATTGGATTCCTTATTTCCTTTAGTGCTTAATAATGATTTTAATTTAATTTGAAGGTTCTAGATTAAAGAATAATAATGCAAAAAGAGTTTTTGTTTAACAAAAGAACTTATATAATGCGAGAACTTAATTTTTGTCAAAGAGAATGTTACGTTTGAAATGCTTCATAATTTGTTACGTTTGTGTTCTTTTCTTAAACTATTACAATAATACGTTCAAAACCCTAATTTTTAACAAACAAAGACAAAGAGAGACGATTCTAACGATTGTTTGAGTATAAAATGAGATTATCTCGTAAGACGATTCCAACGATTGTTTGAGTATAAAATGAGATTATCTCACAACAAAAGTCTTTTCAAAGGACCACATACACTTGCAAAGTTTCATGTACTTTATCCTTTTGTAAGTTTCATGTACTATACACATTGAAAGTTATCTAAAAGGTTTTGATATTGTTTTTAAATCCTCTTTCAAACCAAGCAATATTATCCATTTTGTTTACGACTAACTCAGTTTCGGTTATCAAGTTCGAAACTTTTGCTTCCACTCAAACACACTTAACTACGTATTTATTCTTTTATCCATGATCAACAAGCTTACAACACGTTGTTCCGGGGCGGACCTACCTTATGCGAAGGGGTAGCCTCCGCTACCCCTTGACGCTCCGATAGTAGTGTAAATTTTGGAAAAATTTGACCTTTTTTTCGATTTTGTTACCACTTTCTTTTAAAACGTTACCCCTATGAAAGTTTTCTAGATCCGTCACTAACGTTGTTGATATTTAAATGAGTTTGTTCCTTCACATACCCCAAACGTGGGTAAGTCATGTTAGACTTTTTTTGGATAAAAGTTTAAGAGATATTTTTATCTAATCCACCAATAAAAACAACAAAAAGTATCGTTATTGCCTCTTTTTCATATTCTAAAGATAGATTATGAATTTATGATTCATTAACCCAAATACAACATTATTGGTGGCCCATTTGAATAGAATGAACGTGTCACATGTGCATACTTTCCACTCATTTCATTCCCACAAATCACGCTTTAGGGTTCTTACACGTAACAATTTCATCAATTATTGGATTATAAAAGTCACAAAAAAGAAAACTTAAATAAATAATTCAAAGTGGATGTGTTTTTTTAACAGAAAACCCACCATTTCTTCGCTAGCAAACGTCTCATTCATATACTTTTATAGTTTTATTCCAACAAAAAAAACAAACATAGCAAATCCCAATACGTTTGGTGCTACCTTCACTTATTCACGATAAAACTATGTTGTTTGTTTGTTTCTATATATACACTTTATCTTGGATTAGTTTTATTATTCGAATTAGGTTAAAATACAAAGGATAAATTAAATAAAAAGGGTAAGAAGGATTCTAGTATGTTGATCTTAGATTTAGAGGGTTGAGATTAGTTTTAGGAAAAAGAAGATAATAGGATGACATAAAGGGAATCCTATATTTATAGATTTTTTTTCTTCACATGCATATCACATGTCAATTCCGCCAGTCAATTTAAAACCTACATAACTTTTTCATACGATATTTTTTTTAAAACACCATAATAATGAACGTTTTTTTATCTTTATTGTCAGTATCATATTGTCATGTAAAAACAAAATAAAATTTTCATTTTTACTGGGTTTTTTTTCTTTGCATTGTGTTAAAAGTTCTGGTCATTGTGTCTTTAACTGGGTTTGGTCATTACGTTTTAGTAGGGTTTCTATACATTGTGTTATTATCAAAACCTATAACACAATGTTAATTTTGGTCCTACCCATTGCGTTTTTATAAGAACCTATAACACAATATATGGCACAATGAAGATGGTGTTATATCTAGGTTTTCTATATATCGTGTTATTTGTTTTAGTCATTGTGTTTAATTTTTTATCAATTGTGTTTTAGTATGTTGTCCATTGTGTTTTAATCTTTTGTTCATTGTGTTTTAGTTTGTTGTGTATTGTGTTTTTAGTTTGTTGTCCATTGTGTCTTCATCTGCTCTTCATTTTGTCTTTTATTTGTTGTCATCAATTGTGTCTTTTATATCTGTTGTCTTCAGTTGTGTTTTATTTAGTTTGATACTTATTGTGTTATACGTTATGACAATTCATTGTGTTTTAGTATGTTGTCCATTGTGTCTTTATCTGTTGTCATTGAATGTGTTTTTTATCTACTTTCCATTGTGATTTACGTCATGTCCATTGAGTAACACGCAACTGGGTTTTTGATTTTTTTGAAAAATAAAACAATATGGTACTCATATTAAATATAAAAAACGCTCGATTTTTTGGTATAATTTTTTAAAACAAACGATGCATAAAGAAGCTACGGACATTTAAAAGCGGGGGAGAAATAGCATGTGACTTGCATGTGTATATCTTTTTTCCTCTTGTAAACAAAATTACCATTCCCACTTGAATTCTCCTAAGACACTTGTCACTCTCTAGTGGCTTCTTACACTTCTTATTTTTAAATTATTTGTATTATAACGCAACCCATTATTATTCAACAAATAAAACCCGAAAAATTGAACTAAGATCGAATCAAAGTAGACTGGAAATTTCTAGTTTCGCTACTGATCACTAAAAACAAGAGATTGCGATGTGACGAGAAGAAGAATTGAAAGGGTTATAGATGCATTATGTGAGGTAGCTTTGATGATGTTGTTCTTGGGTGGACGGTGGTAGCAACACCGGTGGGTTGACAAGGTCAATTATTGTTGTGGGGTTGCTAGCAATATTTATATAACCAGGCTGGTTGTGGAATCGATCATCTTGCGGGTTCACTGGTTGGACCTGTTTCAAAACCGGATGACGTAATAAATATATGAGTTAATTACTCTGATGCTCCTTATGGTTTGCACATGTTGCAACTTTGGTTTTTAGTTTTCGTATTACACATGATCTTGGTGGTATGCATTTGGCGGTCCTTGGCAGTGGATGGCGTTAAATATTTCCATTAAGTGGGCATAAAATTACTTATTTATCCTTAATGATAAAAACGAAAAATCAAAATCAAAAAACAAATTATTAAATGGGAAAAATAAATATGGGACTTTGACACATCTAGCTTAGATGTGAAATCCTGAAAACTACGTTATTTTGATTAAAACCCCATTACAAATCCCTCTTTCTAAGAACATACAGTTTTTGGTCTAAGATATCGAGACCATACTATAACCGACAGTTCGGTTCGTTCTCTAACTGGTTTGAGACAAACAGGTTTATGAAGCGTTTTCAATTCAGTTTTGAAACCGGTTACGTTTGTCAATCCGTTTTTTTAATCTCTATCTAACGTCTAGTGTAAAGATATTAACATTCGGTTGTATCTGTATTTAGGCCTAAGCCTTTTTATATTTTGCATAAATCCATTAAAAAACCCAACTTGATTGTCGTTAAATCATAGATTTGTGAAAAAATATATATATATATATATTTAAATGGCACATGTCTTTTAAAAGCCGAACTAGATGGTTTATTAAAAAATGAACTTTACGATAATTTAACTTATTTTAAGATTGGAAATAAATATATATATTTATATAAAATGATGTGACTAGTTGAATTGATAGATTATTTAATTAAGTTTATACTTATTTTTTAATTATGTTTGTTCGTAGCAGCAGTAAAATTGACATTTCACTCTTACTAACGAAAAGTTTAAACGTTCATCCATCATAAGGACTATTATAGTTACAAAATTGATACCATTATAAACATCTGTGTAAGTTGATGGCATATATTAAGTTTCTGCAAACCACGTGAACGATTTAGTAATTAACTCTAAACAATTCTAACTACTATAAATTAAAATATGACAATACTTTATCTTTTTGTTTGGATTTGTGATGCTATCTAGTGGGACTATCGCGTGTTACGTTAGGGGCTGTAGATCCGATGAAAAACATGTAATGATCAGCTTCGACAATATGTATATTAGAATTTAAAAAATATCATTTGAAATGACGGTAAAAAACTAAAAGTAAAAGTCTAAGTTATAATTTAGGTTCAATTATTATAAGTTAGATAAAAAAGAGTTAGAAAAAAACAACTAATCGTATAGAAAAAAAAGAAAGAAAATTATTTGTTAAAATAAGATAAAAACAATGTTACTAAACTCAATTGACGTATGACAACTCTATTAAATTTCAGAAATAGAAAAGTAAATTGATTAAAAAAAAGAAATATTAAAGTTTCGAGACCGTATGACACATTCATCTTTTTTTCATTTTTTGAACCTTATTTAAATTGTATTATTGTAGTAAAATTGACCATCCGCCACATCCCGCAGATTGCATCTAGTACTAATAATACATAAAGACTTAAATAAATTATATATATAGTCTGGAATAGTGAATAGTAAGTAAATCAGGAAAAAAAATCTAGATGAAGAAAAACATAATAAATTGAAATTCGACCTTGTTAACCCACTTCTAGTGCCACTAGATTTTTGTTTGTGGCGAAAAACCACACAGTAGGATGAGCAAATGGTCATAGGATAAGTTCCCACACATCTTTTCTTAAATATTAACATTAGGTTGTATCTATATTTGGGCATAAGCTTTTTATTATTTAGGGGTTGTTTGGAAACCTTTACGTCATTAAGTGCTAAGTGTTAAACTGTTAAAAGGTCTGATTCGGTAAGAGACTCTGAACTAGTAAGTGGATTGACTTGCTTGGTTTGTTTGGTTGGTGGTGGATGAGGTGGTGGTGTTTAACCCTCTACAGACTTTAGAAAATTTTAAAAATGGTTGAGCCAAGTCTACACCAAGAAGAGCCCGCACATACGTTTTTTAATGAAACGTATTCGGAAAAACAAGCAGTCTACAGATGACAATGTTTGTTCATGGTTTGCTCGGCGCAGACAGAAAAGCTTGCACAGATCTTTTTAAGAAAAACAAACACCAGCTAAGTAATTCAGATGTATTCAGCTAGTGAACCAAATACACTTAATGCTCATTGATTCAGGCGTTATTTTTAATGAAATTATTAAGAGTCTACTAAACAGCCTCTTAGCATGAAATCCATTAAGAAAGCCGCAACATGATTTTAAATAAATTATAGATGTGTAAAAACATTTAAATTGCCCGTGTCTTGTAAAAGCCGAGATAGAAGGTTTATTAAAAAATTGTAACTTTACAATAATTTAATTTATTGTAAGATTGACAAAATCATAACCACCTTTTATTATGCCTCATACTTCACTTGCTACATGAATATTGCACATGTCTAGATTCGTATTTTCATCTTATTTTATTATTTATGTAACAAGAATAGCTCGGATTTTAATAATTAGTGGTTAATTTACAAATGATGATCCCTATTTTCTATTTGTTCACCACCTGATGATCATTTATAATATTTTCATACTCTTCAAGAGATTGTCGAGATATAAGCATGTAAATATAGTTATGAAATGTACGAATAATATTTGCGCATCTACTTTATTTTAAGCAAAATGAAAGATACCATCCGAGACAACATATATCACTCAGGGGCGGAAATACCAGGCTACCCCTTGGCGCTCTGGCGGTAGTGTAAATTTTGGAAAAATTTGACCTTTTTTTTGACGTTTTTTTCGATTTCGTTACCCTTTTTTTGTAAAACGTTACCCCCACGAATATTTTCTATATCCACCGCTATCACTATTTAGTACTTACTTTTGTTGATACGTGAACTTTTAGTCACGCAAGCAAAATACTTATGAAGAATATAACTTTTTTTAAATACAAAGTGGGTAAGTTTGCACATGCACTTTTTACTATTCACAAATTTAAGGGATACATGAAATATGTTCGTGTTTTACGACTATAGAGGTAAAATATGGCATGGCGTTTATACTGCCGTATAAATACCAAGAAATTGACATTTATAACTCTAGCTAAAACAACTATAAAGTATAGTTGTTTTAAATATACATAGCATTGTTAACACATTCAATCTTGGTTAAATGTGCAAGGAGCTATGAGGCGTTTAGGTCTCAAAAGCCAAGGTAAGTGAGTGCACCACATGCACGCGTCGTTACTTTATGTACAACCAAAAAGCTTTATTATAGTGAAAGTTACATATCTTTCAACACATAACCTTTGTATCAAGCAAAGGTCTCATAACTACCTCATCCATTTGGATGTTTTTGCTTACTAGTCTCCTATAAACCCTAATTTTGACAAATTGACCTAGAAGAACAAGAAGTGCCTCTTCAAGGCCCACGACACTCCCTTGAACACCTTGTGTGCCTCGTGCATCAACTCTTTTAAACCAAGTTTGAAATATTATCATACCATCGACATAGACTAGCATATCACAGGGAAAACATAAGCACAAGCAAATCCCAAACACCTCTACTCCTAAACAAAGTCATAAACTTGAAATGAAGCTACATACATGTTGCATTAAAGGATACTTGAAGACACCCGAATGACTCATTGTCACACCCTAGTCTAAGGTAGAAACGTCGGGGCATGACGAATTGCAAACACTTGGAATAAAGAAATACCAAATTTTAGTTATTACAAAAATAATACTTGTTCTTAAAACATTATCCAACATAGAAATATGAAACATACAAAACATATTTTATTTTAAATTAGAGTAAATTGCACAAAACATCCTTTATGTTTCCTCAAACTTGCAGGTTCCAGCCTTAATGTTTAAAAGTTGCTAAAAACAGCCTTTAAGTTTATTTTTGTTGCGGGTCCAATCCTTTACAGCTAACCACGTTATTTTCTTCAGTTAAGTTTCCTCACATGCATAACATGTGAGGGTACATTCGTCATTTTGGTTGATCTTCCATCCACGTCAATTATAAAAAAAAGAATATTTAAGGTTTAACCTATTTTAAAAAAAGTCTAACCGCAGGGACTAATGTGCAATAAAACCAAACTTTTAAAAACCAAACCCCCTCTTTTCCGGTCTTCTTCTCCGGCGACTTCGCCGGATTCCGGCGAACCCGGAATTAAGATAGGAATCTTGTTAAGCTAGCCCACTAAGCTGTAAAGATTGACACAGATTTTGATCATGCCAATCAAACTCTTCAGGATTATCATCAGTTGGAAGAATTGGCGCCTTATTCGCATCAGACGGAAACGACAAACGACTCTTCAATCCTAGATACCTCTCACGGAACTCCGATGCCGTCAAATCAGAGAACTTCGTAACACCGTGTTCAGTAGTCGGATCCAACAACTGGTGACGCTTAGGACGCCGCAAGTTAGACTTGAACACTATCAAACGGTAATCGTGCTCCTCTGTAGTCGCGTACGTTTTACTAAACTTTGTTTAAACTAGGTTAAAACTTAAATATTCTTTTTTTATAATTGAAGTGGGTGGAAGATCAACCAAAATGACGAATAGACCCTCACATGTTATGCATGTGAGGGAACTTAACTGAAGAAAATAACGTGGTTATCTGTAAAGGATTGAACCCGCAACAAAAATAAACTTAAAGGATGTTTTTAGAAACTTTTAAACATTAAGGCTGGAACCTGCAAGTTTGAGGAAACATAAAGGATGTTTTGTGCAATTTACTCTTTAAATTAACTCATATCTTTGCATCCTATATGAGCATCCAAAGGTCTTTAATTTTTATTACCTGAAAAACATGTTATAAAGAGTTAACTACAATATATAGTTGGTAAGACATAGGTTTCTAAGAGAAATAAGTAAGAATTAGGCAAAACCACAAAGTCATAAACATGTTAAATCATAAAAATAAAGTAAATTAAATTAAATTTATGTGTTCATAACCAACCCTCTTGACATGAATATTGTGCCCCCTAATGTCTGACTCCTCGACACAGAAAGATCAAACTGATAAGCTTCTAGATTGTCGGGCTCTTCACATCTAAATCCTTACCCAGGAATCCTGGGTGGGCTTGTCAAGCCAATAGATCTATTAACAAACTATTATGGGCTTCGCAAAGTTAGTGGTTTGTTAATTGATTGGGATGATTTATGAATGTGCCAATAGCTTGTTTGAATGTGTCATATATAGCAATTTAAATTTTTACAAGTAAGAAAACTAGAAGTGTACAACGAATTAAGTAACAAATTTTTGAATTAATTGAATCGAAAGTTTTGAATATTTATTTTTTATATGAATTTGTATTCAGTCAAGATTTGATTTATTCGATTCGATTCGTATTGGTAACTCAAATTCGAATTGAAGCCGTATAAATTTGATTTAATTCAAATTCACCCTAAACAATAAATTGTTTTCCATTTATTTTTTTCAAACTATTACAAACTAGTTACTTTTAACATCAAAAGTACTAATCTACAAAATACCATAATTTAGAAATTAGCATGGTTATTGGTAGCGATGTAAGTTAGGTTAGATATAAGTCATGTTAGAATTCGAAAATAAGTTATATGGGCATTTGGGCTAGGTAATGTTATGAACACCAGACTTATCACTTATGGATGTAATTTATATTTGGCCTTAATTTATATATATATATATATATATATATATATATAATGAATTCAAATTTCAAATCGAATCGAATTAAAAATCATATATTCGTATTCGATTACTAGACTCGAATACAAATCAAATCAAATTCAATTTTTCTAAAATCAAGTTCGAACCTCGATGTAAAAATAATTAAGAAGTTTCTTAAAAAATTAATAGACTGCATCAAAAGTTGTTAAGAACCTAAGAGCCGAGTTGTGTGTTAATTACTATGAGCAACAAATTGCAAGTTTGGGTGTTGATTACTAGTGTTTCTTCACTTATCTTATTGTGCTCTATAAATAAACACTATTCGTCATTCAGCCCATGTAATACATAGGATTGTAATCAAGTTATATATATATATATATATATATATATAATTATAATTATAATTATATCTGAAAGTCTTAAAAGAATTACGGGGGATCGGGGCGCCCCGTGAAGACCGTGATGAACGTGAAACACCGTCATAAGCGGTTGTTTCACAATAATGATGTTTGTGGCTATGATGTATATCGCGGTTGTGGAACCTCGTAGAAGGGTTATGATTGGGTGTTGGTATATGTGGTGGTGTAACGAATGTTGCACTTGCAAGTGTTTATGTGATAGTATGATGAAATATGATAAAATGAGATGTCAACTTACAATTGGGTTTGATAGCATGATGGTGTGATAGCATGATAGATGCTTAGGTGACTATAACACATCAGTTTTCACTACACATGTAAATAATTTGGAAACAATATATGACCATGCGGCGTGGGTTTGTGGTATTTAGGCTTTTCCACGTCGCACATACCACACTGGGCATGGCGTGGACCTTAGCATTGTCGTGGGGTGTGTCAACTTCCACCGGCTTGGAGCTTCAAGTCGTGTGAACGTATCGCGTTTCTACAAGCCGTGAGATGTAGCGTTGGGTGCAACGGTTAATTTTTTTTAATTTTTTAAAATTTAATAACCCAATATAAATCACCCTATTTCTACCATTTTTTTAACAAACTCTTTCAAATACTCTCAACTTTCTACCACTTTTTTAAACAATATATACTTTTCAACTACAAAGTCTAGGGGTGATCAAGAAAACCGAAATAACCAAACCGTAACCGATTAACCGAAAAAACCAAACCGAAACAAAAACCAACGGTTCGGTTTTTAGATTTTTAATAACCGAAAATTTTGGTCGGTTTTAGGATAAATACTTTCAATAACCGAAAAAACCCAACTGAACTGAACTTATAAGTTACAATCCGTATACTTTTATATTTAAGTTTAAATTGTTTAAGTGTTTAACCCAATGCTAGTAGAAAATATTAAGTTTATTCTTGAATGTTAAGTGTTTATAATAAAAACATTACATGTTTATTTATAATTGAAATAAATTATTTACTACCTATAAGAAATAACAAAATTTAATATAAAAATTAATTGATCTTCAAATTATTATAAAAGAGAATGTCTTTATAAAAACTTTGAAGAAACATAAAAATAGATTAGAAGGATAGGTTTATGTAAACAATATTAATTAAAGAGGTTATAATATAACTTATACTTTTTATTTTGAATCCTACATAATTTTGTTCCAAAAACCAAAATAACCAAAAAAACCGAACTAAACCGACATAAAAACCGAAAAAACCGAAACCGAACGGTTTTTAAAAACCGAAAATCGACATTTCGGTTTCGATTTTGATTTTACCCAAAAACCAAACCAAACCGTGCACACCCCTACTACAAACAAATGGCAACGATTCCGTGGACTAAAGAAGAAGATATCGCGTAATGCGAGTCGTGGGTCGAAGCGCTTAGCCACTACATGCTGCATAATCGCTCGAGTGGTTTTTGGGGGAGAATTTTCCAACACGTTTGCGTCCATAGGGTTGACACTACCAGAACCGTGGATACACTTTCTTCTCATTTTAGGACTATCCGTTTGGATAATGAAAGATTCGAGACGGCGCACATCGTGGCAAAAAATGCGAGTGGTGACCTTGGGAGGATGACATCATACAAGCCCTCATCAATTTCAGACATGACTACAACCGTGAATTCAAACACGTTTCGTCGTGGCATATAATTAGATTTTTTTAATAAATGTTTAATTTTAGGTTTTATTTTAATTAAGTAATTTTTTAATCTTATTTCATGTTTTTTTTACTTTTTAAATTATGTAATTTTTGAAATTTTGAATTATGTTATATTAATTAGAGTTAAATGCTTGGTTGGTCCATGTGGTTTGCAAATATTGCAGACTTGGTCCCAGTGGTTTAATAATTACAAAGTTGGTCCCGGTATTCGTAATTTTTGCACTCGGGTGGTTCTTACCACTAACTTAGGTTAAATATCTTAGTTAAATGTTTGTTAAATAATCAAAATACCCTTACTTAATAAAACAAATAAAAAATAGCTTAAATAAAGTATGGGTCCCACCAAACCTTTATATCTCTTATCAGCTCTCTCTCTGACTATCCTCCCTCCCTTCCCTCAAACCACCGAAGAGTGAAGACGAATACCCATCACACCAATAAACAGATGAAAAAATCAAAATATATATATAAAAACTAGCTGAAATCATACATTGAAACTAGTAATAACTGGCACAGAAATAAAAACGAACAGATAAGGCAATTTGTAGGATCTATAGATGCACATGAAATGATTTGAGATTGAAATAGGTGTGAAAGAAAATGACGTAATTATTTTTCTTAAGATTGTAAGAGTTGTGAAGATCCAAGATCTTGTTAATGTTTGAAAAGGAATGTGGAATCTGAAAGGCGACTCATGATTCTGAGGATCCTCTGGTTTGGCGGTCAATGAATGGACTCGTGGACAATTTCGATTCAATTTCTGCGTCACCAAGACACTATTGCCGGAAAATGTGATTGGTTGAAGGTGACACCGGGAAAACGTGGTTGGTTGAAGGTGACGCCGGAAAACGTGGAGGTGGAGATGGAGGTGGTGGGTTTACGGTGGAAGCGGTGGGTTGAAGGTGGCAGCGGAGGTGGCGGGTTGAAGGTGACGGTGGTGATAGGTTTATGGTGAAGGTAGAGGCGGTGGGTCGAAGGTGCGTTGAAGGTGACGGTGGTGGTGTTGGTGTGTTGAAGGTGACGGCGGAGGTGGTGCGTAAGGTGACGGTGGTGGGTTGAAGGTGGAGGCAGTGGAGGCAGTGGAGGTGGTGGTTGCAGGTCGTGAAGGAGAGGTGATGGTGGCTGAGTTTTTGAAAGAAGAGAGGGGTGATGAAGAAGATGAGTAGTGGTCCCTCTTTTTTATATATTTATTTTTTTAATTATTCAAGGGTAATATAGTAATTTGACATATATTTAACTGAGAAATCTAACAAAGGTTAGTGGTAAGGACCACACGAAGCAAAAATTACAACTACCGGGATCAACTTTGTAATTATTAAACCACAAGTACCAAGTCTGTAGTATATGCAAACCATAGGGACCAACCAAGCATTTAACTCTATTAATTATTAGTGTTATTTTTTTAATTACTATTAACGTTTTTTAAATTAAATAGATTTATATAATTTAATAATAAAAAAACTATGCCACAAAACGTTATACTTTCACGCGTGCTTATATGGCGTTCGCATATCCATAAAGCTCAATTTTCAAAGCTATTTACACAGCATAGTCCCCCTTCTCAAATCGTAGCCGTTCACTACCAACGACCAAGATCTCTTGTACCAACTCAATCGTAGCGGTCACTTCCACGTGTCATTCAACAAGATGCCGGATCAGAAACCCATCCGTCTGTCCAACTGCAACAACCAAAACTCTTCACAATCTTTCGCCACGTGTCCATACTTTTCAAAAATGACAATCATGCCCTTACTCAGCACACCTCTTATCATGTGATCATAACAGTTATATTTTATCCGGTTCACCTTATTCAGATCCCAACTTCCTGCAATCACAAACCCTAGTTCTGTTTCTTCTCACGCAAGGTATCATCAATTCTTCATTTATTACATTCAATGTCGTTTGAATTTCAATCCGACTGTAGATTTTTTGTTAAATTGACAATTTTAGAATAAGTTTAATCAGTTTGGTTGATTGATTCCTGTTAATCTAGGGTTTATTTGTGTTCGTACATCTTTAGTTCGAGTTGATTGATGAAAATTGGTTGAAAGTTAGTTATTTAAATCCGACTTTAGATTTTTTGTTGAATTGACGATTTAGAATAAGTTTAATCAGTTTGGTTGATTGATTCCTGTTAATCTAGGGTTTATATGTGTTCGTACATCTTTAGTTCGAGTTGATTGGTGAAAATTGGTTGAAAGTTAGTTATTTAAACATTAATTTTTCTAGAAATAGAGATGATATCTGTACCAGTACCTAACCATACCGTACCTAGTAGTATCGATAATGAAATTAACTGAATCAAAACCGAATACCATATCATAATATGTTCTGTCAGCACCGGTTTGGCACCGATATTGAAGTTTTGTTAATTTCAAAACCGAATACCGTACTGGATATGTTCAGTCGGTACGGGTGTGATATCGTATCGATATTGAAATTTTGCTAAATTCAAAACCGAATACCGTACCGCATATGTGTTTGGTCGGTACTGGTATGGTATCGGTACTGATATTGAAATTTTGCTAAATTTAAAACCGAATACCGTACTGCATATGTGTTTGGTCGGGTAATGGTGTGGTATCGGTACTGATATTGAAATTTTGCTAAATTCACAATTGAATACAGTACTGCATATGTCCGACCGGTACCAGTATTTGGTATGAAACTTTCCATCTCTAAAGTGAAGCACTTAATTGAGCACTGGGGTTTTGAATTTGTATCTATTTTGGATCTAATTGTGTGTGTTTTTTAACTTTTTAGACTTTAGATTATGATCCTATTTTGTTCATGGTGCTTTGTTGATGTAATATGTTTGGAGTTTTGAGAATTGGATTAATAAGATTATGCAACAGGAGTGTTTAGAAGGTCTTGTTAGTTTAGCATTTATAGTGAATCTACACATTTGGATTGTGATTTATACATTTTGTAGCCTTTTCTTTTCTTAAAATCTGCAATTTGTTGGTGATGAACTGTGATTTAAATGTGATTCTGTACGAGACACCTGGGTATCCGACACAAAACCATGGCATACTTGACGATTTTTACTATGTGTTCTCACTATGGCGCTCGTTGATTTCGTCTTCAGGTGGGAATGCCATCTTGAGCAAGATTATTCCTGTTTGGCTACTTGATAAGTTATTTGGGTATTGTTACACGAGATGAGCAAATGCATGGGCTGTGGAAATTTACGAAGAATGCTGGTACCGAAAGATAGTCTCACGTGTATTTATCAATATTCTCTTATGCTAGATCCCGCTATATCGGTTTGGGATTGTACTGTTCGTAAGATTCGGTATTCTTTTACTTCCGAGTGGGTGTAGCAACAAAGAAGCAACCTTTAGCTTTCGTTAGTATTAGTTTTTTTTTCGAGTTTTTAGTAGTAGAAAGAATAAAGGTATGGATTGTAGTAAATCACCATCTGGTGTTAGAAAGACAAAGAAAAAGCAAGTGAAAGACGATTTAGATCTTATCAAACAAGCGGAGAAGAAAAAAAGGCGATTAGAGAAAGCGATCACCACGTCAGCAGCCATTATATCGGAGCTTGAGAAGAAGAAACAGCGGGAGAAAGAAGAACAACAAAGGCTGGATGAAGAAGGTGCTGCAATAGCTGAAGCCGTCGCGTTGCAAGTGTTGATCGATGAGGACTCGAATGATGTGTGCAGTCAAGTCAATTATGGGAAACAAGTTTATATGAACGCACATGGAGGATCCGTATGTCAATGGAATGGATACGGGTGTGGTGAAGATGGGTCTTTTGTAAGGGGTGTTGAAGAATCAGGACCGTATGTTGATCAGATGTCTGCGGTGGGACTAGTTGCTGCCCGGGCTGTTTCGACGCTTCAGATTGCGGATGATGAAGATATCAATGGTTTTGTGTTTAAAAGAATAGTGAGAGGGTGATGTACTTAAAGTAATGGTGATTTAATAATGGTGTGAATATAATTTAAGTCTGGATTGTATTTTACCATTTTGGTGTTTCTTGGATCTTTGGCTCTGGTTTGATTTCGTATTTCGCTTTCAAATGAATCTAAAAACAAACTTAACTTTATCATCGACTGATATGGCGTCGCACTCATCCATCCATCTCGGTATTCAAGTTCCAATGCAACTAAAGGTTTTGTGTAAACTGGAGAAGTGTCTTGAACTGAAGGATCACTTGAATCAACTCCTGGTGTGTAGTGTGTTCTTTCACTACAAGAGCTAGTCTTGTGTTATGTTTCTCGGTTTTTGACTTGGGTGAGAAAAAACATACCAACTGAAACTCAGACTAATAACCAACGATTTCTGTTTCGTTTTTCTTCAACCTAAAATTACGATTTGGTTTTAATCCAAAATCGAAAAAAAACAAAGCCGATTGGTTTCATAGAATCGAAAAACCAAAAATTCTGTTGAAAAAAAACAAAGCCAATTGGTTTCATAGAATCGAAAAACCAGAATTTCTGTTTTGGTTCGGTTTGAGCCCATAACCGACCCATGCACACCCTTATTATCAGCCTTCTTGCAATTTTTGTTTTTTTGTTCTACAAGGATTTGATAAAATTGGTTTTCAAAGATTGGTAGAACTGGATGCTAATCAAGAGTTAGCGTTGTTAACTGGCTTTGTGATCATTGTCATCCATTCGACTGTACCTGCATCTTGAACGGAAGGTATTACCTCTTTTAATTGCAACTAAATTGCCTCTCTTACCTGCTCGACCTATTCGTATTGCATTACCAGATTCATTAATACAAGTCCATGCATTATTAGTCCAGGGGACGACGGCCACTCAACAGTTGCATATGTTAACCAGGACATGTTAGCAGAAAGTAGTAAAGTTATAGACAGATCAGAAACTACTAACTTAGATAGTAATAATAAGTTCAGATAACTACAGCAAAAGCCCAGAAATCCAAGTAAAGCCCAAAATTTTTAACAATAAGTCGAAATCCCATTACATGAACAAATCCTAAAGCATGCAAAACAAACTAAATAGGTTTAGTTGAAAGCAGAAGCTGCATCTATGATGAAGGTTTCTGTTTCTTTGGCACGCGGTAGGCTCCAACAACACAAGCATGATCTCGCTCAAAAGGCTCGAGAGTCACCTGCTCCATAGGTTTGAACTGCTCCGCTTGAAGCTTTTTAACTTCAGAAGCAAATACAGCCTCAGCAGGAACAGTTGAGTCAATACAGTTGGCCTGCATAAAAAACAACCATGAGTCAACTTAAAATTATACATAATGATAAAAAATAATAAGAGAACAAATAAACTAACGAACCTTGATAGATATTACAAAGTAGCCTCCTGCTTTCAAGAAATAAGATGCATTGAGCGCTAAAATTCTTGCCTGCATACAGACAGAATGAAGGATATCGATTTAGTGGTGATAGACAAATAACCGAGAACAGTTAATCTACATATATAAATTCACCGACTCAGATTTAAACCCGAAAGAAAAACGACATCTAAAAGCATCAGAAACTCGATTTGTGCATCATCCAATGACGTCTTGAAGGGGAATCCGAGTTAATTCATCATATGTACTTGAAGTGATGTCACACACAACTTAAACTCAAAACAAAATGAAAAACAATTCTAGATTGAAAAACTATACATTAAAAACTTTAAAACAGAAAACAAAACTAATAAAACAGTATAAAGATACATCAGAAACTCGGTTTAGCATCATCCAAGATGTCCTGAAGGGGAATCCGAGTAGCTCATCATATGTAGTGTTTTAACACAAAAAATGCAAAAAAGATGGTGAAAGAAAAACAAATAAATATCTTTAGAATGCAACAACCAACTAGTAAATTAATTAAAAGTACAAATAGATTCAAAAGTAAATGAAAATAAACAGAACTTGTTAACTATTAAAGATTGATCAATAAAGATAAAAATTTGTGATTTCAATGATTAACCATAATTAAAAACCAAAGTGCAAATTAAAACAATGGTATTACTACAATTTTAAAACGGTTGACACATGTAAGCATGCAACTCTAGAAATACTGAACACATATTAACAAAAAGATTTAAAAAAATATGTGATTTCAAGGATCAAACGAGCATGAAAGACAAAAGATGCAACTGCAAAAAAAAACAATGGTATTGCTACATTAAAAAAAGTAACGGTATGCTCCACTAAATAAGGTAAACAAATTTATGAATGTAATGCTAAAGAAAACTAAAGGTGAATAATGTAGCATAAGTACGGTTAACCATAAAGCTACAAAAATAAAAGTTGCAAAGCAAACCTGATCAGGTTGAGCAACATCAGAAAAGATGACATCAACCATGCCAACAAGCATCCTGTACTTAGCTGGATGTCTAGCATCCTCAATAATGGGGATAACATTTGTTCGCTTTTTCGCCATATTAACCAAATCTCTACCACTTCTGTGAGAGAACTCAACAGCATACACAACTCCAGTCTAACACATGTATTAAGAAAATAAGTACAGCTTATTGGTTTCCAAATTTATAAAAATGAACTCCAAAGGTTTGAAGAAAAATACTTACTGGACCAACAAGATCAGAAACATGAGAGACGGTGGTTCCGGATGCAGCTCCCAAGTATAACACCTTTGAACCAGGTTTCTAGAATAACATAAATTAAACAAACATTAACACCAAAAATATAAAATTTTAAAATGAAAAAAATAATTGTTATGATGTGAAAATACCATCCATATGTTGTCAACTCCACCAAGAACAGCCGCAGCAAGCTTTGATCTGAAAGGGTTCCATACTCTGTATTCAACCTTTGTTCCATCTTCATTCTAATCACAATGAATTAATCAAAAACAAATCTTGATTTACAATAGACATGTATACAAATTAAAAAATGATAATCTAACTCAAACTTTTTAAATGTACAAAATTCTTAGTTAAATAAAAATTACTAATATATAGCAAATTGTAACAAAAATAACTAACAATACAAATATAAATATATACAAAAAACTTAAACAAGCTCTAACTTTTCTATTTATCACATTACTTTTATAGAGTAATTTAACTAAAAACTTATTCTATGTTATAATAAAAATCAAAAAATAAATATAAACCCATACCATCCAGTAAATAATAATCTTGCTTACTTAAATAATGTAATTAAATCAAAAAATAAATATAAATCTATACTATCTAGTAAATAAAAATCATGCTTACTTAAATAATGTAATTAAACCTATTAAACATTAAATAAAAGTTTCAAATTTATATGCACACCAAGTGTTCGACAAAATGTCACAAAGAAGCAACAATACCTGAACAGAGATCCTCTTCTCATTATACACAGCTTCACCAGGCACCATATTCTTAGTACAAAGAGCATCTTCTTTCCCCTTAGCAATAAACACACCTTCATGTCTGTGCGGCTCAACAACCACCTTACTTCCGCCTTTCATTCCACCACCTCTGCCACCACGACCACCGCGGCCACCACGACCGCCCCTGCCGCCGCTTCTTCCACCGCCGCGGGTCATCTCGCCGCCTCCTCGGCCTCTGCCGCCGCTGAAACCTCCTCTTCCCCTTCCTCCGCCTCTTCCGCCACCGTCTCCGCGGCCGCCGCTACGACCGCCGCTGAAACCGCCACCACGTCCTCCTCCGCCTCTCATCGGTGGCCTCATTTTAGGGTTTGTGGTGGTGAAAGGGTTTTAGGGTTTATGAGGGTATAGAGTGGGGAATATAGAACGGCGAATTGGGGGTTTTTATAAGGCTAGGGTTTAGGGTTTTTGCTTCTTGTTAATTAATAATTATAATTAATAATTTAATAACAATTTAATTTGTTTTGGTTTTGCTTAGTGGGCTAGGCCCAAACAAATGAATATGTGAGCCCAACTTGTCTCAAGACTTTATATTAAACCTTTGTTTGTTTGTTAGCTTAGTTATTGTTTTTTAGTGATATTGGATTTAAGTAATCTCAGGTTTCATCATTTGTTGATAACGCTTTCAATTTAGGAATTGTATCACGCGACTTTCAACTTATTTTTCTCTGTCACTCTCAAACTAGTTGAACCTAACCCATTTAGTTTTTTGTTGAGCCACATAAACCTGTAATTTTATATTTTCGATGTCATGTTTTAATAATAATGGCAATGTAAAAAAAATGATTTTGATTGGTTTTTGAACAAGTTCTCATACTTCTCAAAAAATATATGAGTTCTCATTTGAAAATCATCTTATATACACTGTAAGAGAGAGAGAGGGGGGGGGGACTGAAAATTACATGAATGGTTGACGTCTCATCCATCTCCATTCTCTCGTAATGCCCAGGGTGTAGTATTAGGGCCGTTATCAAACCCCTTCACGTCTCTATAATGCTATTATGCTAGGCAGTTTCTCAAACAACAAAGGCAATGAATAGTTTCCAAACTTTTATATTCGATCACTGTGCAAACAACTCTGGCCCAATATCCAAACTTTCTCTCGGCCCAGATACTTCGAGCTCGGTTGAGGTTACAACTTCCAAGTTTCCAACTAAGTAGGTTAGCCCAGTAGTAGTTTTATTCAAAACAAATAAACTACTTATAAAATGTTTTGTACAAAACATTTAATCAATATTTTTAACATATATTATATATAATAAAAATTAAATTATGAACAATTATATTTTAGCTAAAATAACTTGCGAATAATTTAAATTTTAAACTCATAATTCATGTTTTTGCTAGATTGTTTCTTCTTTGTTATATTTATGGAGGATGATAAATTATTTTTTTATGTCAACATCTTGAAAAATATTATATATGTAGTTTAACTTTAATATGTATTTATAAATATCAATTTGTAAAATACTAGAATATATGAATTATTTGAAAATTTATAAAACTTAACAAGTTAAGGAAATTCAATTATTATTATTATTATTATTATTATTATTATTATTATTATTATTATTATTATTTTGGTCCAAAAGCAGTATTTTACACTTAAATATCACCTAACTTTACACTTGTAAGAATTTGCATCCACACCAACATAATACCATGGGTCATAAGTTCAATCAGTTATATAAAATTATGAAATAGCTAATAAGATAAAAACATGGTATTAATAGTAATTCATACCTTCATTGTCAGGAATTGGGTTCCATATTTATTTAAGTCTAACTGAGACTAAATCGGTAAATGTACACAATACGTTTAAAGCATAGTTTATGATTTATGTACATACTGTTAGTAAACTGCTGCTGATATGAACTCGACAGAATCTGAAACATAAACAAATAAAGGAAAAGAGATAGAAGGAGGAACCGAGCTTGTCTTTGACACAATTCCCTTAAACAGATTCGCAGTCTGTTCCCAGGGTACGCCGGTTCGAAGCAGCACTAGCACACTACCTGACTTGAACACTTGTCTGAAACGAAACAGAAGATGTTTTATTGGTGCGTCTAAACTGATTAGGTTGATCGGGTTTTATATTTATAGTCACAGAACGTGCGTTGGTAGGACTTGTGGTAAAACATGTCAGAGGTTACACTTGTTTGGTAAATGTTTTACCTTATAAACAACCATTCCCTTTGTTTCCACACCTATGTGAGACAAGGTGTTTTACCATTTTGAGACTTTCACACACACCCAAAACTTCCAACACTTACTTAAGTATATGATCCTTCTACTAGTTATTGTAGTGTGCCTGTCATATTTTTATCCGATTGACCAACATGATCATTATTGTAGTTCAAATCTTTATTTGACTTTGATTTTACCAAAAATCGTTTGACACGATTCTTCCTTTAAGTAATCATGTGCGTATTTTGACTACTTGATCTCAAACATTTGATCTTGGCATAAAACCGTCAAAAACAATCACTGATTTAGTTTTAAGGGTTTTTTTTTAAATAGTTTTGTATCAGTTAGTTTAGGAACCTTTAAACCATACTGAACGGACCGGTTGTCCGGTTTACGGTTTATACTTGAAACCGGTCAAAAAAGCATAATTAAAAGTATGCTTTTGCGCTATGTAACCTTTTGTTTTATACTTGTTTGTAGAGATGGGCATAAAAACCGGTTCCGAACCCGAACCGGTAGAACCGAACTGGAACCGGTTCCAGTTCCTACCCGACATTAAGTAGAACCGGTTCCGGGTTCAAAATACCCGTTGGTTCCAACCCGGATCACAAATTTTACCATTTGAATCGGGTCGTAACCGGTTCCTACCCGTACCCGGTTCCTACCCGTACCCGGTTCCTACAGTACCCGGTTCCTACAGTACCCGGAAATTCAGTTCTAGAAGGAACCGGTTATACCCGTTAAAATGTTACCGTTGGAACCGGTTATACCCGTTATAATGTTACCGTTGGAACCGGTTATACCCGTTAAAATGTTACCGTTGGAACCGGTTCCTGACCGTTGGAACTGGTTCCTGACCGTTGGAACCGATTCTATATATATTGTTTAGAAATCTATTGTTTAGCACACAATTTCTCATATCTATTCTTCTTGTTACATTTCTTTCTTGTTCTTTTTCACATTCTAATCAACAAATGGCCTCAAAAAGTTCCAAAAACGCAAATTCCCAATCCGTTAACAATGTTCCTCAAGATCAATCGGTTCCATATGTGGTTGGAACATTGTCTCATAATCGCAGTAAGGAAGTTTGGAGCAATTGGGAGTTGGTCGAGATGAGTGACGGTTCGCAAAAAACTCAATGTAAACATTGTGGATCGTTATTAGCCAAGGAATCAAACTCAACGTTAACGAAGCATATTAATAAGTATTGCAAAGTTTTAAAGGAAATGACATCCGGTCAAGTTCCACTATCCAAAGATGGTACCATTTTTCGTTATGAGCAAAAATTAGCTCGCGATCGGATGGCGAAGTTGGTGATACAAAAAGCGTTGCCGTTTGGACACTTCGACGACCCCGATCTTACAAATCTTATTCGGGAGACGCTACAACCTCGCTATAAACATGCAAGTCGTCGCACTTTAAAACGTCTTTGTTTAAGTTTATGGGAAAATGCAAAAAAAGATTTAATTGTTTTTTTTAAGAATTTAAAAACTAGTGTAAACCTAACTAGTGATGTGTGGTCGGCTCCACATGGTTTACCGGAATCGTACATATGTGTCACCGCTCATTGGGTTGATCCCGATACATGGCAAATGATGAAGCGTACGATTGCGTTTGACGAGTTTCCTTCTCCTCATACGGGAGAGAAATATTTATAAAATTATAAATGGCACAATAATTAAATATGGTTTAGAAGATAAATTTTTTTCAATATCCTTTGATAACGCTTCAAACAACACAACGGCGATTGAAAAATTAAAGTTGAAGTACAAACCAATACTTGATGGTGTTTTTTTTCACACACGATGTGTTGCACATATTATTAACTTAGTAGTGCAAACCGATTTAAAAGATCAATTTGTATCGGATTTTATTATAGCATTTAGAGCTATGCTCCAAGATGTTTTCAAAAGTGGAAAAGAAAGATATCAAGAATATAAAAAACTTTGTAAAGATGTCAACCAAAAAATTATTGGACCGAATTGGGATATTCCGACTCGTTGGAATTCAACTTGTCATATGTTTGAAATGGCTATAAAGCAAATGGGCACTTTAAAATCTTTTCATACAACTTTAAGTGATGAGTACCTTGTCGTCCCCTTTCCCGACACGGCTTGGGAAAATATTAATAACCTAAGTACTTTTTTACAAGTTTTTAAAACTACAACGACTTTGATTTCTGGTGTTTATTATCCTACTAGTTCTAAAGTTGTGGACCAAATGTATTTGATAACAACTAATTTTAAAAAAGTTTGAAAATTCTAGTGACATGTTAAGGAATATGACGAGACCAATGATTCAAAAATTTTAAAAATATTTTTTAGAATTACCACCCGTTTTTCTATGTGCCGCTGCTTTAAATCCAGCTTTAAACGTACCGGGTGTTGAAGCTTTAATTGATGAAATTTATGACAAGTTGGATATGCATGAGGAGGATCCAACTTTAAAAGCAAAAACAAAAAAAATATTCAATGAGTGTATGGCCAAACTTATGATCATTATTTTAAAAAATATGGTGAAAAAAATCATACAAATTTGTTTGAGTCTCGGTCCACGACCTCTAACGATGAAACAAGCGGGGATCCACTTATAACCATGTTGAATGTCGTTAGAGACGAGACCGCTAGACAACAAAGGGGTAGTGAACCAACAAGTGAACTTGGGAGATATAAAAAAATCAGTATTCGCTTGCTATGACCACCGAGGAGTATAGGAAATTTGATGTTTTGGCATGGTGGAAATCGAAAGAATCCGAATACCCGATTCTAGCCACCATGGCTCGTGACATACTAACGGTCCAAGCTTCCACGGTAGCTTCGGAAAGTGTGTTTTCTCTTAGTGGCAGGGTTTTGTCAATTAGAAGAACAAGACTAACTCCGGAATCGCTAGAGATGGCAATATGCTTAAAGGACCATTTGGATGCCGTTGATCGTGTTCAACATAAAACTAGTCTAGAAGATGAAGTTGAGTTAGAGCATAAAATTGTTGACGAAGAGGAGGACGAAGAAGTGGAGACTAACGATTCGGACGACGATTGTACCGAGGTACCCGCACCTAAGAGAAACTCATCGGAAAGTGTTGCACCTGCCGCTAGTAAACGATCAAAGAAATAAAATCTTACTAGAACCGGTTCTGAGTAATTTTTTATTTTTTTTGTAACCGGTTAATTTTTTTTATATATTGTAACCGATTAATTTGTTTTTTAATTTTAACCGATTATTGTTACTATTTTTATTTATCAATGTAACTAATAATAAAAATCAAACATAACAAACACAATAGAAAGAAACATTACACAAACTTTATTAAAACACCAACGGTAACATTTATCAGGAACCGGTAAGTAGGAAGGGGTTTATATAAAAAAAAAACGATTTTTTAATCAGGAACCGGTTACAACGGTAACATTTTATCAGGAACCGGTTCTGGACAGTAAAAGTAAGGTTTTACTGTCAGGAACCGGTTCTGGACAGTAAAAGTCAGGTTTTTACTGTCAGGAACCGATTCTGAACAGTAAAAGTCAGGTTTTGACTGCCAGGAACCGGTTCTGAACCGGTTCTGAAAAGTATCAGGAACCGGTTCCGCATCATACCCGGTTCCATAATACCCGTACCCGGTTCTACACGGTTCCATATTCTTGGGTGTGAACCCTGGTAGGAACTGGACCCGGTTCCACACCATACCCGGTTCCAATGACATCCAAGCAGAACCGGGTCCGGGTTGGAACCGGTTCCGGGTAATAATAAAACCCGATTATGCCCGTCTCTACTTGTTTGTGCCTTTAGCTATTTTAAGTTGGGCTAACCGGTTCCGGGTAATAATAAAACCCGATTATGCCCGTCTCTACTTGTTTGTGCCTTTAGCTATTTTAAGTTGGGCTAACATATGTTTGGGCTTTGCTTAACAATATGCAGTCTTTTAAGTTTTATTTGTAACTGTTGGAACCTTATTGTTCGGCTTAGCCATGGTGTTTTTAAGTTGTAATTCAAAATACTCGGCCTTTTACGTTCTATACTGATTGTATACCGTTATCAACTATCTTTTAATAACAAGAAAATAAAATAAATAAATAAATAAAATAAAAAATACCTATATGATCATACTTGGGCAACCGGGGGCACTCCAGGGTAGGCTCCCGCGCGAAGCAGCGTCAGAACATCATCGCCACCCTTACGGGTATGGCTGGTGGGTTCAGCTAGCTAGCACGAGTACCCGCTTAAGATTTTGGTTTCTTCGATAAACCCGACCTTTGGACAACTGTCCATTGACCAATATTTAAAAAAAACTAATTTATACACTTTATATATTTAACTTCCACCCACAAATTTAAAACACACACATTTGACATTTATTTAAATTATAAAAAATAAAAGAAAAACAACGTATGACATGGGTAGGTGCCGCCAAAGCTTAGTAGCTAATGAGTACTTTTGCAAAAATTTGACATGGTGGGTCTTGATTGGTACACCCTTTAGTGTTCCTTCCTCCCCTAGAGTTCAAACCGAAGCCAATATATTTGTAAAGGTTTGGTTTTTGTTATTTGTATAAAATAGTCGAGAACGATATCATAAACAGGGGCGGACCTACCTTAGGGTCAGGGATAGCCTCCGCTACCCCTTGGCGCTCCGACAGTAGTAAATTTTGGAAAAAAATGACTTTTTTAACGTTTTTTCGATTTCGTACCCCTTTTAAATAAAACGTTACCCCTATGAAAATTTTTTAGATCCGCCACTGATCATAAAGCACACTGAAACTTTGGACTAGCAATTTTAAATAAAAACAACATTGTTTAAAGTGCATAAATTTTATAATGTAGCATGATATTTTCTGTCATCTTAATGTCTTAAATTCAACACATGGTAGTTTGTGGAACCTACCAAAAAAGAAACATAATAATCGTTAAATGGTTTGATTGTTTAATAATTAAAGTTTATAAAAATTATATTATCGTAATTACAAAATGAAAGCACCAACCACTTTAGGCATGTGGTATGCCGGTGTAGGCTTTTGTGATGTAGGGCCACACCCATACCCATAATCCAATCCCACCCCACCCATGGTTGGCTTGTGAAATATCCACAATGGTCCTTCAATTCTTTGCCCCCCACATTAAATATATATTAAAACCACCGTATTTATTTATTTTTATTTATTAAGTTAAATGCTTGGTTGGTCCCTGTGGTTTGTAAAAATTACAGATTTGGTCATTTGGTTTACTAATTACACGCGTGGTACCAAAATTTGTCAAAAAATGAACTCGTTTGGTCCCCCAGCCCTAACATCAGTTAAATATCTCAGTTAAAACACCCCATATGCTTGGCACATGAGGGTAATTTGGTCATTTCAGTCCAGCCCATTATAATAAGAGATAAATACTTTGTTTGGTCTCACCCCTTTTCTTCTCCAAACCACCATCACCATCTCATCTTCTCCACCACCACCACCACCACCACCACTGACTTTAGCCAGTTTCTGAGAAACCCGGTCTGTGTAAAAGCTTCCAGAACATGATAAATGACCACACAAAGTCAACAAAATATCCGACATCGATCCCCACGTGCCACCACCTCCTCCTGCCGGAAAAGTCAATAATTTGACCAGCGACCAACCATCCAATCCCTTTAAAATTCATCTCTATCACCATATAATTCCTTGTGTTTTTAGTACAGTTTGGGTGGAACAATGTCAGGATCCAATAACCCATGGCTACAGTTCCCAAAAAACAACCGGCCACCGAATGGAATTAATGCACAACAAGGAAGATGAAACCTTCAATTCTTTCATTACTCCTTGAACAGGGTTTTGTGTAATAATTACAATGATCGATGTTGATTGAACAACGCCGCAAAAACCCTCTTCGATTTCCCGGTTGAATCCGCAAAGATAAACATAATTTTAACGGGCGATTCGGAGGCGGTTTTCAGTTCAGCATCGTTGGCGCGAATACGATCCCCATGATTTTTGATCGTTCTGTTTTGTCGTTGATGAGAATAGAGGTGGTGAGTGGGAGTTCAGTGGTGGTGGTGGAGGATATGAGATGGTGGTGGTGGTTTGGGGAAGAAGAAGAAGGGGGTGGGATCAAACCAGGTATTTATCTTTTATTATAATGGGCTGGACTGAAATGACCAAATTACCCTCATGTGCCAAGTACATGGGGTGTTTTAACTGAGATATTTAACTGATGTTAGGGCTAGGGACCAAGCAAGTTCATTTTTGACAAGTTTTGGTACCACGCGTGTAATTAGTAAACCACTAGGACCAAATCTGCAATTTTTGCAAACCACAGAGACCAACCAAGCATTTAACTCTTATTTATTTATAAAGTAGTGTGTTTAATAAAGAAATAAACTTTAATAGAAACCGTGAAACTCTAGAGAGATATGTAGCAATGACATATAATGGTTGAGGAAAAAATTTTGGTTAGACGAAAACTTGTTTAGTTGACTGTCATATCAAAGTTCTATTCAATTTTAAAAGTATAAACTTTTTCTTTAAGTTGATCAATTGATGTGCAATATCGCAATTGACGTATGTTACATGTGCACTTTTGTCTTGGTGAGACTCTTTCTACCCAACTAACTCACCACATCTTTGTGTACAATATACGTAATGTTTGGACATACTTCGCTAACTTGATTGAAGTGCACATGATCTAAAGAAAAAGTAGTCATTTTAATTCCAAAGACAATCGTCTCTTCTTCACCGCCCCTCTTTATATATTTGTGTTTCTCCGTCGAGTGTTTAGAACTTGAATCCCCCGGACATGGAGCTCCATCAATTAATGGATATAAATACCAGATGTCACTAAATCAAAAGACGTGTATGTTCACATACGCTAACCTTCGCCCCAGACCTAACACATGAGAGATAAATCAGCCTAACTCAGTGATAAGGCGATTGGACGCTTAGGATCGGAATCGAACCCGCAACCTTGTGCTTATGTGCAAATCTCACGCCCCCTAATCAACTGAGCTACTCGGTGGGGACGATCCAATATTTTTATGTTAACTTTTTATTTATTAAACTTTTTTACACTACAATCTAATATTTATGTCAAACATTTTAAAATGGTTTGTCTGTAAGATACAATGTCTTTGGATGATCATGATGTATTTGCTGTTATAGCTTTCAATAAAAAAATGTAGTCTAAATTAATAACTATTAAAATGTTATAATTCCGGATACAATGTGTTATATGATGATCGCTCTCAATATAAAACATGTAGATTAAAGTTACAATTATTTTATCTCATGGACGTTAGAGATTATTATTTATTATTATTATTATGGTTATTATTGTCATTTTAATCAAATACAATTGAATTTTTACATGCTCAACCTGACAAGTGAACGAAAAAAAACTAAACTTTTTTTCATGTTTTCTAGTTGAAAAAAAAGTTTAAGTTAAGTGTCAATTATTATGGTTTATCTTTGTTGTTGTTTACTATTGTTGCTGGAGTAGCACATATACGGTCTCTTTCACTTCCTTCCCCCTCTCAATATCACCACCACCACATGCATGTACTTCATGGATTTATCAATGAGGCTGGTGACTCATTAGCAAATACAAATTTTTATAAGGGTATATGGTGCAGGATAATGCCTTTAGGAGTTTTATCACGACAACTCAGCACCAAGTAAGTGAGAAGTAAATGGAAGACTTTACCGTTAACTTACAGTTGCACGTTGTGAAACAAAGCCCCTTATTAATTATATAGAAAAAAGAAATTAAAATAAACAATTGTGATAAGCTCTTCCCCACCTGTCCCCCCTTTAGCGCTCGCCATCATCTTAGCGAAGCGTCTATAGCGCCCCATCTTTGATGGAACAGGAAAGGTGTTGGGGGCACCACCTAGCTGAGGTGGCTAGGGGTGTTGCGTTAGTCCGGTTAGCCTAAACACCTTGGTTTGGGTTTGGAAGTGTTAAGTTAAAATCCTACAACGAATAAAAAGATTCGCCTTAAACATATTTTCTAGATTTATTGATTTGTGTCACTTTCACTAGCTAATTGCGGTGGTGGTTTTAAATCCTTTTAACTTGTTCTTCGTCAACACATTTATGTTGGTGGTGTTTATTCTGTGTTATTATCACTTAATGAGTTGAAAATAAAATATAATACATGATAACAATAAAAAAACAAAAATACCAATAATAATAATAAAATAATCTCTAACGTCCATGAAATAAAAGAATTATAACTTTAATCCACATATTTTATATTGAGATCGATCATCATATAACACAATAAATCCGGAAGTTATAACATTTTAAAAATTATTAATTTAGACTACATATCTAATATCTAATCTAATCTAACTTATAATAAAAGACTCAAAATAATATCACATGGCATTCGTTTAACCTCATAATTTTGTTTTATTAGTTTAATATATTTTTTTAATATTAATAACTAATATATAGATGTCACTTATCTTTATCTAACATTAATAAATAACTTCAATTAACCAAAAACTTTTCATATTACATAATTTAACCTCAACTCTTTTTTATTTTTAATTTTGGTTCACCATATTTTTCATCTTTTTCAAGTTTTTCGTTTCGTTCTAAATTTTGTAAGTTAATACACGCAATGTGTGTGGGGGGTTCAACATTTTCTCGTATATTTTTCTGTTTGACTGAGCCGTCGCAACACATATATTTTTCTCCGTCTAGACAAGTTTGTCGCAACGCACGAGTCCCTGGATTGACTTAGCTATTTTTTCTATGTTTTACGTTTCGGTTTAATTTCTCTACAACGAGCGTGACAGATTCATAGATTTTACGTATGCTTTTCGCTCGGCGTTATTTTTTTCGTTTTTTACGAGCTTTTTAAGTGTTGGCGGTCGCGTGCAGGGTATAGCATTGGTACTACTTGACACAATTTTATGACAACCGTTGCAACGGAGGGCTTAATACTATTTTATTTATATTGAAAGCTATAACAACAAATACATCATGATCATCAAAAGACATTGTATCTTACAGACAAAGCATTTTAAAAGGTTTGAAATAAATATTAGATTGTAATGTAAAAAACTTTCTTGAAGAAAAAGTTAGCATAAAAATATTGGATCAATAAAGTGTGTGATTAAACAAAAAGTAGACTAAATTATAAAATCTAGTACATCACAAATTGTACCAATGTATTGATCGTTAAACTGGTTATTTTACTAATCTATTGGTCATACCACTTTCGAAATACAAATGATGTAATAAATAATTAAATAACTAAATGCATGTATATGTAAATATTTTAAACAAAATACGAAACTATTTTATTGTTCAACATGGATCAACAATGTTGATAAATTAGGAAGCCTAAAATATATAAACAGATGGAGCATGTGGTTTGGAGTAGAAAATAAATTAGTAAATAAGATTTCGAGCATTAGGTGCACCTATCGATTGGGTTTGCCGATTCAAGTTTTTAAACCGACAACCACCGACCCAATTAAAGGACAATTAAAGAGTACTCAACTAAATTGACTGTGTAAGCGATTTTAAAAATTGACCCATTGACCATGTCCAACTTTGTGAACAATAAAATACAACTTAATCATTGAATTTTAAAAAAATTATATAATTTAATCCATTCTAATATCGAAAAATCAATATTATGTATGCTAATGCATAAGAATTCATAATCTGGCCAACACAGGTATTAAAATACCTATATCTTTTCATCCTATTTAACCTAAAATCGAAAAGACTAACGTTCCATATGTCTGCGATTTTAATACGTATCGGATCATTTTTGTAAAGTAGTTAAACCCGTTAACATTATAATTAATTTGAAATAACATATACATATAATGAATTCACGAAATTATTAACCAATTCTATAGTCATAAATTGAATAAAATCTATCATTGAAATATAAATATATAGTTTAATTTTTTTAACGGTGCTTTCAAGATTTAAATACTTGTTATTTTGTGAGGGATAATTCTATCAGTGACACCCGTTCGGGGCAATCATAAAGTTTAATTAATAATTGTTATATATCTTGCTTAGAAAATAATAATTATGACAAATCCAACATGTACTTTAGATTTCAAAATAAAACAAATTCATGAGAAAAATCTAATAACCTTAAAAGGCACTCATGAAAGTATGGATAAAGTTGGAAGTCAAAAGGTTACTAATGTCAATGGTAAAAGGTTCTTTTAGCTTGAATAATTTTGGTCTTAAACATTAGTGCTTTTTTTTAAATTGCGCCTCAAAAATCTACTTTTTATGATATTCTTTTAATAATAAATAAAATTAACAGACTTCTATATAAGAATAATTTTGTAGTACTTTTTTTAATGACGAGATAGTATAAAGTTCATTCATAGGAAAGTTTAATAGTTAGGGCGGACATACCCTATACGAAGGGATAGCCTCCGCTGCCCCTTGCGCTCCGGCGCTAATGTAAATTTTGGAAAATTTTGACTTTTTTATAAAACGTTACCCCTACGAATATTTTCTAAATCCGTCACTGTTAATAGTCGACATTATTTTTAAAGGATTGTACAAAGCTTTAAAGGTGTAATTACTTAAACTCTTAAAATGTAAAATGTCTAATTATAAAATTGTAACTTTTATATGTATGTGTGTGTAATATTCTCACTTGTTGAACTCGAGTTTTAAATATAAAACTCAAAAATAGATTTTCTAATATGTCTTTATATAATTAGTTTGATAAATTGAATATACACCGAAATCTACTTGTATGTGGAATATTGTTGTGTGATTAATTAAATTTAGAAGGCTCTCTTGCAAATTGTAATGGATTTTTGGCATTTTCCCATATTTTGCAAAATCCATAAAATTTACAAATGAATTGATCATTACATTGAAATGGAAAAAAAACCCTCATGACTTTCATTTAAATTTAAATACAAACAACATATATTTGCATGGATCACTTTCCAATAATGGGTCATTTCCTTACCAACGATTTTGTTGATATTGCAATTTTAGAACAATAACTTCAAAATTTGTTTTAATCCACCTGTTTGGCTGCACTTCATTGCCAATCATTTTAATAGTTTGAATGAACAAAGCAAGGGATATATAATGTATTCATATGAATATAGCATTAAAGTCATGTTAATATGTTTTATTTAACTAAATTTTCTCCCATAAATTCTATACTAAATTACACCTCTCAAAAATTGAAGTGGCTTTGTTTAACTTAATCTCTTTGTGTAATTGATAATTTGAAGACATATTCTTGTAGTATGCAGTGGCGGATCCAACCCTGTTTTGTGGGTTCACATGAACCCGTTTGGATTGGAAAAAAATTGGAAAAATAGTGAAAACCTTGTATGATTTGAAAAAAGTTAGTGAGAATCTATCAAAACGAACCACTGGAAAAGTTTCTGGAACCTACTAGTATGTGTAAACTTTGGTCATCTAAGATGGAGAAGTATAATTAGTGACTCTTAATGTTAGGTTGTGAAAGGCACGAGAATAAGATTTTAAAGATGTGGAAATACTGAAAACCTTTTCACATAATCAAAATCGATAAAAATTCACATTTAACATCTTAGACGACTATTTTCTGAAAAGGTTATGAAAAATTAAATATTAAAGCGTACTTGTAATTTTTTATCTCATAATTCATATTAGTGTAATAAAAAACTTATACTAGCAGGATTCCGGCACGACACGACAGAAATTCGGTTTGTTACGACATTAATACTGTTCACATCAACCTACAAAGTGAAAATTCACATCCCTAAAAAAGAAACGTATTAAGATATTTTCTAAATCTCACATCGCCAAATCTTAAACGTAATTAGTTAAAACATACACTAATCATTATTATATCATCATCATCATCAACACACTTAAATAATATATGATCTTAGCGTTACCGTGCGACATAATTACAAAATCACAGCTAGATAGAGATAGAGAGAGAAACCTATACTTATAGAGCGAGAAACTCACACTGTGTGAGAGAGACTATGTATATGTGTGAGAGAGATAGAGATATGCGAGTCGTGTGCATCTCCTTTTTTTGTCACAGCCTTTTATTTAAATCATCACCATTTTTATTTCTGTTTCTTACTTTATACATTTCTGATGTGATGTTCTTCGATTACTGTCTGATTTCTTGTTTCATTTCCGATGCATTTATAATTGTTATCATCTACAAGTTGCTGTTGGTTAATCTTAACCAGTGAAACAAAACAAAACAAATTGTATGAGTATGAGTTCGATTAATCAGAGCGTTGAGACGGTTAACGCTGCTGCAACCGCCATCATTTCTGCAGAAACTCGTGTTCAACCGCCTTCCGTACAGGTTTGTTGTTCGATTTCTTATGTACAGATTCGTTTTGTTGTATATGTGTTGGAATATGTTACGATTTGATGAAGTTATGGATCGTGTGTGAGGATATGTACTCGCGATTGTTTAATGATATTCGTGAAGTTTTTGGATCTGTTTGTTTTAGGTTTTAATAAGTTTAATGACTGGATGGGAAATTATTAAAGGCATTTGTGGTTAATTGATTGCGTAGAATTTAAGAAGATGTTGCTGTTGAATGGAGTCTAGAGATGTAGTGATTGTTTTACATGATCCGTGAATTTATTTATTGTTCATGGACCACTGGATATGAAATTTAGGTTTTGATTTGTTTTTGTGTTGGTGTTGTAGACTTGCAGCATTTGTGGTTAATTGAATGCGTAGAATTTGAGACGGTGTAGCTGTTGAATCGAATCTAGAGATGTACAGATTGTTTTACATGATTCATGAATTTATTATTCATGGACCATTGGATGTGAAATTTAGGTTTTTGTGTTACAAACTTGCAGCATTTGTGGTTAATTGATTGCGTAGAAATTGAGACTGTGTGGCTGTTGAATCGAATCTAGAGATGTGTCGGTTGTTTTACATGATCCGTGAATTTATTGTTCATGGACCACTGGATGCGAATAATGTTATAGTAGGTGCTGTTTTTAGAAGTTAGATGAAAGCTGGACCATATGTTATAGTTCTACTTTTCGGTTCTGTGTTTATGTTTGGGTTTAAGATTGGTTATATTCAGTGCTGAATGTTGTTTTGGTTATATGAATTTTTTGAAATATCACTGAAATTTGTTGTTCTATTGTCTTCAGAAGAGAAGATGGGGCGGATGTTGGAGTCTATACTCGTGTTTCGGGTCTTACAAACACAGCAAACAAATCAGTCATGCGCTCTTAGCGCCTGAGTCAGCGCCACCTGGACCAGCCCCGTCATCCGTGACACAAAATCCGAACAACAACGCGATAATATTTCCGTTTATCGCTCCACCGTCGTCTCCTGCGTCTTTTCTCCAATCCGATCCACCCTCTGCCTCATACTCACCCGTCGGGTTACTTTCGTTTAAATCGCTTTCTCAAAACCCCAACTCACAAGGAGTCAATTCGTCTTCTATTTTCACCGTTGGTCCCTATGCTTACGAGACACAGTTAGTTTCACCCCCTGTGTTTTCAACATACACTACCGAACCATCTACTGCTTCTTTTACGCCACCTCCTGAATCCGTACATGCCACCACCCCTTCTTCACCGGAAGTCCCGTTTGCGCAGCTGCTGACGTCATCTCTTGCGCGGGCCCGGAGACACAGTATGGGGTCAAATCAAAAGTTTCCGTTTTCACAGTATGAATTCCAGCCGTACATGGGAAGTCCAGGTGGCGGCGTGATGTCACCGGGTTCGACAATTCCTAATTCCGGGACGTCGTCTCCGTTTCCGGATAAACAACATCGTGTTCTAAAGTTACGAGTCGGTGATGACCCAAAGTTCATCGGTTACGAGTATTTCTCGACGCGTAAGTGGGGTTCGAGATTAGGTTCCGAATCGGGAACACCGAATGGTGTTTCGGTTCGGCAACTCACGTACGGGTACGGGTTGGGTTCACGAGTCGGGTCTGGATCGTTAACCCCGAATGGCGGGGGAGAAATGTACCTAATGGAAAGTCAAATATCTGAGGTGGCATCCCTTGCCAACTCAGCAACCAGTTCTCCGAAACGAGAAATGTTAGTTGATCACAGGGTCTCGTTTGAGTTGACGAATTTAGATGTCATTAGTGGTGTGGCAAACAATCTAGAAGCTTCGTTTAGAACGTCATCTGGGCGTAAAACTATTTCAAACAAGACCGATAATCTTTGTGAATACTGTGTGAACAAGAAAAACTCGGGTGAAATACTCGAGGCGTTAAAGGAGAAGGAATGTCAGTGTAAACGAGCATCGGTCAGTAGGGATTTCAATTTTGACAACACAAATGGTGTGGAGTTGGGGTCTCAAAACAACTGGACCTTTTTCCCTACGTTGCAGCCCTCGGTTAAACCGAGCTGAGGTTAGTAACGATATGGTTGGTTGAATAGGTGGTAAGAACCGAGGATCAACTGATCATGTAAACTCTTTGTTGTATGTAATCTATATATACGTATGTATGCATGTAGATTAGTTCCGAGTTAGTCCATCTTTTACATGTATTATGAATTTTAAAATAGAAAGATTTAAATCTGTCAATGGTAATAGAAAGATGAGACCAAAATTTTAGAGATCTTTCATCTGAACCATATTTCTTGTAAGCTTGTCTAATCAGGTAGGGGTGAGCAGGATAACCGAATAAGTGAATCATAGCTGAACTGATTGAGAAACCGATGGGTCGGTTATGATTTGTTTGATAACCGATTCTTTTGGTGAAGGAATTAACGAACTTAGGTTATTTTGTCAACCAAACGCATCACACATTCGATAGTTCATTTTACATGTTAAGATAATTATTGGAATAGTATTGTATCTCCAGTTATATTAAATGCGTTGGTTTCTTTTATTTAATTTCAAAAATGACTACAAATTGTTTCGGGTCATCCCAACTCAACCCGAGCAGTTCTGATCCGTACTAAAATGTGACAGATTTTGACCCGAGCCCGTTTGGACTAGTTACACAGCCAATTATACGATGCTGACCTCTTTTTGTCTCAGTTATGTGTACACTCAACTCATTTTCCGACTGAGCCGATTAAGTTAGTTTAATCAGGGCAACTCCTTCTGGTTACTTTCAACTAGTTCGACCCGTTTGTGATTTGACATTTTGACCCGTTTCGACAGTTCTTTTCATTTGACCCACATGTCATTTGAGATAAACCACAACCCAAATTAATGTATGTGTTTCAAAACTCAAAAAGGGCCACTTTGTCAGCAAGCAATTTTGGTTGGTGTTTAACCTGGCCTAACTTTTTGCCTGTGATGATGCAAAAGTGCAAATCAGTTGGCACAAGTATGAATACCAGTCATTTATTTACCAAGTTTTACATTTTGCACTTGGTGACTAAACATTAAGCTATTTACTTGATATATTTTAAAATTTTGAGATAAAATTGATGTTGTATAATGTACTGTTTGAATTTTATATAATGGACTGTTTAGATTTTATTAAAATTGTCTGTTGCATGTTGAGGGGTATAGAATAAAGGAAAATTACACAAATTATTATTTTAATTCAAAAGAGTAAAATGCACGGATAGTCCCTTGTGGTTTGTTAAAATAACACTTTTAGTTTCCAAAATTTGAAATTTACACTCTTGCTCCCTGTGATTTGCTCGGTTGTTACTTGGATAGTTCCTGGAGTGGATGGTCGTTAGTTTTCCCAGTTAAGTTCATATGAAATAACTAAGCTACCATTACTATTCAAAATAATAAATAAATAAAATAAATTTAATCACTAATTATGATGGGTCCCACATATTATATTTATTTAAACTAGAATCGATTCCTCGCGTTACGGGGTCATTTTTTAATGTGATTTGAACGTATTTTTACAATTGTTTTTGAAAAGAAAATAAGGAGGGATTACATTTGCAACCCTTTAGATACTTTTGAAGTTGTTTGAGAAATTAATTGTAATCGAATCTCATGGTGTGTTAATATATATGAACCCACATCTTAGCAAATTAATCATAGTTGGATTTCATGAAGCATTTCAAGCCGAACTTTTTAATTAATTATAGATTTTAAGTAAATATACACATGACACAAATGCTAAACTTTAATGACTTCATAAAAATTAGTTCTATTCATTATTCATGCTAAAAATATGTATGAATTCAAAGATGACATCACGGGAAAAAAAGGGTAAATGCACGGTACCCCTGACCGCGGGAGGGTTCTCCCTCCCAAGCTAGCTTAGCCCCATAGCTGTCTGACGGTTACTACCCAGCAGGATTATTCGGACCGAGCTGGACTCGAACCCGCGTCCTCCCGTTTGGAATGGGTGAGGCTGACCACTGGGCTGACACCCCGTGGTAAGATGACATCACATCACACATGATTAAATATGATACTGTTAATAAGTCACCTACGTGTCAATATAGTAACACACCGTAGCTAACAAGTTTTTTAAGTTATTATATATATAATAATATAAACTAACCCTCACCCACACTCCTCACAAACCATCGGACAGTTCATACACCTTCTCATCGGAGCTCAACCAACAACCATGTCGGAGCTGACAACCATCATATACAGTAGCTTATTGAATCCCACTCATGTGATAGGGTCTCGAAGGGTAGGATGGGGGCTAACGTTTCCTCAATCCCAAAAAACAGAGAGGTTGTTCCTGTTGAGGCCTCCCGCTTGAAAAAACTTACCTTGACATATAAAGTATAATATCCAAATAGCATACATTATGACACATGGAATCAATAAGATGTTTGATTCAACACATTGCAACATTAATCTTTTCTTATAGTCTAAAATGTTAGAAGATTTAATAAAGAGGTATCGTCACAAAACACGCATCAATATGCGCAATGCCAAACATAGGTTGCGTGTAAGAACCATACCCAAATCAAATGTATATAACACTTTAGTCATTTTCAATAGCTTGGCTGCCTAGGCTGCACAAGGTCTATGTATCTAGCAAGGCATAGTACAACAATACAATGGATAAGAGCTGCTAGCCAATCAGCATGCGCCACCAAGTTAATACCCACGACAGCCAATCGTGCAGGAGACAAAAAGTACAAAAGGAAAAAGACGTGTAGCCAATCACGTCGCGCTTCTCACTGCTCCACGATCTCCATCAAGAGCAGCCAACAGATTCGACATGAGGTACAACTGTCAGGCCACGTGGTACCAATCACCGTGCGCCAACAGCTACTCTCCTCTGTAAACACTAACTGTCTTGTCGGAGGAGACAAAACGGATATTCTTCGATGGTGACGTCGGGTCCAAGACCCAACAGCCCATCTCGTTCTTCACACTCCTCGGTTATAAATAGTGGACCGGGTCTCCAGGTTTAAGGATCGTTTCTCTTGCTCTCTCACTAAATACACACACTTATTTCCTCAAAACGAGTTCTTATTCTCACGCCGGATGGTGGTTACAAGGAGAACCCCCAACTCCTCCTCCTTGTAACGAGTTCACAGGTGTTGTTTCGTTTTGCAGGATCGATCAAGTATAATCAAGCAGTTTGTCGAGGAAAGAATCGGGATTAACCTTCATTGACGAGACAAATCACCTAAACCTAACCTTGTGTTAACTCAGTGTTTCTTCATTTACTACTAAATACTTTATTTGTAAAACAAATTAGAAAATACAAATTTATAAGCATTTGAATACAGTTTTGACAACTTTTAACCTTTTAACTAGTTCAACCTCATTATTATTACTTCCTTTTATATATTTCACGTGTTTTGTACTTTTGTCCCCTAATCAAGATATTACAACATAAATCGACAAGTTTATATGTAATTATTGAAATATAATATCTTGTTTTGACTTTAATGTCAAACAAACTAACAATTGACTTGAATCCTCTAATATGATCAACAAAAGTTTCAACTTGGCATTAAACATTTAAACATAAGAATCTCAAAATCTTAATAATCTTGTTATTGGTAGCGATGAGAATCTGTACTGGAAAAATCACGGGACTTGCCAAGACCCTGCAAACCAACGGGATCAGGCAAATCGAAGCTTGCTCCTGGCAGGTGGCTGTAAAGAGGTTTAAATCTTGATAATCTTAACGAGAACCGGGATGGTTTTCCTTGATCAAATCCTCGGTGAAATTCCACAACTTTTGGGCTAGTGGTGCATCGTTAGCTTGTGAGCTTGTCGCATCTAGATTGCAATTTGAAAAATACTTGCCGCTGATTCCTTTAACTTGCGGGTGCAATGCTACATAGCATGTAGTTGCGGCTCCCTGCAAATACGCTCTATTTCAAGTAGAACCAATGGCATGATTGATGACATAAATTGAAAACTTTTGGGCAAAAGCAATTCATAATTTCTCAAAGAACCAAGTTTTCTGAACACAAATCGTCACTGCTGCACGTTTTTAAGAACGAATCTACCAAATATGCTAGCAAGGCCTGCATCAGTGTTCACATACAATTTAGTTGTAAATACAAGAAATCATAACGGAGGGAGATGCAGTGGTAAGCAGGGGTGTAAACACGCCCAGAGGCTCAAGAGCCACTCGTGATCGGCTTGGTTAAAAGCTCGAACGATCCAAGTCTTAACGAGCCCGAGCTAGCTCGTTTAGTTATCAAGCCCGAGCTGAAATACAAAACTCGTTCACGAGCCTAAACGAGCCCAAACAATTTTTTTTGTTTTTTTATATATGTGTTGGTCTCGTAACCATTTTTATTTGCAATATGGTGTCGTTTTTATTTTATTTTATTTTATTTTTTGTATGGTTTGTATGCTGGTTTTGTCCAGTATTTTATATGAAATTCTATCCATTTAAACACGTTTTATTTAAACTAATAACACTGGCTAGCCGAACTCCAACCGAGCTTTGGCTCGTTTAAGCGATATCAAAGCATGCTCGAGTCGATTTTTAGCTCGTTTGAGATTGTTCTCAAAATAGCTTTGAGTTTTACTCGCGAGCTGAGCTCGAGCTTTGAGTTTTACTCGCGAGCTGAGCTCGAGCTCGTTTACACCTTTAGTGGTAAGCGCCAGAGTCCCTCTAGGTCTCAGGTTCAAATTCAGCTTCCATTGGTTTTTTGCCTTTTAACCTCTTGAAGGTTACCTGCCTAGTGTAAGTTGTGTTTTACTTGATCCCACTGGTTAGCGAGGTATTGGTGGGGTCCCGTGAGTTTACTGGTAACAGGTTCTCATGTTCATAGAGAAAAAGGACATGACAATATACCGCTAAAAAAGCTATGATGGCGGAATATATTGGTGGGAATTGTTCCAGGATTAGCTGAGTTTGCAGTTATATCTGCTCCATCACCCTATTTGTAAATGAATTGACTTTATCATTACCATTGTAATTATCAAATTGGAATCTTGGATATGATCAAATCGGTTACATCAAACTACACGTATGAAGAGTACCCTACCTTTAAGCGCCTCGCAAGCTCATTAGCATGGAGAACATTTGCCAACTTTGACTGACCGTATGCAGATAACGCGTTGTACCTGGAAATAGTCAAACAAGTCCAGAATCAAAAAGTTTCGCTAAAAACGATTTGGTCAAATGGGTTAAAAGGCTACTTTTAACGCATACAACCTCATGAATCGATTATTACAGCAACAATATGTCTTTTTAACCATAATTAATGCACTGATTATTTAAAAAAATGGACAAAATGTGTTTGTAACCCATCCATCTTGCCACCTCAAACAAAAGATCCAGAAAAGTCAAACTAGAATTTGACTAAAGGTCAAAATTGTAATTTACTCAGATTGACTGTTAATCTGGTCAAAGCGAATTCCTTCAGGATAAGATAACTGGTGCCTGCGCGATGACACATTCACAATCCTTCCTTCTTTACTACTTTCGTGTGCGGTTCTTTTCATGGTATCTAGTAAAAGATTTGTCAAATGAAAGTGGCCTGCAAAAAAAGTTTCAACATTGCTCTGAAACAAGTCAAATAATAAATAAAGAAAAAAATATTCAAAGTGTACGTCATTAGCACCAAACTAAGTAAGGATTACAATTATATGTATGGATCATACATAAAACAGTAGATACGACTAAGAAGTGTAATATACAGTGGTAAGACTACATTTTAGTGAATCTTGTTTTATGATTAAACTTTTAAGATGACTATGGTTCAATTTCAAATGGTTTATTTACTGTGTACACACTCCTTAAAAGTGTAGCCGTTGAATCAGACTCGTTGATAGTTTAACAGATTTGCTGACTATGCATACACGGCTTAACATGTGTGCTGATGTGGCACTACAAGTGACCCTTTTGATCCAGTGATCATACTCATGTTAAATCTGTTAACTATTAGATGGAGTTTGAATAAAGAGTGGACGCTATAACTGAATCGCTGAATGTTAACATATTCCATAAAAGCATTAAAGCATACACATCAAGAAAATATGAAAAATGCACATTACATCCTTACCGACATGATTAGTTGCAAATTGCAGCTCAATGTTGTCTTTCGAAAGCGTATAGGGTGTCGCCAAAATACCTGCATTATTGCTAGAAACACAAAATATGACACACTGATAGGCGAATTATAATGTTTTCTTGTTTAAATCATACAACCTCAATAATTTGAAACCGTGGGATTTATCTTACATAAGGATATTGAGTGGAAGACCTGATGACTTATAATCCGATACAAAGCTGTTTACCGATTCAATCGAGCTGACATCCAGCTCCATGGCATCAATTTTGGCAGTTGGGTTTTGCTTCAAGATTGCTTCTTTAACCTCTCTTCCTGCTGGCATATTTCTAATCGCCATAACTACATGTGCCCCGCGAAGCGCAAGAACACGTGCTGTTTCGGTCCCAATGCCACTAGATGCTCCTGACATAGCAGTATCCGTTAACAGAGTTCAGTGGGTACTTTCATCAAACACTTGGTGGGCAACATTTAAAAGTTGGAGGAACAGGTGAGTTAAGTACCTGTAACAATGGCAGTAAGACCCGACCCGTCAATCCCATGGGTAACTTCCTCTGCCGTTGAGAATCTTGAGAACCCAGATGGTCCTTTCAGTCCGAACATTCTCTGAAACAACTGGAACAACCGTTTTTTACAGCTACTCTATCCTATCCAATTAGTGGTTATAAAAATTGATTATTTTCTGAATAAAATAAAATAAATCAAAGGATTTTTTTACGAAACAAATAATAAAGTTTATAACTATCACTACTACTCTAGTGATGACCACGGGTATTTAAATTCCACCTATGGTAGAGCCCGGGTGAGTTTTTCTCTACAGGTCTCAAGTTCGAGTCTGGATGACAGTGGTTTCTCATTGAGGGGTTTAAATTGGAGATCTATCGTACGAGAGAGCTCTCTAGCGCGGACCCAGTTAAGATAACGTATGCTAGACCTTCCGGTATTCGCGAATAAGTCACACCTTTCAAATAAATAATAATAAAGTTTATTAAAATACGAAACTAAGTTATTGTCCATAAAATATTTTAAGTTTCATAAACTTTATTTAATAAGCTAAGAAAGAGTTGGTAGTATCTTCCTTATCAATTGAGGACTTGGATTCCTGTTATAGCTACGACTGCTATTTTCGTGGCTATATGATTTTATACAATTTATTTAGCACAAGATGTCACTAATTTGATATTAAATTGATTAATATTTAGTGTGCTAGCCTTGATTCATTTATATATATATATATATATATATATATATATAAAAGTTCAAATGAGAATAAAAATTTTGTAAGAATAAAAAGAATAACTATTAAACCAATAGAAACTCTTCATTTACTTCAATTAATGTATGCATTTAATATTATGAAAAATGACATATAGGTAAATCTATAATTGTCATTAATTAGCTAATTAATTAAACATGTAACTCATTTTTTTAATATACTTTTTCAAAATAAAATAATTTATGGTGAAGGACAATTTTCGACATGTGTAGAATAAATTTGAAATGTGTAGGGTATTTTTACATGTGTGTAGGGTAAATTCCGATAAGTATAAGATGTATGTGGAATAAATTTTGAAATGTGTAGGGTATAATGTTTTTGTTTTATTAATGAGAAATAACATAATTAATGAGAGGAGTTATAAATTATTTAATATTTTACCATTATGCCATTTCTTTTTTTTCTTCTCACATTAAATTTTTCTCAAATGAACCTTCCCATATATATATATGTATGTGTTATATATATATATATATATATAATATAATATATATATATAAAGGGTGAGGTTCCTGTAAAAATGACCTTTTTTTAGAAGTGTGAGAAGGCATATAAATTGACATGTAGGCATCATGTTTTCGACCAAGGCGTGATGTTTTGGGTGTTTCGCCAAGAAAAACACCAAAGATAACAATTTAAAACACACTGCAACATATTATGTGCGTAAAATTTAAAACACAACTAAAAACACTGTTTAACACTTAAGACACACTACTTAACGTTCTTGGCATGATGTTTTAATTTTTAAGCCTAAAAATTCATTACTTTGTGTCTTGAATTGTTATGTTTGGTGTTTTTTTGCTAAAACAACCTAAAATATTATGTTAAAGTCCAAAACATGATGTCTACATGTCAATTCTTTTGCCTTTCACGAAAAATGTCATTTTTATAGGTACCTAATCCTATATATATGTATATATATCTACTATATGGTGTTTGGATATCTATCAACTTGATTGCATATTTTTTGGTTTATATCGGAATATTTAGTTGTAATTAGGTGTTGGGCTGCCGTGTATAAAATCATATTGGTGGTAGTCAACAGAAAATAAAAAATTAATTATATTTGTGATTGGATAAAAGACTTGAAACCAATAATAGTAATTATCATGGGTAACTAGGTGAGTAGTCATCTCCACGTTAAGCAATTGGTTACCCTTGCAGGATTTTTAGTGTACAGTTTTAATTCTCAATAAATTCATATTTTAATATCTCATGATCTTTTAACCCGGCCCATAGCCCATTTATAACTAGTCACTGAATACAAAAATTTTGATAAACCAGTTTACAACATTCAAAGTTTCTAATTGTTATATTTTCTTTTTAACCAAAATTATATTTTTTTTGAATGACTAACAAAACTAATTTTATTAAAGCACACCCTACTAACATGAAACTGCCTATTCAAATAATTGTCATTTTAACCAATTTGAAGCGTTGACAACAAATTTACCCCACCTTTCATTAGAATCCCCAATATTCAAATTTGGTCATATCACTCCACATGAGAACTAACATCTCTTCCGAATGAAGGCTAAATGAGCCTCTCTCTCACATAAATACTACTTTTACACCGATCGTTGTGGTTCGGGCCCCCGCCACGCGAGCTAGTAACGACACCAAACACCGCCCTGGGACGCTAAACCCAATCACCATTGTTGCATTCGTTAATCCCTTGACTCTTGAGTGCCATTGCTGCATTCGTTAAGCCCTTAGCAAGCATGAGAGAGAGAACGAGGTAGTGCCCATGCGCTTTGCACTAGTCAAATATATATGATTTTCTTTTTAGTTATTAAGTTAAACCATAACATGATACTTATACTTAAATGATAAGTTAAATGCATTTGTTAAGCCTTTAACAAGCATGAAAGAGGTGGGGCCATGTGCTTTGCACAAGTCAAATATATAATTTTCTTTTTCATTATTAACTTAAACCATAACATAATAATGGTAATAGATTAGTTAACATGATAATGATAATAGTTTATTTAAATGTTTCAGACATCTTACTCGTTCAGTATTTAATGGTTTCAAAGTGTATGTTTCACGAACAGATGTGTTAATAATTCAGATATTTACATTGAATGGTTAAGCATTATACGACTTAATCAATCATTTGCTTTCGAATTTCGAATAGTTAAGCACGACTCTTAATGGTTCACCGCTTACTCGTTCAGTACTTAATGGTTCAGATTGTATGTTTCACAAACAGATGTCTTAATAATTCAGATATTCACGTTGAATGGTTAAGCATTATACCGACTTGGTCAATCACTTACTTTCGAATAGTTAAACATGACTATTAATGGTTCATACTTTCGAATAGTTAAACATTATATTGACTCTTAATGATTCAAATTTCTTACTAGTTTATGACTAATTGTTCAAAACCTTTTATTGATTCGGCACTTACGCATTCAAAACTTGCCAAACAGCCCCTAGCCCCTAACTCTTAATGGTTTAGACCTTTTACTAGTTTAAGACTTAATTGTTTAGACCTTTTATTGATTCGACAGTTACACATTCAAAACTTGCCAAACAGCCCCTACATACCGAGACATTAAGTTAGACCACAACATAATATCATCAACTCTGACTGTCTGAAACTCAAAAAAACAATACCATTCATCACGTTCGATAATACCTCTAAATATACACACATCCTAAAACACATCTCAAAACAAATTTAACATGTTTGCATCATCATCATCATCATCATCACATCATCAACACATCATCATCATCAATCAATCAATCTTAATCCTTAACATTCTTTCCGTCTGAGTAATATCTCTTGAAAGCTGTCGGAAGATAAAACGGCAACAAAAACCCAAACAAATTAAACCCCCAATACACCATGTTCACAACCGCCAACACTGTCCCCATAAACAACCTTCTGCTACTTCCATGAAACTCCTGTTCCACCTTCGACACCTCACATCTCACCCACTCCATCAGCGCAAATATTCTTGTGGAGTTGTACACCACCATCACCAGCATCTGCATCGGCGACGAAAACCGGTCCGAAACCGCCACCCCTTCCAGGAAATACTGGCTGGCCAACAAGAACACATGCGGAGTCGCTGCTTTGATACCTGTTGAAATAATGACATAATGTGTTGTATCATTGACCATTCACCCACACACGAACCAAGTTTAAAACGCTTCAAGGCCAGATAGGACCGCTTCAGAACCGGGTATTGACGGAACAGGGTCAAGTATGGAGCTGGTTTTGGAGAGAAAAGTGATCGGTTTGGCTCCGGTTCTTTTTTCCGGGTTTTAGGTCAGATACAACAGCGTCCTATTCATAGGATTAGAGCCCAATGTATACACAACGGGTAAGGTCGAGAATGGAACCGGTTTCTTAACATAGGGTTCCCAGCAATACCCGGTTCTGAGTTCTTTTCACTCGGTTGCAGTTCCGGAACCCCGGTTTGGGCCCGCCAAACTGGTTCCCAACAGAAATTGATCCAACGTAAAATCCGGTTTGGGACCGGCCCAATCGGTAAGTTTGGCACGGTTCGTAGTCTCGGCTTTTAAACTGGTTTATAAGCTGAACCGGTTTGAAAACACGTAAAAAAAGGGTTTTTTTGTCCCCACCCATGGTTGTAGTCTCATTTTTTAAACTGGTTTTTAACCTGAACCGGCTCGAAATCAAGTATAAAGGGGGTTTTCCGTTCCCAATCCACGGTTCGTAGTCTCGTTGTTTTAAACTGGTTTATAACCCGAACCGGTTTGAAAACAAGTAAAAAAGGGTTTTTTGTACCCCATTCACGGTTGTAGTCTCGCTGTTTTAAACTGGTTTATAACCAGATGCGGTTTGAAAACAAGTAAAAAAGGGTTTTTGTACCCCATTCACGGTTCGTAGTCTCGTTGTTTTAAACTGGTTTATAACAAGATGCGGTTTGAAAACAAGTAAAAAAAAGGGTTTTTTGTACCCCATTCACGGTTCGTAGTCTCGTTGTTTTAAACCGGTTTATAACCGGAACCGGTTTGAAAACAAGTAAAAAAGGGTTTTTTTTTGTACTCCATTCACGGTTCGTAGTCTCGTTTTTTAAACTGGTTTATAACCCGAACCTGTTTGAAAACAAGTAAAAAAAAGGGGATTTTTGTCCCCAAGTAGTCGGACCCAATCATCCAGATAGGTCCAAACATTTTCCCTCACTCCTAAACTGGATTATAACCTAAACCGGTTTAAACCCTGAATCCGGCTTTAGGCTTTTTAAAATGCCCAAAATAAAAATCCAAATCAAATAACTAACGGTAAAATGGTCCATCCAATTCTAAAAGACCCAAATTTTAAACAAACCCTAATTAAATATTAATTTCCAATCATCATATTATAGGTTTATACTTTTTATAGATGTGATTAATGAGTTTATATTATAAAATGGGTAGGACGCAAAATTTTTATCTCGCCGGGTGCCCAATATTTTTCAACGTTTTCGAAGACGGGCATGATGATTCGTAACCATATCACAAAATTTAATGTAATTTTAACAATTACATCAAAAAAATATGTTTATTGCTTTAGGTTTTAATGTAACTAAATAACTATTACTATTTTAAATGAAGCCTAATCAAATCATACCCTAATAAAATTATATCCTCAATAAAACTTGATATTTAAGAAAAAAAATTATAGTCTATCACTCCATCTCAACTAACGTATTATATTTCATATATCTATATCGCTAACAATACCTTCTTTATCTCCTTCAAGAATCCCTTCAAATATGTAGACCACCGGAAGCATAAGTCCGACAACGACGCCAACAAACGAGTAGACGCGGAGGAGACGGTTCTTATCGTCGAAAACCGGGTGGTTGTGGGACGGATGGAGAGTGGGGAACGCCACCTTGGACATGAAGTACATGTAAAAGAATGAGAATATTACAAACGCCAAATCTTCGACCGCAACCATGCCGGAGGCCGCCAGGACCACCGCTACCGCCAGCGCGTTGAGCTGTTGGAGCGAGAAGATGCCACGTCGGACATGGGATTTTTGTTGGGCTTCTGGTAGTAGTGATTCATGTTGTTGATCATGTTTAGGTTCTTCTTTGAGGAGTATGTCGTCACTAGGACCAACCCCACCTGACATTTTTTCCGGTGGCTTTTTTTTGGTATGAAAACTGTGAAAATGTGTAGTTTTAGAGGGTGAAAATGGTGGGTGAGTCCGTGAGTGTGTTGTGTTACACGTGGCAGAGAGTGAGTCTGAACGATGACACGTGGATATTGTAATGGACGACGTGTGAGATCTGTCGGTGAGATTGACCAAATCACGACCACTTTCCGTAAAATCATGATCGTCAATCTTAGATGTGTTTTTTTTTAATTATTTTAACAGAATCAATCCTAACCACTATCTCTTACGGCATGACCGTGCGTCCTCCGAGTCATCGACTGTAATCAATCAGGCAGGATGACGTATTGGTCTAGTGACATCAAATGTTTCCGACAATCTTGTATAAGTTTCGCTCATGCGACGAATCATATTTTTTGTTAAAAGCGTGTTGTATTTAAAATAGGAAATGTTTTTGGTATTGTAAGCTACATAAGTGATGGTGTCGTACGCGTGCCTTGATGAACCGAATGGATTCTGATTGAACATCAGTACCGGTGTGAACATCATCAGAACGTTACCATTATTCATGATTTTCAGTTGATGTAAAACACATGTTGGTATCGTTTTAGGAATATTAAGACTTTGTTTTTGAGGCTTTATTTTTCGGTTGCTTAATTGATTACCGGTACATCAGTATTATCATGAAGTTACCAATATTTGTTTTTATGATTTTTTATCGATTTAAAACATATGCTAATATCGTTATAGGAATATTAGGACTATTTTTTGGGCTTTCTTTTCGCTATACTAGGTATTTATACGTACCAATACCCTGATACACAAACTAACCGTTTGCAACGAGTGGAGATTTCCACTAGTTGCCAGATCAAAGTATGTATTCACTTTTGTTTGAATACATAGGATTCTTTTCGGCTCAATCTATTCACACACCCTTGCTGCCTATTTAGACACCCTTGAGCCCTAGACAGGTCGTCTAGGGCTAGACGCCCCGTATAGCACTGATTTTAGTCAGCAAATACCTGACAGGGCGCATAAATTTTAGCGTTTAGACGGGCCGTCTGGACCTAGACGACCCGTCTAGGAACTTGTGTTAATTTTGGTTGGAAAATGGGTGTTTTGGTGGGTAAATTGGTTGTTGTTGGAGGTTGAATTTTTTTAAGGTGTAATTTTAGGTTTTTAAAAAGTTTTATTTATTGTATAAAAAGTGAGTTATCTTTTTCAATCGTTTATATATTTAATTGTTTTTACATTATATTTTTAAAAAAATATAATGCTAAAATTTAATACTGTTTTCAACATTTTAAGATGAATGCAACAAGTGTATGTTGTTTCCGTATTACATTTCAATGTCGATTTAACACAAATAGTCATCAAGTATTCGAATAACTGAAAACAAAGTTAAAAATAACATATATAACATAAATTTGTACAACCATAACAATATTTATCTGTACCGCTCAAAACTGAATACAAAATGTCTATGCATACGAGTCGGCATCGGAGTCGGGATCTGGCTGCTGCGGCTGCTGCTGCTGATGTGGTGCTCGAGGTGGTGGGAGCGGTATGGGAGGTAACCCGTCTCTCTCACGTCTATCCTGCATCTCCCGAACCACCTAGCCCATGAGATCCATAAGCTTGTCGACGTCGGCTCGTAAGCGCGGGTATGCCGCACCCCCCGGGGCATGACCTGGAAAGACGTGCTACGGAAACTGAGGCGCCCCGTGAGGTGGTGGCGGCAGTGGCGGTGCCGGTCCGTCAAAATCAACCGGAGGGGCCTGGACTACCGCTGCCTCATCTGCCGGCGGATGGACTGGATCGAAGTGATTTGGCAGCGGCTTCGGAATCCATGGCTCACCTTCGCGGCTTTTAAACCGAGAACCTCTTCACCAGCCTCATCCCGCGCAAGGTCTGAAAACCCATCCGCGTGGACGGTATGGCCGGCTGCAGGTGCGGGTCCGCCTCCGGCACAAGACCCAACGACCGGGCTATGACGGTAACATACGCCTCGCCGTACAAAAAGCCGCGCTCCTTCCGGTGATGGGCGGAGGCGAAGTACTGGGCGAGACCGTGCGCAAGCGCGCATGGCCTCTTGTACAAAAGACAGTAGTAAAAAAATAAATCGGTGCTCGTACACCACTCACGACTGTGTCCGCGAGCAGTAATAGACGTAGCGAGCATCCGATGTAGATACCTGCACATTATATTAACGAAATACGTAAATTAATTCAAACAATTAATAATCAAACAATAATGTAATAAACGTACGTACTTGTACAGCGGGTCGGCAACGTGAGAAATCCTCCCATTCGCCCTGACATGCTCCCAAGTGTCAGGGCCTGCGACCACCCCCCAAAATCCCAATAGAGTGGGTCTATCCACCGCCACTAGCCACTCCGTATAAACATCGGTGACAATCTCCTCCTGCAGGTATATGCCGCTATGAACGGCAAACTTCGCAAGCATCATCGAACGCCACACACCGGTGAGTCTGAATGAAACCTTAGGCGGAGGGGGGTGACCCTTTGGCTCGGCAGGCGGCTGGTCGACCCGTGGAGGGTGGAACGAGAAGGTCGACAGGAACTCGACGAGAAGCTCCCTATAACTCGGCGTGCCGGCCAAGGCAAACAGACGAAGCCACGGGGAATCAACAGGAATGAAGAAACGCAGTCTCGGTGTCTCACCAATCGCCTCGATCGCATCCCAGTCGACCGTCGAGTGCGATCCGACTTGCATCCGCCGTAGCTTCCCGCAAAAACGGGCGGCCTCGGTGTCGGGCAAAAACTCGAGATAGGGGTGGCCGTGGAGCGGATCAACCGGCGCTGGCGGGGCCCGTCGCGGACCATGCGGATGTGGGTTCCCGTGAATCGGATCTCCAATCTGGTCCATAACTAATCTGCGATTATATCAGTAATTTTACACAAACAACTCAATAAATGATAGAAGTTAAAAAAAAATTAGGGTCGTCTATCGGGGTCGTCTAGGGCTAGACGCACCGTCTTGTTCTTCATAGAACCCAACTACTCGAAGATGACAGCCCTTAAACCCCAAAAATCATCAAATTCACACACAACCTACGATCTAAATGCATAATTGATCGGAGTGTCGCGCCCCGGTTAAAGATAATATTTATATACCCAAATTACCCTTAACAATGTGTTAGTGGTAGTAAGGGGTCGAACCACGAAGAGTTTGTGGTTTGTGGTTGGATGTGATTGATTTTAAATACAATTGTCACTTTATGAAGCTTGCTACTTAAATTGTTTAATTTGGTTTATTGGTTTGAAAGAATGTCGGAATGGTCCGACGAATTTGTATCTACTCTACTAACTTTGAAAACTCAATTGATTGTAAGAAAACTTTAATTAACTTGATGAAAACAATAGTTTGAGAACAAGGTTCACACCCGGTTCGGTAATGTAACTCCTAAAGTTTCTACACATTTTGGTTTTAATTCAATTGCAAACAATGATCATCGAAGGTATTGCGTGGTTTAGGTGTCAAAAGCTATCAACATCATAGACAATGGACTACGATACACTTCATTACCAAGAACATGTAAACTCTAACTTAGATAAGGCATAATCGCATATACACATTTTGCAAAGTCAAATTTGATAACTCATTCGACAATTCACAAATACAATACCAATGCGAGACAATTATCATAAGTTTTCAAATCATCTTGCAATTTGTCACAAATCAAAACCCAAAACAATGTTAAACCCTAGGACTTACAAAACCTACACCAGGGTGAAACCTTCGGAAATTAGCCGCTCATGGTGAACGAAACTTGATCAATGGAAGATTGGAATTCAAACACGAACATCTCGAGCTTTGATGGTGGTGATGGTGAGGATTAGGGTTTGGATTGGATGATTATGGTGGAAGGTTGATGGATTTATGAAGATGATGATGATGGATTAGGGTTAGGGATGATGGATGATTGATTCGGTTGAAGATGGATGAACAAGATGGATTGGAATTGAAGGTGATGATGTTCTTAGCTCCAAGATGGCTCTTTTATGTTCAAAATCCCGTAACTCCTCGGAAATGGGTCAACACCAACTTTAAAACCCGTTCAAAATTGAATTTTAGCGACAACATAACAGGAGGGGCGTCGCCGACGGCCTCTAGAATTTCATGTATTCCTCCGACGCCTTAATCCACTGTCTACGACAAAATTTTGCCGACGGGGTTATCTAGGGGGCGTCGGCGACGGCCTCCCTAAACTGCATTTTCCTGTTTTCCCATTTTCGCTCCCGGTTGATCTGGTTTTCGTTCCTTTGCTCCGAAACACTCCCGAATAGCTCCTTAAACTTCGTAAACCTGCAAAATACAAATCCAATCAAAAGTAGGCTATTCGAAACTAAAGTTACGTAAAACGTTAACTTAAACTCAATAAAATCAATGGTTTTCAACCACGTATCAATAATACATTAAAGTATATTGAAGTACAGGTGAAAATACGTACCGGAGATGGTTGATTTGGCAAAAATACGGTCCGGATGCAGTCGAATACGTATGTATGTGTATGTTTGAGTGTGTTTGGGTGTGTGTCGTCTGCCTCGGGTCGTCTAGGTTGCGGGTCATATATGACTCTTAGACGGGTCGTCTAGGCCTAGACAGGTTGTATAGAATAAATGACGAATTACCGTTTTACCCCTGAACTGCCCCCGTCTAGGCCTAATTCAGGGGCAAAACGGTAATTAACCATGTTGAGCTGTGAAACACTCAGGTGGTTAATTACTATTTTACCCCTGAATTAGGCCTAGACGGTCGACAGTTCAGGGGTAGAATGGTAATTTACGATTTAAAATTTAAATTCATCTTTTACCAGGGATAAAAGATCCCGCTCAAACTAGACGCGTCGTCTAGGTCTAGACGACCCGTCTATGCCTTGATAATATGACTATTTTGCCCCTGAGTTTAGCCTAGACGACCAACAAACCCGGGGTAGATTGGTCTTCTTGCCAGACCAAGACGGGGCGTCTAGGTCTAGACGACCCGTATATATACATTTAAATTTTTTTTGGTATAACTAATAGGATTTTATTTACTTAATTTGAACTTTGATTTAAGCCGACATTCTACCAGTACACCAAAAGCACAGCAAATAAACCATACAAAGCCTATCTAAAAACCAACAAACTCCGGTTATTGACCAGCAATTACACTCTCCGAGCTCGCACGTCCCACAGTCGCCACCGGCAATATCGACATTTCGTCAACTGCCGGTGCCGACGGTTGGACGTGAGAGCTCGGACAGTATAATTGCTGTTGTTTGTCAATACCCGGAGTTTGTTGGTTTTTAGATGGGCTTTGTATGGTTTTTTTAAACCGTACAAAGCCGATCTAAAAACCAACAAACTCCGGGTATTGACCAGCAATTATACTCTCCGAGCTCTCCCGTCTCACCGTCGCCACCGGCAGTATCGACATTTCGTCATCTACCGGTGCCGACGATTGGACGTGAGAACTCAGAGAGTATAATTGTTGTTTGTCATTACCCGGAGTTTGTTGGTTTTTAGATGGGCTTTGTATCTAAAAACCAACAAATTCGGGTATTGACAAACAGACAGTAATCATACTATCCGAGCTCTCACGTCCAACCGTCGTCGCGGGCAGTATTGACATTTCGTCATCTGCCGGTGCCGACGGTTGGACGTGAGAGTTCGGAGAGTATCATTACCGTCTGTTTGTCAATACCCGGAGTTTCTTGGTTTTTAGATACAGAGCTTTGTATGGTTTAATTGCTGTGGCTTGGGTGTACTGAAGGAATGTCGGCTTATATCAAGGTTCAAATTAAGTAAATAAAATCCTATTAGTTATACCAAAAGTTTTTTTATTGTATTAAAAAAATTTTGTATTATTTATACAAATAAATCGTATTGAACATAAAAAAAATCGAGCCATTGTTCTTGCTTTGTTGACCGGTGTTTGCATTTAGGAATGAGAGGCATAATTTCAAAACATTAATAAAAAACATTCAAATCATCGATGTCTAAACATATAATTAACACTAAACAAAGTCTAAACATACAATTAACATCAAACAAAGTCTAAACATACAATTAAAATTTCAAACAATCAAAGCCGAAGGCCTAAGCATGTTAAATGAACATCCTGTAGAGGCATGGTATTGGACTCGACTCGAATGATCGGATATTTCTGTTACTTATCGCATTGTATATTAACATTTATTATTATTGCTTACTATCTGGGCCTGAGCCATTGAGGTCAGGGTTGCTCAAGTATCATATATAAGGGGTCTTCACTTCATTATTTAGGCAAGAGATATGGGGCAAACAAACTTTTTGTAGCTGGAAATAGGGGACTCTTCCCCTACCGGTCATCTCTACATCCCTACTTTTCTCTCTTCTCTATTCAGATCTAGGTTAAAGAGAAAGAAAAAAGGTATGATTCTCAGTATCTTATAGAAAGCGGTTCAAATCACGCTAAAGGTGATTTCGTGTTTCTTCAAATCCATAACTAGGTGATGGTTTTATGTCATTTTTGTAGATTTTTCTAAAATTGTATGAGGCGGGTTTGTGGTGTTTTGTTAAGAAAATAGTTGTTGAACGCAGTGTGTTTAATCTTGATTGTAATGGACTAAAAGAGCAATCATGACCAACCAATGATAAGAGTTGTGAGGGTGGATAAATAATCAGATAGTTTTATTTAGTGTGTTATGTTGAACATTAGTATACTTAAATGAGAACAAAATGTGATAAATAAATGGTGGTGAATGGTTTAAATTAGTGTTGTAAACGAACTGAACGTTCACGAATAGTTCGTGAATTGTTCGGATGAAAGTTCATTTATGTTCATTCGTTAAGTTCACGAACGGGCACGAACAAAAAATTTCGCTCGATAAGCTTAACGGACGAACACGAACAAAGGTCTCGTTCGTTCGACTGTGTTCGTGAACGTTTGGTAATATGTTCATTTCTGTTTGTTCGTTTATGTATTTTGGATTATATCTTAAGATAAACTTGATTTGTCATATGGTCTACTTTTTTGTCTTGAATTCTTGATAATCGTTTAATGAATTAATGGTTATATTTAACTACTTTGTTGTGTACAATGTTTAAGATTAAGGATCCCTTTTTTTTTTCAACTTTAATGTTTGTCTGTGCTCAGGTGTTTGTTTGTGTTCGTGGTTAATGTTGATAAACTGTTCGCGAACAACTGAAATACCTTAACGAACGCGAACATAAATTTATGTTCGTCATGTGTTCACGAACATCTAAATTTCCTTAACGAACGAACACGGACATAGCCTTGTTCGTGTTCGTGGGGTTCGTTTACGGCCCCAGTTCAAATGTAGAATAAGGTGAATATTGAACTTTCGACCCGCTAGGATTTTATAAACTAATTATGTGATTATAGGGGTTTAGGTTATCACCAAAGGAATAATCACATGCTCCAACCAATCTTCAAGATGGCAAGGGTCGAGTTTGGACGTGTTAATAGTACATAGGGGTGAAACCCCACTTTACATTTATGGAACAAATTGTTTTGGTTATTGATGCGCTTAAGTTGGTTTCTTGAATATATGTTTATTGGTTTGTACTAATATCAAGACATACATATTTTCAGGTGTGAAACAAGATTTCGTAAGGTCTGAGGATAGGGTTCTATGCCCCCTTCTTCTGCGTTACATCACCCTTTACGTCAGTCAGGCGTATTTTCAAGTGTTTTGATTTAAGATGGCAAAGTTGTGGTCCAGGGCGTGTTTTGTGATGCCTTCTTGGCATTAAAACTTCCCCTTGTGTATTATAATTACATTAGTTAACGAGTCCTCGTTTAGCTATGGATAATCTTTTGTGATGATCATGTGTAGGTTAAGCTAATATGACTAATGATTGAAGAGACCAATAATGAGGCGACCAACGACCTTGATAATATTGAATGGAAGAGTGGTTTCTCGAGAACCATTTCCGAGGATTCCGGTTTATGTGACTAAAAGCTGATGTGATCAAGTCTTGGAGCGGGTCAACAAGCTTTAAGATCGTGTGATTTAATGTGCATTTTTTGTTAAGTTCTCTTCGGTCTAATATTTATATGTTGTGTATTAAAATTCAATTCAGCAATCGTTTAGTTAAATGGTCGGTCACGAGAAGTTTAGTTGCTCATGGTTGTCTTATCTTGCATTAAGAAATCGGATGGAACACAAAAATCGCCCTTGGTAGGCTCTAAGTTCGGCCGAAGAAGTCTTCCAATAACTTGTCTCCTAAGCTTAAATTAGGTCGAAACCTAACCTTTTACGATTCTTTCTACACTTCCCCATGTATCGCAAGGGACCTATACTGAGTTGTCACGTGACGCTGGGAAGGTAATGCAGGTGGCGGGTTATTATTCAGTAGCCCTATGGACATTTTTGTCAAACATCGCCCCTGCGTGTCGCGAAGGCTTCTTTTCTCTCTCGCATGGCGCATACGGGAGACTTTTCCAGAATTTCACATTCAGCCTTCGAACTTCTTCAGATGCTCATTTTCTTCAATGTAAGCTCCATTTTACACACTTTTAAGCCATTAACTTCTTCAAGACACCATACAATATAAATACACTAAAACATATCCAAAATGACTCGATAAAACGCTAAAACATATACAAAACTAATTAAATTACAAAGTATTGTTACCAACACATCATTAGACAGACACAACAATTCATTTTTAAACACGAATCTCACCAATTCATTCAATATTTTTAACACAAAAACCATCTCTCACAACCAATAACACCCATAACTTCATCATGTTTTCGTTTAATCACGTCCCGAACGCCTTTTTCTCCAAACAACTCACGTTACATACAAACTCAACAACACCCGTGGACCATCAACGCCAACACCAGCGAAGGTGAATACCGACCACTTCCAACCGACAATTCACCAACATGGAACATGCAATCACCACAACCTCGACACGCACCCCCATCTGTTAAAATATCGGGTCTTTACATTAACCCTGGTCAATACATATCACAACCCTTCTCCTATTTCTCCTATGTCTCCACCCAATCCCGAAACCGAAAACCCCCAAACGTCATCCTCGTGGAGACATTGTAGAAAGCAACCCGATGAGTCATAAACAAAAAAGAGTCATTACAAGTGGACGTTGAAAGAGGAGTTAGCCTTTGCACGAGCTTGGGTCAACATATCCGAAGACCCTGCCGTTGATAATAATTTTTAAAGTGCTTATTTACTTATTTAATTGTATTTTAGAGGTTTAAAATCGTATATAACTTTATGTACTTATAGAATTTTATTTACTTAAATAATTTTAAAAGGAAAGTTTAAGTATATATTTTTTTGAAATTGTTAAAAAAGTTTAGAGTAAATAATTTTATAAGTGTCTTAAAAATATATATATAATTTTAAATGTTATCGTACGCGATGATCAAGAGGTACCGGTTTTTATGAGGCGAATCCAAGAAAAGTTTTTCTGCCGCCATGAACTACGAACCGTAACATTCAAACGAATCGTTTTCGAGAAAGTGGTCGTCAATGAGGTTGAAATGTAGCAACTTCAATAGCATTGTCAACCGCCATATTAACATCGAAAATAGACCGAGCTGTTCAAGCGATGCATACGTCATGTTTACCCCTTCGACGAGTTTAGAGCAACATAGGGTTGCACGTTTACAATGGTTAAACCTTGGGAGGTGCTTAAAAATTCGCCAAAGTGGTATCTTTTACCACCGGTCAAAACCGGCCAAACATCATCAAAGCCCTTCAAGACTAGTTCAAGCACGCCTGAACCGCGCTCGTCCGCAAGCGCATCTGATGCTCGTTCTTACCTAGACCTAAACGACGACAACCTCGACCTAGACTTTGCGGTGTCACACCCCAATCCGATGCTTGAAACATTGAGGCGAGACATAATAGATTTCTCAAATGCATCATAACACTAGATTACGACAATAACTAAAACTCGAAATTTCATTTCCATTAATTCCAATAATACGGTATATCGTTTCGAAAAGAAAAGTATAACATTTTACAAATATTACAGCTGGAACATAAAAAAATACATAAATAAAGCTTGGTGAGTTTCTAGTCCACCGTAAATAAATTTCTTGTGATATCGACATAATACATTGCCAGCAACATGTATATATAAAAATATTATTGACAATAATATTTTTCCTTTCCTCCACTTTTTTAAGAGCAAAGATTACACTCCTAAATTAGTCCGCACCCTAAATTAGGTCACTTAGAATCACTTTTTCCTAATACAAAGACCACCCTCATGGAATTTAAAGATATGATGTGGATGCTCTTAATATTTGTATAAATAGGAGTCCAATTGGAGACTTGAGAGTTGCAAGCTGTCCTCACACAATGAAGTCTATTTACATACGGCTTTCTCTTTTGATCATCATTGTGCATCTCACACCTTTTTCTAACACAAAATCAATTATAAAAAATCTCCCTGGTTTTCATGGTGATCTACCTTTTGCTTTTGAAACCGGGTATGTATGTATGTATGTATGTATGTATGTATGTATGTATACAAGTCTTTAACTTCATCAACCTTTTGATAGAAATTATTTTTTGTATCATTTCTTTTGATTTTTCATATGTCAAAAGATATGTAGAGATGGGAGATGACAATGAAGCCCAATTTTTCTACTATTTCGTTGAGTCTCAAAGAGACCCGTCGCGCGATCCTCTTCTTCTTTATCTCACCGGTGGCCCAGGCACCCCGGCTTTGTATCCGTTCATGTATCAAATAGGTAAATTAATTTCTTATATTTTCAAAAAAAATACCATAGACGCACACATACCCTACACCGATAATAGTGTTTGGTGTGGTCTCCTCTATTTCCGGTTGAGTGTCCGTTTGTGTCTCCGGGACGAAGTCGGGCTCGCTTTGTGTCGAGCCGAATGGTTGTGAAGCATTTGCGAAACCTCCTATGTTTTGGTCCGGGTTCCACCCGTATAGGTTTGGGTCCCATGAGAGGGGTTGGTTCAATAGGTTCATGAAGCCGTTTGGTTTTGATTGTACTCCACAAACCCGGTTTCATAGGCGGTTGGTTGAGTGGAAACCGGAGCAACGGGTTGGTTAGGAGCGTTCGGTTGATTCGGGTCGCCGCTAAAATGAGGAGGAACAAAAAACGGTTGTATGGATACATGGTAGAAGAAAAAGAGTCGTATAAAAATTTATAGTTTTTTTTAATAAAATATAGAGTAAGAGAGGTGGTTGTAAGAGGCAGGTTTAAAAATTGTAAAGATTGTAAGGTATTTATATTGTTTATTTTGGTTAAAATAAATAAATAAATAAATAATTTATTCTATAAAATTTATTATAAATAATAAAAATGTTTATTTTTTAAACTTTATTATTTTTAATATACTGGTTATTAAAAAAAGTTTGGAAACAAAGAACTCATGGTAGAAAATACCAAAGAGATTCGAGATATGAAATCAGAAATGGATACGAAAGTTTGCTAGGTTTTGTACAATATTTATAATACATATACAAATCTCATATATTTATAAATCCCTTTTAAATTGGATAATATTAGACTTTTAGATAATAAATTTTATAAATCAAATCTTATAAACCAATAGAATATTGACATGCAACAAATAAGATAATATTAAATAAAAAAAATAAAAAAATATATCATTTTTTATATATACGAATGTTAAAAAAATTAAACAAGACTTGATTTTAGATTTTTAAAAATAGTTAAATTTTATAAGGTATTAGAGATAATCCAATTATACTTATAAGTAATTGTGTTAAAAAAGAGGAAATAAAAATATCGTCCAATTTCTTGTGGACGTGTCCCCCCAATGATGATAGTCTTTAATAATACTATAATTAAAAGAATACCCTTTGATAAATGTCACTTTCCATCTTATTAAAGTAATAAACACACAACACCATCAAGAAATTAGTACTGTGGATAGAGACTGCTCATTGTTGCATTCTAACCTTTTTAATTAAAAAATGTTTCTAAAAAATGTTGTACATCTTCAAAGAATCAAAAGAACCGATAACCTAAAAATAATCATAAATTTATTATTGTATGCCGATGTGATGGTAGTTGGTAGTGGAGAAAGTGGTTGCGAGTCAAGGAGGCGGTGTGTGAGTGATTAATTGAGAGTTATGAACATAGGTGAAGGACACAGAAGTAAAATTTTTATTTAGTTTCATTTTGAAAGTTAAAGAGCGTAAGTGACTTACTTTCTAATTTAGAAGTCCCCTCATAATGAATCGAACACATTTAAATATTTAATACTGACTAATTCGAATGTAGTTTCTTAATAAAATCATGCTGGCTACCAAACAACCATTACTATACATATTCTCTAGGGTTTTACTCACAAGTTAATACTAATTAATTACCCTATCTTCTGCAGGTCCACTAACTATTAGTGTTGAACATTCAACAAGGGATAACGTTACATTGGAGTTAAATCCCAATGCATTGACAAAGGTGAACATTCTTACCACTATACATTTTGACAAACAAATTATAGTATACGAGTTAAGATTTTATATAAACTTCGTCTTACTTAAAAATAGTAAGAACGAATCTTAAATGCTGATTAACTGAATTAAGAGTTAAGGTTGATTACACATCATTACTAACATAACTATACTATTTAATGAGATTCAGGGGTGTTTTAGTCATCTTCTCATTTTCTGTTAACTACAAATTCCACTTGACTTTTAAAACTAAAATAATTTTTATATACTTTAGTATTTTATTTTTAAAAAACAATACCATAAAATCAAGTATTTTTTATCTTTAATATGAGTATAATATTGCTATACATTTTTTTAAAAGGGACATTTTTTTCAAAAAATTACAAAATAGTGTTTTATAACTGTGCTAATAAATATAACCAACGCATATATAAGCAATACATAAATTTCTATAATCAGCACATACCTATATAATTATAACTATCACATACGTACACGATTATAGCCAGCACATAACTTATATAAACAACACATACGTATATAATCATAACCAGCACATATACAAGTAACACATAAATTTGTATAATCGGGACATTAATTTGAAATTGCTTCCATAATTTTAGGATCTTTTAGAAACCAACTTTAAAATAAAATACAAAAATATCCTTTATACATGAATTAGAGTAATGACACGTGACATGTTGTGAATAATTCTTACTGTTTTTACACCAAATGAAGTTTGTATATAATCCTACCACTACAATATATCATAAAAATGCTTTTCAAAATAAATATTTTAATATTTTGGTTTATTAAGGATATTATTAATGGTTATTGTATTTATGTAGGCTGCTAGTATAATATTTCTAGATCTACCGATGGTGTAGGGTTTTCATATGCTACAACATTAGAAGCATCAAAGAGTGGTGATTCCATCTTAGCTTTACAAACTTATGAGTTTCTTAAAAAGGTATGATAACCTAATGGTCAAGTTTTACACATTTCAAAGTCATATATTTATATTTCCATGTTTAAATACTCCATGTATATGATTATGTGATGCTTATAGTGGCTCTCTATGCATCCGAGGTTTCGCAATAACCTGTTGTACATATCTGGTATTTCATACATGGGCATTCTAGTACCGGTAGTTACTCTAGAGGCATATAAAGGTAAGACTTCTGTCGCATTTGTTAGGGGCGGCGAATTCTGAAATACTATCCAAACACGACACGAAATAAATAGGTTTTGGGTCGTTTAACTATCTAATATGTCAACCTAAACGCAACTTGTTTAATAAATGTGTTAACCGGAACACGATCCTAAAATTATATGAGTTATAATGTTAACCACTTTAAGGGTTTTTTTTTAATTATTCATATTCAAACTTTAGAGATGCAGATGCTAAAATATAAAGTTAGATATTTTGATTTTGAATTTCCCTTTTAACTATTAATTTCTTGAATGGAAGTTTGTTTTCCCTCTTGAAACTCAACTTTGTTTTCAACAATTTTTATTCATTAGTTTTAACTTTTAACATATTAACCAAAAAATATATAAAAATTAACTATAGAAAGTCATATAAGGATGGCAGGTAAACGGGCAACAAGATGCGTGGCAACCCTCTTTTAAATAGCAAATCCAATTCTATCGAAATTAAAATTTTGGTTCTTTGGCGTCGAGAAATTCTTGTGGACGACTCTCTGCGCTCTATCCAAAAACCTAGCAGCGTCAATCATTTTCATTTGACTCTTTTAATCTTGAATCATACTCATTATAAAGATTTGACTCTTGTAACATTCTATTCTAATGACTATAATTATACATATAATTTTGCAGGTAATGAACATGGAAATCAACCGCATCTGAATATCAAAGTAAATACATATACATATATTGACATAAAGCCTTTTTTTTACTTAACAAGGCATATATAACCCCAAATTTATACAGGGATGCCTTATAATTAGCCCTCTCACCGATAAATTCGGTGATTTTAACTCAAGATTAGAGTTTGCTCACAGGCTTGCACTAATATCTGATGATATCTACAAGGTAACAGAAATATTTGTGTGTCAACTTATTCATTATGCATTTACTTCAGAAATCACTGTTGACATCTTCTTGAATTGTGTTAAAAAAATAGTCAGTGAAAGAATCTTGTCGTGGTAATTATGTCGATAAGGATCCGAACAACGTGTTATGTTCAAGGGCTCTTCAACGGGTGGATGACGTATGTGCTCCCTGATCATATATTTCGATACGTTATTTAGAAACTTTATGTATGATGACAACTCTAAATCAAAATCAATCTCTATTACAGTGCACGAGTGGAATCAACCCATCGAATATATTGGAGCCGATTTGCATAGATTTAGATTCGGATCCAACTTGTGTAATTTTTCTTCCTGCGGTTACAAGCGACATATTTTTTAAGAGTAAATTACAGTTTTTGTTCTTTAGACTTATATCAGAAAAAAAATTTCGTTCTTTAACTTAAAAAATTTCCATGATCATGTGTACAACACTTAACGGCATTTCGGTCTGTTTACCTGGCCTTTTGGTTGCAAAAAGAAAATATAATTACACTCAATTTAATCGTCTTTGTACTAATGAGGATGAAAATACAAGCTGATATAAACCGAACATATGAAAACTGTAACTTATTTTTTTTAAGGCAAATAGTTTTCAACACAGAAATTTGTGAGGGTATATAACTTCATTTGTGTTGTATTTTCAGTCCATTGATATGACATATTTAGAGAATTGGGCAAACGATAAAGATGTGCAAAAAGCGCTCTATGTTCGCGAGGTATGTTGGTAGCATCGACTTTACAACTTAATTTTGACACTATTTACTCAACGGAAAACTCATTGTTAATCGATATTCAGTAGTATACACAAAGTGTGGGATTGCTTAGGGTAAGGTTCGCCCCTAAGTGTGAGTGTGGCGAAACCAGAGCCTTAGATGAAGGAGTTTGATTTTTAACATACATTTGTGCCAAACCGCCTATGGCCTCGTAACTCCACTACTAACCTAAGTTATCATTGTTTAAAATTTGGGCCCATTTTTCCTTGTTTCTGTTTGTACAACTAAGCCTAAATAAGAGTGTCAACTCTTGGATCAACTCCTAATCAGCGTGAGTTCAGACTAGAAGAATACACCAAATGCACAACTTCACCCGATGATCAGATCATGTTAAAATAGACGACATGAATTTGTGATATCTTGTCTCCCCATTAATCACGATCGTATCATCTCTCTCGGCATTTTATTATCAAAGGTTGAAATTAGCTCAGGCGGGTCTTAATCTTAATGGTTCTTATGTGAATGCACATAGAACTTACTACTTTCTTTTATTGATACAAAGACATGTTACCAATTTAGTTGGGTTCAACCACATTAAATGTTTTTTTTTTTCATTGTGCAGGGAACAGTTAAAATATGGCAGCAACACAATAATAATTTTCATTATGATTTAAATAAAAATGACATCATATATTATTCATTCGACATCTTCAGTAGTATCGTATATCATAAACAACTTGTTGATAGAAACTGCCAAGTTTTGATCATCAAGTACGACAAGTATCCTTACATATATACAAATAATGTATATAAGATCTACACGTTTGGTCGTGATGATAACTTATTTGGATTTACAGCGGTGATCATGATATGACTTTTCCATACGTCGACGCGATGGCATGGATAACATCTCACAATCTTCCAATCCAAAACCCATGTGCACCATGGTTTGTTAGAAATCAAGTTGCTGGGTGAGCTCCTTTCATGTTATCTTTTAGTAAAAAGTTTGAGGGATGTGTGACCTAATCTATTATGGGCACTAAAGCGGGTTCATATATTTGTAAATGTAAGGTTAGATGGTATTAATGTGTAAAAAATATGGTTAAAAACTATAAATAAGTATAAAGTTTTAAATATAATTTCAACGAATATCTATTTTTCCACTAAAATATAATATTGTGCACATAAATTTAAATTTATAACTATAGCGGCTCAAGCCAATACCGGGTTCATATATTTATAAATGCAAGGTTAGATGGTATTAATGTGTAGAAAATACGGTTAAAAACTAGAACTAAGTATAATGTTTTAAATATAATTTCAAAGAATTTCTATTTATCCAATAAAATATATATTGTACACATAAATATAATTTTATATGTATCTATTAAAATTTATTTTTCTTATCATTGTAAACTATATTTTTAATTTATCACTTTTAGTCTCATTTATACTAAATTAACACAATTGTTGCCTATATCATAGTTGTTTGTTACTGATGCAAAATTTTCATTTATATATATATATATATATATATATTGAAAATCAATCATGTAAGATGACAAGTCAATGTTTTTGTAGGTATGGCACCATATATGGAAATAATGGATACTCTTTAATGCATGCAACCGTTAAGGTAAGAAACAATACACACTCTATTGAAGAATATTTTATAATTTGACTAGTTTTAATGTTAAGTACATCATACTCGCAACAAGCTCTTGATTTTTTCAATCTTTCAAAAAAAAATGACATAGCTAGGTTTAGAAAGAGGTTCAAGTATGAATTATTCATTAACTAGAAACTAACAAAATCATATTTTGATCCTTGGGTTATATATAAAGCATAAAGGCAATAATTCTCTTGCACTGGATATACCATGGTTAACGTTTTAAAAGAAAGAGATAACGAAATCAAAAAAACGTCAAATTTTTCCAAAATTTACACTACCGCCGGAGCGCCAAAGGGTAGCGGAGGCTACCCCTAATTATGAGGTACATCCGCCCCTGGCTTCTCAACCAAAAAAGTGTTCAGTTACTTAGTGATTTTAATTTTAACACATACTATGGTTAAAATTTATCAAACAAATGAAATTTTTAACAATAAATGTACCATTTGTGTTATGTAGGGTGCAGGTCATTCAGTGCCATTATACACACCTGAAGAAGCTTCGGTTATTATCAATTTATGGCTCACTTCACATACCAATTTACGTGATTACTAAGCTTGACACTAAATAAATATTTCATTGTTGTACGTAACAAAAATAAAATTCTTCTAAATATTATGTGAAAATAAAAGATGTACAATACATCTCATGTTTCATTGGCATATTATGATCTATTCTGTTTTATATCCCAATAGATGATTGCATCCACTTGGTTAACTGATTATCAATATTAACATTGAGTTTTGAAGATAAAAAAATCACTAATAGACTATGTGTCGGTGATCACTAACGCACAATACAAGCCCAAAAAAATACATGTGAATATATGTCGGTAATCCTTGAGCATGAAGGACGCATTAGATAAGCTAATCCTCCCTATTGGAACCTATTTAGACTGTAACATATCGTACATCAAGTTTAATTCACAGGCGACACTTAAGGTGCCACTTGGTTGACGCCTATCTTTCGTGTCTATATGTTAATTTATCTTGTTCAAGCACACTCATAAGTCAATCGCAACCGCCACTTGAGTGATGGTTGTTCGACTGACGCCGGTGCACATGGCGCCACTAGGGTAGTGGCGATAACACACATTTGCGTGTGTCGCCCCATTACCTTAGTTGTTTGTCTATAGATAATCCAAGGTTTTCATTCATTAGGTTATGCTTTTAATTGATCCAATCCACTATTAAGTGTGTGATTGTGCTGATTTAGCAAAGCGCAGATGGTATTGTAAACCATTTCGACTATAATCAAAGTTTAATCTTCGTGTTAATCCCTTTCTACTTTGTTCTTAACCGTTTATGAGGTTTCTATCGTTTTTGGGTCAAGACATCAAACCAATTGATATTTCAGATCTGATTGTTGTTGAGAAACAACAATAGTATTGTTATTTCTAGGATTTTGAACTTACAATTTGGTATCAATGCTTAGATGCTCTTGATTATTTAAAATTTTTAGGTTTTTGAAAAGTTTCAAAAAATTTACAAAATTTCAAAATTCGGATCTGAAACAGTGAAATTGTTTGGTGATTTTGTTGAAAAACTAGTACAAAAATGTTTTCAAAGTGTTTAGTTACTATTTTTGATCAATTGGTAGTATTTGTGAATTGCTTTTGTGTAGTTTTTGAAAAAACGGGTATTTATCTTATATTACTTAAATTGCTAAATTAAATAATAAATTAATATTAAGGGTATGTTTGGCATTGCTTATCAAGCCTCCTTATTGACTTATTAACTTTTCTAAAAAGTGAATAAGTTGAAATGATGTTTGGTTAAACCAAAGAAGGTTTTAAAATGACTTTTCAAATAAGCTGAAAAGTTATTTTTGAAAAGTCATAGATAAGTGACTTTTTAAACTCCTTATAACTTTTAGAGGTTAAAATTACAAATGTATCTATATCTATTTAAAAAACAACTTATTCTGAATTATGAAAGAATATCCTTTTTGGTCATCTAGTATCCCCGTCACATAAGCTAATCCAAATACTTTTCTAAAAATTTTTTTTTTGAAAAAAGTCATAAGTCAATAAATTTTTCCAAAAAAAAGTTTTGCTAAATAAGCAATGCCAAACACCCCTAAATTCTATATACTAACAAAAACAAATTGTGAATAGTAATAAATAGTTATTTGTTCCATTTTGACTTTCTTTATAATTATAGAGCTATAATATTAATATTTTTAATCAATTTACATTTTAACCCTAAACTTTAATAAAGTTATCAAAACGACCTCTGAGCTCTAATATTATTTTATAAACATAAATCATATACCCGTGATTTTTAATATTATTTATTATGCGAAAGTTTAATAATTCTTATTCTATAAACGATTTACTTTTCAACCCCAAACTTAATAGAGTTATACGTCCTTTAAAGTTTAATGAAGTTAATTTTCTAACAAATGTTTGTTCTTTTATTTTTTTTATAAGTTTGATTCTTTTCTATTTTGCTTATTATTTATTTTACTTAATCGTGTTACTTGCTTATTTTTACTGTTGTTCAAATTAAAACTAACTTTTAACTATAGAATATTTACTTAACCGTGTTAACTGCTTATTTTTAGTTTTTTTACAGTCGTTTTTAGGTTAAAGCCCGCATGGTCTATAATAACTCATCGATATATCTTGTAACAAATATATCCTCGCCAATACCGTCCTACAACCCCGTCGCGATGCGCGGGCTTCAATACTAGTCTTATCCAACTTTAATTTTTTTTCTAATAAAATTTTATCCTAAAATTTAAATTGTTAAGCTAAGATATTTTTAAATAAAACAAATTATTTATCACAACAAACTTTGTATTAATATATTAATTATTTTTATTTTCATTATTAAAAAATCATTATATCGATTTACTACATAATTTATCAATTAAATTTTCAAAATTAGTACCAACATTTTATCACTCAAATGATTGCTAATTTCCTTCTTAAATAACGTATTTTCTTTTCAAGAACCATCTTCGCAATCACCGTATCCATCGCTTATTGAGTATATTTGTTAGTTCTTTTAAGATATAACTTATTTTATTATTTTTTATATAAATTAGATTTATTCAACCAGTGTAATACACGAGATTTTTTTAAAGATATTTTTTTTTTGTTATTTAGGATACAAAATTACATTTATTCAACCCGTACAATAAACAAGGCTTTTAAAAATACAACTTTTTTATTATTTGGTAGATAAAATAACATTCATTCAACCCGTACAATAAACGAGGCTATTAAAAATATAACTTTTTATTATTTAATTCATTAAAGATATACCTTTTTTATTATTTAATTTATAAAATTACATTTATCCAACCCGTGTAATAAATGAGATTTTTAAAGATATATTATTTTATTATTTAGTATATATAAAATTACATTTATTTATCTCATATCTAATACACGATATGCCAACCTACCAAAAGTAAAACTACCAATCATTGATTTAACTTTAATAAAACAATTTCAAATGACCAAACCAATCATTGATTGAACTCTAATAAAACAATTTCAAATGACCAAATGTTTTCAAACGTTTAATAAATGCCAAATATTTTACTTTTAAAAGCTTAAAGGCCAATTATTTGACTTTAAGAAAACAGAATACTACCTGTTTGTTAACGGGCCGGTGCCTAGCAAGCCCATGTAGTGATCCATATTTACAATTGAAGGCCCAAACGTTTAGAAGCCCATGTAGTGATCCATAAATAAAACATACATACATACATAATAAAAGCCCCAAATCAAAAACCCTAATTGTCTTCACGTCTTTCTCATACGCCGATCCAGAATAACCCCAAGGTATCTTCTTCATTCGATCCTCACTTTGAATGAATCATTAGCTATATCTATTATTATGTGATAATCAGCTTATGGTACCAAGTGCTAAAATTCTCACCATTAGACTTATTATGAATTAGGGTTTGTTGAAATTTCAGTTGGATTTAGAATTTTGTTAATAAGCTCTGTTTTAGCTTTGATCTGATTTAAGAAGTAAAAGGTTTGATATGATAAGAGAGATTTGGTCAATGTATCTAGTTATGTGATGCTAAATACAGCTTGTAATAAAAAAAAATGAAATTTTGTTCATGATTTGTTATGAAAGCTGTGGGAATTTAAGACTTAAATTTATATGGATTTTAAATCAGATGAAGTTCATAAATTCTTGTTTCTAGTTGTTCACTTTTGTGTATTGTTGTTTAAGTGGATGTGAAGTTAATGCACACCATAGTTGCCGATAGCGATCACTATAGCACGCTATGTACCACTATAATTATAGTGTCACTATTAGGGTTGTAGTGATGAATAGCGACACCTTATTTTTTGTTTTTTTAATCCAAATAGCAATTAAATATAGCTATAAAATAGCTGGATTATAGGTATTTTGATATATTTTACATATAAATTTTTTAATTCTTTTTCTAGTGTATCGCTATGTATAATAGTACTGCCTTATATATATTGCTATTAGCTATGTAGCATATAGGGGCCTTAGCTATTTGTCGCTATTCGCCATTAACAACTATGATACACGCTTCAGAATTTAAACTGAAATTTTCTACCTTCATGAATTGTTGTGAAAGTTACAACATTGTGGTTTATAAGTTAAATGATGAAGTTTAAAGATTATTGATTCATGTTGTTTAGTTCTCTGTATTTTTTTGTTTAAAAGGGTGTGAAACTGGTGCTATATTTGTTGCAGGTAATGGCTCCGAAGCAGCCGAATACAGGGCTTTTTGTCGGTTTGAACAAGGGTCATGTTGTCACCAAGAAGGAGTTGGCTCCTCGCCCATCCGACAGGAAAGGGGTAAGTCATCAACCAAATTTATGTTCTTGTTATTGTATTACGTAATTATTGGCTGTGGTGTCTTTATACAGTTGTAGTGATTTATTCATTGTAAAAGTTGTGTTTTGAATTATTCTTGTGCTTTGGTGTAATTATCAAATATGCATTATTAACAAGTGTTAAATTTTTCTGTAGAAAACAAGCAAAAGGGTTCATTTTGTGAGGAGTTTGATCCGAGAGGTAGCTGGATTTGCACCATACGAAAAGAGGATCACCGAGTTGTTGAAAGTTGGAAAGGACAAGCGTGCGCTTAAGGTAGCAAAGAGAAAGTTGGGTACCCACAAGAGAGCTAAGAAGAAGAGAGAGGAGATGTCAAGCGTCCTCCGCAAGATGAGGTATTTTTCTTCATTTTGGTTATAATTGTGACGGTTTTGGTTGTGTTATAAGGCGATTTGCAGTTTTTATAATTGTGATTCTTTTTGCAGGGCTGGTGGCGGTGCAGAAAAGAAGAAGTGAGATTTTTAGTGTTGTTCAGTAAAACACTGTCTAGGTGACGTTGACTTTGAAGCAGGTTTTTCGGTTTACTTTATGGCGAATTGGTGTTTGTTTACCTTTGTTTTTGAAAATCATTTATGTTATTTGAATTTTGCTTAAAGAGAAGATCAGATTAATTTTTTTAAACCTGAAACATGTAAATGTGCTCAAACATCTTAATGTGTTATGAATCCATCTTAGATAAAGTTTACATCATCGTCATCATAGTCAGTTCCGACTATCATCGAGTCAAAACAAAAGGTTCAAAGCAAGAAACATAGAACAAAAGAAGGCACCACACATAGTAAGCCTGTCGCCACCATAGACGGCCGGAGCCGCTGGCAACGACGCTACGACAATCGTTCCTCTCTGCAAACACAACGTGTCATACAAAACCCATACAAAGCAAATACTACAACACTTGTTTAACGGGAGGGGTGTTAAGGGTACAATCCATAACCCTAAGAACTCTTACAAACAAACATTATAAAAATCTAGCCAATGGCCTATGGCGGCCAAAGAATAAGGCCTCCAGTTTTTCAAAGTCTTGATATAGCATGTGTATTACTAGTGTAGGCACAAATAAACAAATCAAAACTAAATTTATTGCAAGGTACAACTTAAGAATCAATTTAACAAATTAAAACTATACTTTTGTTGAAGCCCAAACTTAAGAACCAATTTCAAATGAAAGATGCCAAATTCTAATTCCAAGCAATATATAATATGATTTAATTTACGCTGTCATCGTCATTCTTACTAATTGTAATGTTGCATATGCCCATTCTGCTTAATGGTGTTCTGAGGGAAAATTAGAGACAAAATTAAGGGAAATAAGTGGAGTCCTAGGGATAATCCATGTTGGTTAACAGGTAGTTTTTATATTAGCCTCTATGTATAGCGATTTACGTAATCATTGTTTTCCCTAAATCCCTATTTGATATCTTGACTATTTGAGTTTTGATATTGTATTTGCGATTGAGACTTAGAAAGAACTAATCTATACAATATAATAAAAAAACCATTTGGGAGACACTTGTCATCATATTATGCCATGTCTTATGAATAATCATATTTTAGTTTAATCTCTTCTAATTAATTATAGATAGCCCTCGTACTAAATATTATTTAGTTTAATATCTTATAGATAATTATTATTTGGTTTAATCTCTTCTAATTAATTATGGATAACTCTCCTACTAAATATCTTTTTATTCAATCTCTTCTACTTAACTATTGATAATTATTATTTAGTTTAAATTTAATGTATACTTCTCATTTAAAAGATTATTTATTTGATATTCTATATCATATGGCAGACACTTACTAGACGTAAAATCGAAAAACATTTTGGATGACATCAATAACTTAAGACATAATATAATTATATGTATAATATGCACTTTTTAATAAAATAATACCAAACAAAATAAAAAAATAAAAAATCATTGATTTTACTAATAATAACAAAGTCTTAATTTTTTTTAAAGAATTCAAAAAATATATAACTAAAAACATATGACATTATAATACACTTAACCCGTTTATCATCATATAACCTCCCAGCTATTCAATCATATTTTGTTTCTATCTTATATTACTAACTAAATAAAAATTAATATTAAATCTTCTCCTACTTTAGATATCGAATAGAATATTTCTGTTTTTCTAATAAATATTACCATTAAATTTAAATTGTTGATTTAAGATATTTTTAAATAACCAAATTATTTATCACCAAAACAAAACTTTGTATTAATATATTATTTATTTTTATTTTGGTTATTAAAAAATTATTATATTGATTTTATTACATCATTTTTAAACAAATTGTATATAACTTTCAATATTACTTTATATATAAAATTATATTTATTACGGGTTTTTTTAAATATACTTTATATTTTATCACTCAAATAACTGCTTATTTATTTCTTAAATAACATGTTTGACCATTGTATTTTTTTTCAATAATCATCTCTGTAAGCACCATATCTATCGTGTACTGAGTATATCCACTAGTTTTTTTAAATATAATTTTTTTATTATTTGATATATAAAATCATATTTACTCAAGCCGTGTAATACACGAGGGTTTTTAAATATGTAACTTCTTTTATTATTTGGTAAACAGTATTACATTTATTCAACTTGTGTAATACACGTGGTTTTAAAGATATAACTTTATTATTTATTATTTGGTATACAAAATTACATTTATTCAACCCGTACAATATGGTTCTTACAGATATAGCTTTTTATTATTTAATATATAAAATTACATTTATTCATCCGTGCAATAAAAGAGGTATTTATTAGATATATTGTTTAATTATTTAGGATATAAAATTCAATTATTCAACACGTGTAATACATGGGTTATAACCTAGTATTTTCCTTATACCAATTCTAAGGGGGCCTTTGTAGTTTGCTTAGGTTCTTAAAAAATGTTGGACCGGTCCTGACTAGGTAGCTAACTAAGGTCAATATTAAGGTTATTATTGAGATTACCACACTTTTGAAACATACTAATTGTCGGAAATAAAAAGTTGTAATAACACAAATACATAAAAATTAACATATTTTAACAGGAAGCAAATACAAATATTTGTTATATGATGAAAAGAAAAATAATAATAAAATTGAAAGGTGATGCACAAGTGGCTGAAAGACAATTTCTCCCCCCTTATAATCTCTGGCTTCCCCTTAACAGAAATATTAGTTTCATTTGTTGTTCCAGATTTCAAGGATCTCTCTCCCTCAATCTTCATTCCTTAACAAATTACACAACCAATCATGGTATGTATCTCATCATGATTACATGTGTTTTCATCTTTAGTTTGTTGTTATTTGATCATATGATGCAGAATATTTGCTATGACATTGTCGAATTACTGAGTTTGATCCTTCATCGTTACAATATTATGAACCGCGATCCACATTTATACAATTTAATCGTTGATCGTTCCATATCCGAATCAGCTATCAGACATTTATATACACATCATGGTTGGTTTCTCTTTTGATAATGTTTCTGGAGGAATTTGATAGCTTAAGTTTTTCTGTGAATTGTGTATCTTCTGTGATCTATACACATCACATGATTTATTTCTCTTTCAGTTACTGTTTTCCTATGATTTATCGGTCGGTCCTTCAGGAGGAATTCGGCTTCTAGGGGTGTAAACAAGCCGAGTCAGGTCATTTAACTTACGAGGGCTTGAACTTGAGTTCGTCATGTTTCAACCTTTATTTCTAAAGCTCTAGCTCGGCTCATTTTTAGTTTTTCAACCTTGTTTATTATTTCTTAATTTATTTATATACATTTATAGTTATTTTATATGTTTTTATAACTATAACTTCTATATAATATATAAGTATATAACATCCTATGTATTAGTTCCATATGGGAAGGTTAACGTACAATAACTCCTTAACGTGTGACGTACGCGATTTCATTACGCATGTTCATTTGTAAATTACGCACATTATAAATTTCAAACCCTAATAATGCATGAAGAAGAAAACATGCATGGTCAAAACACAAATCATGAATAGGTTGGGTTTTACCCTAATCACGCATGTTATATTATAATTACACACGTTATTTTGTTGGTCGCGTACCGTCGCACGCTAAGAGACTTTTGTATTTCAAACTTTCTCAAGTTCGATATATAATAATAATAATTATTATATAAAATAATATATTGAAATAATAATTATATAAATAACAGGCTCGAGCTCGATAATTGTAGCCCGGGCGGCTCACACTCGGTCAGGCTCAAGCTCGACTAGATTCGAGTTTCTAGCGAACCCATCTTGAGTAATTCACGAGCTTCACTCGTTTACACCCCCATGCTTCTCTAATGACTGATAACATAAGTTTTTCTGTGATTTCTTTGATCATGAGACGATATTGTGTTAATTCATGAATCGCTAACGGTAACTACTTGATAAATTTCACACTCATTTCCGTTATTAGCCACAATTTTGTCATCTGGTTAGATGAATTTGGTTTATGATTGCCCTTATAATATGTTTGTTTCTACATCATTATCCTGAATCATTTATTTATAAACAAAATTAAGGGATTACATGATGCATTATACTTTGGTTCAACTAGGCGAACGCGGCTTCTGGAATGGCTGTGGATGATGAATGCAAGCTGAAGTTTCTGGAGTTAAAATCGAAAAGGAACTACCGATTCATCACATACAAAATCGAAGATCAGCAGGTGACCCTCGATAAGATTGGCGGGCCTGATAAAACCTATGAGGATTTCACAAACTCTCTTCCTGCTGACGAATGTCGCTATGCTGTCTTCGACTTTGACTTCACCACTGATGAAAATTGCCAGAAAAGCAAGATTTTCTTCATTGCTTGGTAATGATATATATAATTGAGTAAAATGCCGTTTTGGACAGTTTTGTGACTTTTGTCCAAAGGTTTGTATTTTCACGTCTTGATCCAAAAGGTTTAAAATCTTGCTATTTCATCCGGCTCGTTAACTCCATCCATTTTTCTTCGTTAAGTCAGGAGTATTTCTGTCTTTTTTGTTAACTTAAAGGGTAATTCGGTCTTTCTCACTTTATGTACTAGCATTTAGCATAATGTACAAGTATTCGAAAAAACCGAATTGCCCTTTAAGTTAATAAAAAAAAGAAAATACCCCTGGCTTAACGAAGAAAAATGAATGAGGTTAACGAACCAGATGAAAATGGCAAGATTTCAACCTTTTGGATCCAGGTACGGAAAAAACAAACATTTGGACGAAAATCGCAAAATGGCCAAACCTCATGGATAAAAATGGCATTTTACTCTATATAATTATATACCACCGGATGGATCCTGATTATATCATGTCTAAAACTTGCCATGAAAGTCATTATATGAATTAGTTTTCATATAAGCATATACGCCCTAATCGAAGATAATAATCTAGATATGAATCTTTGAATAAAACAGGTCACCAGATACATCTAAGGTGAGAATGAAGATGGTGTATGCAAGCTCCAAGGATCGATTCAAAAGAGAACTCGATGGAATCCAAGTTGAGTTACAAGCTACAGACCCGAGTGAGATGAGCTTCGACATCATAAAATCACGGGCAATCTGAATAATGTTCCATCTGAGGGATCAAGGTTCACTTGATGAGTTAAGTTATTGCATACGCATTTTCTTTTTAATTTTTGGCTATTTTCGTTTGACGAAAAAGATTCTCAACTTTGTAGTTAATGTTACTATCCACTTGATCATATTGTTCGTGTTTGAAAACGATTTGATTTATTTACCTCAAAACGAAACTTATTGGCATTCTTATGTTCTTCGAAAGCAATGTTCTTTTTAGGTGTTTGTTGATTTACTTTTCTTTCATCAAAATTTTTCTTGTGGTTTGTGCATTTAGTTTATAATGACACATAAAACTATCGGGTCATCTAGATGATAATCTAGTCATCTATATGGCCCGTTAGATCTACAATCCTTTGAGATTCGGGAATGGAAATGTAACTGCAACACTATGGACTTCGTTACCAAAGTGACACAACAATATGGGTGATTTTGGATCGATTTACAAGGTGTGTACATTTTTCGGAGACTTCACAGATTGAGAAGTTGGGAAAAGTCTGTATCAATGAGGTGGTTGTGAGACATGGTATACCTTTATCCATGGTGTCAACGAGTGTGGTGACTTAGGATTGTCATTTAGCTTAATTGAATTTATGTGAGACCACACTTGAAAAAACACTAACTAACACTAGGCCTTTTAGTTGGATTGTCTCGTGTAGGTGGGTTCAATCTCCTTCATTTACTCGACAAATGACTGATTCTTCCTTTTGTCCTGCAAAACGAACAACACCGGTGACTCGCTACAATGAGGAGAAGATATGGGTTCTCCTTGTAACCACCTTCCGACGTGAGAATAAGTAATCGTTTTGAGATAAAGTGTGTGTATAGAGTGAGCGAGTGAGAAATCGAATCCCTAAACCTGGAGGTTGAACCTTCTATTTATAGCCGGAGAATTGTAAAGGAGAAGGACTGCCAGTTGGTTGCTTGCCATCTGTCCGACCATGAGGAATATCCATTCTGTCTCCTTTGACGCAACCAGGCCTAGTCGCATACTAGAGGCGACGTGGCATATGGTTATTCGCTCGAGCTCAACGTACTTTTGTACTTGTTGTCGGTCTGTCCCATGAAGATCTTGTGGCAGGTGTTGGCGCCTTATAATTGGTGCCACATGTGGTCCTTCCTTGCCTGCTAGTAGATCTTTATGTCGCCAGCTGTTCTCTTCTAGAATCTTCTAGATCACCTTGTGTGGCGATATCGCATGTTTGGAGTGGTGTGGTCCTGTTGAAAACACGTGTCCATATGTGGTTTGGGCACATACCTATTCAACAGTTATAAAAGGACTCTTTGTAACATCCTTGATTCTTAGTTATTGTTTATTTTGGATGTAAAACATTAACTAGACAAAAGGTGGAATGATATTAACAAAATTTGTGAAGATTGTGATTTAATATGCCATAAAAAATCATTTGGTGTGCGAATTTGTGGAAATAAAACACGAGGGGTCTAAGTTGGCAAACAAATAAACTTGGCATGTATAAGAGGGGAGGAGAACCAAAACTAATAATCACATATGTTGGCAGGGTTCCACTCTCACGACCGGAACAATCTGCAAAGGATAACAAAAATATTTTTAAATAAGATAAAAGTAAAATTATAATTTAATTTATATTTAGGTATCATGAGAATTTGACATGTGGTATTTGTTGAAATGGTTTATTAGAGTTTAGATAGAAGATAGATAATATTAAAATTAAAATTGAGAAAATTTATAATAAATAATAATAAGGATAACAAAAATATTTTTTAAATAAGATAGAAGTAAATTTATAAAACTGAATATAAATTAATATTATATTATATTTAGGTAGCATGATAAATTGCCATGTGCCATTTGTTTGAATGGTTTATTAGAGTTTGGATAGATTAGACAATATTAAAATTAAAATTGAGAGAATTTAATAAATAATAATAAGGATAACAAAAATATTTTAAATAAAATAAAAGTAAAATTATAAGATTGAAGGAGAGATTGTCATGTGTATTAATTGGATTCTTTTATTAATATGTATGTATAGTAGAGGGATCAAATAAGAATAATTCTTTCTAAGAAGATAAAAGAAGAATTTTAAACGAATAAAAATGTTTCATTTAATATTTGTATTTAATGTTATTTTAACAGTATATTGGTTACATAGATAACTAATTTGTCGTATTTATTTTTAATAACCAACTACATTAAATTTGTAACTTATATTCAAAATATATATTTTCAGAGTGTATGATAAATTACGAGTGTGTAGAATAACAACCCTTTAAAAATGTGTAACGGTTAATGCTCATTAATGCCCTTTCAATCAACAATTTTCGTTTTGTTTTCTCTCCACTGGGCATTATACTAGAAACGTCTCTCATTCTTCATGCCCCTATAATGCCAAGGGGACGGCGTTAGGGGCGTTATTAAGCTCCTTCATGTCCCTATAATGCGCATAATTAATTAGAGAGAGAATAATTTACGGAAGAAGTTGTAAACTATTTAATGTTTACCATTATACACTTTTTTTTTTTTTTTTAAATTGATTTCCTTCTACATTTGATTCTATATATATATATATGATGAAGTAACTTATTGATTTACAACCTTTTATTACCATTGGCTTCTTGATTAATGCAAGGTTTACTTGAGGACGAAAAAAGAAGAGTTAAGTGTGTTATTTATCATGAGCCATCATTTTAGCTTGTTTATATACATATTTACCTTATTATATGTACTTGAGACTTTATTGTGAAAAATACTATCGTATGAGTCAGATACCTACTAGAAAACGAGATATTTGACTGTTCGGATATTTAATGAAAAATAATGGCGTCTGGAATCTATACAAAATAAAAAAGTACGTCTGGCTATCTATCACATATTTCGATCTCCACTGCTTTTTGCATTCACTTGGTAAAGTCCGAATCGCTTCCCAATCTTAGAGTATTGGTTTTCCTCAAAATACATCATGTGAGGGAACGGTTGCACAAGCAAGTACAATTTCCACCCTATTGCGGCTTGTCAAAGAGTGCCGCAAAAATAAGAGCCATAATATATTAAAAATGTGTAAATGTGGAAATTGTTACATGAAGGAAAATGTAGTAAGAACCAAAATTACTACCAATTTAAGTATATACACCTAATCAAAGTGTGGATGCTATTAGGTTTCAAATGTGAGTAGATAAAGGTGTTCAAATCGGTTTTTTTAATAACCTATTCGGTTTTTAATCGAACCGATTTTTTATATAAAAAACAAAAACCGGTTTTTCTTATAACCGGTTTTTTTAAGTCAAAACAATAACCGGTCCAACCGTTTAGAATTGGTTTTTAACCGGTTTATTTTAAAAAAACCGGTTTTTACCGGTTTAAACAGGTTTCGGTTTTAAAACAAGTTTCAAAGCTCAATATCCCTAACCGGTCTACAACCGCCGGTTCGGTTCGGTTCTAACCGCTAAAAACCGGTTTCGATTTTTTTTTTCGTTTCAGTTCTAAAACCGGTTTTTTTACACCCCTGATAGTATATTAAAAAAAGAAAAAGAAAAAAAAAGAGAAAACCATAAATCAACATTTCCCCACAATAATTCACCATTATCAAAACCCCAATTCTCACTCCCACCACACTCACGCGACGCCGCACAATCCCCAAACAATGGCCACAATAACCATCTTCGACCACGAGCTCCCAGACTACACCCACAACCTCTACGACGTCACTATCTTCCACCACACCATCACCACCATCGTCACCGACACCCCCTCATTCGTCGACACATGGATCTCCGACACAGAGCGTCTAAACCACTCTCCGATCGTGGGCCTGGACATCGAGTGGAGACCCAACCAATCCCGCAACATCGAAAACCCAGTAGCCACTCTACAACTCTGCAACGGCGACCGTTGCCTCATCTTCCAGATCCTCCACGCGCCGAGCGTGCCTCAGTCGTTGAAGAACTTTTTACGAAACCCTAACTATACGTTCACGGGGGTTGGGATTGAGAGCGACGTTGAGAAGCTGGTTGAGGATTTATCCTAAAACAAACTAAAACCTCAGGGAATTTCTCAAAAACGCCTGACAATGCCTTGATCATTGGGCAAGAATACTTATATATAGAAATTTCCGCGGCGTATCCACCTTATTCTTGTCAATTTTCTTTGGGGTTTTATCAGTAATTATTGTTTGGGTTTCTATGATGTGACTCTGATCATAAATAAACACAAAAAAACCAATGTCTGAGTCCTAATTCTGATAGTATACATGTTTGAATGGGGGACAGTCCCCTCTCTCTTTTGTTATGATGGAGAGGTTAGTCTATGTAAAAATTTAAAAAACATAATCCAATTTCTTTAAATGATGAGATGATATGAATGCTAAATCAGGTGAGTATAAACACAAACTCCAACTAATACAATAATTTAAAATCCTACAGGGAAAACTTCTCAAAAACCGCCTGATAATGCCTCTGTTTCCTTGGCAAGAATATTATATATAGGAAGTACCAACGGCGTATCCACCCATATTCTTGTCAAATTTTTTTTGGTTTTTCAGAAAGTTATGATTGTCCTATGTGACTCTAAAACATAAACAAACACAATAACAAAACTTGGGTCTTAAATTCTGATAGTATACATGTTTGAATGAGGGACAGTTCCTCTCTGTTTGTTATGATGGAGGGTTTAGTTTTATGTAGAAGTGAGACATTTGCCCAACTTCTTTAAATAATGAGATTGAAATACGTTGAGATGTATGACGATGTGAATGTTAAATAAAAACGAGTTTAAAACAAACTTCAACTATGACTTACTAAATCCTACAGGGGGAAATTCTCATAATCGCCTGACAATGCCTCTGATCCTTTGGCAAAAATTTACTTATATTTTGGAAGTACCGCGGCCGAAACCACCTACTCTTGTAAATTTTAAATTGGCTTTATCAGAAATTTAAATTAGTTCTATGTGACTCTAAAAATAAACAAAAAATCAACCAAACTTGAGTTTTTAATTTGATAGTATGCATTTTTTTAAAATGTGACAGTACCTCTATCGTTGTTATGATGGAGAGGTTAGTCTAAGTAGAAGTGAGACACAGCCCAACTTTTTTGCAGATGAACTGAAATACGTTGAGATGTATGATGACGGGTTGTTAAATCAATGAGTAAAAAACAAAATGAAATAGTAATTCGTTTTAAGATCTTGGATTAAATTTTCCCAATTTAATAAATGAGTTACGTGAAGATTGAGATAAACAAAAATTAAAACATAAACACTAAACGGTTGGATTTGGAATTCTTGTTTTTTGGTTTGAAGAACTATTTTGGGTGGTTCGTCATTATCTTAAACGGGATTTGGCGTTGATGTTAAAAACTCTTCCTTTGCTGGTGGCCTTTGGTTTAGGTTTTATTGTTTTGCTTGGTTAACTGGGTTTGCTTGGGCTGGGGTTTATGATTTTAAAACCAATCGAGGGCACGTGTTTCTAAAGTGGGTAGGGTGCCACAATTGAAACAGCTCGAACATATGGAAGCATGGGGTATTGGGGTTTTTTGTATGTTTGGCCCCCATGTTTTGAGTAGGGGGTGAGGTTTGGTTTTGAGGGGTGGGGGACAACCCTTGCTCGAAATGACCTAGCGTCCACAATTCGCACATAGTCGAAAAGGAAAGGGTTTAAATGGATGGTGATAAGAAATTTTATTGGCTTGGGGGTGAGGTAAAAAAGTAAGGCTTCTTATTTGGGTAAGTTGATTTGGGGTTTTGGCCTACTTGAGTGATTGGGATAGCTTGGAGGGGTACGGCTTGTGAGGCTGGTTGTTTTCGTTTGGGTGACAGCGAAAAGTTCCCCATCTCGTTTTCTCTTAAAAAGGGGGGTTGAGAAGGGGATTCGGTTTTTTTTTTTCAGGGTTTCAATTGACGCTTTTCCTTCTTCTTCTCCTCCTTGAAGTCTTTATTCCGAATGCGGTTCTCGGTGAGCTTGTAGCTAATCCATTTCTGCTTCCAAAATTGCAGAGTTGTGGTACTTTTTACAGAGTCTTGAATTTTTGAAGAAGACCTCGAATGTTTGTGCTCGATCAAACGGTAAAGGGAAATGAACAAGTTGGGAACCATTTGATTTAATTCAAGGAATCTCTTGTTGTTGTGGGTGTGGTCGTTCTTTTTGTTTAAGAATACAACTTATCCTCCTATTTCTGATTTCGCTTCTTGGGCAAAAAACCCTCTTGTCATGATTTCCTTCAAACTCCTTTTCCCAGTCAAAAACATGCCCTCTTCAAACCTCGTTTTTGGGCCTTTCTCTGTATTCCACCATGTAAGTGTTATTCCAAGTAAACGACCAGTAGCATATCGCACTTTGCGATATCGGGGCAATCGAATTTTTTAAAAATGTTTTCCATTTCCTCAAACCAATGGAGGAGAGCGGTGACACCTTCAGTTTCCCCCGTATTTTGGAGGGGTCGCCTGATTGAAATGCTTGAAGGGGCATTTGGTGGTAATTGGGGGGGGGATTGACATGTTTTGATCTTCTTGATTGACGGGATTAGCTGGTAAGGGGGGTTTTTGGACTTGAACAAACGTTGGGTGTTTTCGGCAGCCATTTGTTGAGCGATTTGGGCAGCCATAGCTCGCGAGCTTTTCCTGATCTCATTTTTCCAAACCCAGCGGGGGACTAGAAAGAATCTACAAAATACATATCAGAGTATGAGTTGGATGTTTTTGGGATCATTTGTCGTATTTAGGAATGAGCTATTCATAATTAAAAATTAACATAAAAAATCTACTACATCCATAGGATGTCTTGGGCTTTGCTCGTAATTGGGCCTTGCATGCCGCCTACTTCACCTTCGTAATCATGTGGGCCCCCATGATTACCGGGTTTTTCGTATTGGTTGGGATGTGTTAGCCTGGTTTCGTACACTAAAACCGGAAAATCGAGAAAAAGTATGTAAGTATGATATTCGGAAAGTATCATCGGAGTTGTGGAAACGGGGACACCTCAAAGTGGGTTAGTTCGGGAAAAACGTTTGGGTGGTGGCAGGGTTTTGGCCTAAAAGGTCCTTCGTACCTCATCGTTAGTCCCTGGTAGGCAAATGGTCGTTATATTGGATTTATACGAAAGCCACCTGACGGACGTTCCGACTACGGTACTTGTACCTTACAGGGTTTAAAACTTTCCCGTCGCGAAAATCACTTTGATGAGATTTGAAAAATGAAAATGCGACAAAATCTTAATAACGGAAGTATGAAGATGAAATTAAAATATGTGAACATTGAAATATGTATGTGAATATGTATGTAAGTATGTATGTTTGACTGTAGGGATAATCCAAATATGTATCACAAAATGTAGTTTCGGAAGGTTTGCATGCATTTCCCGTATGTAATAAATATGAAAGAAATAAAACATCATGGTTTGCATAAAAACACATAAAAAAATTTAAAAAATCAAATCAAAATAGTATAGGCTTTTAAGAGTCTAATAACTTTATGCTATATCCCATAGTCATGGCTCTGATACCAATCTGTCACCCCGACCCGCAGCGGAAAGGGGGATCGGGGGCATGATTGGGTTTTCATCAAAGTCTTGACATTTTATTATAATGTTTCATATTTTTTATTACATTAAAAAGAATCATAAAATAAAATTTCAAACAATTACAACATGTTTAATACATCCTTCTAAACTTCATTATTTTTCTTCTAAGGAAAATTTTTCCTAGTTTTCCCTTGCTTCATCCGTTAACCTGTATCATTTGTAAAAATGTATTTTTTTGTCAAAAAAAAGTTGGCGAGTAAAACCTTGTCGAAAATTTATTATTTTATTTCTTGTTGTATTTAATATGGAAAAAGTTGCGCAATAATCATATATGAAAAAACGTAATTAAACATACAATAAAAAAACAATTAGTATAAAAATATAAAACAAATAACATACAATAACAAAACACCTTGCATGAATATGAAAACATGAATGAAATGTAAATGTTGGCAATTTCCCGTTCACGCTCATTGGGTAATGGGGAACGGCTAAACGCTAATAGGTAATGGGGAGCGGGACGGCCTATGATGAAATGTATGTGCGATCAGGCTCAATCAAAAGGAGCCGATCGTTTGTTGGCACCCCTGTTTCACGCTCAAAAGGTAATGGGGAAAGCTCACGCTCATAGGTATATGGGGAAGAGCGGCCTATGAAAATGAAATGTATAAAAATGATAAAATTAATCTAAAAATTAATAACACAAACAGATAATCCCATGATAAATACACATTTGTTCATGGATATGATAGATGCACAATAGTTTAAAGGTGATAAATAATAAGACACATGATACACCCAAAAACGTGATTAAAACGGGGAATTTGTAGAGATTCACTCACCTTGGGTGCGTTCGGTAAATGGGGTTGAATGCGCACGAGTTTAGGGGGAATTGATCGACGAGAAATAACAAAACTAATTAATAACGAAAAAAAAAGGGGATTAAAATTTTTAATAGGTTTTTTGGATATTTTTTTGGGAGTTTAAGGCTATTTTCTAACTTAAAATTTATTTTTAAGTATTTTTAATTTGATTTTTTAATTTAAATAATAAAATTTTTAAAAATAAAAAAAAATGTTTTATTTTTGACATTGACCCTTGACCCGTTGACCGTTAACCGTTGACCGGTTCGGTCGGTTATATGTGTGGCTGGGTGAGATCGAACCCGTGACCTCCGTACGCGTGCACGCAGCTCTACCCAAAAAAGTACGTGTCTAACCCGAAAAATTTCTGTTTTTAATTATATTTAAAAAATACTATTTAAAATTAAAAACCCAAAATTTATTTATTTTTTTAAAAAGGTTTTTTAAAGTATCGACTCGGTGCTTCCACAGGTCTCGAACACGGGACTTGTGGTTTAGTTTGGCACACAGTCCCCCGTGGACTGTGTGTCTAACTTTGGGAATTAAATTTTAGTTTTATATATACTTAACTTTTTACTGAGTTAACCCGGTTCGGTAAAAAAAAGCATTTTATTTTAAGAGAGTGAGGTTGGGAAAATGAATCGAACCCCCGAGTGTATGTATTTGTTTGCACATAGTCAAACCCCTGGACTGTGTGTCTAACCGTTCTAAAACTGATTTTAATTAATCTTATAACTTTAAATGAATTCGACTTCTTCGTTCAAAACACAGACATCGGTCAAAGCAAAGGGTTTTTTGTTTAATTCGTTTAACGAATTTTATGGCTTTGAAAAGTGATGAACGGAGGGGGTTGGGGAAAGAAAATTACCGGAACAGGTCGGCGTTCTCGAACTCCTGCAAAGGTTCGTCGGCTCTGTTTGTGAACTTCGGCTGGGTTTGAAAACAATTAAGTCTTGTTCGATTAGTTATGAAATTGAGGTACTTAAACAAGGATTAAAAAGAAGTTTGAAAGGGTTATACCGATTCACAGGTGAGATCAGAAAAATTTTAGAAGTTTTTCCCGGGGAGAGTTGGGGGTATTCCGGCTTTGTGTCTGGGATTGATTCTGATGGGTTTGGGTTGAAGTTAGTAACAGTCTAACAACGGATTGAAACGGAAAGAGTCGAGGTATTTACCGGGGTAGATGAAATCTCGGTTTTCCGGCGACTTGCAGAGATTTTCCGGCGAGGGGGAATTACGTCGAGGGAAATTTGGGATGATTTGTGAGCGAAAAAGGTTTATCAGAGGGTTAGAGGGTTTTATTTATAGGGAAGAACATCGACGAATTTGGTTCTGATTAAACCGGGCTTGAAAAAGTTGGTCAAAACTTTCCGGCGGTTTGATGACTAATGTGGGTGGTCTGGAAAATCGGTTAAAAAATGATGTAATAGTTATTATACGCGTTAAGTCACAAGAAACCGCGGTGTAGGCGAAATCGTCGGGATTTCCAAAGACTGCGATTGGGCGCGACTTGGACTGATTTGATTTATGTGATTATTATTTGAATTAATTGTTTCGATATGTTATCAAAAAACCCAAAAGTGGCGGAGTGGTTGGATTAGTGGGGAGTTAAGATTTGTGGATTCCCGGCTGCCCCGGGGTTTCCGAAACCCGGCATCAGAAATTATTTTTTAAATTTAAATTTTTTTTAATGAATTTTCATTTTAAATAAATTTTATATTTAATACAATTATTAATTATGTATCGTTTTAAAATTAATTTGAGCATTAAATTCACAAGGGAAATTTTTTTTAACCCTGGATGTTGGTTAAATTTAAAAGAAGCGGTTTGGTTAACCCGGTTTTTTACGGATGTTAGAACCGACCTTATCCGTAGTGTAGTAAGGGTATACATTTGGGGCCCAAAAAAAACCGAACCCGGAACCAAAACCCGATTGTACCCAATTTTTATCTGATAACGGTTCCAATTCTTTCAAGAACGATTTTTTCCCAATCCCTGAATTGGGTTTTCATAATTCAGGAACGACTCAATGTGAGTGAATCTCTACGAATTCCCCTTTTAAATCAATGTTTTGGGGTGTATATTGTCTTACATGTTTTTTTTTATTTCAACACTTGTGCTAACATCATTTCGTGATCAAATGTGTATATTTGTTTGTGTGGTTATCTGTGGTTATATTTTATCATTTCAGTGAATTCAATTCATTAGGCCTATCGTTCCTCGTGAGATACGATTTTGAGCAACGGGTCCCTCATTAGATGGGGCTCCGTTTGATTGAGCCTTGATCTCAAGTTCATCATTCATACGTTATGGTTCATTGTGGATATTATGTGGTTTGTGACTGGATATATATACATATGCTCACTTATGATTCACGCACAATTTTTATTTAACAAAACAAATATAATACAACTGGTTAAATATTTTTACTAAGATTCACTCGCCAACGTTCGTTGACCCAAATCTTTTGTTTTTACGCATGGTACAGGTGAAAAGCTGAGGAAAGAAACACCATAGGAATGGCCTTAGAAGATTAAGCAAAGTTATTCTGTTCTGAACATTGTTTTGGATCTATTTGTGCTTTTATGACACCTTGTGTTTGAATGTTGAAGTTTTAAATTCAATTTAATAAATATGAAACTTATTAGTAAATGTTTTGAGTTTGGTGATAACCCAATCATGCCCCGACTTTTATTTCCGCTGCGGGTCGGGGTGTGACATGAAGGGCCATGTTACTATTCATGGCCCTTTACCACTAATATATACTTGCATAATTACCTCGCGCTTCGCTGCGGGGCCCTTGGTCATTATCGGTTTGAGTTCAATACAGTACTTGTACCGGTACTTGGCATGACAATCGTTGTCAATCGACACGTGTTTTATATCGATTGAAAATAATAAAAGCGAATACATGTACCGGTACCGGTTTTTGTTCAGCCGGTATCGTCCGTTACAATACCAATATCGTACAAACACTCGTATTAGCTTTCCATACCAAAAATACTTTATCGTGAATATTACTTTGTGTTCAATGAATTCAATACCGCCACGTCGAGAAAACTATAAAAACAAACACGGTACCGTTACAATGTTGTTTGGGTCAGTATATGTTCATTTTGTGATGATAAAAGAATCAACTATATATGGTTCGTTCAGATAGAACTTTTAAACGAATTGTACATAATAATAAACACACAATGACGGTTTAAAAATAAAAAACTATACAGATGTTATATGATACAATACTGAGTTGTTCAGACAGTATCAGTAATATTACAAAAAATCATTAAAAGTTAAAATAAAAAAAAATATGTTTAAGGTTAAAGCAAATATAACAATAATCTATTGTAATATTGAAATGATAAAAGTAAAGAAAAAACTATTATATTTATTATAAAAATCAAATTTATATTCATGATCACTTTTCAATTTACTTGTTGACGTACCACATCGCAGCAAAACGAAGCAAATGATGAATCATGTTATTAAAAAGCCAAACCATTTGAATCGGTTCAGTTTCCATCGTACTATTTTACGATACCAAATAAATACTCAATTTTGAATACAACTTCGTTTTTAACAAAAAATTATACAAAAAAATGAACGGAAGTTATTAAAGAGATATAAATTAATTGAGAAAGAAAATATAATTTTAAAAACAAAAAAATAATTAAAACCAATGATATAGGAAATGGTGATTTTAAGAAAAGGGAAAAAAAAAATGCTAAAACTTAAAGTAAATATAATAGTAAAGTAATAAATTATTATAATATTAAATAATAAAATATTAAAAAAACCATATATTATATAAAAATAAAATCACTACTCATACCCACTTTTCAATTTTGATTCAGTTTACCATCGTAAGATTTTATGATACCCAAATAAATTACTCAATTTTGAATACAACTTCGTTTTTAGAAAAACTTATACCGTAATGTCGAGGGAAAAAAGATTAACGAACGGAAGTTATAAAAAGATATCAAATTAATTGAGAAAGAGAAAATAATTTAAAAAAATTAAAACCAAATGATAAAGGAATGTTATTTTAAGAAAGGAAAAACAATATGTTAAAATTTTATAGTAAATATAATATAAAGTAATAAACTATTTAAATATTAAATAATAAAATATTAATAAAAATATATATTATTATAAAAATAAAATTACTATTCATACCCACTTTCTATTATATATGAATGAATGAATAATAAATATAATAAAGTAATAAACTATTATAATATTAAATAATAAAAATATTAAAAAACCATATGTATTATTAAAATTAAAATCATACTCATACCCGCTTTTCAATTTCGATTAATTTATCATTGTAATATTATACGATACCAAATAAATATTCAATTCTGAATACAACTTTGTTTTTAACAAAACTTATCCCATAATGTCGTGGGAAAAAATTAACAACGGAAGTTTTTAAAAAGATATCAAATTAATTGAGAAAGAAAATATGATTTTAAAATAAAAAAAAAATTAAAACCAAATGATAAAAAAAATGTGATTTTAAGAAAGAAAAACAATATGTTTAAAACTTAAAATAAATATAATAATAAAATAATAAACTATTATGATATTAAATAAAAAAATATTAAAAAAATCGAATATTATTATAAAAAATAAATTCCTATTCATATCCACTTTCCAATTACAATTATATATAAATAAATAAATACATAATATATATATATCTATATTAAATATAATAGTTTCTTGAACATATGTATCCAACCTTTAATTTTAGCAACAATAAAAAAGAATCTTCTTATCTCCAAACTCACGACAAAACCACCTTGGGGACAAATTTATGAACAATGCACACATTCTTTAAACTATTTGATGTTACGTAACTAAAATAAAATATTAATTTGTGCTCAATAACAAATACTATTTAAAATTATTCCCAAAGATACACTCAATTCTTATAAAACGTTGTACATGGTTTAAATTTACTTGTTTAAAAAAATACAATGATTTATTTAAAGTTACAATTTTAAAAACCATCCCTACAGTTAATTGAAAGAAACATCGATAATTTTCAACTGATTATATACGTTTGTTTTAAAACCAGTTGGTTCATGTGTGTTGAATCTATTAGCTTGTAACCAATCTGACAACACTTATAATTTCTATATAACTAGTCAGACTAGCGTGTCAGGGTCTGATTTTCAAAGACCAATTTCAGGCTCATCTATCTTACATAACAGGGGTGGACCTACCTTAATAGAAGGGTTAGTCAGGTACCCCTTGGCGCTCCGGTGATAGTATAAATTTTGGAAAAATTTGACTTTTTTTTCGATTTCGTTACCCTTTTTTTATAAAACGTTACCCCTACCAAAATTTTCTAGATCCGCCACTGTTACACAATTCGGTTAATAAAACCTCACTTGATAGATACGTTTTCTTTCTCGATAAGATCCAAACACGGGTATGGGTCGTATTCGGTCCTAAAATTGACACCCACAAAGGGAATGTGTTATCGAGATTAATGTGAACATTCATATTTACTTCTAAACATGAACTACGTCATAGCAACCAAATTTGAATAGAAGTATACTAACAAAGCACAAAGTACAACCTTTAAGGCTCACCCTTGTACAATGCAACATGACTAGATAATAGATATGTTTGGGACCAACAATAATAAAGTCACCAAAATTAAGATACATACAAATTGAAATTTTCATTTCTTCCTTATTCATCAAATTCAATCAAAAATCCCACTTTGTTCTCCACCTCTTCACATGGCTCAGGTAATCACAATTTTTTTTTTCAAATTTCAAACATTTTTTTTATTATTATTGTAATTTATTCCCTTTTTTTTTAAAAATTTATAATATTGTGTATTTATGCATGTTTATGTATGATATCCATCATGATGAACAGAAGGTGGTCCTCAAAGTTCTTACCATGATTGATGATAAAACTAGGAAAAAAGCCTTTCAAGCTGCTTTCTGATATACATGGTAATGAATGCTCGGTTAAACGGGGTTTGATCGGATAACTTTAGTGTAATTTTTAAGAGAATTGAGATGGAAAGATGTACTTTTCAGGTGTGGATGCAATAGCGGCGGATTTGAACGAGCAGAAACTGACGGTGATAGGGGTATGGACGCGGTGAAGGTGGCGAAAAGGCTGAAGAAAGTAGGTAAGGTGGAGATAGTATCGGTCGGACCAGCAAAAGAACCGGAACCAAAAGAAAAAAAGAAGAAAAGGGAAAAAGGGGAAACAAGAAGAGAAGAAAAAGAGCCAAAGAAGAAAAGAAAGAGGAGAAAAAAGAAGAAAAACAAGAAGAGAAGAAATAATTTACTTTTTTTTTAAAAAATGTTATTTCATCATCATATATTTTGTAATTTCTTAAAGAATGTCCACTAAAAAACATATATATTTTGTAATTGTTTTTTATAATCATTATTCTTAATGTTTACTACAAAAATCTACGTATCAGACTATAATATGTGCAGAAAGGTGAGATGTTTGTGATTTGGAGTAGTCTTGACGGTGTTGTTGTGCCATTGGCGTCTTCTAGAGCTTGGAACGGGGTTGTGAAACAATGAACACCGTATTAGAAGGCCTAAAGAACAGTATCAGAGCTTGAACAAAAACTCAGTAGGGATCAGACTCTTTAAATCCAAATCGGTGAACGTCAGACTCCTAAAAATCCAATATTTTACAATAAAAAAAACTTCAGGGAAAACTTCAGTAAAATAAACAATATGAATGAAAAATCAATGTCCTGGCCCCATAAAGCTTCACCGATGCCCATGAGGTTGAGCCTTGTCTACACTCCAGAGTCCGTTTTAGTACAAGACATACAAAGGGATAAAGAAGCATCTTACGTGTATATACGATATCACAAAAGTGTATGTAGTATCGAGTTAAGTATGTTCTTATATAGACAAGAAAAAGTATTAAACAACACAAAATTTTGAGCGGCATTGATCGATTTTTCACCAAAAGATTCGATTTTTTTTTTGTAAACTTGTTATTTTTGGAATTTCAATTTATGAAACGTAGTGGTGGAGCATGATGAAATATGGCCACCACTAAATGGCCAAGTAGATCAAAATATGGCCTACACAAGTAATTACAAAATTATTAAAGTATCCATGTTCACTGATTTGAGCACCATGACAACATGCTCCATACATAAAGTCAAATATACACTTAATCTTAATCTTTTATTCTTTTTTTTTTAAAAGGCAGTAACCTTTTCATTCTAAGAAGGATAAAAAATTTATAATAACTAAAGGGTAATAATCGTGTTGGGTTGATGGATTAGATTGTTGAACCCTAGATGACCCATATCTTTATTCGTATAACAAACATCAATATAAACTGCATAACCTTAAATTTGTGTAACCCGATTATGACCCATTTTATCCCTTTATCTACACTAGTCAAATGGGTTGGTAGGTAATAATCAACTTGTAAACATGTTAATCGGGTTGATGAGTGCCGTCTAATGGGATAGTGGATTGGCTTATTTAATAAAACATGTTTGATGAGTCGACATGTTTAACTAAACATCTAAACAGGTTTAACAGAGCATCACGTAAAAAATGACCCATTTAATTAAACAAGTCAACCCGAACCCGACTTTTGTTTCTAAAACTCATTAGATATGTTAACCCAAAACTGATTATATTTGTATTGTGTTTTGGGTTATTTGAGGAATTGATACCCTAAATTATAACTAAATATTTTTAGGTTTTATCTGCTAACAATTGTTTTTTATAGGGGAATTGGCCTGTTAATAACCCCAACTAGATATTATTGACCATTACTAGTCCCACATTTGAATATTCCCCATACTAGTCCCACCTTTCACCTATTTTCCTCCACCGATGCTCAGTTAAAAAACTTAACGGAGTTAAGTTTTTTTTTCGAATTACAAATTGACGTATAGAGCTTTTGATCAGAACGAGGATACGAGTCTATTGATGTAAAACTTACCTCGAAACGGTGCTTCAAACGACTTTATTTTTGTTAATTGGAAGTTTAAACACCCGAATTGAAGCACCGTTTTCGTTGTTTGGAGCATAATTTCAAGGTAAGTTTTACATCATTCGACTCGTAATCCTCGTTCTTTTCAAAAGCCGTAAAACGTCGGCTTGTAATTCAGAGTTAAGTTTTTTTTAACTGAGGACCGGTGAAGGAAAAATAGGTTGAAAGGTGAGACTAGCATGGGGAATATTCAAAGGTGAAGCGGCAATAACCAATGACGTATAGTTAGGATTATTACAAGGCCAATTCCCCCATTTTTATATGGGGTCTAATATTTTATTGCGTGTTCAATGAGATTTCAGGGTGCATGTATTACATAAAGAAACGCAACTTAAACCGCTAATTATGTAATATCAAATAATTACGTATTATGAAAATAACATTTGATGCATCTAGCAAGTGAAATGGTTATAAATGAGTACTGATCGCGAGTGGCTTCTCTAAATCAAGACTAAACTATTCAAAATTTAAAACAAAACCAAATTGTTGTCGTTTGACCTAAAACTTAGTATGTTGATATTGTTTGTTTAAAAAATACCTTTAAATTAAGCGAAAACCCAATTTTATATATGAAGAAAACCTTAATAACTATATGTATCATTGTAGCAAATTTTTTGCATAAGGGCGGAGTTTTATTGGGGCTGGGGTGGCCCGGTCTGTACCGATTTTTTTCGCTCGTATTGTCAACTTTACCGAAAAAAATCCATTTTTAGTGTATTTTTAAGAGTCCGGTCCCCATCGATTTAGATTTTAATCGTTCATGCTCCATCACTGTTTTTTGCATTTGTTTTGTTACTAAAACCTTAATAACTATATATCATTGTAGGCATATTGCCTTTGGTAGCGTGATGTTGAAGTGGGCAGGCCCCTTGGACTTGGAGAAACTTAAAAAGCATCTTTAAGGGGTGTTAAATGTTGGAGATTGTGATTTATTAATAGGTGTCTATTCTCATTCCTAATATCCACCATAATATAATTAATTCACCAGATGTGGAAATTGAGTGACATACCGACACGTATCAACTATTTTCTAGCTCTCAAAAAAGCTCGCCATCGAAGGATTATATCCATAGCTAGAAGGAACATTATGCCAATGATTGACCATAAACATTATTGACCACATAATTACAACCAACAAAACATTGTTTGTATTAACAAAGAATGCCTGTGAAAACCAAATAAGGTTTCGGAGACGAACAAGGCACTTGAAATCATGGAGTATTTATAAGTTTTCAACGAACGAGAATAAGATAATACAATACCAATTCGCTAAACATCGTTTGAGGGAAGATCTTGAGTTTAAGTTTCACACACCGTAAGAAATTTGCCGTAAAAAAAAGGCATTATAAATAATAAATTTTATTCTCTCACACCTTGTGCATGGGCGCCAAATCCGTTATATTCTCAAAAAAGTAAAAAACTAATCTCACTGAATCCACCTGCAAATTGACACATCTCCGCCATGAGAACACGCTTCCTCACCGACGTTTTCACTCCTCCGCCGCATCTCACCGCCTACAAACTCTAGACTTCCTCCGATTTCCACCTCCTGAGCTTCCCGTCCTCCGATCAGTTCATCTTCAACAACATCTCGTGTTTCGATCAACTCAATTTCATCACCGTTTCTCCTGAAATCCAGAGGTTTTCCGTCAATAAATCGCTCAGTAAGTTCTTATCCGACGTTCTTCCTCAAGCTATCGCTTCCGAGATCGATCGGTTAGTTGTGACGGAAGCTGCACCAGAGGTAATGAACTAGTAGATTTCCGTCAGTTTGTTAGGTTGTTTGTTGTGATTTTGGAGTTGTTATATGAATGATTTGATTTGGATGAGTTTGATTTGGATCTATTAGTGAAACATATGTTGTTTAGACTGAATATGTTTTGTGAATTTTAGATATTAGGAACGCGGAATGTTAAATTTAAATTAGTTGTTATGAAGATCGTTTGCAATGATATCTGGTGTAATCGCTAGCATGATTCCAAAGTTGACTTGGTTCAGTTATCGCGAAGGTCATTTGCTATGATTTATAAATTTAGAAGGAAGTAGCACCGGAGGTAATGATCTAATAGATTTCCGTCAGTTTGTTAGGTTATTTGTTGTGATTTTTGTATGGATATATAAGCGATTTGATTTGGATCTGTTAGTGAAAGTATGACGTTTAGATTGAATATGTTTTGTAAATTTTAGAATTAGGAACGCAGAATGTTGAATTTAGAGTAGTTGTTACGAAGATACATTTGCTATGATAATGATGAAATCTGTCTAATCGCAAGCAGGATCCCGAATTTTTACTTTGTTTCGGTTATCACTAGGTCATTTTTTATGAGGATTCGGTTTTACTGATTTGTCGTTTTGAATATAGAGTTTGTTGAGTCTATAGTATCTATGGATTATGAGATGAAGAACTTGAAGTGTTTGCAACCTCAGGATTAGTCATTATCAATACCTTTGTGTTGTCATTTTTATCATATGACACGAAAACTTAACAAATCTCGTATTTAGAAGATTTAAAGCATTTTTGGTACAGAAAAAATGAGAAATATCGACTGTATTTATGATATTACCCTGGAGCATAAATAATTTTATATGTTAGGTAATGACCAGGATAATCATCAACATCTGTTGTGCTAAAAAAGCTGGAGAAACAAAATTTCCTAATAGCACTAATAGGTTGCTCATCTCATTATGCATTTCAATTTTAATATTTGTGATAGACTCTTCATTTATGGTATATGCTTGTGCAGGTGAAAATCAAAGAAGATGGTACTTTTACACTGGTTGAATTTGAAACTCCTGAGCTTTGTATATCCTTGGTAACCCACTTTTTACCATCATTAATAGTTTGTATACTAACTACTCAAGGACAGAATCTGTAATATACATGTAACGTTATATCTTATCACCTTATCTATGTCACCTGCAGGAAGATTCTAGCGTTTTACATGAAAGAGAAGATATAAATTTTCTTTGAAGTTAGAGACTCAGAATTTCCTACTGTATGAAGTTCACTAAACATTTTTTCTCTATACTTTTGGTATTATTATACTAGCTCCTATAGTCCCTCTTTGATTTATTTTTTGCATAATAGTTATCGGTCTATCTGTTGCGTAATTAGTCACACACTGAACCTCAGAGCCACTTCAGTTGTGATAATACTTTTTTTACAGGATCTGCTTGATTTTCACTTGAGCTGCAGCCAGTTATGGATATACACAAGTCGATTTTCTACGTAGAAGATATTTGTTTAGAAATCCAGGAAGTGCATAAATCCGATTTGTTTAAAGATGGCAGTTCGGTCAGGGACCAAATACGTTCTGATCTTAGATCATTTCCTGTTTTGGAAGTAGACGAGATTAGTCTGGGAATCAACAGCTATATATACAAGGACAAACATACGATATTTGAAAGCAACGATCTCCAACAATGGATGCAAAAAGATGAATTGACGTGTGATTCCAACGAGCTTTTGCTTTCCATGAAATTCGACATATCGGAAAATCTTTTAAACCACTCTTCTTCTGAATGTCATAAATTAAAGGTACCATATGTGAATGTTTCTCCAGAGTACATAATAGATGCCATAGAACAGCCATTAATGTTAATCCCACTTGCCCTTGAACAACTCGAATTTCTTTGATACAAAGACCGCACATTTCTCTCAAGTGTTCTCCGACACTGAAACTGTAAGTGAAGTAAAACATTGCGAACAGATGTTTGGCAATGGCAACACAACATTAAGCCTTTTCAACAACTTAATTGTCACACATGAACTTGTTCTAACAGACGACTCTTTCAAATCACTCCCCGTTCCTATTATTTCCGATCATGAAAACATACTGTCGGTACACACAATTGTTGAGGAAATATTCGTAAAGATGAAGCTGCAGCCTTCCTCTACTTCAGATGACATATACTTGGACTGGCATCTACTGGAAGAAGATATTTGCAGTCGTAGTAAACACACGTCTTTGAAATGTTTGAGTATATCAATACTTACCATATCAATGCAGACATCAGTTCTTGTGATAGTCTGGTTTTGGAGTTTGTTTTATCCGATGCATGCTCAAATGAGCAAATGACAAAGAAAACACCGAGGTTCTGAACATCCAAAGGTTTGGAAATTTGATGGAGCATGTCGTTAGTAATAAAATTGATTCAAGTGAAATATGCAAGAAGCATGTGGTTAACAAGGATCATCAGTTTGTTGAATCAATGTCACAGTTTGATGATCTTGACTTTTTCTTGAACCCTTTAGAGGCTACTTATGTGAAAAAGCAAAAGTCTGTTCATATGATACACGAAACGGATGTTGCCCTTCCTATGGTTTTGGAAAACGACCCGATTGATACACATGATGCCGGAAGAAAACAACATCAGAGCTTAGAGAACGAGACCCATTCAGTTAAGGTTTTTCTTTGCATTAAGTTTTATTTATGAGTAAAATGTCATTTTCGTCCTTGAGGTTTGGCCAGCCTTGGGACTTTCGTCCAAAGGTTTGTTTTTCCGCATCTGGATCCAGATGTGGAAAAACAAACCTTTGGACGAAAGTCGCATTACTTGCTGAACCTCAGGGACGAAAATGGCATTTTACTCTTTATTTTTTATGTATTCTGGCACTTAATATCCATTGTGATGGTTAATTAATCTTCCTCATTTGAATGTACGTTTTTTATTTGGTCTAGTGAGGAGATTCTCATTCTACTTCAATGCTAAACGAGATCAGCAAGAACTTAGAAGGACCATTACATTATACACACACTGAGTTAAAGAATAGGTTGGAATCTACCGAAGCAACCTATGAAGTACCACAACTGCCGTTACTTACGGAGTCAAAGAAGGTCAACACAAACACGCCTATAATCGTAAATACCCAAAATGGTGAAACCGAAATGATAATTTCCAGAAGAAGCACATACCAAAAAATTCTTGCAATGGAAAAAGAAGGTATACAGGTTGCTGAAAGGGATCTAACTCTCCGGTTGTTTGTATACTTAGTGCTGAAAGTTTGTTTAGTGCTGTATGACAGCAACAACATTATAAAAAAGACGAATTCATCAGATGGTGCTTCTTCGTTATCTTCATGTGTTGAAGATATTGCAGCAAATGTTTTAACGTCACTCAGTTTCGCTCTCAGTGGCTGTATCCTGGTAAGTATCGTATAAAAGTGATATGTGATAATTCAATATTAGGGCTGCAAACGAACCGAACGAATTCACTTGTTAAGGAATTACACGTGTTCACGTCTTCACGAACGGTCTGTGAACACTTATCGAACAATATTTTATGTTCATGTTCGTTCAATAAGGAAATGAACTTGTTTGTGTTCGTTCGTTAGTTTTTGGTACTGAACACAAAGCAAGGTTCATGAATGCACACGGACACAAACGAGCATTTATGAACACAAACGAACACAAACAAACGTTAATGAATGAACAAAACTGAACACATTCGAACATATATTAAATAATCGGCATCACAGACATTAAGTGGATCCACTCATGAACGAACATAAATAAAAAAATTAAAAAAATCCCACACACAGCGAACACGAACAACACGTTACCGAACACTCACGAACATAAATGAACGGACGCGGCCTCTGTTCATGTTCATTTTCTTTCATTTAGTTAAACGAATGAAATTTCTTGTTCGTGTTCGTTCATTTATTAAACGAACGAACACAAACAAACTTCTCGCCGAACGGGTCATGAATTGTTCGGTTCGTTTGTAGCCCTATTCAATTTTGATCAACCATACGTTTGTTTTTTATTTTTCTTAAACATTTTGTAGATATTCGAAGGAGAAGTGGGATTCCTCAGTGGTATGATGGAATCATCAGATGAACTATATGCTGCAGCAGCAAGTTTAGGAATCGACTTGCAGCTTTTTTATTCGTATTCATCTGAAACAACCGATGCGATAATATTAAACTGTATCGCGAATGCTGCAAAGTCAACTAGAGGCGTATATCCTAGGATGCCGGAATCAGAAACGCTAGCTGAATCATTTCTATCGAAATTTACTTCACTTAATCCACTATCAGCTCATGCGATATTATCTTCAGTTGGAACGCTCCTTGAGTTTTTTTTAAATGTCTCATCAGCAAAGGGTTTGTGCTCTGCAAAAGTATCTTGTTCCGCAAGCAAGTGTTTTGTTGTTTAGTTCTTTGTGTAGATATGGAGAGAGAGAGAGAAGATTCTAGATCGGGAATGACGGGTTGTTGTTCTTCGGTTTCTTCTGGTCATGACTCTGGCTATTGTTGTCCTAAGGTGATCATGAGAAAAAGAAACGAAAGTATGTCGCGAGTCCCAAGACGAAAGCCATGCCTGTCGATTACGTGTTCCAATGGGATCATCCGAAATCCGTTAATTGGCATATATTTTGGAATTCAGAAGGTGACGAGATATGTGATGGTATTGAAAAGTCTAATATGGATTTTGATGAGATTTACTTTAGATCTGATGCTCGTATGATGCCGAATCGTCCTACTTTGACCGAGGCGTCGTATGGTCAAAGCATGCCGATTCCGGACAAGATACGCAGCCACACTAATAAACGGGAAATTATATCACATTGACGATGGGGAAGAGATATTTGACTTCAGTAAAAATCAAAGATCTGATGCTCGTATGATGCCGAATCATCCTGGTTTGACCGAGCCATCATTTGGTCAACGCAAAAAAGCGCATATTCCCGTTTCGGACATGTTTAACGGCCAGACTAATAAAGGGGAAATTATCGACATTAATGATGATTCTATGACATCTGAGTGGTTTAGTCTTCCCAGTTTTTCTGCAGCCGCTGAGATTAATCCAGATTTAGATTCAGATTTAACGAGCGATTTCGCGCCTTTCAAAGGGAAGGTTCCATGTTACGGTAGGACACCGCTATCGAAAGCGATATTGTTACAATACCAAGTAAATCTCAAGTTTTAAAAACTTATTCTAGAAGAAAGAGGAAGCAGATCGAGACAGCTGTGAACAACCAGCAATTCAGTGCTATTTTTGGCAGTCAGTTTAATCCATTCAGTTATATTTAGCAATGACTTCAACCGGGATCAATTATCATGATTCTAGGATCAATTACACCATAATTCTAGGATCAGCTACTTTGCAAATTATCAGCATAAATAGGCATACTAGTTCATTGTTATGATCATCTTATTATTGGTTTTTCACTATCATTTGTAATTGGAGACCTTGCCCCTCTCGAATCGGGCCTTATCTTTTCCCACTGAAATAAAAAACTAGTCTGCTATTGTTTTCTTATTCTCTTGTTCCTATCATTGGTTCCATTGCCGGGAAACAACGAGAATAAACCACAATGGTTCAGACCCGAGGCAGTTCAGGAGATGCTAACCCACCACAGATTCCATAGTTGCACAGTTAGCCGAAATCGCAGCAAGGTTGGAGTGTGTAGAATCCATGAAAGAAGACATGGCAGCACTAAAAGCAGGAGATAATTCAAAAGGAAGCCGAAATGAAGAAGAAGAAAGCCATTGGAGGAATAAGCAACATTTCCGTCCTTACAACAAAATCGATTTTCCTACTTTTAGCGGGGGAGATCCACGCGGGTGGTTACTAAAGGCGGAAAAATACTTCAGGTACTATCATATTTCTGATGAAGAGAAAGTAGAAGTAGCCTCAATGCATTTGGAAGGAGATGATCTAGATCTCTATTCTTGGTTTGCCAATGACCAACCCATAACCTTTTGGGAAGAATTATCCCAAATTTTTACAAAGAATTTTGGACCAGCCGAGTTTCAAAATCCAGACGAGTATCTTTGTAGTATTAAGCAAACGGGTACGGTTAATGAATATCGGCAAGAATTCGCTAAACGTTCTTCCCGAGTTTCAAATTTGCCAGACCATTGCTTATTGGGGGTGTTTCTAAATGGGCTTAAAGATGAACTAAAATCTGATGTAAGGATACATAAGCCTAGAACCGTTTACAACACAATGAGTTTAGCTTTGGAGTTTGAAGCTAAACTGACTCATTCGCGGTCCGTCAGGAACCCAACCATGTCTACCAAAACTTCATATTCTGAATCCCGAACAACTACCCCTTCGAATATTAATCCTACTACCATCCCAACCTGAAACAACCGTATATCTGACACTGAGAAACAACAGAGATATTTAAAAGGTGAATGTTTTAGGTGTGGAGATAAGTATGGTCCTGGGCATAGGTGTAAAATCGGGACACTCAAGGTGTTGGAGGCAGAAGAAGAGGGGGGAAGAAACTTGCGGAAATGAAAACGGGGCTGGCTCAGACCAGGATGATACCGCTGAGATCAGTCTGCATGCGATCTTGGGCAAAACTGTAACGCCTCGCGTTTTATTTTTATTTAATAATAATATCCTACTATATTTTACGACCTTCGGTTTGTTAGCGAGCTTCAGAAATCTATCTGGTCGCGCGTGACACAATAAACGGGTTTGTGGGCCTTGGGCCCAAGCCTACTAGTAACCCTAAGTTTATAAAGAATCAGCAACCCTAATACCCCATTCTTCCTTCTTCAAAACACCCGCACACCACACTACACCCTCTGTCTCCCCTGCAATTCCGGTGACCGGAGAAACTCCGGCTGTCTTCAGCCGACTCCGACGACCCCATCCTCTCCGACAACCACCTCCTTTACACCTACTCATCCCTCACCTCTCCAACACCCACCTACACTCGTCACCGGCCGGCGACGGTGAGAACACAGAGATAAATAGAGTGAGATGAGAGAGATGGAGAGAGCTGAGAGAGAGAGAGACGAGAGAGAAAGCGGGTGACGAAGCGCGGTGGCGGCAGTGGGATTAGCGGCGGCGGCGGCTTCGGCCGACGACGGTCCTAGTGGAGCTACGACGGCGTGGTTCGAGCCGACGGGCTTTTGTTTGTTTCAGTTCTGACATCAGTTCAAGTCCCGGTCAGCACTCAGTCAACGTGGTTCAGGTTTCAGTTTTTTTATGATATGTTCAGTCTCGGTTTCGGTTTCTGGCAGCAGACGGCGGCGCCGGTATTGGTTTCGGTTTGAGTCTCGGTTCAGGTAAGGTTGTAAGTTATTCAGTTTAGTCTCCGACCAGTTCGATTCAGTTGGTCCTTGTTCGGTTCATTTCAGGTGGTACCAACGGTAGTATGGGTTATTATTGCTATTGTTCACCGGGCCAAACCCGGTCAAGGTTCGAGTCACGGTCAAACAGTCAACGGGTCAGATTCGATGTTCAGTAAAAATTCTAACGACTCGATGTTCATTTCTATTAGTTATGTTACTGCTATTTTAAACGCGAGACTCGTTGTAATGACGCGTATGTCGATTTGTTTATTTTCTATTTAGATATTGATGTTATAGCGAAAACGAACCCTATATAACTGTTTATAAAATACATAGAAAATTTATATATTTATTGAAAGGTTGCGTTTTGACAAATAATAACGACAACTTGTATTGTCGGGTTCGTCCAAAAACAGAGGAAACTCTGCCCGTTTTTCGTCAAAACATACCAATATATATATATTTGTTAAAAATGAATATTTATATACTTCTTACATCCTTCGACAAAAGATATATTTATTTATTTACCTTACCGACAAAATATGTTTATTTATTTCATCGTTCGACAAAATATATATTTTTAGCTTATCAACAAAATATGTCTATTTACTATACTTTTCGTCAAACATGCATTCCATTATTATATCCTTTCGATGAAGTATATTTACTTATACATTAGACAAATATACAATCTATTATACTTCTTCGTCAAATATATATATATATATATATATATATATATATATATATATATATATATATATATATATATATATATATATATATATCCTTTCTACCATTTGACAATGCGTATATACCTTCCATACTTTCGCTAGAATAAGAAATATATGTACCAATGTGCTTTTCGTCAAACATATATATACATATATAGAGCTTTCCTTCATAATCGAGATATATACTACCATTACGACTGTCGTGAAAGATGTATATGTATATACTTTATAGTCGACAACTAGAGATAACACATTGAATTCAAAGGTATATATATTTACTTATTATTTTGACAGCATTCCTATAATATATTAATAAATTCAAACCTAGAATCTTCGTATAGACTATGTTATACATATATACGTTCAATCAACTTCAAATCAAATCCTCCGTCATAATTTCCGTTTACTTATACCCATTCGTTTGCCTTTAAGGTGACTTCGGTGTCCCCTTTTCTCCCACTGATCAACTCGTCGCGGTATTCCAAAGAAGACTTAGCAATCTTGTGAGTACACTCGACCCACTTGTGTTTATATCACTTTTTGGGTGTAACATGTTTCCATATACAAAAATCACAAACACTTAAATTTTATAAAACGCACAAACAATCCTATACACATGACTACTTGAATCGTATACTTGTTGCTTGTCTGGGATATTCGTTATGCTATGCTTTAGTTATTAACTATTTTTAGCCTTCGTTTGACATGCTTAGCGCTATAGGAATTCACGCATCCACCTCCATCGTGTTATTCGTGAGGTCATGTTAAAACATCGTGATTGCGTTAAGGGTTTGCTTATTAGTATTGCATGCCTTGATATTGCTCTTGTATAGATTTGGTTGCCATGAGGATTGTTAAAACTTTATTCGTATACGTATGCTATGCTTAAACTTGTGTACTCGCCTTTGCTTTTGCATTGACTTTATTTTAAAACATGTTACAGGTTGAAGGAGATGATGCTATGAAATCAAAATAGCAAGGACTTAGATACACACATTTTAAACGTTAGATTTATAAATGTTGTACCAAATTTTGTTATGTTTTATGAACTTATTGTATTGCTTCATGTTGTATTTGACAATGTTGTGAAATGAAATTTGGATTTAATTAAATATTGTCATTTATTAGCGTTGTGAGCAATGAGCAATCTCGTTTTCGTCTCATCCCGATGTTTCCGCCATCAGTTGGGGTGTGACAAAAACCCACCCTACGACGATGAAAATCAAAGGTATGTTAGAGTCAACCGAGGTATTGATTTTGGTAGATAGGGGTTCCACCCATAACTTCATATCTGATATTCTCATTAATGAGCTCCATTTGGCGACTGAACAGGTTGCACCATTTGGTGTACAAACTGGGAATGGAGATATCATCCGTTGCAGTAAGATATGCAAAGGTTTGAAACTAGAGGTAGATGACCTTAAAATTGTCCAAGATTTTCACCCGTTTTCATTGGGAGGGGCGGATTTGGTTTTGGGGATCCAATGGTTAGCCACTCTAAATACGGTACAAGCTAATTGGAATGAATTATTTATGGTTTTCACGATTGAAGGGAAAAAATATAAGTTGCGCGGCATTGAATCAGGCCCAAAAAAATCTTCCAGTTTTCAACATTTAGCTATTGAACCCAGCTCTACCACTGCCATACACTCCCATTTTCAGTCTATTGTTGACCAGTACTGGGCTGTTTTCGAAGAACCTACACAACTGCCACCCACCCGTTCCCAAACTCATTCCATTTCCTTGCGACCTAACACCAGCCCACCCAACATCAGACCCTACAGGTACCCGTATTCTCAAAAAAATGAAATCGAACAACAGGTGTCTCAACTCTTGACCGATGGCTTCATACAACCAAGCACAAGCCCTTTTTCTAGCCCTGTGTTGTTAGTGAGGAAAAAAGATAATTCATGGAGGATGTGTGTGGATTATAGGGCTCTTAACAAAGCTACCATTGCCGATAAATATCCGATCCCGAATATTGATGAATTATTAGATGAGCTACATGGCGCAACTATCTTTTCAAAGCTGGATTTGAGATCTGGTTATTACCAGATTAGAATGACACCCAAAGACATTGAGAAAACAACTTTTCGAACTCATTCCGGGCATTATAAGTTCAAAGTTATGCCTTTTGGCCTAACGAACGCCCCCTCAACTTTTCAGGCTGTTATGAATGACTTATTTCGACCATTTTTGCGCCGTTTTATCCTTGTTTTCTTTGATGATATTTTAATTTACAGTGCCAACATTGAACAGTATCAAGGACACTTAGCTCAGGCATTGAAGTTATTGCAAGACAACAAATTCTTTGCCAAAATGTCTAAATGTTGTTTTGGTCAAGACCAAGTTATTTTTTTGGGCCACGTCATCAATAAACATGGGGTAGGAGTGGAAGAAGAAAAGATAGCAGCGGTTCGCTCATGGCCTATACCCACAAATGTCAAAACAAGTGAGAGGATTTTTAGGGTTGACCGGATACTATAGGCGGTTCGTCAAGAATTATGGTGTCATAGCCCGTCCACTTACGGCTTTGACCAAGAAAGATGGTTTTGTTTGGTCGGACGCAACATTAGCAGCTTTTGAGGCTTTGAAACAGGCTTTAACCTGTCCTAGCCCTACCAGATTTTTCAAAACCTTTTGTGGTTGAATGTGATGCTTCTTCAGATGGTATAGGTGCTATTTTGTCTCAAAACGATCACCCGGTGGCATATTTCAGCAAAGGTTTTTCACCTTCAAACAAGTTCAAGTCGGCCTACGATCGTGAATTGTTGGCTCTAGTAATGGCAGTCCAAAAATGGAGCCATTACTTGTTGGGGCGCCACTTTATTATTCGAACCGACCACTACACGTTGAATTTTTTGTTGGAACAACGGATCACCACCACTGAACAACGAAGATTGTTGCTAAAACTAATGCCTTTTGATTTTTCTATTGTTCACAAAGCAGGGAAAGAAAACAAAGGAGCTGACGCATTGTCAAGACGACCACATTCAGGCGAGTTTTTAGCACTTATAACTCCCTATTGTGTTGAAATTGAAGAGATCAAAACAGGCTTGCACATTGATCCGGTGACCAGCAGTTGGATCCGAAAGTTACAGGAGGATCCGGATAATAACACTGAATTTACCTTGGTCAATCAACTCCTATTCTACCAAGGTAAATTAGTGATACCCGAAATTCCAGCCATACAGCTCAAACTGTTGCAAGAGGCGCATGATACCTTGAGTGGTGGACATGGGCGATTCATAAAAACTTACAAGCGGCTGTCCGCACGGTATTACTGGCCGAAAATGAAATATGATATCCGTCTATTTGTACAACAATGTGTGGTGTGCCAACAGCAAAAGTATCAAACCCTATCTCCAGCGGGTCTTCTTCAACCATTGCCCATTCCCGAACAGATATGGGAAGATGTGTCAATGGACTTCATTGTCGGTTTACCCCCTTCTAACCGAGCTGATACCATCCTGGTTGTGGTGGACCGTTTGAGTAAATATGCACATTTTATGTGCTTATCTCATCCGTACACAGCCAAACATGTAGCTGCTGTTTTTTGCAAAGAAGTTATTCGATTACATGGGTTCCCTAGATCTATCGTTTCGGATCGTGATGTGATTTTCCTCAGTCATTTCTGGCAGGAACTCTTTCGTTTGAGTCAAACAAAACTCAAACTAAGCACAAGTTACCATCCACAACCGGATGGTCAAACGGAAGTCGTGAACCGTTGTTTGGAGGCATATTTGCGTTGTTTTGCCAGTGAACAGCCGAAGAGATGGGGAGAGTATTTAGCTTGGGCAGAATATTCTTATAACACTGGATATCATACATCAGCGGGCACAACTCCTTTTTTAGTGGTGTACGGGCGGGAACCTCCTCCTTTGATACCTTACATGCTGGGAGAAACTCCAAATGCTGATTTGGAACAGCAACTGATCGATCGGGACCACATGTTGAAGCTCCTTCGAGACAATCTGCTAAAAGCCCAAAGTCGCATGAAAAACAAGGCCAATACGAAGAGAAGAGACGTTTCTTTCCAAGTTGGGGATTTTGTTATCTTGAAATTACAACCATATCGACAGAAAACACTTGCTAAGCGGAAATATGAGAAGCTATCGCCCAGATTTTTTGGCCCATACCGCATCAAAAAAGTCATTGGTCCGGTTTCCTATGAGCTGGAACTTCCCTCTGATGCACGAATTCATCCAATTTTTCATGTCTCAATGCTTAAATTAGCGCATGGTGACTTCTCTTCCATACCAACTCCCCCATTACCTATCACCAATGATTGGGAGTTACATGTACAACCAGCTTCCATTTTGGATCAGCGTTGGAACAGCGAAGCTGGTAAGGCTGTTTTGGAAGTCTTTGTTTCTTGGAAATATCGTCCAATTGAGGAATCCACTTGGGAACCATATGATTTGTTAGCAGAGCAATTCCCTGATTTCAGCCTTGAGGACAAGGCAAATTTCCAGGAGGGAAGTAATGTTACATTACCAAGTAAATCTCAAGTTTAAAAACTTATTCTAGAAGAAAGAGGAAGCAGATCGAGACAGGTGTGAACAACCAGCAATTCAGTGCTATTTTTGGCAGCCAGTTTAATCCATTCGGTTATATTTAGCAATGACTTCAACTGGGATCAATTATCATGATTCTAGGATCAATTACACCATAATTCTAGGATCAACTACTTTGCAAATTATCAGCATAAATAGGCAGACTAGTTCATTGTTATGATCATCTTATTATTGGTTTTTCACTATCATTTTGTAATTGGAGACCTTGCCCCTCTCGAATCGGGCCTTATCTTTTCCCACTGAAATAAAAAACTAGTATGCCATCATTTGGTCACGCAAAAAAGCGCATATTCCCGTTTCGGACATGTTACTAATAAAGGGGAAATTATCGACATTAATGATGATTCTATGACATCTGAGTGGTTTAGTCTTCCCAGTTTTTCTGCAGCCGCTGAGATTAATCCAGATTTAGATTCAGATTTAACGAGCAATTTCGCGCCTTTCAAAGAGAAGGTTCCATGTTACGGTAGGACACCGCTATCGAAAGCAATATCCTGTGATCAACCGCAAAAGGCTCACCGTGGTCTATAGATTTCCTTAACAGAATAAAGGAAAAGAGCAGGATGCATCACCAATCTCTACCGAACATATCGTCTGCCCCTTGTTTCGGCTATTCAGGGAATGCATCTAAGTGTAGAAAGAGAAAAAGCCCGTCTATACTCGACTTCTATAGGTACACGAGTGGCAGTACGGTGAAAAGTATGGAACACAAAGGGCAAAAAGGTCATATACAAGCACCAAGCTCATCAAAAGCTGTACAGACTCCAACTGATAAGAGGGCAAAAAGGGTGTGTTATCCATACTTCTATTCTTGTATGTGTATGTGTGTGTATCTAACTAAAAGTTGTTTTACGTTAAGACAGAAGCTAACCTTTTCCACCAATGGAAGCAAGGGCCAAAGCAAGTTGATGTGGAGCGATAAGGCTAATTAAACAATGAAAGGCAGATTTCTTGCGTCATTGAGCATGGACAGATAAACATAAACGTGCTTAGATATTCCTTCATCGTCTGAATAGGTTTATTATACTACAAGTTTTCAGCTGTAAGATGTAGTCAAAGGTAGTCTTGGTAGTTCACTATTTTCAACTTGATCGTAAAAGAAATGTTGGTATACATAAACTCTTCTTCCATGAGATGACGTGTTTCAATCAAATTCATTAGCAAACGAAATGTGCTTATGACATTACTCGACGTAAGCTGACAGACTTAAAAACAAGAATAACGTTGAATTTAATCTGTTATTGGTGGCCTAACCTATCTCAGATCCCTGTCGAAAACCACTACGGTTTTATTCATCGAGCATCTAGAATAGTGTTATTTCTTCTTACTGTTTTGCAGATTACGCAAGGCCATTACCAGTTGTTGTCTTTCGCTCTCCACCTCAGCAAATCTAAGACTTACTTCCGAATACTTTTCTTGCCTTTCTTTCAGCTCACTTTCCATGCGTTTGTTCCTTTCATCCATTGATGATATTTCATGCAATGAGCTGTTGAGTTTCTGCTCATCATTGTAACTAAAAACGTGCATCAACGGCTTTTCCTCAGAGCATCTTCTTTCATTGCTGCGAAACACAAAAGCTCAAGAGTCTTTTAGTGTATATTCATGCCTTCAAATGAATACGGATCAAAACCGGTAACTTTGCTTCGGGTGAAAACGAGTCAGGCTGGGTTAACATTTTTTTTAAACTTAATTGTGTGAACCTTTTTTCTAATTCCAATATAGATCTTCTCTCATCAGGCTTCCCAGTGGTGACATCACAAGCTACTTTACTTTCCTGCAGGTTGAAGATTGATCATGAGGCGAATAAAATACATAAATGGTTCCTGTGGTTTACCAAAATTAAGGATTTGGTCCTTAGCTTTACAAAAGTACACAGATGGTCCCTGTGGTTTACACTTTGTAACGCATTTAGTCCTCAGCCAACAAATCTAAAGGTTTTAGCATGTCCAGGTTAGGGACTAAATGCGTTACAAAGTGCAAACCACAAGAACCATCCATGTACTTTTGGAAAGCTGGGGACCAAATCCAAAATTTTGGTATACCACAGGGACCATCCGTGTACTTTACTCATACTACTTATTCTGTATTTCTGCTATTTAAGTAGAAAGATGTTTATTTTGCAAAAAAGTTATGCAAGCCTGAAATCTGAATTCAAATATTTACCTTTACCAGATTCAGATGTTTTTTCTCTAATTTAGAAACCTCTTTCTGTAGGTTATCTTTCTCCGATTCGATTACCGATAACTTTTCTTTCAATCCATTGTAATCACCTCTTAGCATTTTCAGTTCCAACTTCAAAGTTCTAATCATAACATTTTTTTCGCTTATCGAACTTTTCCAACTCGTCGATTCCTTCTTTCACGAATTTAATTCTTTCATATCATAGTTAAGTTCTCCATGTTCTTTATAAGCTTCAACCTCCAATGACATTTGCTTAATATGTTCTGTTTGCTGTTTAATTTGGTCACAAAGCTTCTGCACTTCTGCAGCATTGGTCAATGTTGACTTTTTTAAAGCTTCTTCTGCTTGTACAACCCTTTCCTCTTGCACTATTTTAAGTTTCATTAGATCTTGTACATCATTTTCAAATTCATGTGCTTGTTTCTCTAATTCTTTCTCTAATCTTAGATATGTGTCTCAAATTCGTCGTTTTTATCCAACGATTTCGAGATCTCCAATGCCTGATTCATTATCTTTTCCTCTAATCTCTTAATCTGAAGTTCATTATCTTCAATATGAATCTTGAACTCCTCCTTTTCTTTCCTTCGACTTCTAAGCGAGCATACAAATCTTTATTTAAACTTTTTTCGTACTTTAACTCTTCCCTTATTTCATCACATTCTGTTTCCAACGCTTCATTCTCTTCGTTGAGTTCACTCATGTTTGTTGACAAATCTTGTGATCGTTTATTCTCTTTTTGAATTTTCTTACGAAGCAATTCTAACTCCAGCGCAGATAATTCCGCTTGTTTTTCCAACCTGGAGACCTCACTTTTTAACGAGTGTACATCGTCTTTTGATGCTTCAGTGCAGTTGTGTTGCGGGCTTTTTAATATATCGGCCACACTTCTATCTGAAAGAGAACCGAAAGACCAATCGGTGCTTGATCTTTGTTTATTCACAGGGTTTGAGTTCCCATTTTCAATGCTATCACTTGCTTGATTCTTTGATCCGAATGATTCAGACGATAGAGACTCATTCTCTCCAAACACCCTGTAAGACCCACCAAAATTAACAAATATAACATCGACGAGAGATTAGATTGATTAGTTTCAATTTTTATACCTCAGTTCATCTGTTGTTTGCATCTTTTGAGTGAAAACCTGTTTCATGTTATGTGTATTAGTATATTCTACAATTCACATTTTAAGAAGTATGAAACTAGAAAAAAAGGAGGGGGGGGGGGGCTTGGGAATCTTTTAATATAAACCGGTCAACCGGTATAAATTTAGAATAAAAGAGGAAAAAATATTAATTAATAAGGTCAACCAGTTTAACCCATTTGTAACTTAATTACAACCTATTTGCAACATAGTTACACTCATTTTGATAAACGGCTTGTGTTTGGGTTACATGACTTTAAGTGTGTCCGTATTAGGGTTGATGTCATTGAAACGAATAAAAAAAATGAGTCATGTTCAGGTTCATCAATTCAACCTGCCACCCCTAGAACTAGCACGTGCTATGAGCTACGGCCACTCCCTTCATGAGTCTAAGGTGGGAGGAAACAAATGAGCCTCGATCATACAACGGGTTATAAGGATGATACAAGTATACCCCTCGATGCTCGTCGTGACAACAAGTGCCTAATAAAACTTACATGTAGAATTGCACCATTGTTTGAAGTTGTGAGTGGCAAAGAAAGCTGAACAGGTTCAGTTATTCCTACAAAGTTAGCAAAATCAACTCCCACTTCTCCTACAAACCCTGATTTTGAAGATCCCTGTGACAACCCACAAACACATTACAACAAATTTAAAGTAAAATAGCATCATCTTTTTTTTTTTGAAAATATATTCTACTTACTGTTTGCACATTAAAGTAATAAATTCTCTCCTTATATGTTTCTGTTTTTTGATCCTTAACCAACTTAACCATTTCATAAACAGGTTCTTCCCATGTACAAGTCCCATCAACTATTGGAACTTTCTTCAGTTTAGCCGCGGGTTTTTGCGGTATCTTCTCGAAGCAAAGCCATCATTAAACCTTTTCCTTTCATCTTTGGCACCTAGAATCAACACAAAAAAATCATTTTCTTGGGCGCGTTATACTTAGATTAGTCATGTCAGAAATAAATCACTCATTAGTCATTAACCTATCAAACTTTCTCCCATGACTAAGTCCTCGCTCAATCTGTTTGGAGCCTAAAGTAGATTCTAAAATCGGGGCTGTTTTCATAAAAAGAAATATATTTTTTCGCTTGGGATTTAACACGTGGGAATATGATGGACACAATTTTTCTTTTCGTATTAGAGTTGGAGTGAGTTTGAATGAAAAGAAAACACTTCCAAGTATAGGGAGAATATAGGGGCATAGGGCAAAAAGTTTCGCATATTTTTTCGTTGAGTTGAGCTACAACTGAACGGTAGACTTGCACCTCAGAGGACATGGTCGAGGATAGGTGTTCGTGGAGTGGAGACGTAGGATTAGGGTTAAAGGACTTTTAGGAGGTTTGAGTATTAAGTCTCGTCTTAGGAGCTTAACTTTTTAGTTTTTTGGCGCACTCCACGTATTATCGCTTGCTTGTGGATCTATATGATGTGGTATCTTTCCAGTTATGTTCTCATCTATTCCTTGTTTGGTAGTTGTAGAAAGATTTTTTTAGTACCCTATGTTTTTCTGTTTGGTAGCTTTAGAAATATTTTTTTGTTCGGTGCCTCTTTATCCCTTGGGATATAGAGGTACTCTTCCCAGACTCTATTAATAACTTTTGGCTATGAGTAGGATTATACTGGGTACGTTTATTGTTGTTGTAGTTGAGCCACAACTGCCATGACTTAAACTAACGTGGTATGTGACACCATATCACATGTAGATTTGTGTATGTGTATTAAAGATTAATTGTAATTAATAAAAAAAATTGGGTGATTTTAAACATGATTTTAATTAATCTTTAAAATTTAAAGATTAAAATCATGTTTTACCCATGGATAGTTTCATACCTGGGTTGCTTGAAACTGCAGTTGAAACATGATTTTGATCTTGTTGTTTTGACCCTTCCATCTTCCTAGGTGTTTTCTGTTTTCTTGAATCTGTTGGATATTTTAGTGTAATTTGAGATTGCGTGTGACGTTCAAATAAGAGTGCACGCTTATTTGAATGTCATCGGGACTAACAGGGGATCCAAGGGGGCAGCGCCCCCTTGGCGGGGGTCCGGGGGCAGCGCTCCTGGGAGCAGGGTCCAAGGGGCGGCAGCCCCTGGCTGGGGTCGAGCTGGACGAATTTTGATTCGAGGTCAGCTTGGAAATTTTTTATTTTGGACAAAAGTCCTTTATCAAAAATGCATCATAAATTGAATTTCGGGCTAAATATGCACTTTTGGAAACTTAAGGGACTAAAGGTTTTTGTTCAAAATTGAAACTGCAAGCAGTTGTGAAAAACTGAAAATACGCTCCCAAATTTTTTAGAGAAAACCCTGGACGAATTTTGATTCGAGACTGATCCCCAAAATCTACAATCAAAAATTGCCATACAAAAATCTAGAATTTTTCTGATTTTATCCGATCAAAGATTGGTAGCCGCTCCAATTGTTTGATCTGATAGTGATTACACGACTTCATATTTATCCAAGCAATTTCGAATTATTCCCAACAAAGATCAAACAATTTCAGTGAAGATGACAAGCGGTGGTGAATCTTCGAAGGCTATGACGAACAAATTTGCGAAATTGGACAAGTTTGAAGGGCAAGACTTTCGTCGCTGGCAAAAGAAGATGCATTTTTCTATTGACGACTTTGAAAGTGGTGTACGTTCTGAGTACCCCAATGCCCGAGGAAGTGGTGGATGAACCGCTGGAACAAACTAGGAAGCGTGAAAAGTGGTTGAATGCTGATCACATCTGTCGTGGGCATATTCTTAATGGTATGTGTGACTCTCTTTTCGATATTTATCAAAATGTTGAATCTGCAAAAGAACTGTGGGAATTACTAGAGGCCAAATACATGGCTGAAGACACATCTAGTAAGAAATTCTTGGTCAGTGATTTTATGAATTATAAAATGGTTGATGGTAGACCTATCATGGAACAATACAATGAATGTCTAAGAATTCTGGGTCAATTCGAACAATATGGTTTAAAGATGGATGAAGCTATTTCTGTTCCATCTATCATTGATAAACTTCATCCTTCGTGGAAAGATTTTAAACATACTTTAAAACATAAGAAGGAGGAAATGAATCTGGTTGAACTTGGAAGTTGTTTTTGAATTGAGGAGTCTTGTCGGGCCATGGAAAATATTAACAAAGACAAACACGTTGGTGGGTCTTCTGTTAACATGGTGGAAGAAAGTGTCATAGTCTCAAAAATTCTAACAAGGGAAACAACAAAAGAAAGTATCAAAGTGGGTTTAACAAGAAGAACAAGGCTGTGAAGTATGCAAAACAGACCAATGATCAAGGTTGTTGGAAGTGTGGTAAACCAGGACACTTCAAGAGAGATTGTCGTGTTGGTAAAGCCAAGAATGAAGCTGGCACTGATGGATCCTCTAAGGATCCAAAGCAACAAGATCAGAAATTAAACTTTAATTATAATTCGGATGTGAATTATGTTTCACTAATTTCTGAAGCATTTTATGTGCAGGATGATTCTGTTGCTTGGTGGTATGACTCGGGAGCAACAAGTCACGTATGTAAGGATCGAAGATGGTTCAAGGACCTTACATTAATTGAAGATGGATCTGTTTTAAAGATGGGAAATGTTGCAACCGAGCCAGTCCACGGAATTGGAAGTGTAGTACTAGTATTTACTTCTGGAAAAACTCTAAGTTTAAGTAATGTATTGTATGTACCCGGCATTCGGAAAAACTTGTTATCCGGTATCGTATTAGATAATTGCGGGTACAAACAAATGTTAGAATGTGACAAGTATATCTTGTCAAGACATGGTTCTTTTATCGGATTTGGTTATTTATGTAATGGTATGATTATGTTAAATCTAGAAGTGTCGTTTAGTGATAATTCTGTTTGTATGATTGATTCGTCATCTAGTGTAAATTCATCAAAATCTGAATTATGGCATGCTAGATTAGGACATATACATTATAAATGACTTATGGAGATGTCTAAGATAAGCTTAATTCCGGTAATTAATTTAACAAATGAAAAGTGTACATATCTGCAAGTTGAATAAAATAACTAGAAAACCATTCTTGCAACATGTTAATAGAGAAAGTAAATTGTTAGATTTGATACATAGTGATCTATGTGATTTTCATGGTACACCATCATTAGGTAACAAGAAGTATGTTGTAACCTTTATAGATGATGCTACTAGGTTCTGTTACGTTTACTTGTTACATGCAAAAGATGAAGCTTTGGAAAAGTTTAAAATCTATAAACAAGAAGTAGAGCTTCATCAAAGTGAATTGATCAAAACCCTACATACGGATAGAGGTGGTGAGTATTTTGATCTGGAATATTTCCAATCAACTGAAATAATACACCTTACCACAGCTCCTTACACACCAGAACAAAATGGTGTGGCAGGAAAGGAAGAATAGGACGCTAAAAGAGATGGTTAATACCATGCTGTCCCATTCGGGTTTAAATAATGGGTTTTGGGGAGAGGCTATGTTGACAGCCTGTTATTTGTTAAACCGGGTTCCTAATAAAAGGAACAAAACAACCCCTTTTGAGCTTTGGTATAAAAAGCCACCCGAGTTGCAAAAACTAAGAGTTTGGGGTTATAGAGTCGTGGTTAGGCTCAATGATCCTAAGATAAGAAACTTAGGGGAAAGAGGTATAGAATGCATTTTCATTGGATATGCTGAGCACTCATTTGCTCACAGGTTCTATGTAATAGAACCAAATGACCACGTTTCAGTACATACGGTTATTGAGGCAAGAAGTGGAAATGTAGAATATGATGAAGAAAGATTCACATCTATACCTAGGCCAAAGGATATGAATCCTTCTCTCCAGATTTCTAGTGGAAAAGAAATTATGCCTTCAACTAGCACTGAACCAAGAAGGAGTTCAAGAGAAAGAAAGGCCAAGTCTTATGGTGACGATTTTCAACTGTACTTAGTTGAAGGATCTAGGATTGATATTAATTTTCAATATCAATATTGTTTCAATGTTGATGAGGATCCAAAGACATATAGTGAAGCAATGGCTTCAAGGGATGTTTCATTTTGGAAAGAAGCCATCCAAGATGAAATGGACTCTATTTTGCAAAATAACACTTGGAAATTGGTGGATTTACCTCCTGGTTGTAAACCATGGGAAGTAAATGGATCTTCAAGAGGAAGATGAAGGTAGATGGTACTATTGATAAGTTCAAAGCCAGATTAGTAATCCAAGGGTTTAGACAAAAGGAGGGTATTGACTTCTTTGATACATATGCTCCTGTAGCAAGGATATCCACCATTAGATTATTGTTAGCACTTGCTACTATACATAATCTTGTAATTCACCAAATGGATGTGAAAACTGCATTTCTAAATGGTGAATTAGATGAGGAGATTTACATGAAACAGCCAGAAGGGTTTGTTATGCCTGGAAGTGAAAACAAGGTGTGTAAACTAATTAAATCTCTTTATGGTTTGAAGCAAGCACCCAAACAGTGGCATTAAAAGTTTGATGAGATTGTATTGTCTAATGGTTTTGTTTTAAACCAAGTAGATAAATGTGTTTATAGCAAGTTTGATGCTTCTGGAAACGGAGTCTTCATCTGTTTGTATGTAGATGATATGTTGATTTTTGGCACTAACCAAGATCAAGTCAATAGAACAAAAGAATTTTTATCATCTATGTTTGTATGAAAGATATGGGGGAGGCTGAGGTGATTTTAGGTATTAAAATCAAACGTGAGAACATGGGCATTTCAATCTCTCAATCACACTATATTGAGAAGATCTTGAACAAGTTCAATTTCAAGGATTGTTCTCCCGCAAGTACTCCTGTTGATCCTAGTCTGAAGCTATTACCTAATAAAGGCATTGCAGTATCTCCACTTGAGTACTCAAGAGTGATTGGATCACTTATGTACGCTATGATCTGCACCAGACCAGATATAGCGTATGCTGTTGGAAAACTTAGTAGGTTTACTAGCAATCCTAATACTCATCACTGGCAAGCACTAGGTCGAGTATTCAAATACTTGAAAGGAACCATGGATTATGGTCTAACTTACATTGGATTTCCTTCGGTGATTGAATGATATTCAGATGCAAGTTGGATAAACAATAAGGAAGATCATTCTTCCACAAGTGGTTGGGTATTCCTACTTGGGGGAGGTGCCATTTCTTGGGCTTCAAAGAAACAGACTTGCATAACTGATTCAACAATGGAGTCTGAGTTTGTAGCATTAACCGCAGCTGGCAAAGAAGCTGAGTGGCTAAGAAACTTGATTTATGAGATTCCATTGTGGCCAAAACCAATGGCTCCCATTTCTATAAGGTGTGATAGTGAAGCTACACTGGCTACGGCGTATAGTCAAGTGTATAATGGCAAGTCAAGACACTTAGGTGTGAGACATAGCATGGTTCGTGAGCTCATCATGCATGTTGCGATTTCGGTTGAGTATGTGAGAACTCAACATAACTTAGCTGACCACTTAACCAAAGGGTTAGCTAGAGATCTCGTGAAAGGATCAGCTGTGGGATTAGGGTTAAAGTCCATATGAAAACTCTCATGTTAAGATACCCAATTCCCACCTAATATGACGTTAGGTGCAGAATTCAATGTGGAAAGCTTAACATCTAGAGTTTGGAACACAACATTAAAATTATCTCAAAGGTATGTGTTTAGATCTGCAAGTTAAGTAAGGTTGAGGTATATCTTCTTAATAGCTCTTTTGAAAAATTGCATTTGCAGATGCAAGAGTAAAAGAGCTACCTATATGAGCATGAAGTTTAGCTGCTTCAAGAAGCTTGGACTTGGCTTTGATATGCTTATGAAGGATAGGGACATAGGCTAGTAAAAGATAATGTCAAGTTAGATCTATGTATGTAAACTAATGTGTATATTATCTTCATGTATTCAGTATGGATATTAAGGGTTCAATCCTTAGAGACACTCTTAAATTCGAATATTTGGAATGTGTAATATACTAATATGAAATTCAATCGTCACGGCATTTCATTTATGCATTAGTTTGTTTGATTGCTGTGAACAAGTTAGGTAATTCTTGATTACACTAAAATGAGGGAGGTATGTTGGATATTTTAGTGTAATTTGAGATTGCGTGTGACGTTCAAATAAGAGTGCACGCTTATTTGAATGTCATCGGGACTAACGGCGGATCCAAGGGGGCAGCGCCCCCTTGGGGCGGGTCCGGGGGCAGCGCTCCTGGGAGCAGGGTCCAAGGGGCAGAGCCCCTGGCTGGGGTCGAGCTGGACGAATTTTGATTCGAGGTCAGCTTGGAAATTTTTTATTTTGGACAAAAGTCATTTATCAAAAATGCATCAGAAATTGAATTTCGGGCTAAATATGCACTTTTGGAAACTTAAGGGACTAAAGGTGTTTTTGTTCAAAATTGAAACTGCAAGCAGTTGTGAAAAACTGAAAATACGCTCCCAAATTTTTTAGAGAAAACCCTGGACGAATTTTGATTCGAGACTGATCCCCAAAATCTCACAATCAAAAATTGTCATATAAAAATCTAGAATTTTTCTGATTTTATCCGATCAAAGATTGGTAGCCACTCCAATTGTTTGATCTGATAGTGATTACATAACTTCAGATTTATCCAAGCAATTTCGAATTATTCCCAACAGAATCTGTTTACATCAGGATCCACATTTTCAGAGGGCAAGGTAAGAAGAACTAAGAAGCCTTTTCTATCTTTCTAAAACATAGTTTTGGATCAAACTTTTTCTTTAAAAGGAAAATATGAAGAAAACTATATATTTTTGGGTTAATTACTGAAATTATAAAGACTAGAATGTTGATTTAAGCATTGGCGAAGCTTGAAAATTTTCACCGGAAGGTCGGAAGTTATTTTCTTAAAACTGGATAGTCGAAAATGTATACCTAAAAAACCTATACGAAATATACATACATTAATACTATTGAGTGAAAAATTCAAGGACCCCGTACCGTATATTTGCATCCAACATGAAGTCTCAACAAACAACCCTGTTAATCCATGAATGCATGTGTCTGCTCTCTCACACAAACACACGTAACCCTAGGTATGTAGTCATCTGTAGCTTACTTATAAAATTAATGTAATAAAAATAATAATTAAAAGGATAAATGTCATTTATACTATTTAAAATTTGAATAATATTATCTCCTCCAAAAAATTGTAACATTAAATATATTCATTTGTATAGATTAACTGATTAAGTGTAGTGTCTTAAATGAGTATATTTGACAATAATTTTTTTCAGGGCCGTCTCCGAGAATCTTAAAAAGTTTTCGGCCCTAAGCGATATAAAAAAATCGGGCCCTGCCCACTCTAGTAAAACAAGAATTCAAGACCGTTGTTGCGTCACTCAACAATTCGATCAAACCCGGGCACTATAACAACCCGAACAGATTCAGGTCAGTTCGAATAATTTATATAATAAATTATTTTAACAGTTAAGAAAAAACAAAATATGTCTATAATGAATAATAATATTAAAACAATAACATAATTTAATTGTTTAAAAAATAGAATAATGAAATCTATTCTCGATCTGCACGCTTTAACCAAGTCTCAAACGCCAGACCAGCAGCTTAAAAGGCATTGCGACTACCATTGAACTGCAGGTAGAAGCTTGTTACAAACATAGAGTTTTAATCATATAAACAAAATGTATATGTATAATATGTAAAGAAAATATTTAGGGATTCTTTTACGTTTTTGGCCTGAGCCGGCGCCCACCCGACTTAGGGCCGGCCCTGATTTTCTTATATACATTAAACTAGGTTAAAACATCGTGTATTATACGGGTTGCATAAATATAATTTTACATAATAAATAATAAAAATATATACTTTTAGAAAAACTCGTATATTGCAAATGTTGAATAAAATATAATGTCATATGTTAATACAAACAGTTATCAAGATTTATCTTTTAAAAATGAACGTTGATGTACTATTTACTTATTATAACATTTTATTTTGTTTTTTTTTATTTTGCATAAATGTAATTTTATATAACAAAATATCTTAAAAAACTCGTATATTACATGTGTTTAATAAAGTTTAATGTCATATGTTAACACATACAATCGTAAGGATTTAACTTTTAAATATGAACTTTAATGTACTAATTACTTATTATAACATTTACTTTGTTAAATATGTATTCTTAATTGCTTTTTGTTTAAAATTATTATTATTATTATTATTATTATTATATTTAATATGATCATAATAAAAACAAACGTTTATATTCTTATCTAATTTTTAAAAATTATTATTATTGTTATTATTATTTGATATGATTGTAAACAAAAATAAATGTTTATACTTATCTAAATATTTATTCTTATCTAAAATTTTTGTTTAAAATCATTATTATTTAATATAAGAAATAAATAAAAAAATAAGGTAAGAAAACACAAGCGAGTGACACACGTCCAAAGAAAGATTCATTTATTATATAATGGTACATTTAACAAACTTATTACTGCTGTGTGAATTTACACCTAAAATCTTTGAACTCTTTGGAATACATACTTGAGAAATCAACAATGAACATCGTTTCTAGCAAACTCTTAGGTAGAGATTATGTATGTATTTCCTTTCACATAAAAAAATAATAATATTACACTTTTAACCAAAAACAATTTGATTTTTTTATTTTTAGTTTTTATCTTTTTCAAATTTAACCTCACAACTTTTTTACTTTCAACTTTGGTCTCCTACTTTTCATATTTTGCAAATTTTTCGTTTCGCTCGAAATTTTATGAGTTAACACAGCGCAACGTGCATGCGTATATGTAAGGCTGTAAATGAACTGAACAAACACGAACACAAGGCCTTGTTTCTTTAAAAAAAATCATTGGTATGTGTACTCTAATAAGTTGCGTGACAAATTATATTAAAATTGGGTTGTGTTATTCTTCATGTAAAATAAAAAAAAGTAGGTAGATTTTGTATGTTATTAACTTAATTTAATGTCAAGTAAGTTATTTTGTATTTTGACATTGTTGTTTAACAAACGTATTTAACTAGGAGGATTTCTCGCGCTTCGTGACGGGAACTCTATGCGTATTAGTTTGGCTGGTTATGACATCAACACTCACTATAACAACCGAAAAAGTTAACTAAAAAATGAATACTAGTAGCGGTTCAGTAATTTTGATTGATACGATGTTGTTCAATCAGAGCAGGTTCGGTTCGTCATAGTACCAGTACGATGTACGATGCTGACACTTGTATGGCTTACGATACCATATATACTTTCTTCTCTAATACAATTATGTTTTCAACAAAAGTTAACGGAATGTAGAGAAAAAAATAAACAGACATACGTCTTCAACTTTTTTTAAACGTTAACAAACCCATATTTGTATTTTCATAACCGTGTATTAAATAATATTATATATAATTATTTGATTTTATATATAGTTGTCTTTCCCTTTAGTTAAATAAAGATTATTGATTATAATATATAAATCAAATAATCATACAAACAAAAGATGCTAGTATAATTGAACATGAGATTAGAAAAGGAAATATCTAAATTACATATGAATCAATGAATTTCTTATTCTTATTATCCGAGTTAAAAGTTTATTATTATTATTATTATTATTATTATTATTATTATTATTGTTATTATTATTATTATTATTATTTGAAAAAGACGACAACCTCCCACTATTGTTAAGTCCTTTAAAATTGTATGGATATATAATTATTGATAAAAAGTTTCAAGGAAATTTTTTACAAAATCAAGCATGTCAATAACAATGTCATGAAATATATAAAAACATAAAAGCAATAGAGATTAGTCTTTAAAGTTGAATAGATTGTAGTGTAGGCCCTAATCGGGGGCATAGTCTAGATTTGGCACCGATTCTTAGCACCAAGATCTTGGTGGCTTCTCCAATTCTCTTCCCGATTTGGTGACCCTCCTCCTAACACACACACACATATTGGCGTATGGTGAATACCCTTCAATTTGGATAGTTCGGGGAGTTGGGAAAAAAGATGACTTGACGTTGATGTGACATTAGAAAGATCTACTAAATTTTCGTGAATACCCTCCACCCTTAATATTGGAAGGGGAACATAATTTTATAATCTTAACCCAAAGATTCGACTACATCAGAAATCCCACATTTGCTCTACGTTGTCGTCCGGTGTCTTGTAGGTGTTTTTTAACAGGGTTTGAACAAAGCAAGTAAGGAACTTATAAGCTGAACGATAACATTTTATAATTAAAACTAGCAAGAAGCTACATCAATACAGGTTACAAGATAAAGAAACAATAAGAAACCACACCAACCATTCCAAACGGATTAATCGTAGCCTACTTGTATAAAGCTATTAATTGACCTTATCTATTTCCGTTTACCCATCTAATATCTAATTTCCATCTATAACCAAAGAGACGAAGGATTTGACTGTGGCCGGAAATTACATTAAATAATTTGTTTGTCAGGGTGGGGGTAGTCCACTTGGTAAGGCACTTAGAGATACTTATCTGTTAGAGGTAAGATTTTAGGTTTAAATCTAGGAAAAGAAAGTATTTTGTATTATTTTGTGTAAAATAGAGTAAAGTAACATTTTTCGTTTAAAAAATTAAAATAAAATAAAGTTGTTTTTAAGATGTATTTGAATCTTATTATCTATATCACATGAGCTTATACATTCACTTTATATTCGTGTATCATTAGAAGTCTTAAAATGTATCAACTTGATCAACTTTTTTTTTGAAAGATTTTATCGATTCTTTACTCTTGTTTTTCCCAGGTATCTATCTACCTACTTTATTTTGTTGTATCTACTTTATTTAGTTTAATAAAAAAAGTGACTAAGTTTATAAACTTAAAAGAGATTTCTTATGATACGGAAACAGAGTTTATATTGTAGATGAGATCGCATCTCAAAAAGACACGTGGCAACAGGAGACTAGTCAGTATAAAATATTACATCGTTTTACGGTGGTGCCGAGCACAAATAATCGATGCCCATGCCATATTGAATGTAGATACCTTTTCCACCAATCAGAGTAAGGGTGACACCAGCATACACACATGCACATCATCACATAGAATGTTCCACACCAATAAGGTGATGGTGGGTGTCACCAAAAACCATTAGGCATGGGACACACACGAAAAAACAATGTCACTATGAATAGAAGAAGGGTTCACTTTCCTCATGTGGTTCTCGAACTCCTTCATTCACATTCTCTAAACCCAATTTCTCTATACAACACTTACTATCACGCCCGAGTGTGGTCACAGGGAGGCATCCTTCTGTGGTGAGCCTAACGGTGTACAAACATCAAAGATTATCGCATCTCTTGGAGAAATTGTATATGTGAAACTTGTCTTAGTGACCATGAGCTAAGATTTGATTATTCAGTTATATTTATTCGACATATTTCAATTTATGGCACATGATTAATTTGTGTAACCAGACCAAAATTTAAATTCACATATTTTAATTTATGCACATGTTAATTTTTGTAACAACATGAAAATTTAAAATTTTCTCATCTATTATCTAGGTAGGACACGATTTAATAACATTGTGTTTGGAATACACTTGAAAAGTGACAACCCTCATGAATAGCATCAGAAGTCTCAATTGAAGTAATAATCGGTGAGAAATCATACTGAATGGGAGGAGCAACAGCTAAACGGTTGTCTTGAGTAAACTACTAAGATAAACCTTCTGAGAAATAGAATCAGTTAGAAATTATGAGGAACTGAGAAGGCTTCCAAATCTGAATCGCCATTGGAAGGCACCGAACATCATAGAAATCGATCGGATGTTGTGGAATTTGACACCTCGATTGGAGAATCAACAAGTCTTGTTTATCTAAAGTTGCATACATCCGACTCAAAACATTTTGCGTACGACTAGTATTTTCGAGCATGGTCTGGAAGCTAGCAATTATGTCAAGAAATAATGAGTTGTCTGCCATTGATGCAGACAAAACAATGAAAGCACCAATGTTGTGTACTGATATTAACACAACCAAGAACAATCAAATTAAGTAGTAATCAGTTATGTATAGTGATACTTGAATTCAATTACAACGAAACGAAAGGAAGTTAAGAACAGGTAATCTAGAAGGAGATGGGAAGATCATGAAAGTTCAGAGAGGTTGATGGGAAGAGAGACTCAACAATCATATTCCTAATCCCTTTATTCTCCCAATCCCTGCTTATATCGTCAGTTCCCCAACTCCGTATCTTGATGGGCCATTGTATTGGGTCCATGACTTAAGGTTATTGGATTCATAACAGAAGGTCTTGTAAAACACACTATTTCACCTCCGAAACGTTCTCGAATTTGCTCTTGTTTTCGGGCTGTATCAACCACATATGCTAGAAAAGCTTTATATCTACAGGCGAGTTATATTAATTATTAAGTAAACACTAAATAGGTATTAGGGTTTAGGGTTTCGGTTATAGACGACATTATTGACATCCAATCACAACATCATTTCATACATGATCATGGTAATAAGATTAAGAAAATATGATTTGCCCTTGATCTACACAAGACAATTATGATACATAAATTAGAAATTTTTGTTATACTATTTTAACTTTTAAAGGACTAGATAAAGTAACAAGGGAAGTTAATCGTTTATTAAATATAATCAAATATCCACTTTTTGTTTCTCACCTTTGAATTTAGATTTGTGTTACTTTTAGTTTCTACTATAATTGATTGGATCAAACCAGGGTTGTATGTTTAGTTACAAGTGATGTAGGGTTGTAGAAAAACTAAGTATAATTAATGAGTTCGAATAAGGAAGTTTACGTAGACTTAGCTTTACCGTCACCTATCATTGCCATAAGGCCGCCACTACAAGTCATCTTCACCGCCACCACCCTCGTCAAGTGAAGGTTTTAATCCTAAACGAAGTTGAAAGGGAAGCAAGCATACAGGAGGGAATTTAAATTGAAGCACCTCAAAGGAATTGATAGTGGCAGGCGACGACGACTGAAAGGGAAGGAATAAAACTTAGAAGCAAATTAGTAAGTATGAGGGCATTAAAAAGATAAAAGAAGGTTTGGCAACAGGGAATGAAGAGCACTAGCGAAGAAAACAGAAATTATAAGTAACCTAGCTAGCTATTTGCTGAACTAATTAAGCAGCTAGTGTATTAGGTGAATTCTCTCACCATCGACAACGACAAGAAAGAAAAGAAGCAGGATGGTAGACTGGCGAAGCTAGAAACCAGGTAGGCAGCTTGATTAATTTAAGCAAGCACATAAGCAAGTAGCAGGGTTATTCGAAGACAGAAGGTTCGGTTATTAAGTTGCAGCCAAGAAGCAAGTCTATTAATCTTGGTAGGTATTTTACATTTGATCTACAACTGCTGAGAAGCATAAAAACGCAACAGTGGTTTGGCCGAGAAAGTAATTGAAGCAATCTGGTTTGGTTTAAGAAGGTACTACAATCACAGGCTTGAAAGTGTAAGGAGTTCGCCTGAAAAAAAAAACCTGAAGTGGTAAGTAGTCGTGGCGATCTCAAAAGAAAAGAAGGGGGTTTTGGGTGGTGTTATTCGCATCCGAGAAGAAAGTTAGTTAAGTAGGTTATCAATAATGTTTTCTTGATGAATTAAAGAAGGTTTCAGCCGGAACAAGAAGATGATTGAAGGTGACCAGCTAAAGTAGGTAATCAACAAAGTTAAGTAGGTAAAGAAGACATACAAGAACCTTCCTTGAACAGAAGGTTGCCATGTTCGTTTCTTGAAAGAAGGTAGTAGGTAATCAAGAACTCATTTCTTGAAATAAGGTAAAACACATTCAAGAGCCAGATTTTGAAAAAAGAAGGTAGTCATGAGCTAGATCTTAAAGAAAGTAAGAAAGAAGGTATAAAGTAATATCAGTAGCAAGAGCAAGAAATCAGAAACTGTTTGGTTCTAATTAGCAATAAACATGGTTTCGAGTTAAATCAAGAAAGCATAAATAACGAGAATGAAGTAAGGATGATCAAGACCTATGTAGTTCGATCAGTGAAAATAGCAAGAGAATCATGGATGGGTTTTAGGATTAAGAGGGAGATTGAAGGTTTTAATCCTAAAACATGTTTAAAGAAACACAAAAGGGTCAAAATGAAAGTTTAGTTTAAATAATTAGTTGAATTATCTAGTAAGTTTTGATTAGTTTGAAAGTTTTATTTAAACTAATAGCATGTTTATGTAATTATTTTAATGTCTAGAATATAAGAGTATGAGTTTGAGTAGGTTTAGGAAGTTATGTAATATAAATAGATGGTTAGGGTCTATGTATTTTTGCGGTGTTAAGTTTTATAATAAACATAAAGAGTCGATCTTGGTTAGGATCAAATTCCATGTTCGTGTTCTTAGGCCTGGTTGCCAACGGTGACGCCATCTACAACATAAAACAAAGTAACTGATGAACAACTGTCACGCAACTCATTTTGATCGAAACCTATTTGATTATTATCTTTTACAAGTGTCATGTTTTGACCAAAGAAGTATAAAACACGAGCCGACCGCCATTTTTGCAAATCATAAGACTATTATCAAACATCTAAAAGAGTAACTCATTATACAAAAAAAGTTGTTTAAAAATATGACAAAACAAAATTTTCAAACATAAAGAGTAACTCATTATACGAAAAAAAATTTGTCTAAAAAAATGACCAAAACAAAATTTTCAAACATAAGAGTTGTTGTTGAAAGTAAAACACCAACACATATATTTCTATTTGTATATATTGACTAAATATATTAAGTTTCAATCCTTATCCAGTTTTACTTCTTACATATTAGGCTATTATTTTTATTTTACGAAACATACCACCACTAACTGTATTTTTTATATTATTCTGATAGCTTATAACTTTGTGTATTAAACGTATTAATAAATATAATTATATATATTAAGTAAAAAAATATATCTTTAAAAAAATCTCATGTATTAGGTTGAATAAAACTGTAACAAAACTTTATACAAAACAATCGATAGAAATTAATAAAATTACATCAATAAAAACGGACATATGAATTAATAGATCTTAGTTATCATTAAAAGATCTTTCTTTTAACATATAATAATAAGAAGAAGAATAACAATTTATATTAAAAGATATGGATATGTAAGATTAGTAATATTTATGTACTAATTATTAAAAAAATAAAATTATATATAAATAAAATTTTGAGGTTGAAAGAATGAATGATATGTGACATTAATTAGAAATAAATGTAATGTTATATATTTAGTAATATTTTTGACCTCAGTTAAGGTTTTAAGTAAAAATATAATAGCTATCTTCTTTAAAAATAATAATCTCATATTAAATTTATTTGGTTAATGATATAATAATTATCTTTAATTAAAAAATAAACATCCATTATTAAGTGTAAGAAGAGATGAAAAAACTAAAAAGTAAATAACTTCAATAAATAATTTGGCTCATATGGTTTTCTTTTATTATATAGATATAGATATAAATACATATAAATATAGAAAGATTTAAATATTAAATCATGGTGAGACATATAGATTAATTTATATAAAGTTATTAATATTTAAATTAACCATTTTAATGGATAAGAAATGTTGATAATAAAATGAATTTATTTAATTACTTTAAAGATAATTTTATTTGAAATTAATCGATTACTTTAATATATCTTTGAAAATTTATAGGGATAAGATAAGTACATATTTCGATTCAATTTGATGTTCAAATAAACGTATACATTACCAGTGGAACTTGTGTTACACTGTTTATGCGGAATCACATATGTTATATTTTTAATTTAATTTTAATTTTAATTTAATTTTCATTCCTATTTTATAAATTAAATGGATTTATGGTTTTGTTAATATTTTATGAATAATTATATATCATTCCTTTTATTAAATTTAATCTTCAGCAACATTATGTAATACAAATAGCGAGTTGATAAGTGTTTAATCATCTAATACAAATAACACTTATATCTTTAATTTTTGTTCTTATGATTAAATAATGTCTATATATAATGATTATCTTTAATTATAAAAAAAATTAAGTATCTACAATTAATGATATCAACGATATTTAATCATCTAATACAAATAACAAGAGTAAATGGCAATTTTGATCTTTGTGGTTTATAGTCAATTGCAATATTTTACAAAATTCAAATGTCTTGCAATTTACATATCAATGTTTCTATTTTATTGTAATTTTACTCCAACAGATTAACTCCATCCATCTTTAGTTAAATCCTAGTCATATGATAATATGTGATAAGCAAATACGTAAGTAACCATCAAAGTTGAAAGAAACCTTTTATTTTTCTAATTTACATTTGCATCTGCTTCAAATTTTTAACCAATTAAAAAAAATATTAAGTTATATAACCAAATTTATCCAAAATAGTGTATGAACTGAATTCATATTAATTTTTATGTATACAATTATTTTTTAAAATTTGAATTCAACATCAAAAGTGTGTACCGATTTAAATTCTATCAAATAATGATCTATATGATTCGTTTTCTTTTTAATTTAAATTTGTCCCAGATTGCATCAACAAGGCTTTCATGGAGTGAACTTTTGTTAAAGTGAGTAGAGATTGAAGTTCTATAAATTTAATATATCATCAATTAACACCTATTATCATTTAGTCATGCTCTCGTTCTCCTTCCAATCTTTTTTGTAAACAATGGAAATTGAACTTTAATGAATAATTTATGTGTATGTTCTGACTTAGTTCGAGTTGTATTAGCACGTCACCAAATTTTACTTTTAACATTTTATAGATTGCATATACTCATTATCATCCTGGTTCTCATAACATTTAATAGATTGTATAGTGTAATGATTATGTGTAATATTTCAAAAATATTAAATCTATATAAATGTGTGTATATGTAAGTCCATATGTATATGTCTTATTATATTATACCAAAAGAAACTAAACCTAATTAGTAACAAGAATTTGGTTAATTGAAAACATCAAGTTATAGATTATCATGGGCAAGAACTAACCTTGAGGGACTATAGTTGTCAATTTCCAAACTGTTATGCTAATAATAAAAACAACATCAAAAACACACACTAAGTGTGTGATCTGGTCGACCAAAACCAAGGGAAAAAAGGGGAAGAACTTCTCAAGACCTAAGTTCATAATTTTTTCAAATTGAAAAGGGAATCGAGCCTAAAATTAACACATGAACTGAAATTAGTGATCACCCAAGCTAGGAGATCATAAGGCAAATTGGGTGAAGCGTCAAGTGGCCAAGCCGGGACAGACACGCGCTCGAAAGGAAAGCTTTAAGGTACGTGGCCTTATACTTCGTATGACTTTTATTTATAGTTTGTATCGATTAAATGTTAGTTAACGATGTAATGCTCATGAAGTTCGGTTCATTCATAAGTGAGGGACTTCACACGAATGAACTGAATGAATAAATAGCGGATAATAATGGTTTTGGTTAGTTCATAAGTGATGGGATTTACTTGAACAACCAAACTAAACGAATGCGTAAACCGAGTAAGGGAACGCAGGTTATGAACAATTAATATAAGATATGGATGAAAATAAACTTCTTGTTTGGTTAAAGTAACCAAACGGGTCAATTAAGGATAAGTGCAAACCGGGTAAATGGAGCACTCATTCTGTAAATGTCAAGCCCGGGTGACGGGTAACGCAACTCGGTAAGAGAAGTGTGAATGTTGAAAGTAATGAACCCGAAAAGGGTAGAAGGGATGTGTGTAATCCCAAATGATATTTTATAAACGATCTAAGGATCTAAGTCTGTGCACTTAGATCTCTAAGGGTCAAATATTCTAAAAGCGCAACCAGGAATGTAAGCGCGAGGAAAGTAAGATAAGGACGCCGGGAATGGGTCATCATATATCGAGATAGATTCCATCTGTAAGGGCATGGGTTAAATAGTCTTAAGAGGGTAAATCGGTAAGTAATTCCATTAAGTATTTATGCGTAATTATGTTTCCGATGAAACGTATTGGACATGAACCCTTGTAACAAAAGTAATATAGGAATGAAAACAGGAAATAGTGTTTAACGAAAGTGTCTCTGCAAGTCCCGAGTCGTGTTTTAATGTACGGGACTTGAAACGGGTCGAACGAACAAACAAAATAACACAGCAGTAAAACTGGTGCAGAATGTGGCGATGCCGACGCCATGTTTGGCCGTCGCCGACACGGCATGAGGATACGACACTCAATATTACTGCCTACGACAGATTAGTCCCGACGCGACTATATGCCGTCGCCGACGCCACCTCAAAAGTTATTTTTTTTTATTTTTCTGATTTGGTTATTGTGTCGGGTTAGTTATGTTGTATTTTCCGTTATTCACTATAATACTAATTAATTGCAAATTTCTAGTTAAAATTATCGAAAGCCACTCTTGGATGTTGATCAAGCCAATAACAAGGAACCGAACACGATGAAGATTTAGCTTCCGCATTTTGTCCACCACGACTTTAAATTCAACTATGTTAACATGATAATGTTGAATAATTTACAGAGTTTTTATGAAACTTGAAGACTTGTATGGTTGCATATATTTTATGTGTATTTAATTGTAAGTATTTTTAAGAATGGGTCTTAAAAACGAAAGCCTAGCTTCCGCGTTTTGATTCAATAGATTTTTTTGTAAACCCAAGCATTGCTAATTAACAGTCTTCTCTTGAGTTACTTTATATAATATCGGAATGGGTCTTTCATTATGGACATAAATAATTCTTTTCTTGAATTTTGGACTTAACTAGATGGATGAAGTTAATTTGGTGGATTGAAATTGAAATAAAATAAAATCTTGATATGTAAATTGCAAGATATTTGGATTTTGTAAATTATAGCAATGAGTTATAAACTATAGGGACCAAAACCGCAATTTACTCTAATAACAATTATATCTTTAATTTTTGTTCTTATCATTAATTAGTGTCTATATATAATGACTATTTTTAATTATAAAAAATAAGTATTTATAATTTATAATTAAGTAGGAGAGAGACGGAAAAACGAAAAAATCGATAACTTGTCTCTTATAGTTTTTTTTTATTATAGATTATAGATTATAGATATAGATTACTAATGAAAAAGAAATCATTTTCAAGTTTGTTGGTGTGTGTGTATATATATAAAGAAAGGATCTCGTACAAATAGCCTAATTGCACAAATTAACGTACAAAAGGCATAAAAAAGTATAAAAAAATGCGGCGATATTTTCTTAATTATTTTACTCGTAATTACCCTACAAGATTAAACTTACCATACAAGATCAAAATTAGTCTACAAGATCATTTTACAAAATTATCTGCAAGATCAAAATTATCCTATAAGATCATGTATAGGGTAATTTTAATAATTACCCTACAAATAAAATAATTACGAAAATAACGCCGCGTTTTCACCTTTTCACGCCTTTCATACGTTTTGTACGATAAAACTATTTGTATTACCCTAATATATATGAAATCATTTTCAAGTTTACTGGTATATATATTTGTTTATATACTTAGAACATTTACATTTATATGCATAAACATATACAAGATTCCTGAATCGATGGCAGTCAATTCGCTGAATTAGTTGTTTCTCTCTCGCACACACACTCTCTCGCTCCTGTTCATGACGTAATATTTTTACATATACAAGAAGTCTTCAATGTTGAAATCTCCACCATTAAAGTTGAAAACATGATCAAGGTTCATTTGGGTATGAAACATATCTTCACTTGAATAATTACTTACACAGTTGACTGTCTCACTGCTATCTGTGACTGTGGATCCTTTATTTGATAGAATACCATTCACAGGGACATTTTGGTAATTTGACCCATTGCTAATCTCATCCTTGCATACCAACCTCTCTTCTCCATGGAATTCGTCCAGGGTAAACCAGTCTGCAAAAAAAATCTTGGGTAGCTTGTTGTTTTTCGTGCAAGCCGATGAATCAAAACTCAGGTTTCGTGTTATTGACGATTCTGTATGTCCCGAGTTGGAGTCCTTGCATTCGGGTTTTCCTTGATCTTCAAGACTTTCGGTTTTCGGCACTTTCTTTTTAAGATAAGAATGCCAGTGATTCTTTATCTCGTTATCAGTCCGGCCAGGCATATGTCGCGATATTAGAGACCACCTGGTTACATAGTTTACTTTAGTAATCATTTTATACCATTATATAGTTTACTTTATCTTACCTAGTTTACTACACTTTACATGTAAACAAGGTGATTTTACTTGGTACGTTTTTCTTTACTTTATGTCACCTAATTTACTACACTTTACATATAAAAAAAAGGTGGTTTTACTTGGTACGTTTTTCTTTACATTATGTCACCTAGTTTACTACACTTTACATATATAAAAAGGTGGTTTTACTTGGTACGTTTTGCTTTACTTTATGTTACCTGGTTTACTACACTTTACATATAAAAATGGTGGTTTTACTTATGTGTTAGAATGAAAAACAAAAGTGATTGTTGCTTACTTGTTGCCTAAAAGGCCATGAAGTGTTAGAATAGTTTCTTCCTCTTGCATAGAAAATGCCCCTTTCTTTAATCCTGGTCTAAGATAATTGATCCACCTTAATCTGCAACTTTTTCCATTCCTTTGCAGACCTGATTGTGTTAATATAAACTATCAGGATCCATAATCATAATACTCCAAACAAAACAAAAGAAGAAACACAATATGTTCATCTATAGTTTAGCAGTTTGACTATATTCACTTGCGCCTCACTCATGATAACTATGTTAACTGTCACAACTGTTTTATGTCACGAAAATCAAATTCTAGATCTAACATAGATGATGAAAGTTAACACGTTGTATATTTACTATTTTTCCATAGTCATGATCAATCTCTTTCATTTAAACATTAACAAAATTCTTTCTACAAAGAAAACCAGACCAAGATTACGGTTAAGGTCAACTCGAACGCTAACATAGCAAACGATCAATACAGTTGAAAAAAGCGCACGCATTTGATTAAAATTTACCTGCATTAATCGGGACAGCGCTCCAACAACCATGACCATAGTTCATAACATAATCTCTTAGTTTTTGGTCCTCATCAGGAGACCATAACCCTTTTCTATGCTTCATCTTTGGGTTCTCTAATGGCTTGCACCTCATGTTTCCAGAGAATGATTAGAGAATTTGATGATGAATGATGTTATGAACAACTGACTTTATATGCTTTGGGATTTAATGCTTTCAAGGCCATCTATTCATTATATAAACATTTAACTTATGCTACCCGATGTCACACGAATTTATTAATTAAAGGATTGTACGAAGATTATAAAGTAATATAGATTAATGCCGAACTACAGTAGACTTTCTAGACACGTTTTTTTTAAATGTATTTTTTCCATGATTTTTAGATGTATTTATGACGATAACATTACAACTCTTTGGAATTTAATTGATTTTAACACAAAACAGATTGTAGAGGTTTGGTTCACCTCTTCTGCTACAGATGTGGTCCGCAGATTGCAAACGTTTTACCTTTGAAAATACAAACAGCACCTAAGAGAATACGGTTCAAGAAAAGTTGATATAATACCAAATGCTTACATCCAACTCTCTTTGGTAGGGTAAGTCTAAATTGACTGGTCTAACCAAATTTTGTAAAACTGTAATGGTTTGTATCAATGTTGTAGAAATAGGCCAAGAACGCCGAGTAATCGCTACAAGGTACGGTGCCGAGATGATTTTGGATCAAAAACAGTCAATCTCGGATAGAATAGGACTTAGTCGGTCAACTCAGGACAAGTTTGGTTTTGAAAAAAATAAAGCCTAATTTATATGTCTATAATTTTAATAAATGAATATCAAGTTTTGAAATACTTTAGTATTTGAACATGTATATTTCTTACTTATACTGATATTCATGTATTTAGTTATAAAAATTAGTAGAATTATGGTATTTGACATATATATATATAATATATATATATAAATTTCTCACAAATTAATTTCTTTATAGTTTATCATGTCCGAGTACTCACTAATGACTCTCGGCCTAGGCATAGTACTCGCAACAGTCGATCAACGTGGGGGCGCCTAACGCTCTTACAATCATGGTTTGTATAATAATCATCAAAGTTACTTATAAAATAAGCAGCAGCTTAAATTAGAGATTAACAATAATAAAGAAATTAGTAAAAAAATTGCTAAAATAAAGAAAATCACATGGATAAATTTAATATATGTTTTGACACGTTGGAATTATAGTTTATTGCATGATTCCCAATTTCAAAAGTCTAACAGGTCGTTGCCTATAAAAAATTGATTTAATTATAAATTTCAACAACTAATGAGTGTTGAATATTAACCCATCTTCCTTTGGCTCCTATAAACAATAACTTGTGATATAGACAGCATACAATCATAATCAATCGCTTTAGCGTGTGATCTTCTATATGTTTTATTTCAAACAATTTATTGTCTTTAAATCATATCATTAGCTTTCTTAATTGCAATATGTTATTTTATGTAATAGTACGTACATGTGATAATTATTTATATTTGATTTCACATTCTAAGTTCTTTCAAGTCGGTCTACGAACACAAAAGAGACTCAAAGATACAACGAGTGGCGGTGGTGGGTGTTGGCAATGGCGGTGACTAGTGGGTGAGTGGGCAGCAGCGGTGATGGGTGAGGGTGAGGTGATGAAGGAGGAAAGACTAATTGGAATTGTGGGGGGGGGGGGGGGGGGGGGGGGGGGGGTCATTTAGTTACACAAGTGATTCTATTTTATTGATCAACTAAACATTTTTTCCATTCTTTCATAATAGGGTTATAAACGAGCCGAGCCGAACCGAACCAGGGTGGGCTCAGGCTCGGCTCAGCTTGTTTAAAAATCGAATCTAGCCGAGCCGGCTCGTTTAAAACCGAGCTGACTTCGAGCCGAGCCTCGAGCTGTCACACCCCGACCCGCAGCGGAAAAAGGTGATCGGGCATGATTGAGTTTTCATCAAGCTCATGACATTTATTATAATGTTTCATATTTATTATTACAATTTAAAGGAGATCATACAATCAAATCATACAAGTACAACATGTTCTATACATCTTTCTAGACTTCATTATTTTTCTTCTAAGGCACTTTTCCTATGTGTTCCTTGCTTCATCCTGTCCACCTGTATCATGTGTAAAAATGGTTTTTGGGTCAACAAAAAGTTGGCGAGTGAATCCTATGAAAACATTTAAACGTGTTTATTGTATTGATTATAATAAAGTGCATAACCACATATGAGTAAATGTAGATGTAAATTTATTCACAAAACACATAATATTAAATATTGCACACACATACAACAATTGATTGTTTTGAGGCACGCGTTGTTCAACTCGTCTCCCACGAGGAACTGATGGGCCTAATGAATGAGTTTTGAGGCACGCGATGTTCAACGAACTGATGGGCCTAATGAATGAGTTTTGAGGCACGCGTTGTTCAACTTGTCTCCCACGAGGAACTGATGGGCCTAATAAATAATTTGCATACAACTTGACAATATGTAATACATCACAACAAACAATATTTACATTCCAAGTTTAGATCATATAATGGTATAGCACGAGTTTGGATAAGCGAATTAATTTAAGCGACACATGATACACCCCAAAACATGAATAAAAAGGGGAATTTGTAAGAATTCACTCACAGTTGTTGCGTTTCTTGGATTGATGATGAATGCGCACGAATTTGGTTTCAACCACGAGAGGAACTAACCTAAATAATAACATAGTGGTTCGGTAAATAAATGGATTTTATTTTAGATTAATAATTTTAATTCATAACCTTAACAGGATTTCTAGATTTATTTTTGTGAGTTTAAGGACACTTTCTAACTTTAAAAATATTATGTTTAAGTATTTTTAATTGATTTTTAAATTAAATAAATAAATAAATAAAAAAATATAAAAATGTTGACTTTTTGACTTTGACCGTTGACCGAGCGTTGACCTTGACCGGTCGGACCGTGTTTATTATATGCGCTGAGTGAGGTTCGAACTCGTGACCTCTCGAACGCGTGCACGCAGCTCTACCAACTGAGCTACGTGTCTAACCCGAAATATTTCTGTTTTTAATTATACTTATATACTAATTAGATTTATCCAGAAATCATTTATTTTAAAAAGAATTTTAATTATATCGAACCGGTGCGCATGATGAGTTTCGAACCCGTGACCTGTGTTTTAACTTTGCACACAGTCCACCGCTGGACTGTGTGTCTAACCTGTTAAAAAACTTGTTTTTATTAATCTTATATACTAACTGAAAGGTTCCGTATTTGGGTTTTATAAAAAGGTTTGAGTATTGTGACGAATCGGAACAAGGACAGACTCGAACTCGATATCTCTATGTTTCAAATGCACACAGTCCACCGCTGGACTGTGTGTCTAACCCGAGATATAACCCGATTTATATTAAATATATACCCAACCTAAACTTCATCTTCTTCGCTAAAACAACCCAGAACTGTTAAAATCCGATTTCTTCATTCATTAATCAATTCCTTTATTAAATTTTGAATAACTACATATGAGACTAATAAAAATGAGAGGGATTAGGTGTAAGATATACCGAACAGAGATGGTTGTGATACTTCGGTGATGCCTCCGGTGACAACAAAAATTCTGGCGATGCTAATTGAAGCAGAGGGTTCTTTCAGAGAGTTATAAGTGATGATTGAGAAAGTGTGCCAGTTCAATTGGGGTGAATTGGTCGGTATTTATAGAGTGTCAAGACTGGTATGTTTTCGGTTTTCCGGTGACCAAATTCCGGCGAAATGCAGACAAATTCCGGCGACTGAAGGGAATTCCGGCGAACAGAACAAAGGTTTTGAGCAGAGATTTCGTGAACGATTGGAAGTGTGCGCTTGTAGTTAGTATTTATAAGCAGTGGCGGTCTTCACTTTGATTTAAATTTTTCGGTTATGATTTCCACGATTTTGAATGAAAGGCTTTAAGGTTTCGGTTATAACTGACGTTAATCGTCAATTACATTTACCTGTTTCGGAGTCAACCGTCGGATTCAATGATTTAGTCAGTTTCGGCGGTTACAGACTTGGTTCAAACCGGTGACTCTGTGAGTTTTCGTATAAGAGTTTTTTTTTTTCAGAAATCACATAACTAGTGTGTGTGGCGGAGTGGTGTGAAGTGTGTTTGGTCTTGAGAGTGACCCGGGTTCGAAACCCGGCGTCTGCAAATAATTTTTATTTCATTATTTATTATTAATTTTCAATTATAGATTTTAAATTCTAATATATTTATTAATTATGTATTGTTTAAAATTAGTTTGAGCCCTAAACATGCAACGAAAATTTTAACTGGATGTTCGGTTAATAAACGAAGCGGGTTTGGATAACCCGGCTTTTGACGGATGTTACACGAGCTACGGACTTTTTAAACAGAATAGCAATTTGGGCGAACTATAAAACGAACAAGAAAAGATTTATTGTTACGTACCTTAATCTATATCTTTTAAATGGATATTAATAATTAAAACTATAGGTTAACAATCTATTTCTTTCGATAAAAAAGTAACCATATTACTAGTTAAACAACATTGCTTAGATATATTAGAATATATGTATATAAACACACACTCACACACATAATTTGAAGTTTAATTTAAACGTGCCAAACGAGCGAGCCACTAACCGAACCTACCTTGGCTCGGGCTCGGCTGGTTTACAAACCGTGCCGAGCCGAGCCGAGCCAGCTCGTTTAAAATCGAGCTGACTTCGAGCCGGGCCGAACCAGCTGGTTTAAAACCGAGCTGACTTCGAGCCGAACTTTTTTCGAGCGAGACTTGAGTCACGGGCTTTTTAAACAGTCCTACTTCACAATGGTCCATTATGTTCCTTCTCTCATTCATGCATACCAAACACTAGCTATTGTATTTAACGATAGTTAGGCTTGTGTGTCATGCAATAGTTGTAAACGTCAAGAGTGACCATTAGAGTTTGTAATATGCAATGTAATATGTATTAGTTTGTTCATCTTGATCTTGGTTTGTCTTGGATCAAATCTGTTGTTAAGTTGGACTCCGTCAAACCGGCATTTTATTCTTTATCGATGCATATATATTATTGATGATTTTAGTCTTGTTTTCTCAAGCGTCAAACACCCAATCCAACAAAAAAATATGTTTTAATAATAAATAACCATTAAGAACATTCTGTTTATCGTGTCTCACCTTATTTGGTAGCTCGACGCGTCACCAAATGTTGCCAAAATATTATTGGTGATCAAAAAGCCGATCATGCCACAGCCAAACGTCGTTGCCATCACCGCTCGCCACCCCATGGTTGCTGGTGATAAAAAAAGCCAATCATCTTGTTTCTTTTTTTTTTACACCCAAAATATCAATTTCATATGCTCATTCCTTTTATCGATAAACAATTTTTCATTCCAATTTTATACCACAAGATAGATTGTAAGTTATGGCTTCCATCTGATTTATTAAATGAGTAATTTGACTTGAATGAAGGGGTATCTAGTAGCTTCCAATTTCTCACAGATATTGTCGTCCTAGCTGAAGTAGAAGACACGACAACATAAAAGAAATATGTCTCATGTGATCATCATGAAAAAGCTCTGAAGGATCTAACGGAAGCTATTTCGTCCATTACCCAAAATACGATGAAGCTACATTTTGTCCAGGTTTCGGATGTTGAAGAGGATCAGCACTACCCGACTATCATGTTCAAAGCAATGACTTCAAAGCAATACCCGACAATCATGTTCAAAGCGGTTTATTAGTTTTATCTTTTTGATGAGTTTAAACTCATCTTATAATAAATAACACTCAACATCAAATAATTTTATAATACACACTAACCATACTTATATCACTTCTTATTAAAGAACTAGCAAAGATGTCATATTAGGTAAGGAAACACTATAATAAACATACGTAACACCAACAACATTACAATGACAAAACTTACAATTTTACCTCAACTTTTGACAAGTGATATGATCAAAAGTCAATCCTTTCAATATGGTGAAAATTGACATATATATATATATATATATATGAGAATTTTCATTTGAGAAAAATTTAATGTGACAAGAAAAAGAAGAAATGACATAATGGTAAAACATTAAATAGTTTATAACTTCTCTCATTAATTGTGTTATATCTCATTAATAAAGCAAAAACATTTTATCCTACACATATCAAAACTTATCCTACATATGTATTACATTTACCGGAATTTACCCTACACACATGTAAATTTACCCTACACATTTCAAAATTTATCCTACACATACTAAAATTTATCCTACACATGTCGAAAATTGTCTTACACCATAAATTATTTTATCTTGAAAGAGTATATGAAAAAAATGAGTTACAAGTTTAATTAATTATCTAATTAATGACAATTATAAATTTACCTATATGCCTTTCTCATAATATTAAATACACACATTAAATGAAGTAAATAGAGAATTTCTATTGGTTTAAAAGTTATTCTTTTTATTCTTACAAAATTTTTCTTCTCATTTGAACTCTCCACTATATATATATATATATATAAGCTCGAGCCAAAGGAGTTCGTTTAAGATCTTTTAACAGGTCAATCTCAGCTAACTTCGAAGTAACTTGACTCGTTTTAAACATAACCTTTAATAGTAAAAGTGTTACAAAGGTTGCAATATTTAAAACATAACCTTCAAATAAGTGGCTAAAGTTGGATGTCTCCACTAATAGAACAATTTAGTGATGAAAAGTCAATCCATTAATTCATCTTAAAATTTTGTCGGCATTCTTTATATGATTAATTTTCAAAGAAAAAAAGAGATCAGCATGCTTCCTTTTACAAGAACACAAAGTACTGAAATCCAATATAATTTCTTTAACAATTATGACTCAAAAGCTGTACAGATTTTATTATGTGTATAAACCAATTAAACATAGATGGAATGTCAATGGCTTTATAATAGTCCAACAGCCATTGTCAACCAATAAACAATGGCCTTCTGTGCCGAACAAAATAAAGACTTGAAATGATGTTCTGTCTCGAATCTCTGGTGGCAAAATACCAATCACAAGTGTCGTTGAAATGATTAAAAAAAATAATTTGGTTGAGAACGCGATCATCTTCGCGATGGAGGCCTGAAGCGTGAGGTCAGCATGTATTAGAAGTGTTTGTCTAAGGAAATACTACCGACGCATTATCAAGATATTATTGACGTGCTATACCGGTGTTGTGATATGTATTCATCAAATCAAACAGTCCGTATGATGTTACTATCTAAAAAGTCGTATGACCCACCCGTATGATCATATCTCACCTTATTATACAACCCAACCCATATGATGTATTTACATTGAGGCTAGTGTACACATTTGAAGACCTTGTTATAATGAGAACATAAAACATGATTATATGTTATTTGTATTTTTGTAAGCGTGCTTTAGTTATATAAATTCAACAAATTATATTACTATTACAATAATATATTTTTGTTAATCATGTTTTCAACTCTAGTTTTATACAATATGAACATGTTGGACCACATTAATAGAAAGAAAGTGTTAATTTTCCCTACTAATTTCTTACACATTCCCGAAGAAAAAGATAACTCCTAATTTCGCAGCAAAAAATGTTGACAGATAAAAATTGCGTAGGAAAAACGTTTAAAAGTTCTAACACAAAAATATATCAAATAGTTATATTTAAAATTTCCGAAGAAAATGCATAGGAACCACTTAGTTAATTATTTATTTATCAATAATAACAATAATACAAACAATAAAAATAAATTATATATAATTAAATCATCGGAAATGGAAATGCGTAGGAAAAAATATATAAATAATAAATAATAACTATAGTTAACAAACTTATAATATAACATAGAAAGAAAAATTTGCTAATCTAGTGTGAGTGTAGGGATACATACTTTCTTTGAATAGATAAATGTCAACTAAACACATAACAAAAATTTAGTAATCTAGTGTAAATAGTATATAAAGACGTTATAACAAAAAAATGAAACAGGTTATAATATATACATATTCAAAAGATAAAAAAGCATGTTATGACGGGTATATATATATATAATCAGGTAATCATTTATCTCGTTATATCTCATACCCGACTTGCCATACATATGTGAATTCCTACAACTTGTCTTTTCTCTAAGGCTATTTGGTGTGGGGGTCGTCCATGTAACATTTGTGTAAAACGGGTGTTAAAAACCCGCTCCGTTTGAAAATTTTAGAATTTATTAAAAGTTTCGTTACGCACTTTTTTTTCCATTTTATAAAATGTAATTTTCATAATTAATAAATAAATTAGATAATTAATATTTTGACTAAATAAAAGAATAAAAATAATACCAATATTTAAGATGTTAAAATATAAAAATAAGAAACAGGGGGGACCGGGTTTCGAACCCGGGTCCCCAACAATTGCACACACAATCTACACCACTGCACTACACACACATGTGTTAAACTTGAAAACAAATTAGCCTTATAATAAAACCAACAAACATACCTACAAGTTCAAAGTGCAGAGTCAGTAACCGCCAAAGCTAAATTTGAGAAATCCTTGAAATTAACGTTTCTCCTTATGATTGATCGAATATAACTGATGTCGAACCTTCAGTTATAACCGAAATCCAATTCAATTAATTCAAAAACCAATTGAATTCAATTTGAAATCATTGACCCATGATTTGGGCCTTGAAACCGAAATCTGTGTTGTCTGACTACTCTATAAATACCAACCTTTTCATTTCGATTAAACTCGCCAATTTCAAATCAACTCTCTGCTCACTCTCTGTTCAATTTCTACGCTTCGCCGGAGCACCGTGCAACGCCGGAATCTCTAACCAGAAAACCGTAACTATTCTCCAAACCGGTATAATTATCTAAACCTCCTTGCTATCTCTTGTTTAGTAATTTATTAACTCAAAACAGTAATCAAAACTGTTTAATCAGTTTATTCAGTCGGGATCATTGTCTGGGTTTTAAATGGTGAAAAAGATGAAGTCGAGATAGTGTTTAAATATAAATAAAAACGGGTATTTAACCGGGTTAGACACACAGTCCAGCGGTGGACTGTGTGCAATTACAAAGCACATGTCCCGGGTTCGAGTCGCACATGTTTCCGATTTTCTGAAATAAAACCAACACTTTTTAAACTTATTCAGATCAACTCATAACATGTATATAAATTAATATAATTCAGTGTTTATGCGGGTTAGACACACAGCCCAACTGGTTGGGCTGTGTGCACACGAACCGTAGGTCCCGAGTTCGATTCCGGCTTCTGTAACCGGTTTTGGCAATTATTAAAGCTTTTTAAATAAAAACAAAATATAATTTAATCTAATTTGTATATATCTATAATTAAAAACGAGATTATTTCGGGTTAGACACGTAGCTCAGTTGGTAGAGCTGCGTGCACGTATACGGGAGGTCACGAGTTCGAACCTCACACGATGCCTATAATACCAAAGTCAACGCGGTCCGACCGGTCAACCCTGTAAAAGGGTATATTTTTTTATAATTATTTTTTTTATTATTTTATTTAAAAATCATTTAAAAATACTTCAAAAATATGACTTTTTAAGTTTAAAAATTGTAATAAATACCAAAAATAGATCTAAAAATCTAATAAAAGGCATTAATTAGAAATATTAATTTCAAATAGAAGATATATATTTATCGAATTATTACGTGATTATTTAGGTTTCGAGTTAAATCAAGAAAGCAAGTAGAAGCAAGAAAGCATAAATAACGAGAATGAAGTAAGGATGATCAAGACCTATGTAGTTCGATCAGTGAAAATAGCAAGAGAATCATGGATGGGTTTTAGGATTAAGAGGGGGATTGAAGGTTTTAATCCTAAAACATGTTTAAAGAAACACAAAAGGGTCAAAATGAAAGTTTAGTTTAAATAATTAGTTGAATTATCTAGTAAGTTTTGATTAGTTTGAAAGTTTTATTTAAACTAATAGCATGTTTATGTAATTCTTTTAATGTCTAGAATATAAGAGTATGAGTTTGAGTAGGTTTAGGAAGTTATGTAATATAAATAGATGGTTAGGGTCTATGTATTTTTGTGGTGTTAAGTTTTATAAATAAACATAAAGAGTCGATCTTGGTTAGGATCAAATTCCGTGTTCGTGTTCTTAGGCCTGGTTGCCAAAGGTGACGCCATCTACAACATAAAACAAAGTAATTGATGAACAACTGTCACGCAACTCATTTTGATCGAAATCTGTTTGATTATTATCTTTTACAAGTGTCATGTTTTGACCAAAGAAGTATAAAACACGAGCCGACCGCCATTTTTGCAAATCATAAGACTATTATCAAACATCTAAAAGAGTAACTCATTATACAAAAAAAGTTGTTTAAAAATATGACAAAACAAAATTTTCAAACATAAAGAGTAACTCATTATACGAAAAAAAAAATTGTCCAAAAAAATGACCAAAACAAAATTTTCAAACATAAGAGTTGTTGAAAGTAAAACACCAACACATATATTTCTATTTGTATATATTGACTAAATATATTAAGTTTCAATCCTTATCCAGTTTTACTTCTTACATATTAGGCTATTATTTTATTTTACGAAACATACCACCACTAACTGTATTTTTATATTATTTTGCTAGCTTATAACTTTGTGTATTAAACGTATTAATAAATATAACTATATATATTAAGTAAAAAAATATATCTTTAAAAAAATCTCATGTATTAGGTTGAATAAAACTGTAACAAAACTTTATACAAAACAATCGATAGAAATTAACAAAATTACATCAATAAAAACGGACATATGAATTAATAGATCTTAGTTATCATTAAGATATCTTTCTTTTAACATATAATAATAAGAAGAATAATAATTTATATTAAAAGATATTGATATGTAAGATTAGTAATATTTATGTATTAATTATTAAAAAAATAAAATTAAATATAAATAAAATTTTGAGGTAATTTTATTTGAAATTAAAAAATTACTTTAATATATCTTTGAACATTTATAGGGATAAGATAAGTATATATTTCGATTCAATTTGATGTTAAAATAAACGTATACATTACCAGTGGAACTTGTGTTACAATGTTTATGCGGAATAACATATGTTATATTTTTAATTTTAATTTAATTTTCATTCCTATTTTATAAATTAAATGGATTTATGGTTTTGTTAATATTTTATGAATTTAAATTTAATCTTCAGCAACATTATGTAATACAAATAGCGAGTTGATAAGTGTTTAATCATCTAATACAAATAACACTTATATCTTTAATATTTGTTCTTATGATTAAATAATGTCTATATATAATGATTATCTTTAATTATAAAAAAATTAAGTAATCTACAATTAATGATATCAACGATATTTAATCATCTAATACAAATAACAAGAGTAAATGGCGATTTTGATCTATGTGGTTTATAGTCAATTGCAATATTTTACAAAATTCAAATGTCTTGCAATTTACATATCAATGTTTATATTTTATTGTAATTTTACTCCAACAGATTAACTCCATCCATCTTCTAGTTAAATCCTAGTCATATGAGAATATGTGATAAGCAAATACGTAAGTAACCATCAAAGTTGAAAGAAACCTTTTATTTTTCTAATTTACATTTGCATCTGCTTCAAATTTTTAACCAATTAAAAAAAATATTAAGTTATATAACCAAACTTATCCAAAATAGTGTATGAACTGAATTCATATTAATTTTTATGTATACAATTATTTTTTTAAATTTGAATTCAACATCAAAAGTGTGCACCGATTTAAATTCTATCAAATAATGATGTATATGATTCGTTTTCTTTTTAATTTAAATTTGTCCCAGATTGCATCAACAAGGCTTTCATGGAGTGAACTTTTGTTCAAGTGAGTAGAGATTGAAGTTCTACAAATTTAATATACATCAATTAACACGTATTATCATTTAATCATGCTCTCGTTCTCCTTCCAATCTTTTTTTAAACGATGGAAATTGAACTTTAATGAATAATTTATGTGTATGTTCTGACTTAGTTCGAGTTGTATTAGCACGTCACCAAATTTTACTTTTAACATTTTATAGATTGCATATACTCATTATCATCCTGGTTCTCATAACATTTAATAGATTGTATAGTGTAATGATTATGTGTAATATTTCAAAAATATTAAATCTATATAAATGTGTGTATATGTAAGTCCATATGTATATGTCTTATTATATTATACCAAAAGAAACTAACCTAATTAGTAACAAGAATTTGGTTAATTGAAAACATCAAGTTATAGATTATCATGGGCAAGAACTAACCTTGAGGGACTATAGTTGTCAATTTCCAAACTGTTATGCTAATAATAAAAACAACATAAAAAACACACACTAAGTGTGTGATCTGGTCGACCAAAACCAAGGGAAGAAAGGGGGAAGAACTTCCCAAGACCTAAGTTCATAATTTTTTTCAAATTGAAAAGGGAATCGAGCCTAAAGTTAACACATGAACTAAAATTAGTGATCACCCAAGCTAGGAGATCATAAGGCAAATTGGGTGAAGCGTCAAGTGGCCAAGCCGGGACAGACACGTGCTCGAAAGGAAAGCTTTAAGATACGTGGCCTTATACTTCGTATGACTTTTATTTATAGTTTGTATCGATTAAATGTTAGTTAACGATGTAATGCTCATGAAGTTCGGTTCATTCATAAGTGATGGACTTCAACCATGAATCAATCTGTTTGCGCCAAACTGAAACCGTTATCGGCTTCCAACCGTCCAAGACGTTTGAGTGCTCGCGGATTCTTGATTATAACCGATAAACCGACATTCTTAATCAATTCAGTCGTTAATGAACTTGAATTCATGTGATGTTTGGGTTTAATAACCGAAAACATTCACTTCCTGAATTACTCCAACAATATCAGTATCTCGCGACTAAAATCATCCACAGAACTCTCAATTTCACTTTTACTCTAATTTCTGATCGTCGGAATTGCTTTTTGAACTCGCCGGACTTTCGCCGGAAAACCGTGTTTTTCATCAAAACGGTAAGCTTCTCAATTCTTCCATCTTATATCAGTTGTTAGGCTTTTGCTAACTCAAACCCTTCAATCAGAATCAGTTCCAGGTGACGATATCGGATAATCAACACTCGCCGGAAAACTTCTGAAAATTCCTAGATTGCGCTGTGAAACGGTATAATCTTTTGAACCTTCTGATAACTCTTGTTTAGTACTTCAATTCCACAACTAGCTAATCAAAACTGTTAATTGGTCCGCTCAGACGAAGCTCATAAAAACAGAGCCGACGACTTTGCCGGAGTTCTGAGAAAAATCGTCATTCCGGTATGTTCATTCCCAAAACCTTTCCTATACGTTACATTTTAATCATTCATACGCCTGTTAATCGAATTAAGCAAGAAACAGTTGATTACTCGTTGTCTGTGTTCTTGAGCGAAGAAGACGAAGTCGATTATGATTATAAGATTAATTAAAATCAGTATAATAAACGGGTTAGACACATGGTCCAGCGGTGGACTGTGTGCAAACAATAAACATACGTCTCGAGTTCGATCCCTATCACGACCCTATTCTCGGAAATAAAAATGTTTTTTTTAAGAACCGAACCGGGTTAACTCACTGAAGATGTTAAGTATAATAAAAATCAGTATATTAACCAGGTTAGACACACAGTCCAGCGGTGGACTGTGTGCAACACTAAACCACAGGTCCCGGGTTCGAGACCTGTTACGCACGCCGGTTCGATGATTAAAATCCTTTTTAAAAATAAATGAATTTTGAATAAATTAAAACAGTATATAAATATAATTAAAAACAGAAATATTTCGGGTTAGACACGTAGCTCAGTTGGTAGAGCTGCGTGCACGCGTACGGGTCCGTTTGATTGAGCCTTGATCGCACAGACATTTATCATAGGCCGTCCGTTCCCCATTACCTATGAGCGTGAACGTGACGTTGCCAACATATACAGTATCATTCATGTTATATATTCATGCAAGTTGGTTTGTTATTGTATGTTGTTGTTATTGTTATTGTATGATTATTTACGTTTGCTCACATATGATTATTGCACAATTTTCCATAATAAATATAACAAGAAATCAATAATAAATGTTTTCTAACAAGGTTCACTCGCCAACTTATGTTGACCCAAAAACCCCCACTGTTACACATGATACAGGTGATCCAGCTGCAGCAAGAAACATATAGGATGGCTTAGAAGAATAAACCGGTTTAGACTTTGGATTGTTTAGTTGATTATCTTTCTTTGTAATTGTATGAACATGTTTGGAATATTGAGGATGTAATTTTGAATTTAATAAATATGAAACATATTAGTAAATATCATGAGCTTTGGTGATAACCCAATTATGCCCCGACTCTTATTCCGCTGCGGGTCGGGGTGTGACAGATTGGTATCAGAGCCATGACTATAGGGATATATGATAGGTTATTAGACCCTTAGAGCCTATACTATAGTTGATTAGAATTTTTAAAAATTTTTGTGTGTTACATGCAAAATTCATGATGTTTATATGTTTTATGTTTAATGTTACATTCAATGTTATGCAAGCATGTTCATAAGTACATATTATTATATAATGCCTATCATGAATCATATTCTCATAACATATCATATCCATGAGAGCACACACCACATCATTTCCATGATTTTTTTGCAATGATTTTTGTATTTTCAAATCACATCAAAGTGAGTTCTCATGACGGTCATGTAGTAACTGGAAGGGTACAAGTACCGGTAGTCGGAACGTCCTGTCTAGGCTTGGCATTCGTATAAATCCAAAATAAAGGATCAGTTTGCCTACCTGGGGACTAACGATGAGAGTACGAAGGACCTATTAGGCCAAAGCATGCTATACCAAACGTCGTGTGAGCTAACCCCACTTTGAGTTGTCATTGTGTCTACACGTGGACACCTTCCGACCATACATCTCGTAAACATATTTCATGGTTTTCATTCGGGTGATGCAAGTGTTAAACCGCCAATACTAATGTGAATCCTACTAAGCCAATAGTCATGGGGGCCCACATGACTATACAGGTGAAGGTATGGGGGACATTTGAGGCTCAACATGAGCAAACCCAGGACATCCTATGGATGTAGTTGCATTATTGATGTTTATGTTATTTTTATTTTTTTTAAGACACGTGACACCTAAAAAGACTCCATAAACTCACAATCTTCTTATGTATGTTCCTGTAGATGTCGGCTAGGCAACAACGAGGGGGTAAAAGGTCAAGAAGGTCAAACGAACGCTTGGCCACCCAAATCGCAAAACAAATGGCCGCAGTGCTTCCTGACATTGTAGTTCAAGTCCAACAAGCTCTCGCCGTAAATCCCATCAATCCTCCCCAGCAAGAAGACCAGAACATCGGCAACCCTCCTTCCAAAAAGTGCTCATATAAACATTTCAAGTCTTGCGATCCTCCGAAATTTGAAGGGACCGAAGGTGTCACAGCTTTCCTCCACTGGTTTGAGGAAATGGAAAACACCTTCCTCAACTGCGATTGTCCCGAGGATCTCAAGGTACGTTACGCAACCGGGAGGCTATTTGGGGTAGCTCTTACCTGGTGTGTAACATTTGTCAAAAAACGGGTTTCCAAAACCCGCTCCGTTTTGTAATCGAATATCAAGTTATAAATGTCACGTTGTATATTTATGGTTATTCTGATTTTTAATGATACATAATTAATAAACAAACTAAACTATAAAAATTATATTTGATAAAAAGTGAAAACAACATAAATAAAAAAGAAATGTTGCTGCCGGGACTCGAACCCGGGTCAGCCGATTCATAACTTCAAAGTCTTAACACACACACACACCACCACTCCGCCACTTGTTGTTTTCTGTTATCTCTAGGAAACAAATAACATTTATACACAAACTCGGTTAAACCGGTTGCGCCAACTGAGAAACGGAAATCAGCAATTCAATCGTCAAATCGTTTGATTACTCGCACACTCAGGTTTATAACCGATGCACCGACGATTTTAATCAAGTCGGAATTGATTGAACATCAATTTTCATCATTATCGGTTTTTATAACCGAAAAATAATCAAGTCCAGATTACTCCAAACAAAACCCTTCTCGCGACTCAGAGACATCAGGCAAACATTCCATTTCACTTTCGTCACACTTTCAGTCCATCAGAACGCTTAAATCAACTCGCCGGAAAATTCTGTAAGGTTCGCCGGAAAACCGTATTGTCCTCAAATCGGTAAGTTCTTCAATACCATCGTAGTCTAACAGTTGTTAAGCTGTTTCTAACTCAAACCATCCATTTGAGATCGAATTCAGGCACCGTTATCGGATAATTCCAGTTCGCCGGAAATTTCCTGGAAACTTCTATTTCCGTCTGTGAAGCGGTAAGGACCTTCAATCACACTGTTAACGTTTGTTTATCACTTCAATTCCACGATTGGCTAATCAAAATGGTTAATTGTTTGGTTCAGTTGAGGTGCACAAAAACAGAGCCGACGCATTGCCGGAAATTCTATGATATATCATTCCTACGGTATGTTACTCCCAACACCGTCTCTGCCATTTCATTTTAGCCTTAAGAATGGTTGTTAATCGTAAAAAAAAAGAAACGGATTAGTGATTCAGTCAACTGTAATTTGAATGAAGAAGACGAAGTTAGTTAAGTTATAAGTTTATTTAAAATCAGTAATATGAACGGGTTAGACACACAGTCCAGCGGTGGACTGTGTGCAAAATATACACGCATGTCCCGAGTTCGATCCCTGATACACGCACTCCTTATGTAATAAAATGCCTTTTTGTTTAAAACTAAACCGGGTTAACTCTGTTAGTTGTTAAGTATAATAAAAACCGAGATATTAACCAGGTTAGACACACAGTCCAGCGGTGGACTGTGTGCAACACTAAGTCGCACGTCACGCGTTCGAAACTTGTTACTGGCACCGGTTTGTTGAATTAAAATGTTTTTGAAATTAAAAGAATTTTGGTTAAATCGAATCAGTATATAAATATAATTAAAAACAAGATTATTTCGGGTTAGACACGTAGCTCAGTTGGTAGAGCTGCGTGCACGTGTACGGGAGGTCTCGGGTTCGAGTCTCACCCAGCGCATCCTTGCACACTGACCGAACCGGTCAACAGGTCAACGGTCAACGGTCAACGCAAAATAAACAATTTTTTTTATATTCTTATTTATTTAATTTTATTTAAAAATCAATTAAAAATACTTAAAAATAACATTTTTAAAGATAGAAAATAGCCTTAAACTCACAATAATATATCTAAAAATTTCATTAAAATCCTGAATAAAATCCACTCATTTACTATATTTTTTCGCCATTATTTAGGTTAGAAATTCTCGTTGTTCATCTCTCCCGACTCGTGCGCATCTTATCATCTCCATTCAAACGCACCCAATGTGAGTGAATCTTTACAAATTCCCCGTTTTAATCACGTTTTGGAGTGTATCATGTGTCTTGTTATATATATTATATTTAAACCATTGTGAATACATCATATCATGAACATGTGTATTCAGTTTGTTTCAACTGTTGTGTAGTTATTGTTAGATGCAATTTATTATTTTCAGTACATGCAATTTCATAGGCCGCCGCTCCCCATTACATTATGAGCGTTGAGCATGTTCCCCATTTCATTATTAGCGTGAACCTGGCGTGCCCACATACGATCGGCTCCGTTTGATTGAGCCTTGATCGCACAGACATTTTCATTTTCAGTACATGCAATACGATCGGCTCCGTTTGATTGAGCCTTGATCGCACAGTTTCATTTATGTTATTTATCGTATGATGTTGGTATGTTCATGTATGCTATCATATGTTATTGTATGTTATAGTTGTGATTGCTATTTGCCACTGCTTGATTATTTACATTTGCTCATTTATGATTATGCACAATTTTTCATTGATAAACTAACAAGTAAATCATTAATAAATGTTTATCTAATAAGGTTCACTCGCCAACTTATGTTGACCCAAAAACCCCTATTTTTACACATGATACAGGTGAACCAGCAGCAGCCAGAAACACATAGGATTGGACTAGAAGAATAAAATGATTTAGAGTTTGGGATTGTTATGTTTGGTTTATTTACTTTGTATTGTATGGACATGTTTGGATATTTGGAAATGTAACTTTGACTTAAATAAATACGAAACATATTAGTAAATATCATGAGCTTTGGTGATAACCCAATTATGCCCCGACTCTTATTCCGCTGCGGGTCGGGGTGTGACAGATTGGTATCAGAGCCATGACTATAGGGATATAGGATAGGTTATTAGACCCTTAGAGCCTATACTATAGTTGATTAGAAACTTATAAGATTTTTGTGTGTTACATGCCAAATTTCATGATGTTTATATGTTCTATGTTAAATGTTACATTCAATATTATGCAAGCATGTTCATAAGTATGTGTTATCATATAATGCCTATCATGAATCATATACTCATAACATATCACATCCATGAAAGCACACACCAGATCATGATTGCTTTTACAATGATTTTTGTGTTTTCAAATCTCATCAAAGTGAGTTCGCATGACGGGCATGTAGTAACTGTAAGGGTACCAGTACCGGTAGTCGGAACGTCCTGTCTAGGCTGGCATTCGTATAAATCCAAAATAAAGGACCAGTTTGCCTACCTGGGGACTAACGATGAGAGTACGAAGTACCTATTAGGCCAAAGCATGCTATACCAAACGTCGTGTGAGCTAACCCCACTTTGAGTTGTCATTGTGTCTACACCTGGACACGTTCCGACCAAACATCTCATGAACATATTTTGTGGTTTGCATTCGGGTGATGCGAGTGTTAAATCGCCAATACTAATGTGAATCCTACCAAGCCAATAGCCATGGGGGCCCACATGACTATATAGGTGAAGGTATGGGGGACATTTGAGGCCCAACATGAGCGAACCCAAGACATCCTATGGATGTAGTTGCATTATTGATATTTATGTTATTTTCATTTTCTTAAAGACACATGACACCTAAAAAGACACCATAAACTCACAATCTTCTCATGTATGATCCTGTAGATGTCGTCTAAACAGCAACGAAGGGGTAAAATGTCACACCCCGACCCGCAGCGGAAAAGGTGATCGGGGCATGATTGGGTTATCATCAAAGCTCATGACATTTATTATACGTTTCATATTCATTAATACAATAATGGAAATTTACAATAAATGTTACAACATGTTCTAACTATCAATCTAAGCTTCTTTGTTCTCTTCTAAGGCATTTCCTATGTTTTCCTTGCTTCAACCTGTTCACCTGTATCATGTGTAAAAGGGTTTTTGGGTCAACATAATGTTGGCGAGTGAATCCTATGGAAAACATTTGAACTAGTTTATTTAAATTGATTATGAAATATGTGCACAACCAAACATGAGTAAAAATAGATGTAAACTTATTCAACAATCAATAGATATTAAATAAAGTACACATGAACAATAATGGAACATTTAGAGGCACGCGTTGCTCAACTCGTCTCTCACGAGGAACTGATGGGCCTAATGAATGAATTTGCATAAACATGATAATATGAATGTCACAACTACAAACAATATAAACTCGATGATACACACATGAACATTAATGGATTGGTTTTGAGGCATGCGTTGTTCAACTCGTCTCCCACGAGGAACTGATGGGCTTAATGAATGAATTCCATATAATTTAACAAAATGAAATAAGTAATCACAACAATATAAACAAGCTAAGTTTAGATCACGATATGGTATGGCACAAGTTTAAATAAACGAGTTAATTATTTTTATGACACATGACACACCCCAAAACGTGTAATTTAAAAGGGGGAGTTGTAAGATTCACTCACAGTGGGTGCGTTCGGTTGATGATGTTGAATACACGCGAAGTGGTTTTAACCACGAGTGAGATTAACCTAGATAAATCGTATTATGGTTCGGTAAGTAAACGGATTTTATTAATCTATTTTAGTAGGATTGATGGGTGTATTTTTGTGAGTTTAAGGCTATTTTCTAACCTTAAAAATGTTATTTGTAAGTATTTTTAATTGATTTTTAATTAAAATAATTAAATAAAAATAATAAAAAAAATTGATTTTTTTTTGCTACAGTTGACCGTTGACTTTGACCGGTTGACCATTGACTTTGACCGGTTCGAATCGTATTGTTGTGCGCTGAGTGAGGCTCGAACCCGAGACCTCCCGTACGCGTGCATGCAGCTCTACCAACTGAGCTACGTGTCTAACCCGTCATATATCCGTTTTTAATTATATTTATATATTAATTAAGTTAAACAGAAAATCCTTTTATTTTAAAAACGATTTAATTGATTCGGACGGTGCGCTCCACAGGTCTCGAACCCGGGACCTGTGGCTTATACTAACACACAGTCCACCGCTGGACTGTGTGTCCAACTTGTTAACTTAACTGATTTTTATTATACTTAAACACAAATTAATTATTTTCATTTCTGACTTATTTAAAAAGTTTAATAATTATCCGGGTCGACGCAGAAGACCGGACTCGAACTCGTGTGCTTTGATTAAACATACACACAGTCCACCGCTGGACTGTGTGTCTAACTTGGTTATTATTCCGGTTATTAATATACTTAACATATATATAAAATGAATCCGGTTCAGTTAACAAAAAAACATTTTTATTTACGCAGCGTGTGTGGAACAGGATTCGAACTCGAGACCTTTGTGTGTTTATTGTGCACACAGTCCACCGCTGGACTGTGTGTCTAACCCGAGTTATTTCTTGATTTAAATTATACTTATGAGTTACAGGTTCATCGTCTTCTTCGTCGGATTTTAACCAGAGTCGGAAAATCCGACTGGTTCGATGTGTTAAATCATGTTCTTTAGCGTTTTATGATTAATCAAAGGTGGGATATAAATAAAAAGAAAGGAAATTAGGCGTGAGGTATACCGACTAGCTTTCCTCTGTTTTCCGGCAGAACTCCGGCGACAGCAACCACTTCCGGCGACGTGTGTCTTGCAGCAGAGAGTCTTCAGAAAGCTTACAAAGTATGTGGGTGACTTCGGTATAAGTTCAGAGGGTTCAGTAAGGCTCAGAAATGAAGAACCCGGTTTTCCGGTGATGAGCAGAGATATTCCGGCGAGTGAGTTTTCGCCAAGAAAGGGTGTGGTTTTGAGCGAAAATGTTTGCAGAGGTTCGAGGTGGTTTTTATAGGGCAAATTATCGATGAACTTGGTCTGATTTCCGACTGGATTCGTCGGTTATAAAAACTCCGGCGGTTATAACTTTGGTCGCGGACTCAGACATCGGTTATAACCGATGTCTTAGTAAATGTTTACGTTATAACGGAAGATGTCGTTAAAACTCGCGAGATTGCCGGGATTTCCGACGACTGAACTTTTGGGCGCCGGTTTTGAATTCGGAAGACAAGATATGAATTAAATGATTCCAATATTTAACAAGGAACATCCGTGGCGCAGTGGTTAAAGTGTAGTGTGTTAAGTTGTTTGCGAACCGGTTACTGACCCGGGTTCGAAACCCGGCAGAACCAAAACATTTTTATTTTGCGATTTTTAACAGTTTTTCGAAAACTAATTATATATTCCCGTATAATAATTGATTATGTATCGTTTAAAATTATTTTGGGCATTAAATTCGCAACGAAAATTTTAACTGACTGTTCGGTTGATAAACGGAGCGGGTTTGGTAAATCCGTTTTTGACGGATGTTACATAAAAGATCAGGAAGGTCTCAGGAACGCTTGGCCACCCAAATCGCGAAACAAATGGCGACGATACTGCCTGACATTGTGGTCCAAGTACAACAAGCCCTCACTACAAATCCTACTAACCCTCCCCAACAACAAGACCAGAACATCGACAACCCTCCTACCAGCAAGTGCTCTTACAAACATTTCAAATCTTGTGATCCTCCTAAATTTGAGGGGACCGAGGGTGTCACTGCTCTCCTACATTGGTTTGAGGAGATGGAAAACACCTTTCTCAACTGCGATTGTCCTGAGGATCGCAAGGTTCGATACGCCACCGGGAGACTATTTGGGGTAGCTCTCACTTGGTGGAATACTGAAAAAGGGAAGAGGGGAACTGAAGATGCAATGGCCTTAACTTGGGAGGAGTTAAGGGAAATCATGACTAGGCGTTTCTGTCCTAGGAGTGAAATTAAAAAGTTGGAGGACGAATTTCATTCTTTAAAGCAAAAGGAGGGTGATCATACCACCTATAACAAGAGGTTCTTGGAGTTGAACCAAATGGTTCCAAATTTGTTCACCCCAACTTATCGTCTGATCGAGCATTATATTCGAGGACTTCCCTCGAAAATCCAAGATTCAGTTCTCAGCGTTTCACCAGTAACACTAGAAGCTGCTATGGAACTAGCAACTGAACTGACGGAGAACCGAATTCGCAACGGGAAGTTCAAAGAAGAGAAAAAGAAAGCCCCTGTTGAGGGTCAAACTTCAAACCATCCCATCACTTCCTCTAAGTTTTCCAACAAGAGGAAGCGCAACACTAGAAATTTCGCTGTTACTCAAACCAACCTCCCAATTCCTGTTGCACCCATTACCCAAGTCGCTCCTTCACCCGCACCATACAGAAGACCTTACACTGGACCGTTACCAAAATGCAACCGTTGCCAATATCACCATTCCCCTGATCATCATTGCCAATATTGCACCGGCTGTGGTCGCGCAGGTCATACTGTTCAAACCTGCCGCATGCCTCAACGAACGAACCGCCACCAACCTTTAACCCAAACCCACCAACAATTAATGGGTCAAGCCCAACAACCCCTACCATTACCACCCACCCAACATTTAGCCCAAACATACTACCAACCCAATTATCCTATGGGTCAACCTATGCGGGCTTGCTACAATTGCGGAGACCCAAGCCATTTCAGAAACACTTGTCCAAGGTTGGTAAACATTATTCATGCTCAGGCCCAAGCCAACCCAGTGAATCAAGCGAACCAAGCTCCTCCACCTGCAAGAGGAAGAGCTTTCAATATCAACGCTAACCAGGCCAGAGCTGACGGCAATGTGGTTAACGGTACGTTCCTTATAAATGGTAGATATGCCTCTATGTTATTTGATACTGGTGCGGATAGAAGTTTTGTGTCCTTAGAATTTGAACCTATCTTAAACCAAAATAGTGATAAGCTCATGGAATCCATAACGGTAGAAGTTGCTGACGGGAAACCAGTTTCATTAAACTCTATTATTCGCGACTGTACACTCACATTAAACGACCACGACTTCTCAGTCGACCTTATTCCTATGAAGCTGGGAAGTTTTGATATCATAATTGGTATGGACTGGCTCAGTCAACATCAGGCATAAGTTGTATGTCGCGAAAAATTTATACGTATTCCTCTTTCAAACGGTCAGACTCTTCGAATCTTTGGAGAAACCTCGTCGAAAGGACTCAGCTTAATGTCTTGTCTTCAAGCTCAAAAATATCTTCGCAAGAGTTATGTCGCGTTTTTAGCTCATATCATCAAAAAGGGAACCATGGAGAAGAAACTTGAAGACATTCCTGTAGTAAAAGATTTCCCACAAGTTTTTCCTGACGATATTTCAGGACTTCCTCCAGTTAGAGAAGTCGAATTCCGTATTGATCTTATACATGGTGCTACACCAGTTGCAAAGTCTCCTTATAGGTTAGCCCCTTCTGAAATTCAAGAGCTAGCCAGTCAATTACAAGAGTTGACTGACAAGGGATTCATACGTCCTAGTTCATCGCCTTGGGGTGCACCTGTTCTTTTCGTAAAGAAGAAAGATGGATCGTTTCGTATGTGCATCGACTATAGAGAGCTCAATAAGTTAACAATCAAGAATCGCTATCCTTTACCTCGCATTGTTGATCTTCTTGACCAACTTCAAGGTGCCAACTGCTTTTCAAAAATCGACCTTCGATCTGGCTATCATCAACTTAGAGTGCATGAAGAAGACGTCCCAAAGACCGCATTTCGAACTCGTTATGGCCATTATGAATTCATGGTCATGCCATTTGGTTTAACCAACACACCAGCTGTCTTCATGGACCTAATGAACAGAGTCTGCAAACCTTATCTTGATCGATTTGTTATAGTCTTCATCAACGACATTCTTATTTATTCAAAGTCTAAGTCTGATCATGAGCGTCATCTTCGACTCATCCTTACACTTCTAGAGAATGAAAAGCTTTACGCCAAATTCTCTAAATGCGAATTCTGGTTAAAAGAGGTGCAATTCCTCGGACATGTAGTCAATGACAAGGGAATACATGTCGACCCCTCAAAGATCAAAGCGGTACAAGAATGGCAAGCTCCACGTACACCAACTGAAGTAAGATCTTTTCTTGGTCTAGCTGGCTATTATCGTCGTTTCATCTCAAACTTCTCTCGCATTGCTGTACCACTCACGGCTTTAACTCATAAGGGAAAACCTTTCATATGGGGACCCAAGCAAGAAGAAGCCTTCCAAACCCTTAAACAAAAACTTTGCGATGCACCAATCCTCACTCTTCCTGAAGGTTGTGACGATTTTGTGGTCTATTGCGACACGTCAGGGCAAGGATTGGGCTGCGTTCTAATGCAAAGAGGGAAAGTTATAGCTTATGCTTCGAGACAACTCAAGACGCATGAAAAGAACTACACCACCCATGACCTAGAACTTGGAGCCGTTATGTTCGCTCTTAAGATATGGAGACATTATCTCTATGGTACTAAGTGTGAAATATACACTGACCACAAGAGTCTTCAACATATCTTCAATCAAAAGGAGTTAAACATGAGGCAACGAAGATGGGTCGAACTTCTAAATGACTACGACTGTGAAATTAGATACCACCCTGGTAAAGCAAATGTGGTGGCTGATGCACTTAGTCGAAAGGGTTATGCGAACTCCATTCGTCTTCTATGTTCGCAAATTGTAACCGACATTAAAGATCAAATTCGAGAAGCCCAGCACGTTTCAATAACGGAAGATGATGTACGAAAGGAGATGTCCTGTGGAGCTGAGCTAAAAATTGAAACTAAATCTGACGGTATACTGTACTACCTAGATCGTATCTGGATTCCTAACCACAACAATCTTCGTGAAATTCTTATGAATGAAGCTCACAAAACGCGATACTCTATACACCCAGGAGCCGATAAGATGTATCAAGACCTACGATATACCTATTGGTGGCCTGGAATGAAGAAGGATATTGCTGTTTTTGTTTCCAAGTGCCTTACATGTTCCAAGGTGAAAGCTGAACACCAAAGACCCTCAGGACTCCTGGTCCAACCTGAAATACCTGTATGGAAGTGGGAAAATATAACCATGGACTTCATTACCGGGTTACCTCGCACTTCTGGTGGGTATGACACTATATGGGTAATAATTGACCGACTTACAAAATCAGCTCACTTTATTCCTATCCGCGAAGATTTCAAGAACGAAAAGCTTGTTCGTATCTATATCAGCGAAATCGTAAGCCGACATGGGGTACCGTTAAGCATTATTTCTGATCGTGATGGTCGTTTCACTTCACGAACATGGCAAGCAGTACAATCCGCTATGGGTACGCGATTAGATCTCAGTACCGCCTATCATCCTCAAACTGATGGACAATCTGAGCGCACCATTCAAACTCTTGAGAATATGCTTCGAGCATGTGTCATAGACTTCAAGGGAAATTGGGACGCCCACCTACCATTAGTTGAATTTTCGTACAACAACAGCTATCATTCAAGTATCGGCATGGCACCTTTCGAAGCCTTATATGGTCGTAAGTGCCGATCTCCTGTAGGTTGGCACGAAATTGGGGAAGCTCAAATCACTGGTCCAGAATTGATCCAAGAAACCACAGACAAGATCCATCAAATCCGAAACAATCTCCTAGCGGCTCAGAGTCGTCAAAAGAGTTATGCAGATAACGACGGAAGCCTTTAGAGTTTAACATTGGGGATCATGTACTTCTAAAATATCACCGTGGAAGGGAGTAGTTCGTTTTGGTCAAAAAGGCAAGCTAGCACCACGCTACGTAGGACCTTTCAAGATACTCGAAAGAGTAGGACCTGTAGCATACAAGCTTGATCTACCAGAAGAACTCAACAGGATTCATCCCACATTCCACGTATCAAACTTGAAGAAGTGCCTCGCTGATGAAAACCTCCACATTCCTCTGGAAGATATTCAGATTGATGAATCTATGCATTTTATTGAAAGACCAGTAGAGATCATGGACTTTGGAGAGAAACGTCTACGACGAAGTCGCATTCCAATTGTTAGGGTACGCTGGGAGTCGAAACGGGGACCTGAGTTTACTTGGGAACGTGAAGACTCAATGCGTGAAAAATACCCGCATCTTTTTCCTACTACTTCTACTACTTAAATTTCGGGACGAAATTCCTAAAAGTAGGGGATACTGTAACATTTGTCAAAAAACGGGTTTCCAAAACCCGCTCTGTTTTGTAATCGAATATCAAGTTATAAATGTCACGTTGTATATTTATGGTTATTCTGATTTTTAATGATACATAATTAATAAACAAACTAAACTATAAAAATTATATTTGATAAAAAGTGAAAACAACATAAATAAAAAAGAAATGTTGCTGCCGGGACTCGAACCCGGGTCAGCCGATTCATAACTTCAAAGTCTTAACACACACACACATCACCACTCCGCCACTTGTTGTTTTCTGTTATCTCTAGGAAACAAATAACATTTATACACAAACTCGGTTAAACCGGTTGCGCCAACTGAGAAACGGAAATCAGCAATTCAATCGTCAAATCGTTTGATTACTCGCACACTCAGGTTTATACCGATGCACCGACGATTTTAATCAAGTCGGAATTGATTGAACATCAATTTTCATCATTATCGGTTTTTATAACCGAAAAATAATCAAGTCCAGATTACTCCAAACAAAACCCTTCTCGCGACTCAGAGACATCAGGCAAACATTCCATTTCACTTTCGTCACACTTTCAGTCCATCAGAACGCTTAAATCAACTCGCCGGAAAATTCTGTAAGGTTCGCCGGAAAACCGTATTGTCCTCAAATCGGTAAGTTCTTCAATACCATCGTAGTCTAACAGTTGTTAAGCTGTTTCTAACTCAAACCATCCATTTGAGATCGAATTCAGGCACCGTTATCGGATAATTCCAGTTCGCCGGAAATTTCCTGGAAACTTCTATTTCCGTCTGTGAAGCGGTAAGGACCTTCAATCACACTGTTAACGTTTGTTTATCACTTCAATTCCACGATTGGCTAATCAAAATGGTTAATTGTTTGGTTCAGTTGAGGTGCACAAAAACAGAGCCGACGCATTGCCGGAAATTCTATGATATATCATTCCTACGGTATGTTACTCCCAACACCGTCTCTGCCATTTCATTTTAGCCTTAAGAATGGTTGTTAATCGTAAAAAAAACAAGAAACGGATTAGTGATTCAGTCAACTGTAATTTGAATGAAGAAGACGAAGTTAGTTAAGTTATAAGTTTATTTAAAATCAGTAATATGAACGGGTTAGACACACAGTCCAGCGGTGGACTGTGTGCAAAATATACACGCATGTCCCGAGTTCGATCCCTGATACACGCACTCCTTATGTAATAAAATGCCTTTTTGTTTAAAACTAAACCGGGTTAACTCTGTTAGTTGTTAAGTATAATAAAAACCGAGATATTAACCAGGTTAGACACACAGTCCAGCGGTGGACTGTGTGCAACACTAAGTCGCACGTCACGCGTTCGAAACTTGTTACTGGCACCGGTTTGTTGAATTAAAATGTTTTTGAAATTAAAAGAATTTTGGTTAAATCGAATCAGTATATAAATATAATTAAAAACAAGATTATTTCGGGTTAGACACGTAGCTCAGTTGGTAGAGCTGCGTGCACGCGTACGGGAGGTCTCGGGTTCGAGTCTCACCCAGCGCATCCCTTGCACACTGACCGAACCGGTCAACAGGTCAACGGTCAATGGTCAACGCAAAATAAACAATTTTTTTATATTCTTATTTATTTAATTTTATTTAAAAATCAATTAAAAATACTTAAAAATAACATTTTTAAAGATAGAAAATAGCCTTAAACTCACAATAATATATCTAAAAATTTCATTAAAACCCTTAATAAAATCCACTCATTTACTATATTTATTCGCCATTATTTAGGTTAGAAATTCTCGTTGTTCATCTCTCCCGACTCGTGCGCATCTTATCATCTCCATTCAAACGCACCCAATGTGAGTGAATCTTTACAAATTCCCCGTTTTAATCACGTTTTGGGGTGTATCATGTGTCTTGTTATATATATTATATTTAAACCATTGTGCATACATCATATCATGAACATGTGTATTCAGTTTGTTTCAACTGTTGTGTAGTTATTGTTAGATGCAATTTATTATTTTCAGTACATGCAATTTCATAGGCCGCCACTCCCCATTACATTATGAGCGTTGAGCATGTTCCCCATTTCATTATGAGTGTGAACCTGGCGTGCCCACATGCGATCGGCTCCGTTTGATTGAGCCTTGATCGCACAGACATTTTCATTTTCAGTACATGCAATACGATCGGCTCCGTTTGATTGAGCCTTGATCGCACAGTTTCATTTATGTTATTTATCGTATGATGTTGGTATGTTCATGTATGCTATCATATGTTATTGTATGTTATAGTTGTGATTGTTATTTGCCACTGCTTGATTATTTACATTTGCTCATTTATGATTATGCACAATTTTTCATTGATAAACTAACAAGTAAATCATTAATAAATGTTTATCTAATAAGGTTCACTCGCCAACTTATGTTGACCCAAAAACCCCTATTTTTACACATGATACAGGTGAACCAGCAGCAGCCAGAAACACATAGGATTAGACTAGAAGAATAAAATGATTTAGAGTTTGGGATTGTTATGTTTGGTTTATTTACTTTGTATTGTATGGACATGTTTGGATATTTGGAAATGTAACTTTGACTTAAATAAATATGAAACATATTAGTAAATATCATGAGCTTTGGTGATAACCCAATTATGCCCCGACTCTTATTCCGCTGCGGGTCGGGGTGTGACATGGTGGAATACTGAAAAGGGTAAGAGAGGAATCGAAGATGCAATGGCCTTAACGTGGGAGGAGTTAAGGGAAATAATGACGAGACGCTTCTGTCCTAGAAGCGAGATAAAAAAGTTAGAGGATGAATTTCATTCGTCGAAACAAAAGGAGGGAGATCATACTTCCTACAACAAGAGGTTTTTAGAGTTGAACCAAATGGTCACTAACTTGTTCACCCCAGTTTACCGCTTAGTCGAACACTATATTCGAGGTCTCCCCTCGAAAATTCAAGACTCAGTTCTCAGCACTTCGCCTGCAACACTTGAAGCTGCTATGGAACTAGCTACCGAGCTTACCGAGAATCGAATTCGCAACGGTAAATTTAAAGATGAGAAAAAGAAAGCCCCCGTTGAGGGCCAAACTTCAAACCATTCCACCTCCTCCTCAAAGTTTGCTAACAAGAGGAAACGTAACACCAGAAACTTTGCTGTCACACAAACAAATTTCCCATCCCTGCTGCACCCATTACCCAAGTTGCCCCCTCACCTGCACCATATAAAAGGCCATACTCCGGCCCATACCCAAAATGCAACCGTTGCCAATACCATCACTTTCCTGATCATCCCTGCCAACATTGTACCGGCTGTGGTCGCGCAGGTCACACCGTTCAAACCTGTCGCATACCTCAGCGAACGAACCGCCACCAGCCCTCAACCCAAACCCACCATCAGATAGTGGGTCAAGCCCAACAATCTCTACTACTACCACACCTACCCAACATGTAGCCCGATCCTACTACCAACCCAACTATCCCATGGTGCAACCTATGCGGGCTTGTTACAATTGTGGAGACCCAAACCACTTTAGAAACACTTGTCCACGCTTGGTGAACATTATACATGCTCAAGCTCAAGCAAATCCGGTGAATCAAGCTAACCAAGCTCCTCCACCTGCTAGAGGAAGAGCTTTCAACATCAACGCTAACCAAGCTAGGGCTGACAACAATGTGGTTAACGGTACGTTTCTCATCAATGGTAGTTATGCATCCATGTTATTTGATACTGGCGCGGATAAAAGTTTTGTGTCCTTAGAATTTGAACCCATCCTCAACCAAACTCGTGATAAACTCATGGAATCCATAACGGTAGAAGTTGCTGACGGAAAACCGGTCTCATTAAACTCTATTATACGCAATTGTACTCTCACCTTAAACGATCACGATTTTCCAGTTGACCTCATTCCTATGAAGTTGGGAAGCTTTGACACTATAATTGGTATGGACTGGCTCAGCCAACATCATGCTGAAGTTGTATGCCGCGAAAAGTTTATACGCATTCCTCTTACAAACGGTCAGACTCTACGAATCTTTGGAGAAACCCCATCGAAAGGGCTCAAATTAATGTCCTGTCTTCAAGCCCGAAAATATCTCCGCAAGAATTATGTCGCATTTCTAACTCATGTCGTCAAAAAGGGAACCAAGGAGAAGAAACTTGAAGACATCCCAGTAGTAAAAGATTTTCCGCAAGTTTTTCCTGACGACATTGTAACATTTGTCGAAAACGGGTTTTTACCAAACCCGCTCCGTTTGTAATCGAATATCAAGTTATAAATGTGTCGTTGCCTATTTATGTTTATTTTAATTTTTAATGATACATAATTAATAAACAAACTAAACCATAAAAGTTATAATTAATAAAAAGTATCAATAAAACAATTAAAAATAAAATGGGGCTGCCGGGACTCGAACCCGGGTCAGCCAGGTTGTAACTCCAAAGACTTAACACTCACACGCTTAACCACTCCGCCACTTGTTTGTTTTCTGTCATCTATAGGAAACAAATAAATCTTATAGACGAATGTAAATCAATCGGTTACGCCAATTGTAACTGAAATCGGTTATCAAACGCGCAAAGGCGATCTGAATACTCACGGTTCAATGAGTATAACCGATATACCGACGTTTTTAATCAAGTTGCCTGGAATGAACTTGAATTCTAGAAGTGGATCGGTTTTTATAACCGAAAATCTTCAATTCCAGTTTTACTTCCATCTTTGTACTCCTTCACGACTCAGAAACATTCCACAAACCTCCAATTACATTTCCGCACACTTTACAGTCCACCGGAGAAGTTTATTTTATTCGCCGGAAGTTTCTGCAAGTTCGCCGGAAAACCGTATTCTTCATCAAAATGGTAAGTCCTTCAATACCGTCGTAGTCTAACAATTGTTAAGCTATTTCTAACTAAAACCTTTCACTTGAAATCGAATTCAGACGCCGTTATCGGATAATTCCAGTTCGCCGGAAAATTTCTGGAAATCTTTATTTTCGTCTGTGAAACGGTAAGGACCTTCAAACACACTGTTAACGTTTGTTTAGCACTTCAATTCCATGATTAGCTAATCAAAACGATTAATTGATTTGCTCAGTTGAAGTTCATAAAAACAGAGACCGACGCCTTGCCGGAATTCTGTAATAAATCGTTCACCGGTATGTTTACTTCTAATTATCATCTCTGCTATCTCATATTAGTCTGTGCAATGTTTAACAATCGAATTAACAAGATATAATGGTGTAATCTGCGGTCTGTAAAAACCAACGAAGAAGATGAACTGCGCTAACAATATAAGAATAATTAAAATTGGTATTTTGAACGGATTAGAACACAGTCCAGCGGTGGACTGTGTGCGAACAAAAACACGCATACGTCCCGAGTTCGATCCCTGATACACGCACCCTCTATGAAATAAAATGGCTTTTTGTTTAAAACTGAACCGGGTTAACTCCGTTAGTTGTTAAGTATAATAAAATTTGTATATTAACCAAGTTAGACACACAGTCCAGCGGTGGACTGTGTGTAACGTTAAAGCACAGGTCCCGGGTTCGAGACCTGTTAGTGGCACCGGTTCGACGAATTAAAATGTATTTGAAAATAAAAGGATTTTGGATAAATTGAGTTAATATATAAGTATAATTAAAAACAGAATTATTTCGGGTTAGACACGTAGCACAGTTGGTAGAGCTGCGTGCACGCGTACAGGAGGTCACGAGTTCGAGCCTCACCCAGCGCATTTCGATCACACAATAAACCGGTCAAACAGTCAAAGTCAAAAAAGTCAACGGTCAACCCAAAAAGTCAACATATTTTTTATATTTTTAATTATTTAATTTAATTTAAAAATCAATTAAAAATACTAAAAAATAATGTCTTAAAGATAGGAAATAGCCTTAAACTCGTAAAAATATATCTAAAAATTCTATTAAAATCCTTAATAAAATCCATTCATTTACTATATTTTCCGTTATTATTTAGGTTAGTTAATTCTCGTTGTTCCGTTCTTACAACTCTTGCGCATCTCACCATCTCCAATCAAACGCACCCAATGTGAGTGAATCTATACAAATTCCCCGTTTTAATCACGTTTTGGGGTGTATCATGTGTCTTGCTATATATTATATTTAAATCATTGTGCATACATCATATCATGAACATGTGTATTCAGCTTGTTTCAACTGTTTGTGTGGTTATTGTTAGATTCAATTTATTATTTTCAGTACATGCAATTTCATAGGCCGCCGCTCCCCATTACATTATGAGCGTTGAGCAAGTTCCCCATTACATTATGAGCGTGAACCTGGCGTGCCAACATACGATCGGCTCCGTTTGATTGAGCCTTGATCGCACAGACATTTATCATTTTCAGTACATGCAATACGATCGGCTCCGTTTGATTGAGCCTTGATCGCACAGTTTCATTCATGTTATTTATCGTATGATGTTGGTATGTTAATGTATGCTATCATATGTTATTGTATGTTATAGTTGTGATTGCTATTGCTACTGCTTGATTATTTACATTTGCTCATTTATGATTATGCATAATTTTTCATTGATAAAATAACAAGTAAATCAATAATAAATGTTTATCTAACAAGGTTCACTCGCCAACTTATGTTGACCCAAAAACCCCCATTTTTACACATGATACAGGTGAACCCGCTGCAGCCAGAACCACATAGGATTGGACTAGAAGAATAAAAATGATTTAGAGCTTGGAATTATTTTGTTTGGTTATTTTCTTTGTATTGTAAGGACATGTTTGGATTATTTGGAATGTAATTTTGACTTTAATAAATATGAAACATATTAGTAAATATCATGAGCTTTGGTGATAACCCAATTATGCCCCGACTTTTATTCCGCTGCGGGTCGGGGTGTGACAGACATTTCAGGACTTCCTCCCGTGAGAGAATTCGAACTCCGCATTGTTATACCTGGAGCTACACCAATTGCAAAATCTCCTTATAGGTTAGCCCCATCCGAAATGCAAGAGCTAGCCAGTCAATTGCAAGAGTTGACTGACAAAGGATTCATACGTCCTAGCTCCTCGCCTTGGGGTGCACCTGTCCTTTTTGTGAAGAAGAAAGATGGAACGTTTCGCATGTGCATCGACTACAGAGAACTCAACAAGTTAACGGTCAAGAACCGCTACCCATTACCTCGCATTGATGATCTTCTTGACCAACTTCAAGGCGCCAGCTATTTTTCAAAAATCGACCTTCGTTCTGGTTATCATCAACTCAGAGTACATGAAGAAGACGTCCCAAAGACCGCCTTCCGAACTCATTATGGTCATTATGAATTCATGGTCATGCCATTTGGTCTAACCAACGCTCCAGCTGTCTTCATGGATCTAATGAACAGAGTCTGCAAACCCTATCTCAATCGCTTTGTTATAGTCTTCATCGACGACATCCTCATCTACTCAAAGTCTAAGTCTGATCATGAACGACACCTTCGACTCATCCTTACACTCTTAGAGAATGAAAAGCTCTACGCCAAATTCTCCAAATGCGAATTCTGGTTAAAAGGGGTACAATTCCTTGGACATGTCGTCAATGACAAGGGAATACATGTCGACCCCTCAAAGATCAAAGCAGTACAAGAATGGCAAGCGCCACGTACACCTACCGAAGTAAGATCATTTCTTGGTTTGGCTGGTTATTATCGCCGTTTCATTACAAATTTCTCTCGTATTGCTGTACCACTCACGGCTTTAACTCATAAAGGAAAACCTTTCATATGAGGACCCAAACAAGAAGAAGCCTTCCAAACCCTTAAACAAAAACTCTGTGACGCACCTATCCTCACTCTTTCTGAAGGTTGTGATGACTTCGTGGTTTATTGCGACGCTTCAGGGCAAGGACTAGGCTGTGTTATAATGCAAAGAGGAAAGGTGATAGCTTATGCTTCTAGACAACTCAAAACTCATGAGAAGAACTACACCACCCACGACCTAGAACTTGGAGACGTTGTGTTCGCTCTTAAGATATGGAGACATTACCTCTACGGTACTAAGTGTGAAATATACACTGACCATAAGAGCCTCCAACATATCTTCAACCAAAAGGAGTTAAACATGAGGCAACGGAGATGGGTCGAACTTCTTAATGACTACGACTGTGAAATTCGATATCATCCTGGCAAGGCAAATGTGGTGGCCGATGCACTCAGTCGAAAGGGTTATGCGAACTCCATTCGTCTTCTATGTTCGCAAATCATAACCGAAATCTAAGATCAAATTCGAGAAGCCCAACATGTTTCAGTAACGGAAGATGATGTACGAAAGGAGCTGTCCTGTGGAGCTGAACTTAAAATTAAAACTAAATCCGACGGTATTCTGTACTATCTAGATCGCATATGGATTCCTGACCACAACAACCTCCGTGAATTCCTTATGAATGAGGCACATAAAACACGATACTCTATACACCCAGGAGCCGACAAGATGTATCAAGACCTTCGATACACCTACTGGTGGCCTGGAATGAAAAAGGATATTGTTGTTTTTGTTTCCAAGTGCCTTACATGTTCCAAAGTAAAAGCTGAACATCAAAGACGCTCAGGACTTCTGGTCCAACCTGAAATACCTGTATGGAAGTGGGAAAACATAACCATGGACTTCATTACCGGGTTACCTCGCACTTCTGGTGGGTATGACACTATATGGGTAATCATTGATCGTCTTACAAAATCAGCTCACTTTATTCCGATCCGTGAAGATTTCAAGAACGAGAAGTTAGCTCGTATCTACATCAGCGAAATCGTAAGCCGTCATGGTGTACCGTTAAGCATTATTTCAGATCGTGATGTTCGTTTCACTTCACGAACATGGCAAGCCGTACAAGCCGCTTTGGGTACACGATTAGACCTCAGTACCGCTTATCATCCTCAAACTGATGGACTATCTGAACGCACCATCCAAACTCTTGAAGATATGCTTCGAGCATGTGTCATAGACTTCAAGGGAAATTGGAACGCTCATCTACCATTAGTTGAATTTTCGTACAACAACAGCTATCATTCAAGTATCGGCATGGCATCTTTCGAAGCTTTATATGGTCGTAAGTGCCGATCTCCAGTATGTTGGCACGAAATTGGGGAAGCTCAAATCACCGGTCCAGAATTGATTCAAGAAACCACAGACAAGATCCATCAAATTCGAAACAATCTTCTAGCGGCTCAAAGTCGTCAAATGAGTTATGCAGATAAACGACGAAAGCCTTTGGAGTTTAACATTGGTGATCATGTACTTTTAAAAGTATCACCGTGGAAGGGAGTAGTTCGTTTTGGCCAGAAGGGCAAGCTAGCACCACGCTACGTAGGACCTTTCAAGATACTCGAAAGAGTAGGACCTGTAGCATACAAGCTTGATCTACCAGAAGAACTCAACAGAATTCACCCCACATTCCACGTATCAAACTTGAAGAAGTGCCTCGCCGATGAAAACCTCCATATTCCCCTGGAAGATATTCAGATCGATGAATCAATGCACTTCATTGAAAGACCAGTAGAGATCATGGACTTCGGAGAAAAACGTTTAAGACGGAGTCGTATTCCAATTGTTAGGGTACGCTGGGAGTCAAAACGGGGACCTGAGTTTACTTGGGAACGTGAAGACTCAATGCGCGAAAACTACCCGCATCTTTTTCCTGTTACCACTACTACTTAAATTTCGGGACGAAATTTCTAAAAGTAGGGGATAATGTAACATTTGTGGTTTATAGTCAATTGCAATATTTTACAAAATTCAAATGTCTTGCAATTTACATATCAATGTTTATATTTTATTGTAATTTTACTCCAACAGATTAACTCCATCCATCTTCTAGTTAAATCCTAGTCATATGAGAATATGTGATAAGCAAATACGTAAGTAACCATCAAAGTTGAAAGAAACCTTTTATTTTTCTAATTTACATTTGCATCTGCTTCAAATTTTTAACCAATTAAAAAAAATATTAAGTTATATAACCAAACTTATCCAAAATAGTGTATGAACTGAATTCATATTAATTTTTATGTATACAATTATTTTTTAAAATTTGAATTCAACATCAAAAGTGTGTACCGATTTAAATTCTATCAAATAATGATGTATATGATTCGTTTTCTTTTTAATTTAAATTTGTCCCAGATTGCATCAACAAGGCTTTCATGGAGTGAACTTTTGTTAAAGTGAGTAGAGATTGAAGTCCTACAAATTTAATATATCATCAATTAACACCTATTATCATTTAATCATGCTCACGTTCTCCTTCCAATCTTTTTTTTAAACAATGGAAATTGAACTTTAATGAATAATTTATGTGTATGTTCTGACTTAGTTCGAGTTGTTTTATTGCATATACTCATTATCATCCTGGTTCTCATAACATTTAATAGATTGTATAGTGTAATGATTATGTGTAATATTTCAAAAATATTAAATCTATATAAATGTGTGTATATGTAAGTCCATATGTATATGTCTTATTATATTATACCAAAAGAAACTAACCTAATTAGTAACAAGAATTTGGTTAATTGAAAACATCAAGTTATAGATTATCATGGGCAAGAACTAACCTTGAGGGACTATAGTTGTCAATTTCCAAACTGTTATACTAATAATAAAAACAACATAAAAAACACACACTAAGTGTGTGATCTGGTCGACCAAAACCAAGGGAAGAAAGGGGGAAGAACTTCCCAAGACCTAAGTTCATAATTTTTTCAAATTGAAAAGGGAATCGAGCCTAAAGTTAACACATGAACTGAAATTAGTGATCACCCAAGCTAGGAGATCATAAGGCAAATTGGGTGAAGCGTCAAGTGGCCAAGCCGGGACAGACACGCGCTCGAAAGGAAAGCTTTAAGGTACGTGGCCTTATACTTCGTATGACTTTTATTTATAGTTTGTATCGATTAAATGTTAGTTAACGATGTAATGCTCATGAAGTTCGGTTCATTCATAAGTGATGGACTTCACACGACTAAACTGAATGAATAAATAGCGGATAATAATGGTTTTGGTTAGTTCATAAGTGATGGGATTCACTTGAACAACCTAAACTAAACGACTGCGTAAACCGAGTAAGGGAACACAGGTTATGAACAATTAATATAAGATATGGATGAAAATAAACTTCTTGTTTGGTTAAAGTAACCAAACGGGTCAATTAAGGATAAGTGCAAACCGGGTAAATGGAGCACTCATTCTGTAAATGTCAAGCCCAGGTGACGGGTAACGCAACTCGGTAAGAGAAGTGTGAATGTTGAAAGTAATGAACCCGAAAAGGGTAGAAGGGATGTGTGTAATCCCAAATGATATTTTATAAACGATCTAAGGATCTAAGTCTGTGCACTTAGATCTCTAAGGGTCAAATATTCTAAAAGCGCAACCAGGAATGGAAGCGCGAGGAAAGTAAGATAAGGACGCCGGGAATGGGTCATCATATATCGAGATAGATTCCATCGTAAGGGCATGGGTTAAATAGTCTTAAGAGGGTAAATCGGTAAGTAATTCCATTAAGTATTTATGCGTAATTATGTTTCCGATGAAGCGTATTGGACATGAACTGTAACATTTGTCGAAAAACGTGTTTTCCAAACCCGCTTCGTTTGTAATCGGATATCAAGTTATAAAAATTTCGTTGCGTATTTATGACTTATTATAATTTTAAACGATACATAATTAATAAACAAATTTGAATTTATAAGCTATAATTGTTAAAAAGTAAAAATAAAATAAATAAAAAGAAAAACAGGCTGCCGGGATTCGAACCCGGGTCAGCCGGGAAGCCTAGCAACTTAACTCACACACATCCAACCACTCCGCCACTTGATGTCTTTGTAAATTCTAGGAAACAATTAAAACATAACTTCAACCATGAATCAATCTGTTTGCGCCAAACTGAAACCGTTATCGGCTTCCAACCGTCCAAGACATTTGAGTGCTCGCGGATTCTTGATTATAACCGATAAACCGACATTCTTAATCAATTCAGTCGTTAATGAACTTGAATTCATGTGATGTTTGGGTTTAATAACCGAAAACATTCACTTCTTGAATTACTCCAACAATATCAGTATCTCGCGACTAAAAATCATCCACAGAACTCTCAATTTCACTTTTACTCTAATTTCTGATCGTCGGAATCGCTTTTTGAACTCGCCGGACTTTCGCCGGAAAACCGTGTTTTTCATCAAAACGGTAAGTTTCTCAATTCTTCCATCTTATATCAGTTGTTAGGCTTTTGCTAACTCAAACCCTTCAATCAGAATCAGTTCCAGGCGACGATATCGGATAATCAACACTCGCCGGAAAACTTCTGAAAATTCCTAGATTGCGCTATGAAACGGTATAATCTTTTGAACCTTCTGATAACTCTTGTTTAGTACTTCAATTCCACAACTAGCTAATCAAAACTGTTAATTGGTCCGCTCAGACGAAGTTCATAAAAACAGAGCCGACGACTTTGCCGGAGTTCTGAGAAAAATCGTCATTCCGGTATGTTCATTCCCAAAACCTTTCCTATCCGTTACATTTTAATCATTCATACGCCTGTTAATCGAATTAAGCAAGAAACAGTTGATTACTCGTTGTCTGTGTTCTTGAGCGAAGAAGACGAAGTCGATTATGATTATAAGATTAATTAAAATCAGTATAATAAACGGGTTAGACACACGGTCCAGCGGTGGATTGTGTGCAAACAATAAACATACGTCTCGAGTTCGATCCCTATCACGACCCTATTCTCGGAAATAAAAATGTTTTTTTTAAGAACCGAACCGGGTTAACTCACTGAAGATGTTAAGTATAATAAAAATCAGTATATTAACCAGGTTAGACACACAGTCCAGCGGTGGACTGTGTGCAACACTAAACCACAGGTCCCGGGTTCGAGACCTGTTACGCACGTCGGTTCGATGATTAAAATCCTTTTTAAAAATAATGAATTTTGAATAAATTAAAAAGTATATAATATAATTAAAAACAGAAATATTTCGGGTTAGACACGTAGCTCAGTTGGTAGAGCTGCGTGCACGCGTACGGGAGGTCTCGGGTTCGAGCCTTACCCGGCGCATACTTGCACACTAGCGAACCGGTCAAACAGTCAACAGTCACAGTCACGGTCAACGGTCAATGGTCAACTCAAAAGTCAACATTTATTTATTTATTTATTTATTTTAAAAATCAATTAAAAATACTTAAAAATAATGTTTTTAAAGTTAGAAAATAGCCTTAAACTCACAAAAATATATCTAAAAATCCTATTAAAATTATTAATAAAATCCACTCATTTACCATACCTTTCGTTATTATTTAGGTTAGTTAATCCTCGTCGAACAACCCTCTAAACTCGTGCGCATTCATCATCTTCAACCGAACGCACCCAATGTAAGTGAATCTCTACAAATTCCCAGTTTTAATCACGTTTTTGGGGTGTATCATGTGTCTTATTATTTATTACATTTAAACTATTGTGCATCCATCATATTCATGATCAAATGTGTATTCAATATGTATCAACTGTTTGTGTGGTTAATATTTAGATTAAATTTATCATTTTCAGTACATACATTATCATAGGCCGCCGCTCCCCATTACATATGAGCGTTGAGCTGTTCCCCATTACATATGAGCGTGAACTAGGCGTTGCCAACATACGATCGGCTCCGTTTGATTGAGCCTTGATCGCACAGACATTTATCATAGGCCGTCCGTTCCCCATTACCTATGAGCGTGAACGTGACGTTGCCAACATATACAGTATCATTCATGTTATATATTCATGCAAGTTGGTTTGTTATTGTATGTTGTTGTTATTGTTATTGTATGATTATTTATGTTTGCTCACATATGATTATTGCACAATTTTCCATAATAAATATAACAAGAAATCAATAATAAATGTTTTCTAACAAGGTTCACTCGCCAACTTATGTTGACCCAAAAACCCCCACTTTTACACATGATACAGGTGATCCAGCTGCAGCAAGAAACATATAGGATGGCTTAGAAGAATAAACCGGTTTAGACTTTGGATTGTTTAGTTGATTATCTTTCTTTGTAATTGTATGAACATGTTTGGAATATTGAGGATGTAATTTTGAATTTAATAAATATGAAACATATTAGTAAATATCATGAGCTTTGGTGATAACCCAATTATGCCCCGACTCTTATTCCGCTGCGGGTCGGGGTGTGACAGATTGGTATCAGAGCCATGACTATAGGGATATATGATAGGTTATTAGACCCTTAGAGCCTATACTATAGTTGATTAGAATTTTTAAAAAATTTTGTGTGTTACATGCAAAATTCATGATGTTTATATGTTTTATGTTTAATGTTACATTCAATGTTATGCAAGCATGTTCATAAGTACATATTATTATATAATGCCTATCATGAATCATATTCTCATAACATATCATATCCATGAGAGCACACACCACATCATTTCCATGATTTTTTTGCAATGATTTTTGTATTTTCAAATCACATCAAAGTGAGTTCTCATGACGGGCATGTAGTAACTGGAAGGGTACAAGTACCGGTAGTCGGAACGTCCTGTCTAGGCTTGGCATTCGTATAAATCCAAAATAAAGGATCAGTTTGCCTACCTGGGGACTAACGATGAGAGTACGAAGGACCTATTAGGCCAAAGCATGCTATACCAAACGTCGTGTGAGCTAACCCCACTTTGAGTTGTCATTGTGTCTACACGTGGACACCTTCCGACCATACATCTCGTAAACATATTTCATGGTTTTCATTCGGGTGATGCAAGTGTTAAACCACCAATACTAATGTGAATCCTACTAAGCCAATAGTCATGGGGGCCCACATGACTATACAGGTGAAGGTATGAGGGACATTTGAGGCTCAACATGAGCAAACCCAAGACATCCTATGGATGTAGTTGCATTATTGATGTTTATGTTATTTTTATTTTTTTTAAGACACGTGACACCTAAAAAGACTCCATAAACTCACAATCTTCTTATGTATATTCCTGTAGATGTCGGCTAGGCAACAACGAGGGGTAAAAGGTCAAGAAGGTCAAACGAACGCTTGGCCACCCAAATCGCAAAACAAATGGCCGCGGTGCTTCCTGACATTGTAGTTCAAGTCCAACAAGCTCTCGCCGTAAATCCCATCAATCCTCCCCAGCAAGAAGACCAGAACATCGGCAACCCTCCTTCCAAAAAGTGCTCATATAAACATTTCAAGTCTTGCGATCCTCCGAAATTTGAAGGGACCGAAGGTGTCACAGCTTTCCTCCACTGGTTTGAGGAAATGGAAAACACCTTCCTCAACTGCGATTGTCCCGAGGATCTCAAGGTACGTTACGCAACCGGGAGGCTATTTGGGGTAGCTCTTACCTGGTGTGTAACATTTGTAAAAAACGGGTTTCCAAAACCCGCTCCGTTTTGTAATCGAATATCAAGTTATAAATGTCACGTTGTATATTTATGGTTATTCTGATTTTTAATGATACATAATTAATAAACAAACTAAACTATAAAAATTATATTTGATAAAAAGTGAAAACAACATAAATAAAAAAGAAATGTTGCTGCCGGGACTCGAACCCGGGTCAGCCGATTCATAACTTCAAAGTCTTAACACACACACACATCACCACTCCGCCACTTGTTGTTTTCTGTTATCTCTAGTAAAACTGGTGCAGAATGTGGCGATGCCGACGCCATGTTTGGCCGTCGCCGACGCGGCATGAGGATACGACACTCAATATTAAGGCCTACGACAGATTAGTCCTGACGCGACTATATGCCGTCGCCGACGCCACCTCAAAAGTTGTTTTTTTTTTATTTTTCTGATTTGGTTATTGTGTCGGGTTAGTTATGTTGTATTTTCCGTTATTCACTATAATACTAATTAATTGCAAATTTCTAGTTAAAATTATCGAAAGCTACTCTTGGATGTTGATCAAGCCAATAACAAGGAACGGAACACGATGAAGATTTAGCTTCCGCATTTTGTCCACCAGGACTTTAAATTCAACTATGTTAACATGATAATGTTGAATAATTTACAGAGTTTTTATGAAACTTGAAGACTTGTATGGTTGCATATATTTAATGTGTATTTAATTGTAAGTTTTTTTAAGAAAGGGTCTTAAAAACGAAAGCCCGCATTTTGATTCAATAGATTTTTTTGTAAACCCAAGCATTGCTAATTAACATTCTTCTCTTGAGTTACTTTATATAATATCGGAATGGGTCTTTCATTATGGACATAAATAATTCTTTTCTTGAATTTTAGACTTAACTAGATGGATGAAGTTAATTTGGTGGATTGAAATTGAAATAAAATAAAAACCTTGGTTTGTAAATTGCAAGACATTTGGATTTTGTAAATTATAGTAATGAGTATAAACTATAGGGACCAAAACCGTAATTTACTCAAATAACAATTATGTCTTTAATTTTTGTTCTTATCATTAATTAGTGTCTATATATAATGACTATTTTTAATTATAAAAAATAAGTATTTATAATTTATAATTAAGTAGGAGAGAGACGGGAAAACGAATAAATAGATAACTTGTCTCTTATAGATTTCTTTTATTATAGATTATAGAAGATTATAGATATAGATTAATGATGAAAAAGAAATCATTTTCAAGTTTGTTGGTGTGTGTGTATATATATAAAAGATCTCGTACAAATAGTCTAATCGCACAAATTAACGTACGAAAGGCATAAAAAAGTATAAAAAAATGCGGTGACATTTTCTTAATTATTTTACTCGTAATTACCCTATAAGATTAAAGTTACCATACAAGATCAAAATTAGTCTACAAGATCATTTTACAAAATTATCAGCAAGATCAAAATTACCCTATAAGATCATTTGTAGGGTAATTTTAATAATTACCCTAAAAATAAAATAATTACGAAAATAACACCGCGTTTTTCACCTTTTCACGCCTTTCATACGTTTTGTACGATAAAACTATTTGTATTACCCTATATATATATATATATATATATATATATATATATATGAATCATTTTCATGTTTACTGGTATATATATTTGTTTATATACTTAGAACATTTACATTTATATGCATAAACATATACAAGATTCCTGATCGATGGCAATTAGCTGTTTCTCTCTCACACACACACTCTCTCGCTCCTGTTCATGACGTAATATTTTTACATATACAAGAAGTCTTCAATGTTGAAATCTCCACCATTAAAGTTGAAAACATGATCAAGGTTCATTTGGGTATGAAACATATCTTCACTTGAATAATTACTTACACAGTTGACTGTCTCACTGCTATCTGTGACTGTGGATCCTTCATTTGATAGAATACCATTCACAGGGACATTTTGGTAATTTGACCCATTGCTAATCTCATCCTTGCATACCAACCTCTCTTCTCCATGGAATTCGTCCAGGGTAAACCAGTCTGCAAAAAAAATCTTGGGTAGCTTGTTGTTTTTCGTGCAAGCCGATGAATCAAAACTCAGGTTTCGTGTTATTGACGATTCTGTATGTCCCGAGTTGGAGTCCTTGCATTCGGGTTTTCCTTGATCTTCAAGACTTTCGGTTTTAGGCACTTTCTTTTTAAGATAAGAATGCCAGTGATTCTTTATCTCGTTATCAGTCCGGCCAGGCATATGTCGCGATATTAGAGACCACCTGGTTAGATAGTTTACTTTAGTAATCATTTTATACCATTATATAGTTTACTTTATCTTACCTAGTTTACTACACTTTACATGTAAACAAGGTGATTTTACTCGGTACGTTTTTCTTTACTTTATGTCACCTAATTTACTACACTTTACATATAAAAAAGGTGGTTTTACTTGGTACGTTTTTCTTTACATTATGTCACCTAGTTTACTACACTTTACATATAAAAAAAAGGTGGTTTTACTTGGTACGTTTTGCTTTACTTTATGTTACCTGGTTTACTACACTTTACATATAAAAATGGTGGTTTTACTTATGCGTTAGAATGAAAAACAAAAGTGATTGTTGCTTACTTGTTGCCTAAAAGGCCATGAAGGGTTAGAATAGTTTCTTCCTCTTGCATAGAAAATGCCCCTTTCTTTAATCCTGGTCTAAGATAATTGATCCACCTTAATCTGCAACTTTTTCCTTTCCTTTGCAGACCTGATTGTGTTAATATAAACTATCAGGATCCATAATCATAATACTCCAAACAAAACAAAAGAAGAAACACAATATGTTCATCTATAGTTTAGCAGTTTGACTATATTCACTTGCGCCTCACGCATGATAACTATGTTAACTGTCACAACTGTTTTATGTCGCGAAAATCAAATTCTAGATCTAACATAGATGATGAAAGTTAACACGTGTGTATATTTACTATTTTTCCATAGTCATGATCAATCTCTTTCATTTAAACATTAACAAAATTCTTTCTACAAAGAAAACCAGACCAAGATTACGGTTAAGGTCAACTCGAACGCTAACATAGCAAACGATCAATACCGTTGAAAAAAGCGCACGCATTTGATTAAAATTTACCTGCATTAATCGGGACAGCGCTCCAACAACCATGACCATAGTTCATAACATAATCTCTTAGTTTTTGGTCCTCATCAGGAGACCATAACCCTTTTCTATGCTTCATCTTTGGGTTCTCTAATGGCTTGCACCTCATGTTTCCAGAGAATGATTAGAGAATTTGATGATGAATGATGTTATGAACAACTGACTTTATATGCTTTGGGATTTAATGCTTTCAAGGCCATCTATTCATTATATAAACATTTAACTTATGCTACCCGATGTCACACGAATTTATTAATTAAAGGATTGTACGAAGACTATAAAGTAATATAGATTAATGCCGAACTACAGTAGACTTTCTAGACACGTTTTTTTTAAATGTATTTTTTCCATGATTTTTAGATGTATTTATGACGATAACATTACAACTCTTTGGAATTTAATTGATTTTAACACAAAACAGATTGTAGAGGTTTGGTTACCTCTTCTGCTACAGATGTCTACAGATGTGGTCCGCAGATTGCAAACGTTTTACCTTTGAAAATACAAACAGCACCTAAGAGAATACGGTTCAAGAAAAGTTGATATAATACCAAATGCTTACATCCAACTCTCTTTGGTAGGGTAAGTCTAAATTGACTGGTCTAACCAAATTTTGTAAAACTGTAATGGTTTGTATCAATGTTGTAGAAATAGGCCAAGAACGCCGAGTAATCGCTACAAGGTACGGTGCTGAGATGATTTTGGATAAAAAACAGTCAATCTCGGATAGAATCGGACTTAGTCGGTCAACTCAGGACAAGTTTGGTTTTGAAAAAAATAAAGCCTAATTTATATGTCTATAATTTTAATAAATAAATATCAAGTTTTGAAATACTTTAGTATTTGAACATGTATATTTCTTACTTATACTGATATTCATGTATTAGTTATAAAAATAAGTAGAATTATGGTATTTGACATATATATATATATATAATTTCTCACAAATTAATTTCTTTATAGTTTATCATGTCCGAGTACTCACTAATGACTCTCGGCCTAGGCATAGTACTCGCAACAGTCGATCAACGTGGGAGCGCCTAACGACTCTTATAATCATGGTTTGTATAATAATCATCAAAGTTACTTATAAAATAAGCAGCAGCTTAAATTAGAGATTAACAATAATAAAGAAATTAGTAAAAAAATTGCTAAAATAAAGAAAATCACATGGATAAATTTAATATGTGTTTTGACAATCGTTGGAATTATAGTTTATTGCAATGATTCCCAATTTCAAAAGTCTAACAGGTCGTTGCCAATAAAAAATTGATTTAATTATAAATTTCAACAACTAATGCAGTTGATTATTAACCCATCTTCCTTTGGCTCCTATAAACAATAACTTGTGAAATAGACAGCATACAATCATAATCAATAGCTTTAGCGTGTGATCTTCTATATGTTCTATTTCAAACAATTTATTGTCTTTAAATCATATCATTAGCTTTCTTAATTGCAATATATTATTTTATGTAATAGTACGTACATGTGATAATTATTTATATTTGATTTCACATTCTAAGTTCTTTCAAGTCGGTCTACGAACACTCAAAGATACAACGAGTGGCGGTGGTGGGTGTTGGCAATGGCGGTGACTAGTGGGTGAGTGGGCAGCAGCGGTGATGGGTGAGGGTGAGGTGATGAAGGAGGAAAGACAATGGAATTGTGGAGGCGGGGGCATTTAGTTACACAAGTGATTCTATTTTATTGATCAACTAAACATTTTTTCCATTCCTTCATGATAGGGTTATAAACGAGCCGAGCCGAGCCGAACCGAACCAGGGTGGGCTCAGGCTCGGCTCAGCTTGTTTAAAAATCGAATCGAGCCGAGCCGGCTCGTTTAAAACCGAGCTGACTTCGAGCCGAGCCTCGAGCTGTCACACCCCGACCCGCAGCGGAAAAAGGTGATTGGGGCATGATTGGGTTTTCATCATAGCTCATGACATTTATTATAATGTTTCATATTTATTATTGCAATTTAAAGGAGATCATACAATCAAATCATAAAAGTACAACATGTTCTATACATCTTTCTAGACTTCATTATTTTTCTTCTAAGGCACTTTTCCTATGTGTTCCTTACTTCATCATGTCCACCTGTATTATGTAATAAAAATGGTTTTTGGGTCAACAAAAAATTGGCGAGTGAATCCTATGAAAACATTTAAACGTGTTTATTGTATTGATTATAAAATAAAGTGCATAACCACATATGAGTAAATGTAGATGTAAATTTATTCACAAAACACATAATATTAAATATTGCACACACATACAACAATTGATTGTTTTGAGGCACGCGATGTTCAACGAACTGATGGGCCTAATGAATGAGTTTTGAGGCACGCGTTGTTCAACTTGTCTCCCACGAGGAACTGATGGGCCTAATAAATAATTTGCATACAACTTGACAATATGTAATACATCACAACAAACAATATTTACATTCTAAGTTTAGATCATATAATAGTATAGCACGAGTTTGGATAAGCGAATTAATTTAAGCGACACATGATACACCCCAAAACATGAATAAAAAGGGGAATTTGTAAGAATTCACTCACAGTTGTTGCGTTTCTTGGATTGATGATGAATGCGCACGAATTTGGTTTCAACTACGAGAGGAACTAACCTAAATAATAACATAGTGGTTCGGTAAATAAATGGATTTTATTTGAGATTAATAATTTTAATTCATAACCTTAACAGGATTTCTAGATTTATTTTTGTGAGTTTAAGGACACTTTCTAACTTTAAAAATATTATGTTTAAGTATTTTTAATTGATTTTTAAATTAAATAAATAAATAAAATAAATAAGAAAAATATAAAAATGTTGACTTTTTGACTTTGACCGTTGACCGAGCGTTGACCGTTGACCGGTCGGACCGTGTTTATTATATACGCTGAGTGAGGTTCGAACTCGTGACCTCCCGAACGCGTGCACGCAGCTCTGCCAACTGAGCTACGTGTCTAACCCGAAATATTTCTGTTTTTAATTATACTTATATACTATTTAGATTTATCCAGAAATCATTTATTTTAAAAAGAATTTTAATTATATCGAACCGGTGCGCATGATGAGTTTCGAACCCGTGACCTGTGTTTTAACTTTGCACACAGTACACCGCTGGACTGTGTGTCTAACCTGTTAAAAAACTTGTTTTTATTAATCTTATATACTAACTGAAAGGTTCCGTATTTGGGTTTTATAAAAAGGTTTGAGTATTGTTACGAATCGGAACAAGGACAGACTCGAACTCGGTATCTCTATGTTTCAAATGCACACAGTCCACCGCTGGACTGTGTGTCTAACCCGAGATAAAACCCGATTTATATTAAATATATACCCAACCTAAACTTCATCTTCTTCGTTAAAACAACCCAGAACTGTTAAAATCCGATTTCTTCGATTCATTAGTCAATTCCTTTATTAAATTTTGAATAACTACATATGAGACTAATAAAAATGAGAGGGATTAGGTGTAAGATATACCGAACAGAGATGGTTGTGATACTTCGGTGATGCCTCCGGTGACAACAAAAATTCTGGCGATGCTAATTGAAGCAGAGGGTTCTTTCAGAGAGTTATAAGTGATGATTGAGAAAGTGTGCCAGTTCAATTGGGGTGAATTGGTCGGTATTTATAGAGTGTCAAGACTGGTATGTTTTCGGTTTTCCGGTGACCAAATTCCGGCGAAATGCAGACAAATTCAGGCGACTGAAGGGAATTCCGGCGAACAGAACAAAGGTTTTGAGCAGAGATTTCGTGAACGATTGGAAGTGTGCGCTTGTAGTTAGTATTTATAAGCAGTGGCGGTCTTCACTTTGATTTAAATTTTTCGGTTATGATTTCCACGATTTTGAATGAAAGGCTTTAAGGTTTCGGTTATAACTGAAGTTAATCGTCAATTACATTTACCTGATTTCGGAGTCAACCGCCGGATTCAATGATTTAGTCAGTTTCGGCGGTTACAGACTTGGTTCAAACCGGTGACTCTGTGAGTTTTCGTATAAGAGTTTTTTTGTTTCAGAAATCACATAACTAGTGTGTGTGGCGGAGTGGTGTGAAGTGTGTTTGGTCTTGAGAGTGACCCGGGTTCGAAACCCGGCGTCTGCAAATAATTTTTATTTCATTATTTATTATTAATTTTCAATTATAGATTTTAAATTCTAATATATTTATTAATTATGTATTGTTTAAAATTAGTTTGAGCCCTAAACATGCAACGAAAATTTTAACTGGATGTTCGGTTAATAAACGAAGTGGGTTTGGATAACCCGGTTTTTGACGGATGTTACACGAGCTACGGACTTTTTAAACAGAATAGCAATTTGGGGGAACTATAAAACGAACAAGAAAAGATTTATTGTTACGTACCTTAATCTATATCTTTTAAATGGATATTAATAATTAAAGCTATAGCTTAACAATCTATTTTTTCGATAAAAAAGTAACCATATTACTAGTTAAACAACATTGCTTAGATATATTAGAATATATGTATATAAACACACACTCACACACATAATTTGAGGTTTAATTTAAACGTGCCAAACGAGCGAGCCACTAACCGAACCTACCTTGGCTCGGGCTCGGCCGGTTTACAAACCGTGCCGAGCCGAGCCAGCTCGTTTAAAATCGAGCTGACTTCGAGCCGGGCCGAACCAGCTCGTTTAAAACCGAGCTGACTTCGAGCCGAACTTTTTTCGAGCGAGACTTGAGCCACGGGCTTTTTAAACAGCCCTACTTCACAATGGTCCATTATGTTCCTTCTCTCATTCATGCATACCAAACACTAGCTATTGTATTTAATGATAGTTAGGCTTGTGTGTCATGCAATAGTTGTAAACGTCAAGAGTGACCATTAGAGTTTGTAATATGCAATGTAATATGTATTAGTTTGTTCATCTTGATCTTGGTTTGTCTTGGATCAAATCTATTGTTAAGTTGGACTCCGTCAAACCGGCATTTTATTCTTTATCGATGCATATATATTATTGATAATTTTAGTCTTGTTTTCTCAAGCGTCAAACACCCAATCCACCAAAAAAATATGTTTTAATAATAAATAACCATTAAGAACATTCTGTTTATCGTGTCTCACCTTATTTGGTAGCTCGACGCGTCACCAAATGTTGCCAAAATATTATTGGTGATCAAAAAGCCGATCATGCCACAGCCAAACGTCGTTGCCATCACCGCTCGCCACCCCCATGGTTGCTGGTGATAAAAAAGCCAATCATCTTGTTTCTTTTTTTTTACACCCAAAATATCAATTTCATATGCTCATTCCTTTTATCGATTAACAATTTTTCATTCCAATTTTATACCACAAGATAGATTGTAAGTTATGGCTTCCATCTGATTTATTAAATGAGTAATTTGACTTGAATGAAGGGGTATCTAGTAGCTTCCAATTTCTCACAGATATTGTCGTCCTAGCTGAAGTAGAAGACACGACAACATAAAAGAAATATGTCTCATGTGATCATCATGAAAAAGCTCTGAAGGATCTAACGGAAGCTATTTCGTCCATTACCCAAAATACGATGAAGCTACATTTTGTCCAGGTTTCGGATGTTGAAGAGGATCAGCACTACCCGACTCTCATGTTCAAAGCAATGACTTCAAAGCAATACCCGACAATCATGTTCAAAGCGGTTTATTAGTTTTGTCTTTTTGATGAGTTTAAACTCATCTTATAATAAATAACACTCAACATCAAATAATTTTATAATACACACTAACCATACTTATATCACTTCTTATTAAAGAACTAGCAAAGATGTCATATTAGGTAAGGAAACACTATAATAAACATACGTAACGCCAACGACATTACAATGACAAAACTTATAATTTTACCTCAACTTTTGACAAGTGATATGATCAAAAGTCAATCCTTTCAATATGGTGAAAATTGACATATATATATATATATATATATATATATATATATTATATATATATATATATATATGAGAAGGTTTATTTGAGAAGAAATTTAATGTGACAAGAAAAAGAAGAAAGGACATATTGGTAAAACATTAAATAGTTTATAACTTCTCTCATTAATTGTGTTGCATCTCATTAATAAAGCAAAAACCTTTTATCCTACACATATCAAAATTTATCCTACATATGTATTACATTTACCGGAATTTACCCTACACACGTAAATTTACCCTACACATTTCAAATTTATGCTACACATACTAAAATTTATCCTACACATGTCGAAAATTGTCCTACACCATAAATTATTTTATCTTAAAAGAGTATATGAAAAAAATGAGTTACAAGTTTAATTAATTATCTAATTAATGACAATTATAAATTTACCTATATGTCCTTTCTCATAATATCAAATATATACATTAAATAAAGTAAATAGAGAATTTCTATTGGTTTAAAAGTTATTCTTTTTATTCTTACAAAATTTTTCTTCTTATTTGAACTCTCCACTATATATATATATATATATATTATATATATTAACTCGAGTTTAAATAAGATCTGAAGCTCGAGCCAAAGGAGTTCGTTTAAGATCTTTTAACAGGTCAATCTCAGCTAACTTCGAAGTAACTTCAAAAATATGACTTTTTAAGTTTAAAAATTGTAATAAATACCACAAAAATAGATCTAAAAATCTAATAAAAGGCATTAATTAGAAATATTAATTTCAAATAGAAGATATATATTTATCGAATTATTACGTGATTATTTAGGTTAGTTTTCTCTCGTCGGTTGAATCATAAATTCGTGCGCATTCATCATCATCATCAAGGAACGCACCCACTGTGAGTGAATTCTTACAAATTCCCCTTTTTATTCATGTTTTGGGGTGTATCATGTGTCGCCTTATTTATTTCGTTTATTCAAACTTGTGCTATTACCATTATATGATCAAAACGTGTGATGTAAATGTTGTTTGTGTGATGTGTGTTTACATTTTGTCAAGTTGCGTGCAAATCATTCATTAGGCCCATCAGTTCCTCGTTGGAGACGAGTTGAGCATCGCGTGCCTCATTAGATCGGCTCCGTTTGATTGAGCCTTGATCTCATTGTTCATCATTTGGTGTGTGCGTGTGCATTAATTGATATATTGTGTTTTGTGACTAAATTTACATATACGTATACTCATATGTGGTTATGCACCTTTTTATAACCAATATAACAAATTGTTCAAATGTTTTCATAAGATTCACTCGCCAACTTTTGTTGACCCAAAACCCTATTTTTACACATGATACAGGTGGACAGGTTGAAGCAAGGAACACATAAGAAATTGTCTTAGAAGAAAAATAAAGAAGTCATAAAAAAAGTATTTGAACATGTTGTGCTTGTATGTCTATTGTAACTTCTTCTTTAAAAAGAAATAATAAATATGAAACTTTATAGTAAATGTCATGAGCTTTGATGAAAACCAATCATGCCCCGACTACCATTTCCGCTGCGGGTCAGGGTGTGACAGTCCATGGCTCAGCCTGGCCCGGCAACACCCCACAACACCATTTCCGGTGGTCCGGCGGTGTCGAGAACGCCTGCTACGAACGTTGGGGACGATCCTGTCTCTCTTCTTCTCTACACACACACCTATACATACATATATAAAATATAGAGTGAGGTTATTGTGAGAAAATTTAAAAGTGTGATAATGATAAGAAAGAATATAAACCATTAGATATTTAATCTAATGGTTGAGATCATAGTGGCAATTCTGTAAATAATGTTGACTATTAAAATAACTAATTTTCTAGATTAAGGGTATAAAGGTAAATTTAATATTTTTAAATTAAGAAACTAACATTAATACAATGCAAAGTTCCCCTCTTCTTTTTTAAACATCAATAACTTTTTATGCGTAATTCTTTTTTAAAAGAAATTACACCATAATAACGATGTTTTTTTATCTTTAATATGAGTACCATATTGATATACTTATAAGTGTATTTCTGTTTTTATATATTTAGGGTGTTAAGTCTGTTTTGCTTCTTATTAAAGTGTTGACTAGTGTTATATTATGGTGTTATTTCTGTTATATTCAATGTTAGGGTGTTCTTTATAAGATGTGTGCCTTCAATATAACTGTTGTGGTGTTTTTATGAGTTATGGTGTTATTTTTGTTATATTTCTGTTCTTTATAAGATGTATGACTTCAATATACATGTTGTGGTGTTTTTATGAGTTATGGTGTTTTTATTAGTTAGGGTGTTTTTATGAGTTATATTTCTGTTCTTTATAAGATGTATACCTTCAATATACATGTTGTGGTGTTTTTATGAGTTAGGGTGTTATTTCAAATTCGAAAATCTCTACAATAACTGTCAAAAATCGGTTGCATATATTCATTCCATAATTAGATTTTATTATTTAAATTACACTTATACCCTTAAACTATCAAAATAAAAAAGGGACACATATCACCTTCATAATCTTTCTTATCCTTCTTACACTTTTAAATTTTCTCACATGAACCTCTACCTATATATATATATATATATATTATATATATATTTAGCCACATCCTCTATTTCCTAGGTCTATCCCCTTTAGGCCCGTCCTCACACCATCCTACGTGGTGGGTCGTTCTCCAGGGAGGTCTATCAGCCATACCGAGTAGGCTAATTAAGCTTAGTTATATTATAATTAACAATCAATAATCACAAGAACAACTACAAACCCAACTTTTCATATACAAAATTACTCATCAAAGTTATCCATAAAAAAATAACTAGTCGTCCCTTTTAAGTTCCCAAACCAACGTAAAGAAAACTTTCCTGATTAAAACCTTCCGCCCAATCTTGGTTTGATTTTCAGCCCATTACTTGGTTTTAGTGATCGGCCCAAATTAATTTATATTGATAAAGTTTCATTTCTTTTTGTTGTTTCTACGTCACCAACCTCCACAAGTTAATTCCATCTATTCTTTTACACAACACATATATCTTTAATAATCCTTCATACTATCATTTACCGAATGAGCTTTAACATAAACTTCATCGGTTCTACAAAATTACGAATATCCCGTTGCGGATTATTTTTATTGACGTTTTGGTGTAAGTATTATTCAAAATTGTGTTGCGCGTGATAACGTATAGGTTATCGAACCACAAACGTACAACTTTTCAAAGCCGCTCGGTTTTGAGACTTTGTTTTCCTCTTACAATCTTTAAAATATAATGTTTTTAAAATTCTGAATTTACTATTTTGACGTGCTAATTTTTATCAACGTTAGTAAACTATCTTTGGAATGAATAGTCATAAAGTCTTTGATGAAATTGATTTCCAGATAAAAGCTGTTAGTTGACATAAAGCGCCTACTAACGTGCAAGGGCGGATGTACATAGTAACAAGGGGTAGCCTCCGCTATCCCTTGGCGCTCCGGCGGTAGTGTAAATTTTGGAAAAATTTGACGTTTTTTCGATTTCCTTGCCCCTTTCTTTTAAAACGTTACCCCTATGAAAGTTTTCTAGATCCGCACTGCTAATGTGATTTATTCTTTTAAGGTAAAAGTTGTTAGTTGACATTAAGTCTTTGATGAAACTGATTTTAAGGTCTTATAATTTTTTGTGGACCTCCATTTTCATAGTTAATGTGGTCCAAATGAGTGTTCTTATTATGATAAGGGCTATTTTGTAGGTTTTGTCTTTTTAAATTTCTAGATAGTTTTTTGAATCGTGTATCGTTTCATAGTCAGATTAAAATATTTCATGTTTATACGCAATCATTAATTAGATAAGATAAAGGTTTTGTAAAAAATAGGATGTTATTTTCTGTGAAAAACGAATTTATGAATTTATGTGTTATATGGACCAAATTACCATTTCCACTATACATGTGTGAACCATCATAATGGCTAGGATCACAACTCTTTTGCATAAGAATATGATAGGATGTGCATTGGTAGTTACATTACTTACATCAAGGGAATGTTGCTCAGTATTTGCCCTAAGTTACAATTGCTTGGTGTAATATTACCACTGCATGCAAATATTACTATACTGATTTTCCACTGATGTACATTTGCTACTGATGATCATTATCATTAATATTTCGCTAAATCATGCAAATCAAAATCATTGCCATTGAACTCAATGCGACACTGCCTGGGGCGTTCCCCTTCAGAACCCATTGGGGTGGTGTCAAAGCCCCTTCCCTTGGAACCCTAATTGTCTAGGGGTTTAAAATCAAAAGGAAAAGACGATTACAGACTAATGGCAGAGAGACGGACAACAAGCTGCGCCGCTACTATGACAACAAAATCAAAATATCGTTGATCAAGTGTGTACTTCACACCTAGCGTCTAGGTTGAATTAATGTTTATTCAAAATTTTCATTTGGTGTTTAAGTAAATCCCGATTACCCAAATGAATTGATACTATCAAATTTGTACAAAAGATTCGAATCCATAAATTCCAATTATCCAAATAACTTGGTTTTTAACTTACAATAACAAATACTTTAATAAAAAGAGTTCAAAGACACACTACACATTGTTTGTGTTTTAAGATTTCACATAGGTGATTATTTTCATTCGCACACATTAAGAAACTTGATCTGCACGAGTTTGATTTAAAAAAGATTTTTTACTAGTGTGATTTAACAAAATATTTTTTAATAGACCCAGCATTCTTACCATATGCAAACTATAAATCTGTATGCATAGTGTAATATTTTTTTTATATTAAGAAATCAGTTACATGTTTTGTATTGTTTTGGAATATGTTTAGTTTCCTATTTAAATATATGTGAACATATGTATGTACTAGGTTAGAAACCCATGTATTGCATGGGCTGAATAAATCTAACTTGTAAAAACTATTAGTTTCCGTGAATAATTTGTATGTTGTATAACATCAGATTGATGAAATAAAAAATAATATGATTCTAACACTTACAAATAAATTAATACAAAGATTTATGAATTATAAAATTATATTTTAAGATAACATAATTGAAATTTATATGGTTTGGTAAATTATTAAACTTTGTATTTAATTGTGGTTGTAAAAATCCTGACTAGGCATTACTAGTCACAATTAATCCTGATTAATTCCAATTTATCTATGAGTAATCCTGATTAATTCCAATTTATCTATGAGTAATCCTGATTAATCACTAGTCCCCATCAACTAGTGAATTTTACAACCATGATTATAATCGATAAAGGGTAAATTGTTGTTGTAATTATGTATATTGTAAACAAATGCAGTTTTTTTAGGACGAATAATTTAACAAATATATTGTCATACTTTGTAAAAACTTTTAAGTTTTAGACTGCTTTTTTATAAGCTGCTTTCTAGCAATAACATTGACCAAAGCATTCATTAAACTTAACATTTACTAAGAGTCAAGTCCCAAAACTAGAAAACTCAACCTAACTTCTCTAAGGTATTATAATATTGAGAAAAAAACATAAAATATATACCAATTAATGTGTTATACCCCACACGTTACAAAATCAATATTTTCAAACATGTCAATATCGGAATTAAATAATTAACTTTTTTGAAACTTCAACTTCGACTTCTAGTCCACTATATGCTTCTTACTATAACCTAATGTGGGTTTGAGCAAGAATGTACACAACTATGTTGTACATAACTATATATTAAAGGTAAAAATATGCAGTTTTTATTTAGTTTCTTATTTTAGTGGTTTAGGTCTCTTATTTTTTACGATGTTGGTATTAGTATAAATAAACGGTTAGGATTATTGTTATTGTGTGTTTGGTTTATTAATAAAAAGAGTCGATCAAAGGTTTTCACCAAATCCAAGTGTTTTGCATTTTTTGTTTGTTCCAGATTCAAGTTCTATACCATTAGTTGGTATGAGAGCGTTAATGCTCTAGGACTTGGGAAAACAAATTGTTGCATCAGTCATAGAGCACCAAAGTTTCGGATGAACCCTTTCTAAAAAAGTCGTGAGTTAAGATGTTAAATATAATTATCACAGTTTCAATCCGTGTGATTAGTCAACTTGGTCCTTCCCACAAGGATAACAACGGAGTAACCGGGGTAGGTTGTTTTTTGGCAGAAGATATCCGATCGGATCTTAGGATAGTGAACGGAAAAAGATTCGTCAAAACAGGAGATTTTGAATCAAGTCGTGCCTAGTAGGTAAAGAAGAAAACCTTAGAAGCGGCAGGGTAGCAGGCTTGTTTTTTCTTTGATCGAATGACTACGCATAAAAGTGGGTGAGTTGGTTGATAATTTTACAACTAAACGTACCGTGTTAGCTTCAAAGGCGATGAGTCTAGAACATGAAATTGGAGAAAAGGAATTGGTTAGAAGGCTATTTGATTCAATGTCTAAGACTTTTCTTCAAATTGTGACCTTAATTGAACAATGTTTCGAGTTGGATTCGATGCTCTTAGATGAAGCCATTGGAAGATTGAAGGCATTTGACGAGCATATCAAAGGGCACGATAAATGAGAAGAGATTTTGGGAGCCTGTTGTTTAGAAAAGGAGAAAAAGCATGTGTGTGAACATGTTGTTGTGGAAGTTTAAGTTGGGATGATTTAGGACAAGGCCAAGAAAAGGGTTAGGTGTCAAGGAAGGGTCAAGGCGATGAGCAGGTCCAACAGATAAGAGTCGCATTAAATGTTTCAAGTGTAGTAAGTTTGGTCACTTTGTGAATGAGTGCCCAAAACGAGGAAAGAAGAAAGAGGCTAACTTGGTGTAGCATGAAGAAGACAATGAACCAACTTTATTTTGAAGAGAAGTGTATGACAAGATTAAGAGGGTAAATATGGGGCTAATCTTATCATAGCTTAATAGTTTAGGGCATTAACTAGTAAGTTTTATTTGTGGAGTCGTATGTTAGATGATAAAATGAAGTTTTTGTTTTGTTTCCTATTTAACTAGTTTAGATTTCTTGTTTTCCAATTAATATGTTGATTTAGTATTAATAGTTTGTTCGAGTTATTTTAATTGTGTGCTTTACTTTATTAATAAAAAGGGTCAATCAAAGGATTCGATAAAATCCAAGTATTTTGCGTTTTTTGTTTATTCTGAATCAATTTTCTATGCCATTGAACTATTTGTTTAAAACCACATATCATGTATTTTATTTCAATAAAGTTTTTAGCATTTATTAAAAGAGACACAATTATGTTAGAAACATTATAGAGTATATTATATTGTCAAACTCTTAACTTATACATATTATAGAACAAGTATGTAATTATAGCTACATAAGCATGTCTTTTAGTTAAACCATTCACCCATTTACACTTGATCATCCAAAACCGTAGTAAGAATTCTTATCCAAAATCACTTGTATGCACACTCATATACATGTGCGTATAATTGATCCACTATTCCACTATATGTATAAAAGTAAACAATTATTTCAAGTAAATTGATTCTTTACTCTGTCAAAACTGAAAATTAAACAAACTTAAACCCTCAATCACCTATTCAAGTCCAACTTATGGAAAACAAAAATAAAATGACAATAAGTATTGACATATTTTTTTATCCCTACACATTCTAATATATTAACAAGACCACAACTTCCAAAACCATATTCAAATAATCGAAAATGATGTACGATTTTGGTATATAATAAAAAAAATTAGGGGCCTCTAAAATGTGTGATCCTAAGCGACACTTTATTTTTTTACAAGGTTGAGCCACCCTGTTTGCGTGTCATGGATATCCATGACCCAAAGGTTATCTATGATGTGAAGGTTAAACATTGGTATATGTATACCACAAATTGTTCTACCACGAACTCAAACGTATGGTTGAGAGGTGGTTTTCTGATATAACATTTTAATTATAGGATTTAGTATTGTAAGAAAATCTGTGTAGAATGCAATAATCATGATGTTAAATGATACACAACGTGTGAGACGCCTATAGGCACTTTTAAGTCTTTAACATATCCAAGTTGATGTCATAATAAGTGACGTACACATATAGATATGTGGCTTCTTGTGTGCCAAATGAAGTCTACTTACTTTTCCATGAAAGATGCATAAAGGACCTTATTAAAAAAAGACCACAATTCATCTTATTAATTTGCATATTCTTCAACTTGGTTCTTGTGTAGTGGGGTTTTATGTGTCACCAAAGCCACACATGACATCTGGGTACACCGCCCCCAAGACGTTATGAGCTAGAACTTTTGATAGCCGTTATGTTTATCACAACGCTACACTAAGGTTTCTCACACACACAATGTAAAAAGGGGTGGTTTTGTGAGAATCGTAAGAAGTGTTGTAAGCCCTTACATCTTGTAGTTAATGGTTGAGATCAAGAAAGTCTTAAAATGTAAATTATGTTTTACTTTTTTTTACTAATTTGGCTAGACTAGGGGTAATAATGTTTTTTATATTGTATTTTTTAATAAAGAAACTGTCATCAACTTTAATGCACATGCAAGTTCCACATATTTTTTTGAACGTCGATAACTTTTTATGCGTAATGTTTTTTTTAAATAAATTACACTATAATAACGAGCTTTTTTATCTTTAATATGAGTATCATATTGTTATATTTATATATAAAAATTACTTATAGCATGATATAAAGCCTACTAGAATGTAGGTTTAGAACACCATACGAAGAATATATATTGGAATGCAGGTGTAAAACACCATGAATGCAGGTTTAAACACCTGCGAAAAACATACGAAGAACACATATGAACCGCAGGTTTAAAACACCATGAAAGTAGGTTAAAAACCAAGAACACATACTGAACGCAGGTTTAAAACACCATGAATGTAGGTTTAAAACACCAAGAACACATACTGGACTGCAGGTTTAAAACACCATGAATGTACGTTTAAAACACCATACAAAGAACATACGAAGAACACATACTGGACACAAGGTTTAAAACACGATGAATGCAGGTTTAAAACACCACACAATAGATTTTCGCACAAAACAGAAAAGAAACCGTATTACAATGATGATGATAACTTCTTGCGATCCTAAAGATTTATGCGAGATGACAAATAAATCATAGATTCTTAAGGATCTTTAAAAAAACAAATCAGAATCCTAAAATAACTCTAGATGGTTATGGGAGTATTTTTGAACTAATATAACTCAAGTTGACATGTCAGCCTCATAATATTTTTCACACTTCTTACACTCAAGCCCCTTTTTATATAATAATATTATATATATATATATATATATATATATATATAAGAGATTAACCACTATACACTTAAGTTATATAACCCCATTTATACGCATACATTTGGCATGTATCGTATAACCCAAATTGCACATTGCCACAATTCATATAGGATGGGAGTCAGGTGAGATAGAGCATGATGAAGTTTTAACGGTTTCACATTGTTTATGTTTTTGTATAAAATTTAATTTTTATTTAGAAAAAGTATAAAATGAAATTTTAGTTCATTTGTATCATTTTTGGAGTGTCCTTTATGATTTTTGTTCATGTGGATTAGAATGAGTTTGTATTTCCTTATTGGGGGCTCATTTTTTGTTCATTTTGATTCGGTTGGAGGGGGGGGGCTTCGCCCTAATATTTTATAATCTCAAAAGTAATTGTGTTAATGTTATTATAATATTTAATAATTGTCATAAGATATTAATAAGTTGCAAACAGCTTTGTAGGGTGATGATGTAACAGAAAACTGTGTCTTTTTAGGAAACATTTTAGTCCATCTAATTGATTAATTATCATGCTGGATTAAATATATATATATAACGACCGTTGTTTAAACTGTGCGTGATAACTTTCAGGGGTATTATAAGTCAATTTACACCAAATTAATATCCACATATACCAAAAACTATCGTTGAAGCGCATTGCATAATAACTAGAGATTTCAGAAGACATTCATTTAAGAAATTGAAAGTTGAGATAAGGTCATGACGTCTTCGGAAGATCATTTGAAGGTTTATCCTTAGAGTTTCTAAAAAGAACTTTCAAATAGAAAGCTCTAATGTGTCAACGAAGGGACGATGATAACGGAGATGGTTGATACTACAGAAAACAACATTCAACCGCTTAAATTTACCAAAAAAAAACCAACAATACAAGAAGAAACTTGTAGAAAACGAAAAGTAATTATGTTATTCTTTGAGTTAGGTCTTAACTATAGTATTTTTATTCAATTACATTTCTACAATAACATATCCTTCATTAGATGATGATTTTCTTAAATACTGGAGATCAAAAGATAAAGACCACGATTGCATATTTCAAATACCATATGGCAAAATACAAATTGTTGAGAAAATAAGATCCAAAGCATCTGATCTTATAGTTATATTTTAGACAGAACAAGTCAGCAAACAAATAGTAAAAAAAACATATGTTACAAAATTGATTGAAGCATTAAAACACAGATTTCATGCTGGAAGAATGTTCAATCTAACGTATTGTTGTGTATTTTACAGTCATGGTAGAGACAATGCAAAGTAGTGGTGTTAACCAAAGATTTTTGACATCACTTAAAAGTACAATAGATTTAAGGATTTCAATTGGCATGAATACATCTTAACCTGTTTAAGATGTACAAGAAAAGGATAGGCTGGAGTGACAAACACTTCAATAGACCTCTTGGAGTGGTAGCGGCATGATATCTAAATTTAATGTTATTTAAAAGCACAATAATAGATTAAAACACAACGTGTATAAATTTTATTTTTTTTTGCTACTTTTATGCTAATGCCTTTAATTTTTCGATTTCAAAATATCAAATTTTGAGAACTTTGTATTACTTTTCTATTATACACACATAAAATTAGAATGTAAATTTACTTAAACTAATTATTTTACCCGTTGTTTGCATTTCAACTTTGAAAAATCCCCTTCTCATAAATACATTATTTTTTCATAAATGTTCTTTTAGTTCTTTGAGTCACTTTAGTGTTTTTTTAAAACTTATTTTCCTTTAAAGTTTTGTTTTTCCTTTACTTACAGATAATTTTAAATTCAAAGAAACTTTTAAAAACACACATACAGCTGTTTAGATTTTCATTTCATTACTCTTTTTAAGAAAAATTACCACACTACAATTTAAAATGTCTTTATTATTATTATTATTATTATTATTATTATTATTATTATTATTATTATATATTATTATATATTAATTATTATTATAATACTATTAATTACTTAATATATTAAATAATGAAATATATGGAGCCGAACAACGTCATACTAAACCAACTTAATGTTTTAACTGAAAATTTCACCATTAAAGTTTCCAAAAGACAATTGAAATCACCTGGATAGAAAAAATCGAAAAGATGTCTATTTTATTAACATGCTTTTAGTGGACGAGGAGGTATATTTATTTTGATTATTGCATTTTAATTTTAAGTTTATATACTTATTTGTGGTTGTTTTTTAAACATTCAGTAAAATAAAATTGAAGCAAGTTGTTTGAATAGATGCTTACCCAAGTTTAGGAAATACGTACACGAACTTGACAATCAATACAAAGTTTGTTTCCATCATGGCACCATTATCACAACATGTGATGATTTTGTGGGGGTCTGAATACGATTTGTATTCGTAAATATTCATGATATTTTTAGACCATTTAATAAATGAGAATATAAGAGTGTTACAATTGATGAGTTCATAAATAAAACATTGTTTATCTTTTTCACTTTCAATAATTTACCATCTTTTCTTTTGTTTCCAAATGAATACTAATTATATTTGTGTTTACTTTTCAATACTAACATATATATATATTTGTGTTTACTTTTCGGATGTTATTAGTTATTTGACCATGTAAAAGGTACATCCATAACAAGATTAAGCCCTCAAAACTCACATGGACCGGCATGTACTGAAAATAACACAAGGTGCGAAAAGTTTTCTAATAAACTACATGTGTTATGTAAATGCTAGGCAGAGGTTTTAGTTATTATATTAATATTTGGTTCAAAAGCTACAATGTAGCCCATCATCGTTAAATATTCATCCGAATTTGTGAACTTTTGTATATTTGGTGTTAATTTACTTCCAAAAAAATTCAAATTGCGTTGGAATACCAACTTTACCTTCTTATTTCGTTATGAGTTCATACTTTAGAATCTTATTGTTAACTTATATTGTTATGAGTTCATCATTACTATAAAACAATTTTCATGTCCTCAATTTAAACTACATAAACTTTTTACACAAATCAACTTTGATAGTCAAAACAAACAAGTTGTTGTTATGTACTTAAACATAAGTTAACTTTGATAGTCAAACAAACACCGCTCGATTTCATTCTTTTACATTAACCATAAGCCGTAAACATTAGTATTGTGTTTTCGTCAGTATAATTTGTTATGTCCCATGAAGTTTACGGAAATTAGCACTAGTTACTAACAAAATATTATATAGTGGAGATCTCTATCATTTATGATGGTCTTACTAGCCCAAAATTTATGGCTCTCGGTTCCTATTTTAATTCTAGTTGTATTTTTCTCTTCCACAAAATGGATATATATATATGGCTAATTACATAAAGAAATCTCATATTAGTTAAAAAAACTATGAAATCCAAATGAATAGACCTCATTTTGCCATGTGTTAGAGTTTTTGTAGACGTGTTATGTGTAACCCCAGAGACTGTCACGTGTTACGTGTAACAGATTTTGCAGACTTTCTGTTTTTCTAGAAAAGCAAAAAGTGTAATAGACCTAATTTCAACCCTTGTTTTTTTAAGGATGGTGGATATGAGGTTTTTAAAGTTTTTGCAACTCACATGGGTTTATATATATATATATAAGTTTCCTCTTACAAGACTCGACTTCCATATTCCATGAGAAAGATAATCATTACATAACACTGATTATTGAACAAAAAAGAGCAACTTTAAATCACTAAATTTGAGGATTTAAGGTTTATATTTTTTAGATTTTATGGTTCTTACATTCATAAGTGTATTATATATACATAAAAAATAATATATTTACCTACACTAACCTACATATGTATATGTTATATAAAAACCAAAAATTTTCCATATTTTGTTATGAATTTTAATGTGAGAAACAATATATCTTACATTTGTAACATTTTATTTACTTTTTAAGTTTTTAGGATTGAAAAAGTATGATAAATTTTGTTTTACGTGTTCTTGCAATATTTAGTGTTCTGTATAGAATCTTCCTCTATTCCATGATTAAAAACTTACTAGTAAAATATGAGGGATTAACTATTGATGTTTAAGATCCATTGTCAACCTTAAACTTAGTTAATTAGTTAAATGTAAAATATGGGCGCTTAACTGTCAAGATTTAAAGTGTTAACCTAAACCTAGTTAAATGCAAAATATGAGTGGTTAACTATCAAGAATTTAAGATGTTGTTAAGCTAAAACCTAGTTAAATACAAAATATGAGTGGTTGACTATATATCAAGATTCAAGATCAAACCCTTAACCTAAAACGTAGTTAAATGCAACATACGAATGGTAATAAACTGTCAAGATTCAAGATAATTGTTACCCTAAAACCTAGGGTTACTCTTTATGAACCTTATAATAAAGGGATAATAAACCATATATATTTTGACTAGATTAAAAGGAAAAAAAACAATGAACCAAAGTTTGAAGAAGTAATATTCAGCTCATTCAGTTACAACTTAATTCTTGTAACAAGGAACAATTCAAAAAAAAAAAAAAAAAAAAAGTTGTCACCTTTAATTTTGCTAACTAATAGAATGTTAATGCCTTTCTTTTTCCAGAAAAAATCTTTACAACACCATCAGAACCACCAGCAACCAACGTGCAGCTCATCATCTCCCACTTGGCTCCAACATAGACTACTAACAAACCCATGTTCAGACCTAGTTCCACCCTCCGGTTCGAACCCATGCAACCATATGGGTTCACCCCATCTCTTGTCATACACAAACACCTGGTTACTCTCTGACCCGCATTGGATCAACCCTTGGTTCCTCCAAATGGATAACCCGACGAATCTTCTTTGATTTGTGTGCCCTCTATATGTTCGAATGAGACTATGATCATGATCCTCTATGTTCCACATTTTTAAACACCCGTCTGTACCCGATGTCACCACCGTCCGATCATCCACAAATCTCGTGTAACTCACGGTTCTTTGATGCCCATCAAATATCGCAACAGGGTTAACCATGTTTCTCACATCGTACACGTAGGCTTTTCGGTCAGCACATCCAACGGCTATTAATGTACCACCAAATGGACTAAACTCCACACAACAAACTGGGGTTCCAAAGACACCACACTTTCCCGCCGTCATGGCGCGGGTCCCAGATTTGCATGGTTCCGTCGTCAGAGAACCATGAGAGTAGTCCATGCTCCATATCCGCCGGCCTGAGTGCTCGTCGCGCTCAAACACCGGCATCTGTGTTTCCAAGTCGTATTCGGTTATGACTCCGTCATAATCAGCCGAGCCCATGGTTTTTCCGGCGATAAGGGTTTCCATTTCAGGCTGCTGAGTTTTGCCGGTGTGCATATGCTGAATTGGCATGTCGGGTTTCCGTTTAAGGTGTATACTCTTATTTTTCTAGCGATACGCCGGTGGCGAAAAGGGTGCCCGAGGAGTTGACTTCTATGACGCCTAGGGTGTCGGAGATTTTTCCCGACCGAGGATGAGACCACGGCAGAGACGTGGAAGTCCCACTCGAATTTGGGCGATCGATCCTCCTGATCATCGGGACTCTGAGGTGGTGGTGGTGTGTGGTTCATGTCATGGCTCGTCAGCGGAAGGCGAAGTAAAAAGTTTAGTTTATGGTTTAGAGTTTAGGGTTTTATGTACGAATTATAGCGTTACGTTTGTTAAATTGTAAATGAAGAATGGAGACATGCATGGGTGTATATAAATTCACCAACCACGGAAGAAGGATTGTTAGCTAATGGGCTTGTTTTTCTGTTTATTACAATGGTGCCATTAGGTATGGTTTTCTTTGACCGTAGGTAGATATTGGTCAATTTCTTCTTTTGTTGAACATCAATTTCTTCAACAAGAAACTACTATTTGTCTATTGTTTTTTAGATCAATGATTCCAGTTAGAGATGTTTTTGATTTTGGTTTAAGAATATAAATTTGGAGGAATAATTAGGCTAATACACATAAAAATTGGTATTCTCTTCTATTATTTTTTTTATTAAAAATAGAGGTTTTTAAAATCATTTCCACACATTAGAACTTTTTTTCATGTGAGCATAGCCGCATTAAAAGGTGTAACGCTTTTCAAACTATAGGGACGTAACTTTCTAAGGTTTTCATTGGGCGACTCAAGTTGATACTACCTCTAAACCAAATAGACGCAAATTGCACGTTACTCTAAATGGAAATCATAGTTTGTTAATTTGATTAATTAGCGATTAGGTTAATCACCGGCTTTGGAGATGGCAACTGGCAAGGCTTCGCATAGCGAGCTGTCCTTTACGTAGCGACCCGGGAAACACCCCAAGTTCGAGACCACCTTACAATGGTGCAACCCATTTTTCAGGGCTCACACATGAGTCCGGAATCAAACATTCGTCGGGAATCAAACCTGCGCCTGAGCAGGAACCTCAAATTGACGAAACTTTCCCATCTCTCCCTTGACCATTTGACCAAGGGCTCATTGACTAATTTAAGATGATTTTAATTAATAAATCCAAATGCAACTTTCATCATAGTATATGTTTATAGAAAAGACTAAGGGATAACCAACATCTTATACATAAAATTGTAACTAAAATTTTTCGACATATAACACTTTATTAATAGTAAAAATTATAAGTATGGTTAACGTTGGTGCGCTTAAGTAAAATTAGTCGTTTATACACACGTAATCATAAACAAAGAATAAAATCAATTCTCAAAAAGATCATTACCGAACCATCGTTTTCTCAATTAGTTTGATTATTTCACAATGATTTTTTTTTCAACTCGTTTTTGTTTCGATTCAGTTATTCGTTTTCTTTTAATTGCACCTACTTTCCATCATCAAAAGAGTTGGCCATTTGGGCAGTCTTGATACATTCTCATTATAGTAAATGATCAATTCCATACCCAACACCCATAGTGATTCTGGTATAGTCTTGAAAGTTAAAAGCAAGAGTCTTAGGTTGTTTGGGTTACTTTTGCTATTTTAAGTTAAAGGACAATTTAGTAATTTCCTAAATTGTATACAATTAGAGTAGGAAATATACCTAGAGAATGACAGGAGTTAAGGGCCAAGGGACTTGAGTTCATATATGATAAACAGAAAAGTGAATGGTGGATGTTTTTGTGCCTCAAGCACCAAATGCGGTTGTTGTCCTTCCAAGTCACCTCCATCCCTTTTTGGCCCCGGACAACCCTCACATTAATTAAGATCAGTGTTCTTTCTTTCTCAAAAATCATTAACTCTTTATTGCTATTTATATGTTTTTCTTATTTTCAATTTAAAAATCAAAACTATCAAATATATATATATAAAATATGTTATATATACACACACATATGTATATAGGGGAAGGATAGAATGAAAACCCAGTTGAGTTGAAAAGAAACTCAAGAAACCCTTGTAAAAACCCTATGTAACATTTTTATTTTTTTCTAAACAAATAGGGAATAAGACATACATATTTTGAACATTTTTGTAAAAAAAAAACAAAAAAGCACCGAGTAGTTTTTTTTAATGTTTAAAAATCCATGTTACATAATATCTATGTCCAAAAAATGTAACATACACATTTTGAACATTTAAAAAAAACTAATCGGTATTTTTACATTTTTTATAAAAATGTTTAAATATATGTATGTTACATTCACTGTTTTTTAGAAAAAAATAAAAATATTACATAGGGTTTTTTTGAGCTTTTTTAAATCAAGTGAGTTTCTTCTATCTTCACTTATATAATATATATATATATATATATATATATATATATATATATAAAGAGAGAGAGAGAAGATATATACATAACCCTTATTTATTGAGAAAAACTATAAACTTTAATCTCCCGACATTTTTTTTTGAAAAAAATCTCACATATAATATATATGTTTTTAAGGGTTTGAGCAAAAACACGCCAACCAGATTTTTTAAAAAAACAAACAAGTTTTTGTGTAACATATGTTACGGTCATGTGTTACATCCGTTAAGTCGCGTTACGTAAAACTTGTTTAAATTTTTTAAATATCCACTCGGCGCATTTTTATTTTGTTTTTTTTTTCTTTTTGCTCAAAACTCTTGAAAACATGTATATTACACGTGTGATATTTTTCAAAAACAAAAAATGTCGGGAGGTTTGAGTTTCTTAAGTTTTCTCAATTAAAAGGGTTTTCTCCCAATACTTCCGACATATATATATACACACACTTGAAATACACAATCAAATTTTATGAATTAACTTAGTTTGGGTGTCATAGATGTTTTGAAATGTACAAATTTAACCAGTTTTTTAAATAAAGGTGAACACTTGGAAAAAAAGTTAGAAATAGTAATTTGGGATCATAAAGTAGAGATACGACATAATTAACATAGACATTGGCATGTAAATGATAAAGATATCTTCACGTATGTATGACATGTACATGCATATAAATAACATAGATATATCAACAAAAAAATTGTATAAACAAAAATATAAAGGAAAAATGAGTTTAAGTTTTTATATTAATTTTAATACATTCATGGAGATACATGAATATAAACTAGTACACGGGATATTTCACATATTTCATAACTAAAATTAAAACTTGTTGAAAACCGACATTCACATACGAATGTATCAAGAAATTTCGTTTCTTTTTTATTCTTGATTGAACTCTTTCTTACTACTTAGAGATATTGATTGAAACAGTTCATTTTCTTTAATAAATAAAACTTTTAGTTACACAATCATTAAATATTTTATTCAGCTTTTTACATATTAATTTAAGTTATATTGTCAATGAGCTGCAACTCAATTGGCATTGTATGAGAAGTAAAAATTTAGGTCTGAGCTTATAGGTCTTAAGTTCGAATTTGATCTTAATCAGGTTTATCGTAGTGGCCTTCAAACGACGGATTTTTCTCGGAACTAGAGATGGTGAGCTTCGGCTACTCAGCGTTTCTGCGGTCGCTGACGTATATGGTCACCTTTTATTACCGAGCTTTTATTTCATTGTCCGAATTAGTATGTACGTTTTAATGTGAAGGGATGGTAAATCTTCAAATTCCACCTTCGTACCTCGTATGTTATATAATTCTTAAAAAGGAAAGAAGACGATTTGGACAAGTTCCCAAAATGATGTACCCAATTTGCAAAATAAGAAAACTGTCACTTAGCCCCAACGCTTTCTTTTTTACGCTTTGAACTTTTCAAGTAGCACACACGATGTCCTACGGTCCCATGTGTATCTCAATTAAGTTTCTCAATGTCAACCGGTAGTGAATTCATGATCTTTAGTAGATTCGTATATGTAGGGCCGGACCTACCTTAGTGGAAGGGTAACGTAGTGTAAATTTTGGAAAAAAATGACGTTTTATCGATTCCGTTACCCCTTTTTATAAAACGTTACCCCTATGAAGATTTTCTAGATCCGCCACTGCGTATATGTTTGAAGCTAATAATGGTTGTTATTTGTGTGTCAGATACATGCATACAAAAAAAATGTCCTAATAGTATAAATAATTTAAATTTCATCTATTTGCAAAAAAAAGGAAGAAAATTACAAGTGACGTGATCCTAGTGTCTCCTAGTAGATCCACCACTGCTTGAAACTAGCGACCGATTTCTGAATTTTTATTAATCATTGAACTTTTTTTATGGAAGTACTAATAAAATTATATCATTTGTGACAAAGTTGAGTTGCCAGTTTGAAATTATTTGATACCCTACTAGCAATTAAATTGTTTGAATGAAGTTAAAATGAGAGTCATTTAGACCCACACAAGACACAATTGTCTCCATAGTAGATCTATTTAAATCTAGTGATAGATTCTTGATTTTTTGTTAATTAGTTGTGGCCGAAAAGGGGTAAAGTAAATATACTTAGATTTAGTAACACAAGTTAAGAAAAGTATAGTTATAACTAGTGAATTAAACTTTTTAAGGAAATACTAGTGAAATTATACAAGTTTTGAGTTGAGTGATCCGTTCTTTAAACTACTAATAATTAAACTGTTTGACTATATAAATGAGATTCATTAGGACCCCTCACTTATCACTACTAAAAAAATATATAGTTAAAAATGTATTATTGTAGGATATGCCGTTAAATTTTTATTTTTAAATCAATTAATCAACTAAAATATTTATCATTCGATACCCATGTAGACAAATAGAAGAGTGAGGTTTGTCAATATAATGAAATATAAGGGTTTCTTTAGTTTATTTTGCACTGTAATGGATAAAATTTTTAGGAATTATGTTGGTATTGTCGAAGCAAGACAGGTTGACATGCCAACTCACATTGTCAGTCTTAATCGTCTAGTAAGTCTTAAGGATAGCAAACGAATCTAAATCCAATGAATAAATTCAAAATTAAAACACTCAGGACGAATATATATTATATATATATATATATTATATATATATATATATATAGGCATAGAATCAGATATCAGATTATCTTATGAATTCTTTTAGGTATAAGATTAATTTAGTATTAATGATACCCAAATCATGCCCATATAGTTTTCTTTTTTTATTTGTTTTTGTATAATACAATAATCTACTAATCTACTCAATTTTTGTTTTATACGTACAAGTTTCTTAGGTAAGAAAATTATGTATAAGTCACAATGTATTTTGAAAATTCAAACGGGCAAACGTGAACAAACTTAAGTGTATATATTACTCAATATATGCTGAGTAGTGACATAATGATCAAGATTCAGGCAAGCTTTACGATGGTTAATTCTTTAAATTAAAAGTTAGTTATTTTTATTAAACAGGGGCGCTACTAAAGATGCTCCATTTTACCTCAGTTTTACTTATTCTACCCTCCTTCAGGCTTTAGATAAATACAATTTAAACATTTTTGTTCTATTTTTGTTTCCCTTTTTTAATAATAATACAATTCATTTTGATTTAATCCTATCCAAATTCAATTCAAATCTTTTATTTCCATCAAAATAATTCCATAACTTTCATAAATTAAGTGTGTCTTAACTCATCTATCGTCGCAATGCTTCAGACTTGGATCAAAGTTTTGTTTGTTCACGTTGACTTATGTATCGACGTCGTCTCATCTCATCTTTTACTTTGTTGACTTTGAATTATTGATAACATTTGACCACATATTAAGACCCAACACTCTCGCCCTTATGCTAAAGTTATTAACATCTGCATCGTCTTCAGAATCGTCAATCCAAACATTAATATGATCTTCAATTTCGCAAGCATCAGTCTCAATTTTAAGACCCAATAATCTCCCTCTAAACTGATGTTTTCCAAATATTCTTTGCTGGAGATTTTTTCTGACATTTTGCTCATTGAGGACTTTTATCTCACAATCTCGCCCTATTTGTATGCATCATCTTTTTCAAATAAGAAAATAGTTATACAACTCTCTTTAGCTTGAGTGATTCAGAAGAAGTAGTAAGAGAATTCCAAACATGGTGTATTCTGCAAGCTTGAGTAAACAGGTGCTTTGGTCTAGTATTTTGGTCAATTGATGATCATCCTTGTAGCAAATAGTTGAAGTAACATATAACCTATACACAATCACAACCACAACACACAAACACAACTCTGGATTCTCTTTAAACAAATTCAAAGTAGAGAAAAAAAAGTCGTATTCATCTATAGTGTGCAATTAAATAAGTATCTCAAACATTTTGAGACACGATTAACATGTTATGGAAGACTTCAAAAAAATTACACATAAATCAAAATATTTTAAATTAATAATTTTTTCTTAAATTTATTTATTATTATTATTATTTAAAAATATTATATGTATCTTTTTAACAACTTCCAACTTATAAGATATAGAAAGGACAATATATGAGATCATACCAACTTGAAAAGCCTAGGCACACTTCAACTTTCTTCAAGATAACTATAGCTTAAGAACGATTGGCGGTATGTTTATCCATTTAAACTCATACACCATCCTTTTGATAAATAACCTATGATTTTAGTATATTTCGGTATAACTAGATGAACAAAAGGACCCCACACTTATTTGGTAACCGGATGTCTTCGGTATAAGATAAGCTAGGTAATAGATCTATAGGATCATAAGGATTTATGGATAATTGTGTAAAGGTGATGAGAGCTCCAGGTTGTGCCAACGCGCAATTAAAGGAAATGATCACCTAGAACATTTTGATGAGCGTTTGAAGTCTATGCTGACATGTAACAGAAAAGATCATCACTCTAGGTATATGTTTTCATAAGCAGGAGAGATAAGCACAATAATTGGGAATGTTGTGATTAATTGGGAGTGTTGTGATTTATGGGAAATTAGTGATGACTAGTGTTGTGCGTAAAATGCAACATATAAATTACGTCAAAGAAGGCATAAAATCAACCATTTTTCGGTACTAATGTTGGAAAAATCATGTTTCTTTGTTTACATTTAAATTACATGATCAAAATAGCTTAAATGAATAAAAGGAACAAATTAATAGCAGGAACCAACACAAATACAAAAAAGAAGGATTGACCCCGACCTGCAAAACCCCCATCCACATCCAAAACAATAAACATTACAAAGACAGAAGCTCAGGCACGGGGCCGTGCCCACCAGGCATTGGGGTCGTGCCCAGTCAAGATTCTCTGCAGAAAAAAATATACAGCAAAAGACAAACAACACGGGGTCGTGCCAACTCAGCACGGGTCGTGGTCAACTCTAAGATTCGCATAATCTGAGATAGTACAGCAAGTACACTGACCACAGGGTCGTGCTCTATCACCACGGGGCGTCTTAGTACAAGACCTGACATTTGCAGTTAATGAATGGAGAGAAAATGAAGCCTACGGGGCCGTTGTCACACCCCGACCCGCAGCGGAAATAAGAGTCGGGGCATAATTGGGTTATCACCAAAGCACATGACATTTACTATTATGTTCCATTATTAAATGAAGTCAAAGTTACATTTCTCAAACGTTCAAACATGTTCATTCATTACAAAGGAAAATAACCAAACATAATAATCCAAATACTAAATCGTTTTATTTCTTCTAATCCAGGTCCTACGTGTTCCTAGCTGCTGCTGGTTCACCTGTATCATGTGTAAAATGGGAGGTTTTTGGGTCAACATAAGTTGGCGAGTGAACCTTATAGATAAACATTTAATAATGACTTTCTGGTTAGTTTATCAATAAAATATTGTGCATAATCATAAAAGAGCATATGTATGAAATCAAGCAATGGCAACATCAGTTACAATTATAACATACATTAACCATCGATAGCATACATGAACATACCAACATCATATGATAATTAACATAAATGAACTGTGAGATCGAGGCTCAATCAAACGGAGCCGATCGTATTGCATGAACTGAAAATGTAAATTGAACTGTGCGCTCAAGGCTCAATCAAACGGAGCCGAGCGTATTGCATGAACTGAAAATGTAAATTGAACTGTGCACTCAAGGCTCAATCAAACGGAGCCGAGCGTATTGCATGTATTGAAATGTAAATAAAATGACCGAATCAAACGGAGCCGATCGTGCGGGCACGCCCTGATCAACCGCATAATAAAATGGGGATCAAACTCAACCTCGAGGGATGGGGAGCTACGGCCTCAGCAATTGCATGTACTGAAATAATAATTTGCAAACAATAATAACTACTTATCAGCAACAACTAACACACATGTCATGATATGATATATGCACAATAACTTAGTTATAATAAGTAAGTGAACAAGACACATGATACACCACAAAAATGTGATTAAAACGGGGAATTTGAAGGGTTCACTCACATTGGGTGCGTTGGATTTGAGTTGGTGAGATGCGCACGATTTAGACGAAGCGAGTCAACGAGGAATCACTGACCTAAATAATAATGGGAAAAATATATTAAATGGATGGATTTTATTAAAGATTTTAATGGGATTTTTAGATATATTTTTGTGAGTTTATGGCTATTTTCTATCCTTAAAAATGTTATTTTTAAGTATTTTTAATTGATTTTTAATTTAAATTAAACAAATAAATATTTAAAAAAAATAATATTTTTTACTTTTTGACCGTTGACCGTTGACCGTTGACCGGTTCGGTCAGCGGTAATACTTGCGCCGAGCGGGATTCGAACCGGTGACCTTCCGTTCACGCGCACGTAGCTCAACCAACTGAGCTACGTGACTAACCCGTTAGAAATCCAGTTTTTATTATATTTATACACTTATTCGAATTTACCGAAAATTCCTTTATTTTGCAAAACGTTTTAATCTCATTGAACCGGTGTTTGTGACGGGACTCGATCGCGCGACGTGTAGTTTGTTTTGCACACAGTCCACCGCTGGACTGTGTGTCTAACCCGGTTATATTCTTGATTTATATTATACTTAACAACTACTCGTTTCAACCCGGTTAGTTTATGAATAAAAAGGAATGTTTATTACGCAGAGTGTGTGTAGTAAGGATCGAACTCGGGACTCGTATATAAACTTTGCACACAGTCCACCGCTGGACTGTGTGTCTAACCCGTTAAATATCCGAATTATAATTACTCTTATATTCTGAAACAAGTTCATCTTCTTCATCGGATTAAACTATCAGCGTATTTCAACTGGTTAAGATTGATTCCGCGACTTTCAAAGATCTTAAACACTAATAGTAATTCAATAGTAAAGAATGGAAAGAGTTTAAAGACTAGGATTTACCGTTTGAAGATAAACACAGAAATCCGGCGAAAGTTTTGTCGGTACAGAAATTGAGCTCCGACTGTGGAAACAATTTACAGTGTGGGTCGATTATTTACAGAACTAAATCATCTAAACAAGGTTTAAATGAAGTGTAGGATGTCTTACCCCTTTCACAGTGAAACTCCGGCAATTTCAGGAACTTTCCGGCGAAAATGGGATTTCCGATAAATGTTGACTAAGATTGGTTCTGATGATGGAATTGTGTTAGAGATTGACTAATCACATGATTTAAACAAAAAGAGTTGAGGAATTTACCGTGAAAATGCAAGTCCCGGTTTTCCGGTGAGTTGCAGAAATTTTCCGGCGATCAAATTTAGAGGGTTTTACGGCTCAGAGTCTTGACGAAAATGAAATTGAGTGTTGATGTGGTAGTTATGAAACGCGCAAATGATCAGGACTTGGATTAAATCAGAGATTGGTACATTTTCGGTTACAAATACCGAAAGTGATGAGATCTTTAAGTTCAATCAATTAGGACTTATTTAGAAACCGATATTCATCGGTTATGAGCTAGTCAAACGAAGTCGAAAAGATTCAGCGTTCAATTTGCCGATTTCCGTTATTCAGATATCACTATCCGTTAATTCGTGTTTGCGTATAAAACTCAATTGTTTTCCTAATGTCAACAGAAAACAATTGGTGGCGGAGTGGTTTGGAGACGGAAAGATAAGTCGTTGTAGGCAGTTGACCCGGGTTCGAGTCCGGTCAGCTCCAAATATTTTTTATTTATTTTATTTTAACTTTTTATCAAATATAATTTTTATAGTTTAGTTTATATATTAATTATGTAACATTTAAACTCAAAATACTCATAAATACTTAATGTCATTTCATAACTTGGTATTTGATTACAAAACGGAGCGGGTTTTGGAGACCCGATTTATACAAATGTTACAGTATCCCCTACTTTTAGGAATTTCGTCCCGAAATTCAAACAGTTGAAGTAGTAGGGAAAAGATGAGGGTATTTTTCACGCATTGAGTCTTCACGTTCCCAAGTAAACTCAGGTCCCCGTTTCGACTCCCAACGTACCCTAACAATAGGAATGCGACTTCGACGTAGACGCTTTTCTCCATAGTCCATAATCTCTACTGGCCTTTCAATAAAATGCATGGATTCATCAATCTGAATATCCTCCAGTGGAATATGAAGATTCTCATCAGCGAGGCACTTCTTCAAGTTCGACACGTGGAATGTGGGATGAATTCTGTCGAGTTCTTCCGGTAGGTCAAGCTTGTAAGCTACAGGACCTACTCTTTCGAGTATCTTGAAAGGTCCTACGTAACGTGGTGCTAGCTTTCCCTTTTGACCAAAATGAACTACTCCCTTCCACGGTGACACTTTTAAAAGCACATGATCACCAACGCTAAACTCCAAGGGCTTCCATCGTTTATCTGCGTAACTCTTTTGACGACTTTGAGCCGCTAGAAGATTGTTTCGGATTTGATGAATCTTATCTGTGGTTTCTTGGATCAATTCTGGACCAGTAATTTGTGCTTCCCCAATTTCGTGCCAACAAACAGGAGATCGACACTTTCGACCATATAAAGCTTCAAAAGGTGCCATGCCGATGCTAGAATGATAACTGTTGTTGTACGAAAATTCGACTAACGGTAGGTGGGCGTCCCAATTTCCCTTGAAGTCTATGACACATGCTCTAAGCATGTCCTCAAGGGTTTGAATGGTGCGCTCAGACTGTCCATCAGTTTGAGGATGATAGGCGGTACTGAGATCTAGTCGAGTGCCCATAGCGGATTGTACTGCCTGCCATGTTCGTGAGGTGAAACGACCATCACGATCAGAAATAATACTTAACGGAACTCCATGTCGGCTGACGATTTCGTTGATATAAATACGAGCAAGCTTTTCGTTCTTGAAATCTTCTCGAATAGGAATAAAGTGAGCTGATTTTGTGAGTCGGTCTATAATCACCCATATAGTGTCATACCCACTAGAAGTGCGAGGTAACCCGGTAATGAAATCCATGGTTATATTTTCCCACTTCCAGACAGGTATCTCTGGTTGGACCAGAAGTCCTGAGGGTCTTTGGTGTTCAGCCTTTACTTTAGAACAAGTGAGACACTTGGAAACAAAAACGGCAATATCTTTCTTCATTCCAGGCCACCAATAGGTGTACCGTAGGTCTTGATACATCTTATCGGCTCCTGGGTGTATAGAATATCGCGACTTATGGGCTTCATGCATGAGTGTTTCACGAAGATTGATATGGTTAGGAATCCATATACGATCTAGGTAATACAAAATACCATCAGATTTAGTTTCCAGCTTTAGCTCGGCTCCACAGGACATCTCCTTTTGTACATCTTCCTCTGTTATTGAAACGTGTTGAGCTTCTCGAATTTGATCCTTAATATTGGTTATAATTTGCGAACATAGAAGATGAATGGAGTTCGCATAACCCTTTCGACTAAGTGCATCAGCCACCACATTTGCTTTACCAGGGTGGTATCTGATTTCACAGTCGTAATCATTTAGGAGTTCGACCCATCTTCGTTGCCTCATATTTAACTCTTTCTGATTGAAGATATGTTGAAGACTCTTGTGGTCAGTGTATATTTCACACTTCGTACCATAAAGATAATGTCTCCATATCTTAAGAGCGAATACAACGGCTCCAAGTTCAAGGTCATGAGTGGTGTAGTTCTTTTCGTGTGTCTTGAGTTGCCTTGAGGCATAAGCTATGACTTTCCCTCTTTGCATGAGAACGCAACCTAATCCTTGTCCTGACGCGTCGCAATAGACTACAAAATCATCACAACCTTCAGGAAGAGTGAGGATTGGTGCATCACAAAGTTTTCGCTTGAGAGTTTGAAAAGCTTCTTCTTGCTTGGGCCCCCATACAAATGGTTTCCCTTTATGGGTTAAAGCCGTGAGTGGCACCGCAATGCGAGAGAAGTTTGAAATGAATCGACGATAGTAACCAGCAAGTCCAAGAAAAGACCTTACTTCAGTTGGCGTACGTGGAGCTTGCCATTCCTGAACTGCTTTGATCTTTGATGGGTCCACATGTATTCCTTTGTCATTGACTACATGCCCGAGAAATTGCACCTCTTTTAACCAGAATTCACATTTAGAGAACTTGGCATAAAGCTTTTCCTTTTCTAGAAGTGCAAGAACAAGTCACAGATGACGCTCATGATCAGCTTTGGATTTTGAATAGATAAGAATATCGTCAATGAACACAATAACAAATCGATCAAGGTAAGGTTTGCAGACTCTATTCATTAGGTCCATGAAAACAGCTGGTGCGTTGGTTAATCCAAACGGCATAACCATGAATTCATAGTGACCATATCGAGTTCGAAAAGTAGTTTTAGGGACGTCTTCTTCATGCACTCTAAGCTGATGATAGCCAGATCGAAGGTCGATTTTCGAAAAGCAACTGGCACCTTGTAGTTGGTCAAGAAGGTCATCTATACGAGGTAAAGGATATCGATTTTTGATAGTTAACTTGTTGAGCTCTCTGTAATCGATGCACATGCGAAAAGATCCATCCTTCTTCTTTACAAAAAGTACAGGTGCACCCCAAGGCGATGAGCTGGGGCGTATAAATCCCTTGTCAGTCAACTCTTGCAATTGACTGGCTAGCTCTTGCATTTCAGAGGGGGCTAACCTATATGGAGATTTTGCCACTGGTGTAGCACCAGGTATAAGATCGATACGAAATTCGACATCTCTGATTGGAGGAAGTCCTGAAATGTCGTCAGGAAAAACTTGTGGAAAATCTTTTACAACAGGAATATCTTCAAGTTTCTTTTCTGCGGTTCCCTTCTTGATGATATGGGCTAAAAACGCGACATAATTCTTGCGAAGGTATTTTTGAGCTTGAAGGCAAGACATTAAGTTGAGTCCTTTCGCCGAGGTTTCTCCAATAATTCGAAGAGTCTGACCGTTTGAAAGAGGAATACGAATAAATTTCTCACGACATACAACTTCCGCATTATGCTGACTGAGCCAATCCATTCCGACTATGATGTCGAAACTTCCCAGCTTCATAGGAATAAGATCGACTGAGAAATCGTGGTCGTTTAGGGTGAGCGTACAGTTGCGTAAAATAGAGTCTAACGAAACTGGTTTTCCATCTGCAACTTCCACTGTTATGGATTCCGCGAGCTTATCTCGATTTTTACTTAAGATAGGTTCAAACTCTAATGACACGAAACTTCTATCCGCACCAGTATCAAATAACATAGAGGCATATCTACCATTTATAAGAAACGTACCGTTGACCACATTGCCGTCAGCTCTGGCCTGGTTTGCGTTAATATTGAAAGCCCTTCCCCTAGCAGGTGGAGGAGCTTGGTTCGCTTGATTCACAGGATTGGCTTGGGCCTGAGCATGAATAATATTAACCAGTCTTGGACATGTGTTCCTGAAATGACTTGGATCTCCACAATTGAAACATGCCCGCATAGGTTGGCCCATAGGGTAGTTGGGTTGATAGTATGTTTGGGCTAAATGTTGAGTGGGTGGGAATGGTTGTTGTTGTTGGGCTTGACCCATAAATTGTTGGTGGGTTTGGGTTATAGGTTGATGGCGGTTTGTTCGTTGAGGCGCGCGGCAGTGTTGAACAGTGTGTCCAGCGCGACCGCAGCTGGTACAGTATTGGCAAGGGTAGTCAGGGGAGTGGTGATACTGACAACGGTTACATTTTGGTAGTGGTCCTGTGTATGGTCTTTTGTATGGCGCGGGTGGAGGAGTGGCTTGAGTGATGGGTGCAGCAGGAACAGGGGTGTTGGTGTGGGTGACTGCAAAGTTCCTGTTGTTACGCTTCCTCTTGTTAGCAAATTTAGAGGAAGGAGTGTGGTGGTTTGAGGTTTGTCCCTCAGCAGGGGTTTTCTTCTTTTCTTCCTTGAACTTCCCATTGCGAATTCGGTTTTCGGTCAGTTCTGTTGCCAACTCCATGGCAGCTTCGAGTGTTACCGGTGAAACGCTGAGGACCGAATCTTGGATTTTCGAGGGAAGTCCTCGAATGTAATGTTCGATCAGACGGTAGGTTGGAGTGAATAAGTTTGGTACCATCTGGTTCAACTCCAAGAACCTTTTGTTGTAAGTAGAGTGATCACCATCTTTTTGCTTCAGGGCATGAAATTCATCTTCCAATTTCTTAATTTCACTCCTAGGACAGAATCGCCTAGTCATGATTTCCCTTAACTCCTCCCAAGTTAAGGCCATCGCATCTTGCGTTCCCCTCTTTCCTTTCTCCGTATTCCACCAAGTGAGAGCTACACCAAGTAGTCTCCCGGTGGCATAACGAACTTTGCGATCCTCAGGACAATCGCAGTTTAAGAAAACGTTTTCCATCTCCTCGAACCAATGTAGGAGAGCAGTGACTCCCTCAGTCCCTTCGAATTTTGGGGGATCGCAAGACTTAAAATGTTTGTAGGAGCATTTGATGGTAGGAGGGTCGTTGATGATCTGGTCCTGTTGTTGAGGAGGGTTAGTAGGATTTGCAGCAAGGGCTTGTTGTACTTGTACTACGATGTCAGGTAATATCGTGGCCATTTGGTTGGCGATATGAGTGGCCAAACGTTCCTGAGACTTTTCCGATTTCCTACTCCTTCGATGCGGTCTAGACGCCATCTACAGGATCATAAAATGAGAAGATTGTGAGTTTATGGTATCTTTTAGGTGTCATGTGTCTTTAAAAAAATGAAAATAACATAAATATCAATAATGCAACTACATCCGAAGGATGTCTTGGGTTCGCTCATGTTGGGCCTCAAATGTCCCCCATACCTTCACCTATATAGTCATGTGGGCCCCCATGGCTATTGGCTTGGTAGGATTCACATTAGTATTGGCAATTTAACACTCGCATCCCCCGAATGCTAACCACAAAATATGCTCATGAGATGTTTGGTCGGAACGTGTCCAGGTGTAGACACAATGACAACTCAAAGTGGGATTAGCTCTCACGACGTTTGGTATAGCATGCTTTGGCCTAATAGGTATTTCGTACTCTCATCGTTAGTCCCCAGGTAGGCAAACTGGTCCTTTATTTTGGATTTATACGAATGCCAGCCTAGACAGGACGTTCCGACTACCGGTACTAGTACCCTTCCAGTTACTACATGCCCGTCATGAGAACTCACTTTGATGAGATTTGAAAACACGAAAATCATTGTAAAATCAATCATGATGTGGTGTGTGCTTGCATGGATGTGATATGTTATGATCATACGATTTCATGATAGGCATTGTTTGATAATACATACTTATGAACATGCTTGAATAATATCAAATGTAACATTTAACATAAACATATAAACATCATGAAATTTGGCATATAACACACAAAATTCTTATAAGTTTCTAATCGACTATAGTATAGGCTCTAAGGGTCTAATAACCTATCCTATATCCCTATAGTCATGGCTCTGATACCAATCTGTCACACCCCGACCCGCAGCGGAAATAAGAGTCGGGGCATAATTGGGTTATCACCAAAGCACATGACATTTACTATTATGTTCCATTATTAAATGAAGTCAAAGTTACATTTCTCAAACGTTCAAACATGTTCATTCATTACAAAGGAAAATAACCAAACATAATAATCCAAATACTAAATCGTTTTATTTCTTCTAATCCAGGTCCTACGTGTTCCTAGCTGCTGCTGGTTCACCTGTATCATGTGTAAAATGGGAGGTTTTTGGGTCAACATAAGTTGGCGAGTGAACCTTATAGATAAACATTTAATAATGACTTTCTGGTTAGTTTATCAATAAAATATTGTGCATAATCATAAAAGAGCATATGTATGAAATCAAGCAATGGCAACATCAGTTACAATTATAACATACATTAACAATCGATAGCATACATGAACATACCAACATCATATGATAATTAACATAAATGAACTGTGAGATCGAGGCTCAATCAAACGGAGCCGATCGTATTGCATGAACTGAAAATGTAAATTGAACTGTGCGCTCAAGGCTCAATCAAACGGAGCCGAGCGTATTGCATGAACTGAAAATGTAAATTGAACTGTGCACTCAAGGCTCAATCAAACGGAGCCGAGCGTATTGCATGTATTGAAATGTAAATAAAATGACCGATCAAGGCTCAATCAAACGGAGCCGATCGTGCGGGCACGCCCTGATCAACCGCATAATAAAATGGGGATCAAACTCAACCTCGAGGGATGGGGAGCTACGGCCTCAGCAATTGCATGTACTGAAATAATAATTTGCAAACAATAATAACTACTTATCAGCAACAACTAACACACATGTCATGATATGATATATGCACAATAACTTAGTTATAATAAGTAAGTGAACAAGACACATGATACACCCCAAAAATGTGATTAAAACGGGGAATTTGAAGGGTTCACTCACATTGGGTGCGTTGGATTTGAGTTGGTGAGATGCGCACGATTTAGACGAAGCGAGTCAACGAGGAATCACTGACCTAAATAATAATGGGAAAAATATATTAAATGGATGGATTTTATTAAAGATTTTAATGGGATTTTTAGATATATTTTTGTGAGTTTATGGCTATTTTCTATCCTTAAAAATGTTATTTTAAGTATTTTTAATTGATTTTTAATTTAAATTAAACAAATAAATATTTAAAAAAATAATATTTTTTACTGTTTGACCGTTGACCGGTTCGGTCAGCGGTAATACTTGCGCCGAGCGGGATTCGAACCGGTGACCTTCCGTTCACGCGCACGTAGCTCTACCAACTGAGCTACGTGACTAACCCGTTAGAAATCCAGTTTTTATTATATTTATACACTTATTCGAATTTACCGAAAATTCCTTTATTTTGCAAAACGTTTTAATCTCATTGAACCGGTGTTTGTGACGGGACTCGATCGCGCGACGTGTAGTTTGTTTTGCACACAGTCCACCGCTGGACTGTGTGTCTAACCCGGTTATATTCTTGATTTATATTATACTTAACAACTACTCGTTTCAACCCGGTTAGTTTATGAATAAAAAGGAATGTTTATTACGCAGAGTGTGTGTAGTAAGGATCGAACTCGGGACTCGTATATAAACTTTGCACACAGTCCACCGCTGGACTGTGTGTCTAACCCGTTAAATATCCGAATTATAATTACTCTTATATTCTGAAACAAGTTCATCTTCTTCATCGGATTAAACTGTCAGCGTATTTCAACTGGTTAAGATTGATTCCGCGACTTTCAAAGATCTTAAACACTAATAGTAATTCAATAGTAAAGAATGGAAAGAGTTTAAAGACTAGGATTTACCGTTTGAAGATAAACACAGAAATCCGGCGAAAGTTTTGTCGGTACAGAAATTGAGCTCCGACTGTGGAAACAATTTACAGTGTGGGTCGATTATTTACAGAATTAAATCATCTAAACAAGGTTTAAATGAAGTGTAGGATGTCTTACCCCTTTCACAGTGAAACTCCGGCAATTTCAGGAACTTTCCGGCGAAAATGGGATTTCCGATAAATGTTGACTAAGATTGGTTCTGATGATGGAATTGTGTTAGAGATTGACTAATCACATGATTTAAACAAAAAGAGTTGAGGAATTTACCGTGAAAATGCAAGTCCCGGTTTTCCGGTGAGTTGCAGAAATTTTCCGGCGATCAAATTTAGAGGGTTTTACGGCTCAGAGTCTTGACGAAAATGAAATTGAGTGTTGATGTGGTAGTTATGAAACGCGCAAATGATCAGGACTTGGATTAAATCAGAGATTGGTACATTTTCGGTTACAAATACCGAAAGTGATGAGATCTTTAAGTTCAATCAATTAGGACTTATTTAGAAACCGATATTCATCGGTTATGAGCTAGTCAAACGAAGTCGAAAAGATTCAGCGTTCAATTTGCCGATTTCCGTTATTCAGATATCACTATCCGTTAATTCGTGTTTGCGTATAAAACTCAATTGTTTTCCTAATGTCAACAGAAAACAATTGGTGGCGGAGTGGTTTGGAGACGGAAAGATAAGTCGTTGTAGGCAGTTGACCCGGGTTCGAGTCCGGTCAGCTCCAAATATTTTTTATTTATTTTATTTTAACTTTTTATCAAATATAATTTTTATAGTTTAGTTTATATATTAATTATGTAACATTTAAACTCAAAATACTCATAAATACTTAATGTCATTTCATAACTTGGTATTTGATTACAAAACGGAGCGGGTTTTGGAGACCCGATTTATACAAATGTTACAGCCGTACCAGGTGGGCACAGGACCGTGGTCACCTTTTGTTTTCAGCTATAAATATAGGTTACTGGTTCATAAAAAAAGGCATCTCTTGGCAAACCACTTCTCTCACACTTGCCATCAGTCCACCACTAGTACAAGACCAACACCCACCACTATCATCAATCTTTCATCTTTTAGAATGTGTAGTAGTCTCGGATCCAAGATGTATTACTTTAGGCTAACTCTTTTACATCATTTGGTGAAGACAAATCTTTTATGTATTACTTTTGATTTCCAATCTTTCGTAACTTTTTATTTGGGTATGTATTAATGACTTTAATAACTAGTTTTTTATATTGAAAGTGAACTTTATTTAAACATTTCTTCATGTTTTGTTGATTCACTCATTCGTGTCTTTACAGTCTATATAAAGCATGTCACACCCCGACCCGCAGCGGAAAAGGTGATCGGGGCATGATTGGGTTTTCATCAAAGCTCATGACCTTTATTATAACGTTTCATATTTATTATTACAATTTAAAGGGAATCATACAATCATAATTACAACATGTTCTACACATCTTTCTAGACTTCATTAGTTTCTTCTAAGGCATTTCCTATGTTTTCCTTGCTTCATCCTGTTCACCTGTATCATGTGTAAAAATGGTTTTTGGATCAACAAAAAGTTGGCGAGTGAATCCTATGAAAAACATTTGAACAAGTTTATTGAATTGATTATAAAATAAAGTGCATAACCACATATGAGTAAATATAGATGTAAACTTATTCACAAAACACTTAATATTAAATAATGCACACACACATACAATAATAGCTTGTTTTGAGGCACGCGTTGTTCAACTCGTCTCCCACGAGAAACTGATGGGCCTAATGAATGAGTTTTGAGGCACGCGTTGTTCTACGAACTGATGGGCCTAATGAATGAGTTTTAAGGCACGCGTTGTTCAACTCGTCTCCCACGAGGAACTGATGGGCCTAACAAATAATTTGCATACAACTTGACAATATGTAATACATAACTACAAACAATATTTACATTCTAAGTTTAAATCATAATATGGTATGGCACGAGTTTGAATAAACGAATTAGTTTAAGTGACACATGATACACCCCAAAACGTGTAATAAAAAGGGGAGTTGTAAGATTCACTCACAGTGGTTGCGTTTCTTGGATTGATGATGAATGCGCACGAAATTGAATTTAACCACGAGAGAAAACTAACCTAGATAATAACATAACGGTTCGGTAAATAAGCGGATTTTATTAATCAATTTTAGTAGGATTTTTGGATATATTTTTGTGAGTTTAAGGCTATTTTCTAACTTTAAAAATGTTATTTTTAAGTATTTTTAATTGATTTTTAATAAATAAAAATAATTAAAAAAATTTTGATTTTTGACCATTGACTTGTTGACCGTTGACCGTTGACTTATTGACCGGTTCGGTCGGTTATATGTGTGCGCTGGGTGAGACTCGAACCCGTGACCTCCCGTACGCGTGCACGCAGCTCTACCAACTGAGCTACGTGTCTAACCCGAAATATTTCTGTTTTTAATTATATTTATACACTAATTAAGTTAATCCGAAAATCATTTATTTTAAAAAAAGGATTTAATGTATCGACTCGGTGCTCTCCACAGGTCTCGAACCCGGGACCTGTGGTTTAGTTTGGCACACAGTCCACCGCTGGACTGTGTGTCTAACTTGGTAAATATTATGGTTTTTATTATACTTAACATCTTAATGTTGTGGATCCGGTTCAGTTTAAAAAAAAAAAATTTATTACAGCGAAGGTGTGTGTGTCAAGGATCGAACTCGGGACGTATGCATATTGTTTGCACACAGTCCACCGCTGGACTGTGTGTCTAACCCGTTCATAATATTGATTTTAATTAATCTTATATCATACACGACTTCGTCTTCTTCGTTCAAAACACAGACAACGGTTAACCATGCTGTTACTTGATTAATTCGGTTAAAGAATAATATGACAATTGAAAAGTATTGAACAGAAAGGTTTGGGGAAAGAAAGTACCGAACAGGTTGTCTTTTTCAGAAATCCGGCAACGATTCGTCGGCTCTGTTTTGGTGACCTTCGGCTGTTAGGATCAATTAACAGTTTGGAGGGATTAGATGTGAAATTGAACTACTAAGTAACGATTATCAGTAGGTTTGAATGATCATACCGGTTAACAGCGAGTTTCCGAAAATTCCAGAAGTTTTCCGGCGAAAACAGAAAATCCGGCAACGTCGTCTGGAATAGATTCTGGGTGAGGGATTGATGTTAGCAATAGTCTAACAATGGGTTAAAACAGAAAAAGTCGAGATATTTACCGTGTAGATGAAAGTCTCGGTTTTCCGGCGACTTGCAGAGAATTCCGGCGAGTGAAATTGCGTCGAGAATTGGTGTGATTGTGAGCGAAAAGGTTATCAGAGGTTAGAGGGTGTATTTATATGGAAGAACATCGACGAATTGGGTCTGATTACCGTCTTGATTCGTTGGTCAAAAATTCTCCAGCGGTTATGACTAGTGTCGCGGACTGGACATCGGTTATAACCGATGTCGTTGTTAATTCTTACGTTAAGTCAAAGGTAACCGACGATGATTGGCGAAATCGTCGGATTTTCCGGCGTCAGCGGATTTGGGCGCGTTGTGTGACTGGGTTTGATTTTCCAGTTTTATTATATGTATTAATTGTTTCAAGATGTTATCAAACAACTCAAGTGGCAGAGTGGTTGGATGGATGTGAGTTAAGGCTTTGCGTATATCTGGCTGACCCGGGTTCGAAACCCGGCTTCAACATTCTATTTTATTTCATTATTTTTAATAGATTTTCAAATATAATTTTTATATTCTAGTATACTTATTAATTATGTATCGCTTAACATTAATTTGAGCATTAAATATGCAACGAAATTTTTTTAACTGTTTGTTCGGTTAATAACGAAGCGGGTTTGGTTAATCCGGTTTTTGACGGATGTTACAGTATCCCCTACTTTTAGAAATTTCGTCCCGAAATTTAAGTAGTGGCATGTTTGTCTAAAAAGGATGGTGTTTAATTTGACAGTTACATACTTAGAAAGGAGTAAGAGTTTAAATTTTTGTTTGAGGCGGTAACGTTCCTTGTAAGGGTGGAGTACCCTGCTTCAGGAATCGCTTTTTGATGCCTATGATAATGAATATTGATAAACAGAGTTGATTGACTAAATATGATTTCATGCGCAAGAGTTTTGATATGTTTGGAAAGATAAGGTTATATCCTAAAACAAAACTTCTAATACTAAAACCTACATGGAACTTCTCATAACCGCCTGGCAATGCCTCTGATCCTTTGGCAAGAATACTTATATATAGGAAGTACCAGCAGCGCATCCACCATGTTCTTGTCAAATTTTCATTGGTTTTATCAGTAAGTTATGATTGGTTCTATGATGTGACTCTAGAACATAAATAAACACAACAACCAATGTCTGAGTCCTAATTCTGATAGTATACATGTTTGAATGGTGACAGTACCTCTCTCGTTTGTTATGATGGAGAGGTTAGTCTATGTAGAAATAGAACACAATCCAATTTCTTTAAATGATGAGATGATATGAATGCTAAATCAGTGAGTATAAAACAAACTTCAACCAAGACAATACTAAATCCTACATGGAACTTCTCATAACCGCCTGATAATGCCTCTGATCCTTTGGCAAGAATACTTATATATAGGAAGTACCAGCGGCGTATCCACCATATTCTTGTCAAATTTTCATTGGTTTTATCAGTAAGTTATGATTGGTTCTATGATGTGACTCTAGAACATAAATAAACACAACAACCAATGTCTGAGTCATAATTCTGATAGTATACATGTTTGAATGGTGACAGTACCTCTCTCGTTTGTTATGATGGAGAGGTTAGTCTATGTAGAAATAGAACACAATCCAATTTCTTTAAATGATGAGATGATATGAATGCTAAATCAGTGAGTATAAAACAAACTTCAACCAAGACAATACTAAATCTTACATGGAACTTCTCATAACCGCCTGATAATGCCTCTGATCCTTTGGCAAGAATACTTATATATAGGAAGTACCAGCGGCGTATCCACCATATTCTTGTCAAAATTTTCATTGGTTTTATCAGTAAGTTATGATTGGTTCTATGATGTGACTCTAGAACATAAATAAACACAACAACCAATGTCTGAGTCCTAATTCTGATAGTATACATGTTTGAATGGTGACAGTACCTCTCTCGTTTGTTATGATGGAGAGGTTAGTCTATGTAGAAATAGAACACAATCCAATTTCTTTAGATGATGAGATGATATGAATGCTAAATCAGTGAGTATAACACAAACTTCACCCAAGACAATACTAAATCCTACATGGAACTTCTCATAACCGCCTGATAATGCCTCTTGTAACATCCGTCAAAAAACGGATTTACCAAACCCGCTCCGTTTATTAATCGAACAATCAGTTAAAAATTTCGTTGCGAATTTAATGCCCAAAATAATTTTAAACGATACATAATTAATAAATATATTGGAATATATAATTTATATTTGAAAAAGTCTAAAAAATAGTGATTTAAAAATAAATTAGTGCTGCCGGGTTTCGAACCCGGGTCAGCCAGCGTTTCAGCAAACAACTTATCTTCCAACCATCCAACCACTGCGCCACTTATGTTTCTTGTTCAATATTGAAGACAATTAATTCATAACATGAGTATCGAATTCAAATACCGACGCGCCCAATTGCAGTCGTCGGAAATTCCGACTATCTCGCTAAGATTGGACGGTTACTTCAGTTATAACGTAAACTTTAATCACTACATCGGTTATAACCGATGCCTGAGTCCGCGACACAAGTTATAACCGCCGGAAAGTTTCTAACCGACGAATCAAGTCGGAAAACGGGCCAAATACGTCGATGTCCCGCCCTATAAGTACCTCCTCGAACCTCTGCTAGCTTTTTCGCTCACAATCACACCTTTACCGGACGTAATTCCACTCGCCGGAAAAGTTCTGCACCTCGCCGGAAAACCGAGCCCTTCACTTCTGAGCCTTACTGAACATCCAGAACTTATACCGAAGCCACTCACATCCATCTTAAGCTCTCTGAAGACTCTCAGCCGCAAGACACACGTCGCCGGAAGTTTCTGCTGTCACCGGAGTTTCGCCGGAAAAACAGAGGAGTCCAGTTCGGTATACCTTACGCCTAATTTTTCATTCTTTTTATTTATCGCACCTGTAATTAACCTCAAAACACTAAAAGAACATGATTTAATCGACGAATCAGTCGGACGATAGTTCTGGTTAAATTCGACGAAGAAGACGAAGTTATCAGTAGTCTATAAGTTTAATTTAAATCAAGATATGACTCGGGTTAGACACACAGTCCAGTGGTGGACTGTGTGCACATAAAGCACGCTTACGTCTCGAGTTCGAATCTTGTCCCACGCACCTTCGCCCTAATAAAAATGTTCCTTTTTTTTTAACCGAACCGGAGTCACTGCGTAAGATGTTAAGTTTAATAAAAACCGGAATAATAACCAAGATAGACACACAGTCCAGTGGTGGACTGTGTGAATGTTTAATCACAGGTCACGAGTTCGAGTCCGGACTACCGCACCGGTCCGAACAATTATCAAACTTTTTATTTAAGACAGAAATGAAAATATTTAGTTTGTATATAAGTATAATAAAAATCGGTTTATTTAACAAGTTAGACACACAGTCCAGCGGTGGACTGTGTGTTAACTCAACCCGCAGGTCCCGGGTTCGAGACCTGTGGAGCGCCCCGGTTCGATGCTTTAAAATTGTTTTTAAAATAAATTATTTTCTGTTTAATTCAATTAATATATAAATATAATTAAAAACAGAAATATTTCGGGTTAGACACGTAGCTCAGTTGGTAGAGCTGCGTGCACGCGTACGGGAGGTCTCGGGTTCGAGCCTCACCCAGCGCACACATATAACCGACCGAACATCCAGAACTTATACCGAAGCCCCTCACATCCACTCACATCCAAAAATCAATTAAAAATACTTAAAAATAACATTTTTAAGGTTAGCAAATAGCTTAAACTCACAAAAATTCACCCAACAATCCTACTAAAATGGATTAATAAAACCCGTTTACTTACCGAAACATTATGCCATTATCTAGGTTAATTTCACTCGTGGTTAAAACCGCTTCGTGCGCATTCAACATCATCAACCGAACGCACCCAATGTGAGTGAATCTTACAACTCCCCTTTTTAATTACACGTTTTGGGGTGTGTCATGTGTCATAAAATTAACTCGTTTATTTAAACTTGTGCCATACCATATTGTGATCTAAACTTAGATTGTATACATTGCTTGTAGTTATGTATTTCATTTTGTCAATTTATATGCAATTCATTCATTAGGCCCATCAGTTCCTCATGAGAGACGAGTTGAGCAACGCTTGCCTCAAAACAAATCCATTATTTTGTTCGTGTGTGTATTATTTAGTTTATATTGTTTGTAGATACGTATTTCATATTTTCAAGTTTATGCAATTCATTCATTAGGCCCATCAGTTCCTCGTGAGAGACGAGTTGAGCAACGCATGCCTCAAAACGATCCATTATTGTTCATGTGTGTGTTATTTAATATTAAATTGATTGGTGAATAAGTTTACATCTATTTTTACTCATGTGTGGTTGTGCACTTTATTTTATAATCAATTAAATAAACTTGTTCAAATGTTTTCCATAGGATTCACTCGCCAACTTTTTGTTGATCCAAAAACCATTTTTACACATGATACATGTGAACAGGATGAAGCAAGGAAAACATAGGAAATGCCTTAGAAGAAAACAAAGAAGCTTAGATTGATGTTTAGGTCATGATGTAATTATGATTGTAAATTTCCATTAAATTGTATTAATGAATATGAAACGTTAAAATAAATGTCATGAGCTTTGATGATAACCCAATCATGCCCCGATCACCTTTTCCGCTGCGGGTCGGGGTGTGACAGATTGGTATCAGAGCCATGACTATAGGGATATAGGATAGGTTATTAGACCCTTAGAGCCTATACTATAGTTTGCCTAAATTTTAATTGTTTAGGTGGTTACATACAAACTTATGATATTTATTTGTTTCATATTTGTTTATACTTACAGTCAAACATACATACTTATATACATATTTATCATACATATTTCAATGTTCATATATTCAATTCATCTTCATACTTTTGTTATTCAAAGATTTTGTTGCAATTTTCAAATCTCATCAAAGTAAGTTCTGCGACGGGCATGTAGTAACTGTAAGGGTACAAGTACCGGTAGTCGGAACGTCCTGTCTAGGTTGGCATTCGTATAAATCCAATATAACGGACCAGTTTGCCTACCTGGGGACTAACGATGAGAGTACAAAGGACCTATTAGGCCAAAGCATGCCACACCAAACGTCGTTCGAACTAACCCCACTTTGAGGTGTCACCGTGTCCACACCTGGATACATTCCGAATATCATACGTTACATACATATTTCTCGATTTTCACCGGGTTTAGTGTACGTAACCAGGCTAACACATGCGAACCATATGAAAAACCCGGTAATCATGGGGGCCCACATGATTACGAAGGTGAAGTATAGCGGCATGCAAGGCCCAATTACGAGCAAAGCCCAAGACATCCTATGGATGTTGTAGATTTATTATTTTATATTTATTTTATAAATGTTCATTCCTAAATACGACACATGATCCCTAAAACATCCAACTCATACTCTTGATATGTATTCCTTGTAGATGTCTTCTAGCCTCGCTCGTAGAAAGATGAGATCAGGAAAAGCCCGCGAGCGCATGGCTGCCCAAATTGCCCAACAAATGGCTGCCGTAATACCCAACATTGTAATTCAAGTCCAACAAGCCCTTACCGCTAATCCCGTCAACCAAGAAGATCAAAATGTTATCAACCCTCCCCCAAATACCACTAAATGCACCTACAAGCATTTCAAATCCTGCGACCCTCCAAAATACGAAGGGACTGAAGGTGTCACCGCTCTCCTCCATTGGTTTGAAGAAATGGAGAACACTTTTCTAAATTGCGATTGCCCCGATGATCGCAGAGTGCGATATGCTACCGGTCGTTTATATGGAATAGCACTTACTTGGTGGAATACAGAGAAGGCCAAACGAGGTGTTGACGATGCCATGACTTTAACTTGGGATGAATTGAAGGAAATCATGACCAGACGATTTTGTCCAAGGAGCGAAATCAAGAAATTAGAAGATGATTTTTATTCGTTGAAGCAAAAGGAAGGAGACCACACCACGTACAACAAAAGATTCATCGAGTTAAATCAAATGGTTCCCAACTTGTTCACTCCCCTCTACCGTTTGATCGAGCACTACATTCGTGGTCTTCCGTCAAAGATTCAAGACTCTGTAATAAGTGCCACACCTGCAAACTTGGAAGCAGCAATGGAGTTAGCTACAGAGCTCACCGAGAACCGAATCCGGAACAAAGACTTCAAGGAGGAGAAGAAGAAGGATAAAGCATCGACTGAAACCTCCGACTACACCCAAACCGAATCCCCTTCTCAACCCAATTCTAAGAGAAAAAGAGACGGGCAACTTTTCGCTACTATCCAACGAAATCAACCAATTTCACACGCCATACCCATCCAAGCTATCCCAATCACTCAAGTGGCACCCAACTCAACTTACCCAAATAAGAAACCATATCTTGGACCTCACCCTCGATGTAACACCTGTTTTTATCACCATCCCCTTACCTTACCTTGTCGACTATGTGCAAATTGTGGACGTTATGGTCATATGAGCAAGGTTTGCCGCACCCCTCAAAACCAAATCTCTCCCCCTACTCAAAACATGATCCAAACCTATCATCAACCTCAATACCCCATGTTCCCATATGTTCGAGCTTGTTTCAATTGTGGCGACCCTACTCACTTTAGAAACACGTGCCCTCGATTGGTTAACATCATAAACGCTCAAGCTCAATCAAACCCAGTTAACCAAGTAAATCAAGAAAACCCAATCACTAGGCCACCAGCAAGAGGAAGAGTTTTCAACATCAACGCCAATCCTGACGAAGATAATGACGGCCCAAACGAAAACACCCAACTAGTCCCCTTCACCGAAAATCAAGATTCAACTCCAATCGTTTAGTTTTATGTTTTTCTTTATGTTTTAGAATTACATAGAAGCAATCATAACTTAAGGATAAAGCCAAGGAGAATTTGACAAGAATATGGTGGATACGCCGTTGGTACTTCCTATATATAAGTATTCTTGCCAAAGGATCGGAGGCATTATCAGGCGGTTATGAGAGGTTCCATGTATAAATTGTTTGTGTGATTATTGTTTAGATTAAATTTATTATTTTCAGTACATGCAATACGATCGGCTCCGTTTGATTGAGCCTTGATCGCACAGACATTTTTCATTTTTAGTACATGCAATACGATCGGCTCCGTTTGATTGAGCCTTGATCGCACAGACATTTTTCATTTTCAGTATCTTGTGTTTGTTGTGTTGGTTGTAGAGTCACATAGGACTAATCATAATTCACTGATAAAACCAATGAAAATTTGACGAGAATATGGTGGATACGCCGCTGGTACTTCCTATATATAAGTATTCTTGTCAAAGGATCAGAGGCATTGTCAGGCGGCTATGAGAAGTTCTATGTAGGATTTAGTAGTTTCTTGGTAACTAATCATAACTTGCGGATAAAACCAACGAAAATTTGACAAGAATATAGTGGATACGCCGCTGGTACTTCCTATATATAAGCATTCTTGCCAAAGGATCAGAGGCATTATCAGGCGGTTATGAGAAGTTCCATGTAGGATTTAGTATTGTCTTGGTTGAAATTTGTGTTACATTTATATCATCTCGCCATTTAAAGAAATTGGATTGTGTTCCATTTCTACATAAACTAACCTCTCCATCATAACAAACGAGAGAGGAACTGTCACCATTCAAACATATATGCTATCAGAATGTGGATTCAAATATTGGTTGTTGTGTTATTTATGTTCTAGAGTTACATCATAGGACCAATCATAACTTACTAATAAAACCAATGAAAATTTGACAAGAATATGGTGGATACGCCGCTGGTACTTCCTATATATAAGTATTCTTGTCAAAGGATCAGAGGCATTGTCAGGCAGTTATGAGAAGTTCTATGTAGGATTTAGTAATTTCTTGGTAACTAATCATAACTTGCGGATAAAACCAACGAAAATTTGACAAGAATATGGTGGATACGCCGCTGGTACTTCCTATATATAAGTATTCTTGTCAAAGGATCAGAGGTATTGTTAGACGGTTATGAGAAGTTCCATGTAGGTTGTAGTATTAGAAGTTTTGCTTTAGGATATAACTATATCCTTCCAAACATATCAAAACTCTTACGCATGATATCATATTTAGCGAATCAACTCTGCTTATCAATATTTTACCGTAGGCAACAAAAAGCGATTCCTGTAACAGGGTACTTAACCCTTACAAGGGACGTTACCGCCTCAAACAAAATTTAAACTCTTACTCTTCTTCTAAGTATGTAACTGTCAAACTAAACACCATCATTCTTTTAGTCAAATATATCACTACTTAAATTTCGGGACGAAATTTCTAAAAACCAGGGGATACTGTAACATCCGTCAAAAAACGGATTTACCAAACCCGCTCCGTTTATTAATCGAACAATCAGTTAAAAATTTCGTTGCGAATTTAATGCCCAAAATAATTTTAAACGATACATAATTAATAAATATATTGGAATATATAATTTATATTTGAAAAAGTCTTAAAAATAGTGATTTAAAAATAAATTAGTGCTGCCGGGTTTCGAACCCGGGTCAGCCAGCGTTTCAGCAAACAACTTATCTTCCAACCATCCAACCACTGCACCACTTGTGTTTCTTGTTCAATATTGAAGACAATTAATTCATAACATGAGTATCGAATTCAAATACCGACGCGCCCAATTGCAGTCGTCGGAAATTCCGACTATCTCGCTAAGATTGGACGGTTACTTCAGTTATAACGTAAACTTTAATCACTACATCGGTTATAACCGATGCCTGAGTCCGCGACACAAGTTATAACCGCCGGAAAGTTTCTAACCGACGAATCAAGTCGGAAAACGGGCCAAATACGTCGATGTCCCGCCCTATAAATACCTCCTCGAACCTCTGCTAGCTTTTTCGCTCACAATCACACCTTTACCGGACGTAATTCCACTCGCCGGAAAAGTTCTGTACCTCGCCGGAAAACCGAGCCCTTCACTTCTGAGCCTTACTGAACATCCAGAACTTATACCGAAGCCCCTCACATCCACTCACATCCACTCACATCCAAAAATCAATTAAAAATACTTAAAAATAACATTTTTAAGGTTAGCAAATAGCTTAAACTCACAAAAATTCACCCAACAATCCTACTAAAATGGATTAATAAAACCCGTTTACTTACCGAAACATTATGCCATTATCTAGGTTAATTTCACTCGTGGTTAAAACCGCTTCGTGCGCATTCAACATCATCAACCGAACGCACCCAATGTGAGTGAATCTTACAACTCCCCTTTTTAATTACACGTTTTGGGGTGTGTCATGTGTCATAAAATTAACTCGTTTATTTAAACTTGTGTCATACCATATTGTGATCTAAACTTAGATTGTATACATTGCTTGTAGTTATGTATTTCATTTTGTCAATTTATATGCAATTCATTCATTAGGCCCATCAGTTCCTCATGAGAGACGAGTTGAGCAACGCTTGCCTCAAAACAAATCCATTATTGTTCGTGTGTGTATTATTTTAGTTTATATTGTTTGTAGATACGTGCAATTCATTCATTAGGCCCATCAGTTTCTCGTGAGAGACGAGTTGAGCAACGCATGCCTCAAAACGATCCATTATTGTTCATGTGTGTGTTATTTAATATTAAATTGATTGGTGAATAAGTTTACATCTATTTTTACTCATGTGTGGTTGTGCACTTTATTTTATAATCAATTAAATAAACTTGTTCAAATGTTTTCCATAGGATTCACTCGCCAACTTTTTGTTGATCCAAAAACCATTTTTACACATGATACAGGTGAGCAGGATGAAGCAAGGAAAACATAGGAAACGCCTTAGAAGAAAACCAAGAAGCTTAGATTGATGTTTAGGTCATGATGTAATTATGATTGTAAATTTCCATTAAATTGTATTAATGAATATGAAACGTTAAAATAAATGTCATGAGCTTTGATGATAACCCAATCATGCCCCGATCACCTTTTCCGCTGCGGGTCGGGGTGTGACACCTCTGATCCTTTGGCAAGAATACTTATATATAGGAAGTACCAGCGGTGTATCCACCATATTCTTGTCAAATTTTCATTGGCTTTATCCGTAAGTTATGATTAGTTCTATGTGACTCTAAAACATAAACAAACACAATCCACCAAAACTTGAGTCTTAATTCTGGTAGTATATATGTTTGAATGATGACAGTACCTCTCTCGTTTGTTATGATGGAGAGGTTAGTCTATGTAGAAGTGAGTCACAGCTCAACTTCTTTAAATGTTGAAATTGTAATACATTGAGATGTATGATGATATGAAGGCTAAATCAATGAGTATAAAAACAAAACTGAAATAGTAATTCGCATTAAGATTCTTGGATAAATTTCCAATTTATAATTGAGATACGTGAAAATTGAGATAACATAAAGAAAAACATAAAACTAAGCGGTTGGAGTTGAATCTTGATTTTTTTGTGAAGGAGACTAGTTGGGTGGTTCGTTTGGGCCGTCATTATCTTCAACAGGATTGGCGTTGATGTTGAAAACTCTTCCTCTTGCTGGTGGCCTTGTGGTTGGGTTTTCTTGATTTGCTTGGTTAACTAGGTTTGCTTGAGCTTGGGCGTTTTTGATGTTAACCAATCGAGGGCACGTGTTTCTATAATGGGTAGGGTCGCCACAATTAAAACAAGCTCGAACATAAGGTAACATGGGGTATTGGGGTTGTTGATATGTTTGGATCATGTTTTGAGTAGGGGGTGAGGTTTGGTTTTGAGGGGTGCGGCAAACCTTCTTCAAATGACCATAGCGTCCACAGTTCGCACATAGTCGACAAGGTAAGGTAGATGGATGGTGATAAAAACAGGTGTTATATTGAGGGTGAGGTCCAAGGTAAGGTTTCTTATTTGGGTAAGTTGAGTTGGGTGTTACTTGAGTGATTGGGATAGCTTGGAGGGGTACGGCTTGTGAGACTGGTTGATTGTGTTGGGTGACAGCGAAAAGTTGCCCATCTCGTTTTCTCTTAAAATGGGTTGAGAAGGGGATTCGGTTTGGGTGGAATTTGAGGTTTCAGTCGATGCTTTATCCTTCTTCTTCTCCTCCTTGAAGTCTTTGTTCCGGATGCGGTTCTCGGTGAGCTCTGTAGCTAACTCCATTGCTGCTTCCAAGGTTGCAGGTGTGGTACTTATTACAGGGTCTTGAATTTTTGAAGGAAGACCTCGAATGTAGTGGTAGAGGGAGTGAACAAGTTAGGAACCATTTGATTTAACTCGAGGAATCTCTTGTTGTATGTGGTGTGGTCGCTTTCCTTTTGTTTCAACGAATAGAACTCATCCTCTAATTTCTTGATTTCGCTCCTTGGGCAAAATCGTCTTGTCATGATTTCCTTCAACTCATCCCAAGTCAAAGTCATAGTATCTTCAACACCTCATTTGGTCTTCTCTGTATTCTACCATGTAAGTGCTATTCCAAGTAAACGACCAGTAGCATATCGCACTTTGCGATCATCGGGGCAATCGCAATTTAGAAAAGTGTTCTCCATTTCTTCAAACCAATGGAGGAGAGCGGTGACACCTTCAATCCCTTCGTATTTTGGAGGGTCGCAGGATTTGAAATGCTTGTAGGTGCATTTAGTGGTATTTGGGGGAGGGTTGATAACATTTTGATCTTCTTGGTTGACGGGATTAGCGGTAAGGGCTTATTGGACTTGAATTACAATGTTGGGTATTACGGCAGCCATTTGTTGGCCAATTTGGGCAGCCATGCGCTCGCGGGCTTTTCCTGATCTCATCTTTCTACGAGCGAGGCTAGAAGACATCTACATGGAATACATATCAAGAGTATGAGTTGGATGTTTTAGGGATCATGTGTCGTATTTAGGAATGAACATTTATAAAATAAATATAAAATAATAAATCTACTACATCCATAGGATGTCTTGGGCTTTGCTCGTAATTGGGCCTTGCATGCCGCTATACTTCACCTTCGTAATCATGTGGGCCCCCATGATTACCGGGTTTTTCATATGGTTCGCATGTGTTAGCCTGGTTACGTACACTAAACCCGGAGAAAATCGAGAAATATGTATGTAACGTATGATATTCGGAATGTATCCAGGTGTGGACACGGTGACACCTCAAAGTGGGGTTAGTTCGAACGACGTTTGGTGTGGCATGCTTTGGCCTAATAGGTCCTTTGTACTCTCATCGTTAGTCCCCAGGTAGGCAAACTGGTCCGTTATATTGGATTTATACGAATGCCAACCTAGACAGGACGTTCCGACTACCGGTACTGGTACCCTTACAGTTACTACATGCCCGTCGCAGAACTCACTTTGATGAGATTTGAAAAATGAAAATGCGACAAAATCTTGAATAACGGAAGTATGAAGATGATTTGAATATGTGAACATTGAAATATGTATGATGAGTGTGGATGTAATTATGTATGTTTAACTGTAAGTATAATCCACTATGTATCACGAAATGTAGTATCGGAAGTGCATGCATTTGTGTATGTAATAAATATGAAAGAAATAAACATCATGAGTTTGCATATAACCACATAAACAATTAAAATCTAATCAACTATAGTATAGGCTCTAAGGGTCTAATAACCTATCCTATATCCCTATAGTCAAAAGCTCTGATACCAATCTGTCACACCCCGACCCGCAGCGGAAAAAGTGATCGGGACATGATTGGGTTTTCATCAAAGCTCATGACATTTATTATAACGTTTCATATTTATTATTACAATTTAAAGGGAATCATACAATCATAATTACAACATGTTCTACACATCTTTCTAGACTTCATTAGTTTCTTCTAAGGCATTTCCTATGTTTTCCTTGCTTCATCCTGTTCACCTGTATCATGTGTAAAAATGGTTTTTGGATCAACAAAAAGTTGGCGAGTGAATCCTATGAAAAACATTTGAACAAGTTTATTGAATTGATTATAAAATAAAGTGCATAACCACATATGAGTAAATATAGATGTAAACTTATTCACAAAACACTTAATATTAAATAATGCACACACACATACAATAATAGCTTGTTTTGAGGCACGCGTTGTTCAACTCGTCTCCCACGAGGAACTGATGGGCCTAACAAATAATTTGCATACAACTTGACAATATGTAATACATAACTACAAACAATATTTACATTCTAAGTTTAAATCATAATATGGTATGGCACGAGTTTGAATAAACGAATTAGTTTAAGTGACACATGATACACCCCAAAACGTGTAATAAAAAGGGGTGTTGTAAGATTCACTCACGATGGTTGCGTTTCTTGGATTGATGATGAATGCGCACGAAATTGGATTTAACCACGAGAGAAAACTAACCTAGATAATAACATAATGGTTCGGTAAATAAGCGGATTTTATTAATCAATTTTAGTAGGATTTTTGGATATATTTTTGTGAGTTTAAGGCTATTTTCTAACTTTAAAAATGTTATTTTTAAGTATTTTTAATTTAAATAAATAAATAAAAATAATAAAAAAATTTTGATTTTTGACCATTGACCGTTGACTTGTTGACCGGTTCGGTCGGTTATATGTGTGCGCTGGGTGAGACTCGAACCCGTGACCTCCCGTACGCGTGCACGCAGCTCTACCAACTGAGCTACGTGTCTAACCCGAAATATTTCTGTTTTTAATTATATTTATACACTAATTAAGTTAATCCGAAAGTCATTTATTTTAAAAAAAGGATTTAATGTATCGACTCGGTGCTCTCCACAGGTCTCGAACCCGGGACCTGTGGTTTAGTTTGGCACACAGTCCACCGCTGGACTGTGTGTCTAACTTGGTAAATATTCTGGTTTTTATTATACTTAACATCTTACTGTTGTGGATCCGGTTCAGTTAAAAAAAAAGACATTTTATTACAGCGAAGGTGTGTGTGTCAAGGATCGAACTCGGGACGTATGCATATTGTTTGAACACAGTCCACCGCTGGACTGTGTGTCTAACCCGTTCATAATATTGATTTTAATTAATCTTATATCATACACGACTTCGTCTTCTTCGTTCAAAACACAGACAACGGTTAACCATGCTGTTACTTGATTAATTCGGTTAACGAATAAAATGACACTTGAAAAGTATTGAACAGAAAGGTTTGGGGAAAGAAAGTACCGAACAGGTTGTCTTCTTCAGAAATCCGGCAACGATTCGTCGGCTCTGTTTTGGTGACCTTCGGCTGTTAGGATCAATTAACAGTTTGGAGGGATTAGATGTGAAATTGAACTACTGAGTAACGATTATCAGTAGGTTTGAATGATCATACCGGTTAACAGCGAGTTTCCGAAAATTCCAGAAGTTTTCCGGCGAAAACAGAAAATCCGGCAACGTCGTCTGGAATAGATTCTGGGTGAGGGATTGATGTTAGCAATAGTCTAACAATGGGTTAAAACAGAAAAAGTCGAGATATTTACCGTGTAGATGAAAGTCTCGGTTTTCCGGCGACTTGCAGAGAATTCCGGCGAGTGAAATTGCGTCGAGAATTGGTGTGATTGTGAGCGAAAAGGTTATCAGAGGTTAGAGGATGTATTTATAGGGAAGAACATCGACGAATTGGGTCTGATTACCGTCTTGATTCGTTGGTCAAAAATTCTCCGGCGGTTATGACTAGTGTCGCGGACTGGACATCGGTTATAACCGATGTCGTTGTTAATTCTTACGTTAAGTCAAAGGTAACCGACGATTATTGGCGAAATCGTCGGATTTTCCGGCGTCAGCGGATTTGGGCGCGCTGTGTGACTGGGTTTGATTTTCCAGTTTTATTATATGTATTAATTGTTTCAAGATGTTATCAAACAACTCAAGTGGCGGTGTGGTTGGATGGATGTGAGTTAAGGCTTTGCGTATATCTGGCTGACCCGGGTTCGAAACCCGGCTTCAGCATTCTATTTTTATTTCATTATTTTTAATAGATTTTCAAATATAATTTTTATATTCTAATATACTTATTAATTATGTATCGCTTAAAATTAATTTGAGCATTAAATATGCAACGAAATTTTTTTAACTGTTTGTTCGGTTAATAAACGAAGCGGGTTTGGTTAATCCGGTTTTTGACGGATGTTACAAAGCACGTTAACTACCTAGAAGGGGTTAGAAGGGTGTTTGGGTAAATTTCTTGTCTCGTTCAGTGTATAGATCCTGTGAGGACTTGATTCAAGCTTATTAGGACTTCCCTTGAGGCAGATAGTATCAAATCCGGGAAGTAAGAACGGCTTGAACCCCTTATAAATAAACTACTATCAAAACTTTATCCGGCCTTGCGGGACTGTATCCCTGCTGACTCAGACCAATATGACCGAGGGTAACGTCACCTTCACAAGAGGGGCCTACCACTTTTCGCTTAATAACTTATGTAATTATCTTTTAATATTCCGACCTTGCAAGACTGTATCCCTGCTTACTCAGACCAATTAGTTAAGGGTAACGTCACCTTCACAAGAGGGGTCTACTACTATAACTAAGATAATCTATTAAAAAGTCTAAAGTGCGGAAATCATCAAAGGATATATAAAAGAGAAGTCGGAACCAAGTGATTCATTCTTGTCTATTCGCTTTTATTTATTTCTTTACGTTCTTACATTTAGTTTTTATCTTTTAAAACTTTCAAAACTTTTATCAAAATTTGGTTAGATTAGACGTTAACGACAAGCCGATATTAAAAGCTCTTATGTCCTTGGACGATCTCAGTATCTTACCATCACTATACTACGTCTACGATGGGTGCACTTGCCCTAACGTGTGTAGAGTGATAGTATTGTATCGTGTTTTATAAATTTAAAGCTTGATCCACGAATAAAAAGTGCTTAAAATATAACAAAAATTATAACCAAACTCGACCATGTCAACTAGTAAGGAGGTTATAGAAGATGTTGTGAATAAAGATAGAGTAATACGTCGGTTTTTCTTGATGATGGATTAATAGTTGGTTGATAATGGTCATAATGGATATACATGTAATGGAAGGATGTATATGTAATAGATTGAAATATTGATGGATGAGTGTATGTTACGACTTTAACAAGTCATCTTGTAGATGGATTTGTTGTTTTGTTTTGTTTGGGTAGACGGAACTGAGATGAGAATCCGTTGTTCATACATATGATTCTTTATCATAAGGTTATCATCAATTTGTATGAAATCCTAAACCTACCGACTAACGTCGTATCATTAACTTGTAACTGCATCTTCTATCAAACCCAATTCATGTGAAGACATGATCAAGTTTGTTTCTATCATTTCCCATATGAGATCATAATCGTGTTGCAATAATCACACCAAATTGTAAATACAATATTTTAATACTCCTCGAAAATTTTATTTTGTACAACTATTTACTACTATATATATATATACAAGAAATTAAAACAAATATTTATGAAAATAAAGTCTTCCACACCAGGAACAGAAAATATGTGAAATAAATCAACAAGAGAGATGAATATGTCACGGCCTGTCGAATCTACAATTTGGTTAGATACAATAACCAAACCTTTGAGTTTTCCACCTCAAACTTGTTCATGGAACAACCACTATTAATAACCAGTGTTACTAACAGTCCTCCTTGTATGTTCCCACACTCAAAGGCAAACTAGTTAGAAAGTGGAATCCATGCCATTGTTGTCATGGGTTATTTCTTAATATTCAAATAAGTAACCTCTTGATAACTGGGTCTTTTGCTTTGTTAATTTATTTTTCAACTTTTGATTTGATTCGCTAAACCTGATTTGATTATAAATTTTGTTTATGAGAGATTTAAGTTTTGAGATGCTTTTTTATTTAAGATCTGAAGGAAAAGGTTGTGGTATTATGCATTCATCCTTTTCATCGTGTGAAACCAGCTTCATAGATGGAGATCTAGATGGAATATTTTTCATCTCATCATTCAAAGATGTGTGCTTTTCACCCTTTAATCCACGGAAGCAATTTTTGTTGCCTTTACCATCTGGTGCATGTTGTTTCAGGCGCTTCTTGAGCACATGACCTTATTTACCACACTTAAAACGAGCCTTGAATGGTTTTTGATTCTTTACAGTCTCGTGTGACACAACTAGAGATGGAAATTTATTTGAGCTTGTTTCAGGTTGTGAATGGACTTGATACTTTTTACAACTTTAGATGTTTCCGTGATCTTTGACTCCCCTAGACTTTCATTTGTCAATGATTCATCATCTGAACTCGTGCAGTCCTCTATAAGCAGATCTTCTTCCAATGGATCTATGTCGATAGGACTTGTAGTGTCGTTTGGGTTTGTTGGTAACTGGAAATCCGATGGTTCAAATGCATCAGCCGTTTGATATTTTGTGTTAGTATAAGAGTCATAACTGCTGGAATTCTCAGCTTTTATCAGGATGTATATTGAAATTTCTTTGGTCAAAAACTTCCCAAATCTATTTCTATCCAATGTTGTTACAAATACCAGAGATATATGAACAAATATTTGGTTACCGGAACATTCATGTTACAACCATTAGATTAGAACCTGAAACATTTGAGTTACTTTTCTTAGAATCACAAACACTTTAATTAAAACATAATCCGAACTTCGATGCCCTAGTCCAACTGTATGAGAACCACATCCAAATCTGCATTATCTTTGTTAACAAATCTTTTACACATGTAAATATGTCACTTATTACAGTTTGCCTTTAACAAATAATAATAATAATAATAATAATAATAATAATAATAATGTAATAATAATAATAACCCGTATTATTATTATTATTATTATTATTATTATTATTATTATTATTATTATTTATTTTTTTAAATTTAAGCTTAGGTATGAAACTAAAGGGATTGTATTTTATGTGGAAAATAGAATTTTAGATATTCTTTATAATTATTATATGTTTAAATTGGTTTACTTTATAAGATCATGTGTAGTGGGAAGAGAGAATATTGTTTACCTTTAGGTATTTTCATCATGTTGCGGTCAGTTAGTAATGGGATATTATTGGGCATTTTTCTAAAATGGGTGTAGTGATATAATGCCCCCAATAAATTATTACCCAATTATTGTTATTATTATTTTTAATTTAAAACTAATAGTATTTCATTAAATAAAAATAATTACATCACTAAAACTAAAAATAAAGACCAGAAAAAACTAAAAACAAAAATTACATTGCTAGATGAAAAAAACTAATAATCAAAAGTCCGTATTTGTCACGGATTTGTTGCCAATACATTTCCGCTAGGATCAACGCCTCGCCTCGGAGGTGATCGATCGGTTTAGACAAAAATTCTATGCCTTTATCCATTTGCCTCGATTTTTGTATCGCGACAATTTTTTCGTTTTCGGCGTTTCTTTCTTGCATAGTCTCTAAACGTCTGTGACCAGGTCTCGAATGTCTTATAGATGTCGGTTCATCTCCTCGAAATCTTCCTTCATTTCAAAATTAGCCGAAGACGGCTCCGCCTCCCCCCCCCCCCTTTTCCCACTTCTTCTACCGGGCGGCCAGGCTAACTCCACATCCTCGTCGTCATCATCCAAATTAATGTTTAAGTCGACGTTACAAGCATCGAAAGTGGGTGTCTCCGGGGCAACCGAGGATGATGTTTTCGACCTTTTTGCTTTACGTCTACTACTAGACGTCATGCTCAGTACGTTAGACCATTTTGGACTTCCACATAAAAGCTCCCAACATTTCAAGTATGTGAAAACGTCTCTCGTTTGGTTGTACTCTTCCAACGCTCTTGTTAAAATACCCCCGTTGTTTTCTCCGCTAAGCAAATTATCCCTCGTGCATTGGAAAACTTGGAACTGATGACATTTCTGGTTTATATCAGTCCATTTGCTTAATATTGAATCTTTGTCCCAATACTCACCTTTACTCATCGCTTTAAAAAAAGTTTAACGAATTATATTCCAAAAAATTGGTGAAGTTTGATAGTTTGCTACAAACAAATAAATTATAATGTTATATTCTTAAAAAATAAAAATAAACAGTTATGAATTATTTTAAAAAATTAAACAAATATATTTTTATAACGCTTACCGACTTCGGGGTCCTCCGATATGTCGAGCCACGCCCGAGCTAACGCGTATTACTCGTCTTTTGTCCAAGCTAGGTAGGTTCCCTTTCGCCATGGAGCGTTTGATTCCTTTTTTATGAGACCGTTTACCACGTTGAGATGCCTAGGGAACGGACCCGGGTTGTGTCTCCGGTACCGTTACTACGTCCGGTTAGGTTTCTTCGAGAGATGGTTGCGAAACGCCCATGGATGCAAAGTCGTGTGGACATTGAAAGAATGGTTGCGAACCGCCCATGCCTAGTATTTGTGCGTACGTAAACACACTCGGGTCCATATCTTGAAAATTGAAGTTGGTTGCGGTTGGGTGGTGTTCGGGCGATATGTACTGGGGTTACCGAGTCTAGACGAAACACCGAAAGGGGGTCGGAAGGGATTCAAGATGTAATTTTTTTATAAATTTTGAAGCAGTATAGAAGAGAGTAGAGACTTTTATAAAAATGGGGGAAAGGTGCGAAGTTTTATAGGGTGAAAAGTGAATTTAATAAAAAATAATAATTTTGGCATGTCATCGTTGAATCAACGGTATGATTTTGAAAAGTGTAAAATTTCTGGCGTTTTTTAAAGTACGCTTGGGGTCTGGAAAAAAACGCCAGGATGCCGTTTTCGGGCGTTGAGGGGCGTTTTTTTTTGGGGGGGACGTCAAAAAACCCCACTACGGTTGATCTTATATGTATTACATTATTACATGTATAAATATATACTAGATGCTGTAGATTTTCCATGATAAAGGGATATATTTTAAAAAGATAATTAAGGTTAAAAAACTCGTATAAGTGTCTAGCGTTTTGTTTTTTTAAATAAAATTTCTATTTCATTCATAAAGAAAAAAGCTAAAAAGAAAACCTTACACCAAACGTAAGGGTATCATATTATACAAAAATATTATACAAAAGTTCAATGATAAATTACTCGAATTATTGATTTATCTTGCGAATATAAGAAAATCTTTTACGATCCCTTAGTTGAAAAGTTCTGATTTCATCAGTTATTACTCTTGGGCCTTTATTGTGGAAATGGTTCTGTTAGAGGAGCACCTGGGCTTGGGCCTTGGCATTAAATTGGTAGTCTTGGGCCGAGAGCAAGAGGTTTCTCATCTAGTATAATCTTGATTTGTTGTAAGTTCGCTTTGATACAATTGTCTCCTTTTGTTGATCGTAGTGTTGCCCCTTTTTTGGTAAGATGATTTGTGTGAATGAAATTGAATTTTGAAAAATAAAACAACACCACTCTAAAAAGAAATCTCACACATTTATAGATATTACAAACACAATGTGGGGATTAGTGCTAGGCTGCTCCCTAGCACTCTCCATTAGCCTGGATAAATTACGATTGCACGCCAGCTTAAATTACAAATTTCCCTCGGTGTAAAATTACAGTATTGTCATCGCTTTAACTTTTACCAAATTACGATTTTACCCCAATTTAAAATTACAACTTTGCCCCAAGTTCAAAATTACAGTATTGCCATCGTGTAGGTTTTTTTTTAGCAAACTATGGAAATATTTTGTTTTAACTGGTTAACTCCATATAATTTTTATTCGTGTCAGGTAATTGCCTAACACTCGCTCATTGGTCCTAACAAATTACAATCGCCCACCATTTTAGCTTTCTTTTCGAGCATAACTATGGTAACGTTTTTCTAATTGTTGAGAAATATTTGGTTTAACGACCCCGCAATGGAACAACGCATAAAACTAGTTGTTAACACGTGCTCTAGTTTTATTAAATATAACATTTTTTATTTTTTTTTATTAAAATTTGTTTAAACAAACAAACAAGTCAACAACAACAAGAAAAACAAGTGTGAAAGAATGAACATTAAAAGCTACAACATCATCGTCAGCATTCGTGGAACATCCACCGTCAATTTACTCTATTCACCACTCTCATACCATACACCCGCACCAACCAACGGACAGATCCCCTCCTTTTCATCCACACCGTCCGATCAAACTCACTAACTCCCCAATCAACGGCCCACATTCCTGTTACCTCCCCTCACGAGTAACTCTAGATTATTTATCTTTTTATTATATTTTTCTTTTTCGTGTTATTATTATTATTATTATTTCTTAGTCAATTCAAGTTCCCCTGAATCAAAATCCTAATTGAACAGAAAGATCTCCGATCCAAAATCGAACCACTGTAAGCACTGATCGAATTCAAATTATTTAATTTTATTATTAGTAATTGTTTCTGCTTTATGGATTTAATTTCAATTTGTGATTTGCGTGTGTGAAAGTAATGATCAGATTTAGATTTAAATTTTAGCATTTTTTTTTGTGGAATTTGATGAAATGTAACTGGAACTGTGTTTAATTTGAGATCTTTGTTGTGAATTGTGTGTTGCTAAAGTGTAAGTGATTATTTGATGTTGATTTTGTGGTTTGGTGTGATCAGTAGGTTTAAGATCGATTATTGTGTATGATTTAGAACTTGTGTTAAATTGTTTGTGTTGTTTGATTCGGGCGAATCGGAGTTGTATGGATCTTAAATTTGAGTTTTTTTCGTTTGCGAAATCGGTTGAATTGTGGTTTATTTAGATGGGATTTTAGTTGAACTGAAAGAATGTTATCGTTGCATCTAGATACTTAATCGGGTGTTATGCTTTAACGAAAGTAGGTTCAATGGTTTTTTTGTAGAATGTTTCAAGCTATGATTCTGTTTGTTTAGCTGTCAATGAGACTCTTGCTGGTTCAGCACTTAATGGTGCTGATTGTTTGTTTCGCGAGCATATGTCTGAATGGTTAAGCAGTATACTGAGCCTAAATGGTTAAGCCCTCTAATCTGAATTGGTCAGACATTTACCTCTGAACGGTTAAGCATTATACAGTGGTGAAGCTTGAGATTTCCGACCAGGGGCGGAAGTCACCGGACCTAAAATTTTCTATAAAACTGGGGGGTCGAAAACGTATATACCAAAAAAATTCTGTACAAAACTACATACTCTCCACTAATGAGCGAAAAGTTCGGGGGTCGGCCGCCCCCTCCCGCCCCTTAAAGCTTCGCCCATGGCATTATACTAGCTCTTACTGGTTCAGCACTTAATGGTTCAGACTTCTTACTGGTTCAACACTAAGCTATTCAGAAGTTGCAAAACAGCCCCTTAATCGGGTTTATGCTTTAACGAAAGTAGGTTAGATGGTTTTTATAGAATGTATCAAGCTCTGATTCAACTAGAAAGTTTGTTTATTGTTTGACTACTTTCGATGGTTGTATACAAACGTCGATGTACTAAAGTTGTTTTATATCTACGTAGACGTTAAAATGGAAGAGGATGTTCCGGATAGAAAGAAATGGGAGGACATGGACATTGACATTCTGGTGAAAATATTTCAAACGTTCGACATTTTTGAGTTGACTTCTGGCATTGCTCGAGTCTGTAGTACATGGCGGTATGCTGCTTGCGACCCTTTGTTGTGGGGAACTCTTGATCTGTCGATGCTGAAGTCTAACTTTATTAAAATCCCATTAGAACCTTACGTTTATGTGGATGAGCGATCGGATAAAACACTGACAAGAGTGCTGAAGATTTCTCTAAATCTTAGCTGTGAAAACATCTCGACGTTGATTTTCCATTTCAATCTATACGTCCGTGATGATCAGTTGACATACATTGCTGAAAGGTATCGTCTGAAACCTTATTTCTTGTTGTTTCTATCTTTTACTCTTTACAGCAGTCATCTGCTTTTTATAAGAATATAAGTCCTTTTTAACAGAATATACATTCAAGCTTAAGACAGGTGGAAATATTGATGAAAATTGATAAAAAAGATTGTTGACTCAATATATCAAGTTTTATTAGGTTTCAAACTGATTCTTAATTAAGATAATATATGCAAAGTTACCTTAAGTTATAACATTAATAAATGAACAACAAAAGTTTTTAAAAAGAAAAACTTGACCAAATATTATTAATAATATTTTTGCTAAATTATACAAATTAAAACTACTTTAAAGCAGTGGTGGATCTAGAAAATGTTCGTAGGGGTAACGTTTTATAAAAAAGGGGTAACGAAATCGAAAAAACGTCAAATTTTTCCAAAATTTACACTACCGTCGGAGCGCCAAGGGGTGCGGAGGCTACCCCTTCGCATAAGGTAGGTCTGCCCCTGCTTTAAAGGACAATTTATTTAAAACCAAGTATTAAAATGTTCTTATATTGAAATAAAACTGTGCAGTATCTTGTAAAATATCCAAGGTATAAAATAAAATTCTGCAAAGTTTTGTGAAAAATTAATTAGTCTTACAGTTTGCCTTTTACAGAAAACTAACCCATATGTAAAAATGAATTAGTGTTGTGTTAAACCAGTTTCCAGAAGACCGCTTTTGTGAAATATTAGCATAATTAGACTAATTCATTTTTACATATGGGTTAGTTTTCTGTTAAAGGCAAACTGTAATAAATGACAACCTTGCAGAATTTCGACTTTTTGAGACCGAGCTTTGGGCCTTTTATAAGGCTTTTTGGGCTAGATCAGGCTTAGAACCCGGTTAGGCTGATCCGGGCTTTAAGACAAATTTTTCTGCCCAATTTAAGATTTCAGGCTTGAGCGGTTCTAGGACTAGACTTTGGATGATTGGGAGCAATTTGGGCTTTTACCATGTTAACATTCAACTCTTTTGGGCCCTAAGACTACTAGCCTACTTATTTTGACCCATTACCCGATCTGCCCATTTTCCCACTTCATAAGATTGATATTTTTGTATATTTAACGTTAACAAAGTCGATCTCTTTTAACGCAGGTGCCCAAAGCTCAAACGACTGGTTTTGCCAGCATGGAACCGAATAAAAAGAACCGTTATATGCAAAGCCATAAACATGTGGCAAGATCTTGAATCGCTTACTATGCCTAGCATAGCCAATCCTCCTTGCATCATGGAGGAAATCTCCAACAACTGTAAGAATTTTACAGAACTCAAAATCATGGGCCCGTGTGACATGTTCTTCGCGCATACACTCGCAAGTTGCTTGCCAAACTTAAAAGTCTTGAGCCTCCGTTGCTCGATGCTCTTCAAGGATGCGCTATTAATAATCTTGGATGGACTAAAACATCTTGAAGTGCTTAATATTTCCCATTGCATCATTATAGAAGTCCTGCCACCACCCGCCCCTAGAAAAGTGCTTAAGGAGCTCGATGAATCGATTCTTGAAAAGGCATCTAGATTACGCGAGTTTGTGACTTGTATGGATGATTTATGTGTAATGTGCAAGAGAACAAGGCTTGATGAAGGGTTTTTGAGGTGGTATAAGTATGAAGAAGGGCTTTGGAAAGAAGATGAAGTGAGGTCTCTTGCAATATGAGTTTATTATAAAGTTTAGTATAGTGGCAATGTAACCCCTTATTCTTATCTTTCTTTTCAATTTAAACCCTTTTTCTTAGTTGTATATTGGTTGTAGTCATGTAGAGAAGTGAGACATGAAAGTTTTGTATAAAGAAGTATTAGATACTAATTACAATAATAGTATGTTGCTTGATTATCTTGAATCATCAATATTGCATTGTACATATAAATTCGATAATCTTAGGGTTTATTTTTCAGATATTTGAACTGATCCATTGTATTGAACCATTTTCGGAACTTGGTTACATTTAAAAAAATCGTCATCATGAACTTGCTTGAAACTTCGTTGGTTTCTATCCAAAACAAACTACAACAGTTGCATGTTTTGTGTGTTTTCTGTGTAGATGCGTATGTAAATTAAACCAGTGAAGATATATGGGCCTGGACCCCCCGCGGGTCCACGGCAAACCCGAACTTGACGCGCAACCCAAATAACTAGCAAAGACAAACGACCCGCGTGGACCACTCGTCACGTCAGACACACCAGGACAAAGGAGACAAAAGGGACATCTTGAAAGCGATGTCTTGCCAATGACGTTCGGGGGATCATTGCATACTTGATCTCTACTAGCAGTTATTGTAGGAGAGACCAAAAGGATAGACGATAGCGATGTCTGGCCAATCACATTCCACGGATAGCAGTTATCATAGAAGAGACCACAAGGACATCCTGGTCGCGACGTCCAGCCAATGACATTCCATGAATACAACACTAACGCTCAGCGGGGGGGGGGGGATATTCTAAAATTGATATTACGCCTAATACCTGCTCACTATCCCGGCTATAAATACCACATTTCTCGTTTAGGTGATTCCATTCATTCTTTCTGCTATTACTCTCACTTATATTCACTAAAGAGATTAGTTATTCTCACCCGAATGGTGGTTACGAGAAGAAACCCCAACCTGTCATTCTCGTGACAGCCTAACGATATTTTAAGTTTTGCATATTGAATCATCATCAAGAGCTCACACTGATAAGAAATTTCCAACCTGTCTAACCTAGTCTAAACAATCCGTTTGGTTTAATGTTGTTTCACCAGGATAATGCAAATAGATTATAATAATGTGATTAGGGTTACATGTGGTATGATCTATATAGACCACGATATTACACTTTGAGTCCTTACACTATCACTAAACATCATCTTATTCTAATGCCACCCAACCACCCTCCATAAGCTTAAAACGGTGGAGATTTTAGCTTGAAATATAAGAAAACTTAAAAAATGTAAAACAATTTTCCACTTTTAAAAAAAAAAAAACTAAACCAGATTTACCCAATACGTTGGGCTTGTCAAAAAGTTGATAAATCAGCCCATGTGTGATCATCAACAAAAAAATTCTATTACAAACTTTTGTGAATTCATTGCTTAAGTTTTCTCAATTTATATTGATTAATTTAAATGTGTAACAACATAGCATGAGTTGTGAGAACTTCCTATCGAAGTGACATCATGGACCAACATAGTGTTGTATATTGGGGGATTCACTAAACAATTTCGAACCAATTGCAAAAAACCTGGATTTCTACACAAATTGTGTATTCACTTTCAGATTAACTTATTTGATGGTATTAACAATTATTAAGTAGATAAGATGTGTAGAACATTTCAAGAACGTATTTGAGATTGTGAGAGATTGATGGAACCGTAGCAGAATTTTCTGTGTCGATCAATAAACCGTTGATCCTATATGTCGACCAAAATAAACGTCGATTGTTTTCTATCCACAAGCCTCATCATCGGGTTTTTTAATACAATCAGACCCAATAGCAAACCATAGGATCCATTAGCAAGGGCAATAAGTTTAATCAATTAGTTAAACCATTAAGACTAGAGATGGGCATAATCGGGTTTTATTATTACCCGGAACCGGTTCCAATCCGGACCCGGTTCTGCTTGGATGTCATTGGAACCAGGTATGGTGTGGAACCGGGTCCAGTTCCTACCCACCCGGTTCCACATCTAAGAATATGGAACCGTGTAGAACCAGGTACGGGTATTATGGAACCGGGTATGGTGTGGAACCGGGCACCCCTGCGGAACCGGTTTCTGACAGTATTGGGAACCGGTTTCTGATAGTATTGGGAACCGAACATGTGATTTGTCATTTAAAATCTGCAAGGAACCGGTTCCTGACAGTCAAACCTGCCATTTTACTATTCAGAATCGGTTCCACATAAATGTTACAGTTGGAAACCGGTTCCTTATTAAAAAATCGGTTTTTTATTGTATATAAACCCCTTCCTACTTACCATTTCTAAACTTAACACTCACCATCATCAACTTACAAAATCAATCAACTTCTAAGTTCTTGCAAATACCTATGGCATGCAACGATAAAGTTGTTACGGTCTTAGAGACGAAAAGAAACCCTGCTATATGAAAGAATTTTGATCTCCGTTTAATGTCCGACAGCCACGAGATGGCTAGATGCAAAGATTGTGGAAAATTTATGAAGGCCGCCGCCAACTCAACCCTTAAGAAACACACTGAGCGGCATTGCCCAAGGATGAAGGCAAAGAAAAATGAGTCAGGAGAAGGTTCCGGCACCGGTTCTTCAAATGTTTGATGTAACCCGTTTGGTTTGGTGTTTTTAATAAAGTTTGTGTAATGTTTCTTTCTATTGTGTTTGTTATGTTTGATTTTTATTATTAGTATCATTGATAAATAAAAATAGTAACAATAATCAGTTAAAATTAAAAAAAATTAATCGGTTACAATATATAAAAAAAATTAACCGGTTACAAAAAAATAAAAAATTACTCAGAACCGGTTCCAGTAAGATTTTATTTCTTTGATCGTTTACTAGCGGCAGGTGCAACACTTTCCGATGAGTTTCTCTTAGGTGCGGGTACCTCGGTACAATCGTCGTCCGAATCGTTAGTCTCCACTTCTTCGTCCTACTCTTCGTCAACAATTTTATGCTCTAACTCAACTTCATCTTCTAGACTAGTTTTATGTTGAACACGATCAACGGCATCCAAATGGTCCTTTAAGCATATTGCCATCTCTAGCGATTCCGGAGTTAGTCTTGTTCTTCTAATTGACAAAACCCTGCCACTAAGAGAAAACACACTTTCCAAAGCTACCGTGGAAGCTTGGACCGTTAGTGTATCACGAGCCATGGTGGCTAGAATCGGATATTCGGATTCTTTCGATTTCCACAATGCCAAAACATCAAATTTCCTATACTCCTCGGTGGTCATAGTAGGCGAATACTAATTTTTTTATATCTCCCAAGTTCACTTGTTGGTTCACTACCCCTTTGTTGTCTAGTCGTCTCGTCTCTAACGACATTCAACATGGTTATAAGTGGATCCCCGCTCGTTTCATCGTTAGAGGCCGTGGACCGAGACTCAAACAAATTTGTATGATTTTTTTCACCATATTTTTTTAAATAATGATCATAAAGTTTGGCCATACACTCATTGAATATTTTTTTTTTTGCTTTTAAAGTTGGATCATCCTCATGCATATCCAACTTATCATTAATTTCATCAATTAAAGCTTCAACTCCCGGTACGTTTAAAGCTGGATTTAAAGCGGCGGCACATAGAAAAACGGGTGGTAACTCTAAAAAATATTTTTTAAAATTTTGAATCATTGGTCTCATCATATTCCTTAACATGTCACTAGAATTTTCAAACTTTTTAAAATTAGTTGTTATCAAATACAATTGGTCCACAACTTTAGAACTAGTAGGATAATAAACACCGGAAATCAAAGTCGTTGTAGTTTTAAAAACTTGTAAAAAAGTACTTAGGTTATGAATATTTTCCCAAGCCGTGTCGGGAAAGGGGACGACTAGGTACTCATCACCTAAAGTTGTATGAAAAGATTTAAAGTGCCCATTTACTTTATAGCCATTTCAAACATATGACAAGTTGAATTCCAACAAGTCGGTATATCCTAATTCGGTCCAATAATTTTTTGGTTGACATCTTTATAAAGTTTTTTATATTCTTGATATCTTTCTTTTCCACTTTTGAAAACATCTTGGAGCATAGCTCTAAATGCTATAATAAAATCCGATACAAATTGATCTTTTAAACCGGTTTGCACTACTAAGTTAATAATATGTGCAACACATCGTGTGTTGAAAAAAACACCATCAACTATTGGTTTGTACTTCAACTTTAATTTTTCAATCGCCGTTGTGTTGTTTGAAGCGTTATCAAAGGATATTGAAAAAATTTTATCTTCTAAACCATATTTAATTATTGTGTCATTTATAATTTTATAAATATTTTCTCCCGTATGAGGAGAAGGAAATTCGTCAAACGCAATCGTACGCTTCATCATTTGCCATGTATCGGGATCAACCCAATGAGCAGTGACACATATGTACGATTCCGGTAAACTATGTGGAGCCGACCACACATCACTAGTTAGGTTTACACTAGTTTTTAAATTCTTAAAAAACAATTAAATCTTTTTTTTGCATTTTCCCATAAACTTAAACAATGACGTTTTAAAGTGCGACGACTTACATGTTTATAGCGAGGTTATAGCGTCTCTCGAATAAGCTTAGTAAGATCGGGGTCGTCGAAGTGTCCAAACGGCAACGCTTTTTGTATCACCAACTTCGTCATCCGATCGCGAGCTAATTTTTGTTACCATCTTTGGATAGTGGAACTTGACCGGATGTCATTTCCTTTAAAGCTTTGCAATACTTATTAATATGCTTCGTTAACGTTGAGTTTGATTCCTTGGCTAATAACGATCCACAATGTTTACATTGAGCTTTTTGCGAGACGTCACTCATCTCGACCAACTCCCAATTGCTCCAAACTTCCTTATTGCGATTATGAGACAATGTTCCAACCACATATGGAACCGATTGATCTTGAGGAACATTGTTAACGGATTGGGAATTTGCGTTTTTTGAACTCTTTGAGGCCATTTGTTGATTAGTATGTGAAAAAGAACAAGAAAGAAATGTAACAAGAAGAATAGATATGAGAAATTGTGTGCTAAACAATAGATTTCTAAACACTATATAGAATCGATTCCAACGGTCAGATTTGTCATTAAATGTTTCTGGGAACCGGTTCCAACGGTAACATTATAACGGCTATAATCGGTTCCTACTGGAACTGCATTACCGGGTATTGGTGGAACCGGGTACTAGTGAAACCGGGTACGGGTAGGAACCGGGTACGGTCCGATTCAAATGGTAAAATTGTGGAACCGGGTTGGAACCAACGGGTATTTTGAACCCGGAACCGGTTCTACTTAATGTCGGGGTAGGAACTGGAACCGGGTCCAGTTCGGTTCCACCGGTTCGGTTTCGGAACCGGTTTTTATGCCTATCTCTAATTAAGACTTATTGGTTTTAATTAATCTGGCCCAAATCATTTATATTAACAGGCCCATTTGTAACCATTTATAAATATGATTTATAAATATACAAAACCCATACAATACCTGATCTTTAAAATAAAACGAGTCTGCACTCCCGCATCTCCTAAATCGTTTAATTTTTAACAAGATCTACTTAGTTGACAAGTTAAACAAAAATCAGCTCATAACACTAAAATTGCCAAATTCCTCCCCGATTTTAGTATATCTATGATTAACTTAAAATACTAGTGAAACAAACACAAACTTATGCAAAAACGAAAAATGTCCCACGGATTGAATTTTCATCTTAGTATATCACATGATCTAAATATTCGAATATCGGGGTGTCACTATGGTTGAACTCTTGCTACCCATTTGAATACCTGAATAAATATAAACATAAGTTCACAAATTCATATGTTCTTACTTAACACAATGTTTTACTAGCATATGTCACAGTCCTTCAAAGAGTTTATCAAAGCCAAGTCCATGCTTCTTGAAGCATCTAAACTTCATACTCTTATAGGTAGTCTCTTTATTCTCGCACCTGCAAATGCAATTTGTCAAAGGACTATTAATAAGTTAAACTTCAACTTACCTTATCTTATAATCTTACACAAATTTTGCGATACTTTGATGACATGTTCCAATATCATTATAACAATATTTCCACATTAAATTCCCCAAGCTAGTATGATGTAGTTTTAACTGCATTATATTATACTCATACTCTTCTTTCGTCTTTGTGTGTTTTATGTGTTGCTACTTACTTGAGTCTCAAGTTGGGTTAAGTTCATCACGATGAACTTCATCTTTACAAGCTTTTTATTTTTTTTAAGTTGAAGTTTTTCATGCTTCAAACTGATGAGGTTTAACGGAATGAACTTCAACATGATGGGCTCTAGCCGGATAGGCTTTTTCCTAGCCTTTTTTTTTGCTTCGAAAGACATTGGCTATGTACATATAACGTAGGTGTGCCTTGTAGCTGAATTTAGATAGACTTCCTTTGAGTCCCTTAATTCAATATGAAATGTTGCCATTAATCATTAGTTGATGACCTTGTTCAGTGCACCTGGAGGTGGGAATCCAAAATCAAGGAACTAAGTTCATACCTGAAATCTTTAATATAATGTTGGTAACGTTGTGTTTAAAACTAATGGATTATACTTTTGTTTTCTCAAACTGTATTCGAAGATGCACAATGGTTGGTTTCCTTTTCTTTAGGTTATGTTACTATTGTGTGTGGTGACTAGGAGCTTAACTAGTTCACATTTGTCAAGTCTTTTGAGGCAAGTTGTTGGCCCATACACCATCGGATATAAAGATCTAATGTTAATAAAACTAAGACCATTAGATGACAGGTGATTACCTATCTGTGGGGTTAACTAAATGGTTTTGGATTATGAACCATGGATTGATCTTAACTTAACTTAATGTATTGTTCTAGTAACGAAAGTCGATCTTATCACTTTGGGTTTTTAGGGGATTAGGTTAATAGTGTGTGATTGGGGACCTTTTTCCAATAGATGTTGTCATTTTCAATTTGATTATGTTAATAAGTACCCATGTTAAGCTCACAGATGTGATGATTTGTTGTTCCATTTCCATGTTAATGAGTCAATAACTTATTTCTTTATATCCGCATGGCTTTCATGTAATAATCTAGAACTTAAGATGAGACCTAAGATGCAGTTGGAGATGTAACAAATCAACCCTCTTTTCCTAGGGAAATATTAAGACTTATTCATACTCATTCTCCATAATCCTAACAAGATGGCTTTAATGGAGATGCGGTTACGGATACATATCAGAAAGAAGACCAAAATTCATGGGATTTTATGGGTCTTTGGCATTTAATGTCAAATTTATAGAGGAGTTACACCCTAAATCGAGTTTCTTTGACCAAGAACTCATTCATACTAATTCTGCATCATCCTAATTCATCTCTAATCACTCTCTAACATCGAATTGAAGAACCAACACCAAAGATTGAAGATTCAAGCATGATTCCAACGGCGATGCAAGGCTAATTTTCCCAAATCATATCCGGGTGTAGGGTTTTATTTTCATATTTTGTTTGATAGAAACACTTGTTTAATCTTTTGATTGTGAAATTGATGCAAATCATTTGTTAGTTCGATTATGAATTCATGATTGTTAATGGCTTTCTTGCATCATAGACGTTGTGTCAAGATAAATGATATTGATTTTGGTATGTATTAGGGTTCTTGTGTGAGATTGATCTTAATTCATAAAACACACCTTTGTCCAATTGTTTGATGATTGTTGATGTTTAAGATTATTTATTAACTTTTTTCACAAACCCAAAAGATCATTAGAATTCAAAACTTGATTGAATCGTACATGCGAATTAACCCTGGTTTCTTGTTAATCCAAACACGTGTGTTATTGTTTTTTTTACCATAGTGTTTACACTTATTACAGTTAAGTGTTTTGATAAACCACTAAATTGAATTCCAATTGTTTTTGCTTAACACAACCTTGAATCACTTTGTGATTCATCTTTCACACAAACTTTTAAAAGACAAATAGCAATCTTTGTAAGAACATTATTCAAGTGACCCGTTAATCAATCAGACTTAAAAAACGACCATAAATTCTTCGTGGTTCAATACCCTTCATACCACTAGCTAGCAAGCTAAAGGTAACAAGGAACTCTCTTTTACTATTTTTTTTGACCGGATCATGATAGTCCAATTACGTACCCATGTATGCACAGTCGTGCATAAGACATGTGTCCCAACAGGTCCCATGACAGGTGTACTTTTGGTCTCTTATATTTGTTCTTGGCCCAATGTAAACTTCTACTTTTCTTCCGTTTTTCATCGTTTTTTGATTCTTTTCATTTTTGGACCTTCAACTCCTATAAAAATCGAAAAAGAACCATTTAGGTAGTGTTTCCTCATAATAATATCTCAAAAGTGCATATAAATTGGGGTAAATATGCATAAAAAATATGTATAATTGATGCACATCAAAGTGAAAGATCACATCCCTTTTCCACATAACCATTCTAACGTTTTAGTTGGCGTACAGCATATTGCTTCCTTTTGACCCCCTTCAACCTACGACACTATAGTATGAGCTGAACATACTCGGCCCATACATAATATAAGAATATAGGTTGTTCTTGACCCATATAACAATACAACATAAAATGTGACACCCCAACCGATGGCAGAAACATCGGGGCGGGACAAAAACGATATTGCAAGAGTCGTCATAGCAATAATTGTGACAGTATTTATTAAACGTAAATTTCGTTTCATTACTAAGAAACAAGTACAATCGTTTGAAGCAAATTATAACATGTTGAACAAAAAAAAATACAACAAAGTACTAAATTTAAAGGTGCATTTCTAGTCATCCTACTAATTCAGATCGTCATCATCATCAAATTCCTACAATGCGTATTAAAGTATAGTTCAATAAAAAAGTATTGGCCAGCATACAAGTTTGATTACTAGCATAATATAAAAGTTTAAACAAATCCACACGGCATAATAGTTAACTTAAAACTAACATACAACGCTAGCATGCAACTATGCATGTCAACTCAAAGCTTACCGTTAGCGTAATCTAATCATAGCAATAAATAGACCGTTTTGTTTACTTAACATGACCTCAAGAATACGGGCGGTGCATTAATCCTATAGTGCTATACATATTAAGGGAGACTTGTACAAAGTTAATGACCAGTATAAAGCATAAGAATAGTCTAACATATATGAATTCAAGTATAACGTATCAAGCATGTATATTGGATTGTTTGTTTGTGTTTTAAGCATAAAGTATGGGATTGTGTGAGTTTGGATAACATGTACATATTGCACCCAAAAGTGTAAAAAGTAAAAAAGGGAGTCATGTATACTGACAGTTTTGCAAGCTTTCCGAGCAATCCAAGAGTTGTTAAGTTTAGAGGATGGAACACCGAAGTTACCCTACATGGGAAAACGAAGGTGTGTGAGTATTCGAGTTTGTGGAGAGTTCGGATTCAAATTCTAAGTATATAAAAGTATGTGTATGAAAAATAATTATCTAGTAAAAAATACTCGTTTTTGACACTATTATTTTCATGTGATTTCATGGGTCGAAACTTGCCTATTAGAATCGTAACGAGAGGTTTAAAACATAAATACTATAAGCTACTCGTGTAACCACAATCCAGTCAACATCAAGAATTTGGTTATGTTTATATTTATATATTATGTAGTATATTTTATATAATAAGTCCATCATGTATGTCATAGAAGTCAAGCATGGAGGTAGGATGATAAACATCCATTGAGCCTTATTGTATGATTCACCAAATCACAAAGTTTACCAATGTAGTTGGTAAACCCGGTTGGTCATGAATGAAAGTAAAGTACAACTAATCTACTAACATACTAAGTAGCCAAATAAGAACAACCCGGGCTGTCATGCCCAACATGGCAAATGTTGGAGGCGAGGCAGGGTTAACTTACTTTAGGACTAGGAAACTACTTAGTGAATATGAATAAAATCATCAAGTGAGGTGGTGGAATGAGGTTAGGATAGCCCAAGCTTTCAAGATTCACACCTTTACCAAAGCACAAGACTCACCATATGAACTATGGTGGACTTTGATGGTTTCAACACTCGTAGGTCACCTTAGACCTTGTCAAAACAGAAAGTTTAGAAGGTATTTAAACCTTTAAACCTATGATAATCAACCATACTCAAGCTCAATAACCATGGGTTTGGTTAGAAGCAAGGTTGGTACAAGATTGTTCAAGTTAAAAGTAAATAAAAACAAGTTTGTAAAAGTTTAATCAATGCAGAATTTTTATCCAACTTTCTACCTCAAATATGATGATGTTCCACCTTGGTAAACATGGGGTAACAATCCTAGAGGTTATCCAAGAAAGGAGAAATAAGAAAACAAGAAAAAAAGATGAAGAAGTGGGTTGAAAACTCACTTTTTGAGCAAAAAAGTTTTTGCCCAAAAGTTGTAAAGATTGGAGCCTTGAAAGAGTTTGAGAGTGAATTGAGAGTGTAGAAAGTGTTTAGGAGATGGTGGAGACTTGTATTTATAAGTGGGTATTAGGTTTTGGTCATAAATAAAGTGGTTGGGAGATAGAAGGAGGGAAATTTCAAATATATTTAAAAGTTCCCGTTTTATAAATATATATATATATGGATTTTAAGGTATATAAGTATGCATAATGAGTATGTCACACCCCGACCCGCAATGGAAGTAATAGTCGGGGCATAATTGGGTTATCACCAAAGCTCATGACATTTACTAATAAGTTTCATATTTATTTAATTTAAATTAAAACCCCAAATATTCAAATACAACGAGTCATACAAGCACAAATAAAATCAAAACATTGTTCAGAACATAATAGATTGGTTTAATCTTCTAAGGCCATTCCTATGTGTTTCTTTCTTCAGCTTGTTCACCTGTATCATGCGTAAAACAAAAGATTTGGGTCAACAAAAGTTGGCAAGTGAATCTAGGTAGAAACAATTTAAGCAATTCATATATTAGTTAATAAAAATCGTGCGTAAATCATAATTGATCATATGCATATGTACAAACAATCACAAACCACACAACATCCACAATGACCATATAACATGATGAATGATGAACTTGAGATCAAGGCTCAATCAAACGGACCCGATCTAATGAGGCACCTGATGCTCAACTCGTATCTCACGAGGAACTGATGGGCCTTAAATGAATGATTGCACTGAAATGACAAAATGCAACTACACATAATCATACCAATTGTAAAAAAAATATGATCACATTACGATGTTAGCACGAGTATTAAAAATAAATAAATAAAACATGTACGACACATGATACACCCCAAAACGTAAATAAAAAGGGGAGTTTGTAAGGATTCACTCACAGTGGGTGCGTTCCTTGCTTGATAGAATATGTGCACGAATTGAGGAGTTTATTTGACAAAGAAAATCTAACCTAAATAACAATAACGCAAAGATTCGATAAATATAGTAAATATACTATGTTTTGATTGACTACTTTGCTTCCTAGTGTTTAAGTAAATTTTTATGATTTATTAATTTATGTTTAATATGCTTTGCTTTTAATGGATTTAAAACTAATATTATAAAAATAAATAAAAGAATAATTAGTTAATAATTAATATTAAAAAATATGAAATTTAAAAAAAAAACTTGTCAGACTGACAAGGTGTATGTCAGACCGGTTTAACTGTGGATTCGGATGCATGTGTTGAGACTCGAACCTATGACCTCTCGGTTGCGTGCACGCAACTCTTCCAACTGAGCTACGTGTCTTCACGACCAATTTGAAAAAGATGACATTTGATTTCAGGTTTGCTTATTAACATACTATAAATATTATTTGATTCATAAAAAGACACGAAACTGTGTGTAGTGTAGTGGTGTTATGGGTGTGTGCTTGGGTGGAAGATTCGGGTTCGACTCCGGTTTGAACCTTTTTTTTTCAACTTATTACATATTTATCTACTTATTTATATATGTATGTATGTATGTATGTATGTATACATTTTTTTACACTATTTTAATTTTCTTATTAATATTAATATTATTATCATTAAACAACATTGGTAATTAGTGAATATACAAAAGCATTAAACAATTAATCGGGTGAGAAGGATAAACTTGATAGATAAACGAAGCGGGTTTTTGAGACCCATTACACGAAGGTTACAGAGTAAACATGTATGAATAACATTTCAAAGAAAATTAAAGTCTCTTTATTGCATATAACATAAGTATAAATGCAAATACGTATTTGATAATTGATTTCACATAACACAACCATGAATTAAGATACGATTGGTATACATATGGTTTTCCATTATGAACAATGTCTCAGATTTACAAGATTGGAATGAAGTACGATTACAAAGTTATTAAAGATGGAAAATGAATACAGGCTTTCTAAAAATGGAAAATATAAATATGCGAAGCGTTACATAAAACACACAAGTGCAACCCAAGATAAAGGATTATGATTAATAGATTAGATCTCCAACATGATTGTTTTGAATTATGAACCACGAATTGATCCTGACTTACCATATTGTTTAGCGAAACAAGCAATCGTATCACTTTGTTTTTTTTTGGGATTAGGTCAATGGTGTGTGATTGGAGCCCCTTTTGCCAATAGTTGTCATTTTCAATTTGATTATGAAAATAAGTACCCATGTCGAGTTCATAGATGTGACAATTTGCTCTTGCATTTCCATGTTAATGAGCCGAGTTCATATATATAACCAGTTTATATATATGAGATACATTTGAGTTGCATATGGCTTCAATGTAATAAACTAGAACTTACAATGAGACCGAAGATCACGATAGAATTTATATGAGTTGAATTTATAAATGTTTTGTCATTATTCTTTATTACTACATTTTGTTATACCTTTTGCACTAGTTGTTCTTTTGCTATTGTAATGTGTGTTATCTGGATGACTCATATTGCTATACAGTAAAACTTACAAAAATTTTATAAAAATTAATAATTTCGGGACCAAGATATTATTATATCAATAAATTAATAATTTATTAATTTAGCGTGGTTTTACGTATGACCTTTAAATTTCTAAGTCCAATGTACACTCACAAATTAATTGAATTTGTCAAGTTCATTGTTTTTTAATACAAAAAGTTAATTTATGGTAACAAAAAATAAATTACAAAAACAAGTTTCAATGCACATTTTTAAGTGCATTTCAAGCGTCAACAACTCTATACAATTTTTTGTTATAATTTGAGAAGACAATGCCCCAACTCTTATGTGCAATGAGGAGATTTAAAGATAAACTCAAGATAGATTTGACGTTCAACAAAAAACAAATAGATTTTTTTTTTACTAGACAATCTTAGAATTTGGGATTTTTTGGTAATTATTAATTTATAGTTTCGTTGGAACCAATATGTATACACTAGGATTTCAAAAAAGTTATTATCTTATTATTATATCAACTGGGGTCCAGTTTTGTAATGGTCTCAAGTTGGGACTAGACAAATTATTAATTTTATCGAGGTTATTAATTTATCGAGTATTAATTTATAGAGGTTTTGCTGTAATGTATTAATTTTGATTATAGTTTATGCAAAAAAGATAATTTGAAAATCATATACACACACATATATATATTTATATATATATATATATATATATGGAAAGGGTAAAATGAGAAACACATTGAGTTGTGAGAAACACGGGAACTAGGCATTCCGAAAGATTTTTCTATATTTTTTTCTCAGAAATCTTAAAAAAGTCTCTTGTTTCAATAAAAAAAATTAAAAAAATGGCGCATGCACAAACTTACATGAGATGTAAAAAAAATTTCAGCACCATAACAAAATTTACATCAACGCGTAAACAAAAACTTACATCAGATATAACTACCGACTCGATAAACTTTTTACTTTTTTTTATATATATATTTATAATATTTTCATCTATTTTATTTAGTAAAATTTAAACCGAAAAAGATTTGTCCCAAACTACTTTCAAATATTCAAACAACAAAGTCTAATATGGATGCAAATTTTAATTTATTAAGTTTTTCGAAAACTTTGACACCACTACTTGTCTAGAAGCCGTAGCTGCTCCAAATTGACCCGCGAAACGGCCATAGACTCGACATTTTTCTCCCATGTTTTTGTTTTCTTCTTTTATTAAACACAATAAAATATTTGTTAAATCAAGAATCTTTTGCTATACATATTAGCATTGTATATATAAATTCACAATAAACCATATGTAAATATTAATAAAGGTCGTATTTATATTGAAAAGGTTCGATAGTCGATAACATGAATAACATAAGGAATGATTTGATTTTAAATCTTCCCCGGTTTAAGTTAAAGTTAAAGCTAACTTAATAAACCCAATTTAAAATATAATATAAATTTACATGACAATATACATACATACGGAAAACTATGACAAAAAAAATTAATTACATTTTATGTTATATTAGATATGAATACATATCAAATAAAAAAACTAAAATTGGTGGCAGTGGCTACAAATTCCGGACCATTAATCAAGACAAATCAATAACTAAGATAACCAAGTAGAAGTTAGTTGTGTTTTGAATGGGTAAAAGAAAAACATCTTACAATAGCTTACTTTTTAGCTAGTTTCATATAACTACTAATGCCTCCAACCACCTCAATTGAGTAGCTCCTTCAACACCAGCCATTCTCTATCATCTAGAGGCGTTATGTTTGCCTCGGCTAAGCTATCAACAAGTGTTAAAGGGGAGCGAGGACCCAACCAATCAAATTTCTTTTTTTTTTTATTCTTTTCCTTTTTAATACATAGTTAATTGGGGTTTTATTTCACACCGTATAATTTAACAATAAATTTCTTTGTTTATGTGGCATGATAAAACCCCTAGGCTTTGTTCCACACCGTATTAACTTTATAAAAAGTTATTCAATGAAATCAAACCTTTATTTTCTCTGCTTTGGTATAATGCTATATTTAAATAAAATAAAATAAGGGTGATTCTATTTCCATACCTCTATTATCTTATTTTCACATATTCTTTACCCTATCTCTATCGTATATCTATATATAGAAAAAGAGATAAAGAGAATAAATATGTGAATGTTAACGCCTTAAAATAAAAAATGTGTTGACGGACTGTTGCATACAATATTGCGCCTTAAAACATTAACATTGTGTCTAACTCAAACTATGGCTCAATACCTATGCGTCTAACCTATACAATAACACATTAGCCACACGTGTCATTCATGCTAAAATTTTGTATCTTTACTTATATCATGTATTGTAAATTTCTAATGGATTTAAATGAGTTATCTTATTAAAAAAAATCCACAAAAGACTTATACTCACCCACGCTATGATAATCTCCTTCTAAACTTTTAGTGGAGTAAATTACGTCGATGGTTTTATGGTTTTTTGGAATTGGTTCCTAGTTTTCTAAAAGTACATGGATGGTCTTTGTAGTTTGCATTTTGTAATGCATTTAGTCACTAAATTGGATCAGTTAAAATTATTAGATTTGTTGGCAAATGACTAAATATGTTACAAATGCAAACAACAGGGACCGACCATGTACTTTTGAAAAGATACAAACCAACTCCAAAATTTTGATAAATCACCAAAACCATCAGTGTAACCAAAAGTATTAGTAAAACATAAACAAAAACAATAATCAATCGAACCAAACCCGATATATAATTTTTTTGAACGGTCAACTAAATCACCGGATAAGCATCATGAAATGCCCTCAATCGAGCAAATGTGTCGCCTCCTCCATGAAGATACCAAACCCGATATATAAATTGCCAAGCAAGTCAAACTCATTGGCCTCCCAAATTAAATTAAATTAATTAATCCAGCCGTCGTATGCACATTTAACAACATATACACATTATTTCTACACTCAATAAATAAAACATTTAAACATATATATATTATTACTACACTCAATAAATAACAAAAAAAACTCAAATAAAATCGTATAAACTTCATTAATAAACTCCTGAAATCTCTCAACACACAAAAAAACTCGTCACAAATCCCTTCACTTTTTGCGACAAAAGACTATCCATCACTATTTCATACTATTCATGGCGGTTCAACTGTTGGAAACTCTTGAACAATCCATAACCGCCTACACCGGACTATCTCCGGCGACTTTCATCACTCTACTCGCGCTATCTATCGCCGGATACTATGCCGTCTCCGGCTTCTTCGCCGGAGACAATCATCCGCCGCCGCGGTCTAGGTCCTACGAAGAAGACATGCAGCCGCTTCCGCCGCCGGTTCAGCTCGGCGAGGTTTCTGAGGGGGAGTTGAAAGGTTACGACGGTAATGATCCGAAGAAGCCTCTGCTTATGGCGATTAAAGGTCAGATCTATGATGTTTCGCAAAGCAGGTATGTTATTGATTGATTTTCTAGTTTTTGTTTTTTTTTTTGAAGTTTTTTGTGGCTTTTAGTTTGATTTGTGCTTTGTTATCAGTATCTGATTGATGATTTGTTGCTTGTTGAACACGAAATCGGTTGAATTGAGGAATTGATGGTTGTGAAGTTAGGGTTTGTGGTTGAATTTTTGGTGATCGAGTTGATGTTATTCAATTATTCACTGTATTTGATGCTATTTTTTATATGATTTTTTGTTGATTTTATAGTTTTTTTGTGGCTTTTTAGTTTGCTTTTTTGGATTGATATTCTCTGAGGTGCATTATTAGTATATTACTAGTATCTGGCTTTTTTATATGTATTTAATTGATGATTTGTTGCTTGGAGAACAAGAAATTGGATGAATTGAGGATTTGATGGCTGTAAAGTTAGGGCTTATGGTTCAAATTTTTAAGTCTTTTTGTGGCTTTTTAGTTAAATATACTATTTGATGTTAGTTTCAGATACTTCAATTTACCTTTTGAGGACTGGATAACCAGTAATCGCTAATGAGTATCAGAATTTATTGCTTGAAGGACATGAAATTGGTTGAATTTGGGTGATCGGTTTAACAGTATTTATTTTATAGCTTTTCTTTAAAAAAGTTATTTTGTGGTTTAAAGTTCGCCTTTTCGTTTTGATATTCTCTTTGAGGTATATTATCAGTATCTGGCTTTTTTATATGTAGCTAATTGATAATTGGTTGCTTGGAGAACACGAAATCGGTTGAGTTGAGGAATTAATGTTTGTAAAATTAGGGTCTGTGATTGAATTTTGGGTGATCAGTTTGATGTTATTCACTGTGTTTGACGCTGTTTTTTATCTGATTCCTTGTTGATACCACTTTTTCTGGTTTTATAGTTATTGTTTTCGAGTTCTTTGTGCCGTTTTAGTTTGCTTTTTTGGTTTGATATTCTGTTTTATGTTAGTTTCTTCTGCTTTAACCTTTTGATGATAGGATAATTAGTATCAGCCTTTTTTATATGTACCTAATTGATGATTAATTGTTTGGAGAACACGAAATCGGTTTATTTAAGGAATCGATGTTTGTAAAATTAGGGTTTGTGATGGAAATTCGGTTGTCGATTAAACTTATGACCGGTTTGATGTTTTTCACTCTGTTTGATACTACTTTTTTATTTGATTCGTTGTTGATATAACTTATGATGATTGATGTCTTTTTCAGTAGGTGGTTGTGTATTATTGAAGTTGCCTTTTTCCTTTTGTTTTATCATATCTTGTTTGATAGCCTCAGCAATACAATCTTGGGTTCCATAATATGTTATTTACTGGAATTAGCTTTTGTAATAAAAAAGTTTAACAACCAACAAGTTACTTGGTTCTCACTTTTATTTTCTGTGTTGACTAACGCTTACGATTATCATTTCAGGATGTTTTATGGACCAGGTGGACCTTACGCACTATTTGCAGGGAAGGATGCTAGTCGAGCTCTAGCCAAAATGTCCTTCGAAGAGAAAGACTTGAACGGTGATCTCACTCGGTGTGTTTGAGCTTGAAGCATTGCAAGATTGGGAATACAAGTTCATGAGCAAGTACGTCAAGGTTGGGACCATCAAGAAACCAGAACCCGCACCCGAGCCATCAACCAATGATCAACCAGCCGAGCCATCCGCAACCGAACCTGCTGAACCATCTGCAGCCGAACCTGCTGAACCATCTGCAACGGAACCTGCTGAGTCGACTGCAGCCGAACCTGCTGAACCATCTGCAACGGAACCTGCTGAGTCGACTGCAGCTGAACCTGCTGACCATGTTCTATCAGAAGTTGCGATTGGTGAAACGAAGGATGAGAATACAAGTGAAGCCAACAAGCAGGAGTGATTTTGTTTGTGACGCCTTAAGCAATATGTAGTATATTGGTGTCCATAATCATGACTTGTTGTCTAATGGGTGAGGTATACTCGTATATTTGGCATAAAACAAGGACTATGATAAGTTGACATTATTTTCCAATTTGTGTTTCATCAAATGAATGTTGCATCTGGGCTTGTAGTTGATTTGGATTTTTTTTTAAAATCTTTTTACACACCACAAAAGAGGGATTTTCTTAACTTCTGAAAACTTATCGCTTTCAAACATTACAAATTCTGAATATGTATGCACAAGTGCAACTTATTGTTAAAAGAAAACACAGATGCAAGGTTGACCCTTGCATGGCCCAAACGGTGAAGTGGTTTTGAGAAGTGCGTTTTATATACGTTAATAGTCGAGAACCTTGGTTAGTTGGTTAGAAAGTCGCAGCGCGACTGAGGTGTGAGGCACTAGAGGAAATCTATGAATCGCTTTAGAGAATGTGAAATGGAGTGATCTCATGAAGCAGTTTGAGGCATGAGGCGTAGAGGCGATATGAAAATCTTTGGCGTAGAGGCAATATGAAAATCGTAGGAAATCGTAGGCGCTAGAGGCGTATGAAAATCTTTCAAAAAGAATGTGAAATGAGAAGAAAAAATAAAGATGACAGACTTGTTTTTTTTTTTCTTTCTGAAGGATCAACAATATGGGTTATTATTATATATGCAATTATGGTGGTCAGCTAATGACAAGATAGGGTCATTAAGGTAATTTAACAAATTAAGGTCAACTGTTTCTGTGTTCTTATCCTTATATATACCAGCAAAATGTCAACAACCCTTTTCATAACTCAACCATCTTAACAGAAAGATTCACTCTTTTTACACCTTTGAATCATGAAACCATTTTCAGTTCTTATTTTGATCATCATCATTGCAACTTTCCATTTTGGGAATTGTAGAATGATCGAAACCGAAGCCATTGAGGAAGAATTTCATAAAGGGAAAGTTTCTTTTATCATACAGAGGGAGTTAAGCACAAGTTCTATCGATTCAAGCAATTTCGAAGCAACAATGGTGGTCGAGTGAATGAATCTGAACAACTTGTACCAGGCGGACCGAATCCGCTTCATAATTGATGGAATTTTTATTTTTGAGCTAAAAATGCATTCTTGTAAAAGATTAAAATTAGCAATCTAAAGTCTTGATTTGTCTTTTTTTATTTATTTTAGATATAGATCATGCAGGATGCAGAATTTGATTGTTTGTATCATTTTTCATATCAAATGAGTGTAAAGGAAATTTGTCATCGTTATTGTTTTCATTATTCTATAATTCGCTACGAATTCACGAGAAATCTGTTGATTTCACATTGCAGTAAAATGTGCTCGATCAAAAACATAAATTTTGAGTAGATCGGACGTGTTTTTGGGGGCGGGTTGACTGTTGAGCACGAATATGACATGAAGACAAGAACCCCAACACACTTTGAGTATCCACGGGTTGACATGAACATGACCAACTAACCTCGAGTTTTGTTTATTTATTTATTTTTTTATTGCATATTAACACTTAACATTGCAAATTCACAACAACAAATATGTTTAAACAATAAAACCATATTGATATTCAATTTTTTTCTTTAAATTTTATCATAAAATACCCAATTTGTGTAAGTTATGACAGAAACATGTTTTAACAGAAAAGAAAAAGAGTTCAATTGTCAACTTGTGAATATGTCACACCGCATAGCTAGACATGTCAAGGGTTTAACCCGAAACTAACTGAACGGGTTACCAATGCAGGCACTGAATTTCATGTTAGGTTCATTCGTATCTAAAATTTGCACCGATCAGTAGTCAGAGTTTTGACTTCGGAACCGAATATTATAGACAAATTGAAAAAAATGTGTAGGTACATGAGAGTACTGGAAAGTACATCTTAAGATGACTTCTTAACAACTGAACATGGCTAGCAGAAGTTATGGATTCATGATGACGTCATCATATAATAATATTTATTATTATCATGTGTTTGACATTCATAATTGTTCATGAGTTTGAAAAGGTAAGCTAAACTATAAGGGATGTACATCTCATATTTCAAATTATTTGAAGTCAAAGCCAACTAAGATATAACCACAAATCTTCATCTTAATATTAAAAGATATATAAAATATAACAAATATTTATATTTTTACATGCCCTCTTAGCTAAGCATGTTCATAACCTAATATACTTGCAGCCTGCAGAATGACATCAAGCATGTTTGGATTCATGCATCTTAACGCCTCTTCCAAGCTTAATAAAGACTAGGGATGTCAAATGTGTCGGGTTGGTGAGTCTTGTGGTTTGGGTTGGCGGTTGAATTGTTGAACCTGTACACAACCCTTATATTTCATTCGTGTAAGGACATCAACCCTAATTCAAAGAATTTTAAATTCGTATAACCCAACACAAACCGTTTAGCACGTTACCAAATGAGTCAAATGGGATTTTGGACGGTTATAGTTACTGGGTTAAATGACGTTTGTAAATGGGCTGAACGTTTGACATGTTTATATAACAACCCAAAACTTGATTATTTTTGTATTGTGTTACCTCTCGATACAAAGTTTTCATAGAAAAAATTGCTAAAAAGAAGATTATAAAAGATGAATTTTATATTATTTGTGAAATGAAATGTCAACTTCAAAAATCTTAAAATAATCCTTACTTGCTATGCATGCTTAAAACAAAAGTCAACTGTCACATAAGGCCAAAGTGCAAGATGTCATTTTGCAGAAGATTAACAAGATTAAGAATTAATCAACTTCTGGAACAAAATTCTGCAGTTGACCTTTCTTATACACAAAAAGTCTCTCTTCTCTATATATATACCTATTCAACAACCTAAAATCATATCTAGTTTTCTTAAACAATAACTTTGTTTCATCGTTTCTTTCCTCGATCCACCTCAACGATGAATCATAGAGTTTCGTTCGATGATCATACTTATGATCCTTCTTGTATCGCTAAATTTTCATATATCGAGTTGCAGGAAGATCATCAACCATACAACCAAAGAAGAAAGAATCAGGGCCAATTTTGTTTCTACTTTCCAGAGACACTTTCACACCAAACCCGAGTTCAAGAACCTCGGAAATGACGAGGTGTACAAAGAGTCAAAACGGCTTGTGCCAGGTGGACCGAACCCACTTCACAACTAATGAGTTCATGTTCACAAAGTCAAGGACAAACGGGCTATACCTTCACCGGCGGATTATTGTTTCCTTGAAGGACTAGTGGTAGAACTGTCTGTCGCTGAAGGTCTTCTGATTTGTAGCAGGAGGAAATGAAGATTTTCTTGTTTTTATATGTAGGTTTAAATATATTTATATTCTTTTGGTAAGATTTGTTTTGTAGAATTTGTAATAGAAAGTTTTATGTCTATTTGTATGTGTCTAGTGATGTGTGTGAGCTCATATGAATAATGAACCTAGGCTAGATGTGGCTATAACCTTTTCAACCATCTTCTAGTTGCAACCAAAAAGTCAACTTTTGAGTTTGAGTGGGTCATGCCAATCTGGTATCCAGCACAGGATTCAAACCGCACTAAAAAAACTGAAAGGAAATTGAAATCTTTAATGAAAACAATATCATCCTTTATGTATACGAATATTTTTAAAGAGTGGTATCTAGAAAATTTTCATAGGGTTAACGTTTTAAAAGAAAGGAGTAACGAAATCGAATAAACGTCACATTTTTTCAAAATTTACACTACCGTCTGAGCGCCAAATGGTGACGGAGGCTATGCGTACCAATAAGGTAGGTTCGCCCTGTTTTTAAACATATATGATTATTTTGTGCGTTTTAAATTTGTTATATATATATTAGCATTGAAATTTTTTTGTTTGGCTGTTTAGATAGATGAAAGTTTTAACTAGTGTCCTCATAATCAGACTAGGCCGACCGGGCACAAAACCACCTAGACAACCAGTCAAACAGTCTAACTAAGTATTTTTAAACGCTTTTCATTTGGTCAGCCCAATTATGGCGTAGACCGTTCAAACGATGAAGCAGATCTATGCTTGGACCGTTTTTCCTTTAATACTATAAAATATTTTATGACATATTATAGTTTTTAAAACTAGTTCCGACTAATGAGCTAGTAAAACAATATTTTCAATAACAAAAGGCACATGATATCAATTTAATAAGTGCCGTGCTACACGTATCATATCTTTCTCTATTATTTTTTTTTTATTGAATACACATTCTCTCCTTCTATACGCCATAAACCCCTTCCAATATTTCATAACTCTGTATACCAACCTATCATTCCACCCATTAAATAATAATATTCTTGGGTGATCAAGGTGTAATCTTTGTCAATCCTCAAAAAGTCAAAGATAGACACCATTATACAAGTTAACATTATCAAAAAGTCAAAATAGGACCTGTTTATGATCCACAATACTCCAACGACAATCAATAGCCACCATTTTTATAATGCAAAATACTGGCGTCAAGGACTCAAGATGAAAATGAATACTCAAAAAGGTTTCCAAATATATATCTTGCAACATGTTCACACTTAAATGCCTATACTATACTTATAGATATATACCTACAGTACACTTATTCTATATCTATACTACATCAATACGAGACCTATACTTGTACTATACTGTATATATACCAAATTATACTATATTACACCTATAGGCCTATACGGACTTACACTACGTGAAAAACTTTCAACAATGTTTGCTAAAGAAGATTAGTTTAACAACGTTTTTTTTTTTACTTTTATTTTTAAAAGTTTACTTAATATTTTTATAAAACTTTGCTAAAATGATAAATATTGTATAAAAATATTTATAAAAAAAGAACCTTCTATACGCCTATTCGCCAAATGAGGCCTTCACGGGGCCCTACACGATGAATATGTAATAATTAAAAAAACTTTTATACGCCCCATATAGGTCTAGACGAAGCCTATATGGGGAAGAGCTATACGTCCTATAGATCTATACGAGACGTATAAACCAGCCGCCAAACATGATATAACATAATCTGTCTTTCTTGAAAATTGAAAAGGCTATAGTCCTATATTGACCAATACGAAACGCACTGGCGGTGTCTAAATAGGTGACCGATGTTGCTATAGATGGACCCCTTATTTAATACTCATTGTTTATTAGGTCGTGAGGTGTACTCTAACATTTGAGATGTTAACGGTGACATGACATGTTAAGTGCATTGCAAACCACTCCCATCTTGTGTTAAGGGTATTAAATGAGTTATTGTTAACCAAATGTTAAAATAGTTAATTAATTATTCTTTTCTTTTTATAAACAAAAAACCACTATTAGAAATAGGGTTAGATGTAGTTAAAATAGGGGGGAAATTGATGATGTGGTACTTAGATGAAGTTAAGAAGAATTAAAGTATACCCTGAGGAGTTACTTCTATTATAAAATTCATATTTTGGTAACATTAAATGTAGTTCCAAATATAAAATAGTTTCATATTTTGTTTTAGATATGTGTTATATAATCTGATTTTAAAGCTTTAAGATGAAGAGAGTGGTGTAACTTCTCCTTTTGATTGTATGCTTGCCTTTTGGCTGCTAGTATCTTGCTAGTATGCCGTTTTTATAAAAGTTTATCATTCGAAAAAAGATATTTGTCATATAATCTGGTGACGATTAAATAAGAGTTGTGCTAAACGTATCCCACACCTCTGTTACTTAATGTACTTGTATAACATCTGAATACACCTGCATATATATGTATATCAAATCAAATCAAATCAAGTCATATTTAGAGGAAATGTATAACACAAATACCATTGAACAATAAGCATACTTAGGTGTAACATCCGTCAAAAAACGGATTTTACCAAACCCGCTCCGTTTATTAACCGAACAATCAGTTTAAAATTTCGTGGCGTATTTAATGCCCAAATTAATTTTAAACGATAAATAATTAATTATTATATTGGAATATATAATTTGTTTTTGAAAAATTGTTAAAAATAATGAAATAAAAATAAAATGGCACTGCCGGGTTTCAAACCCGGGTCAGTCAGCCGGGTCAACAACAGACTTAACACTCAGCCGTTCAACCACTGCGCCACTGATGATTCTTGTTTATTAGGAGAGACAATTAATACATAAAATAAATCTCGAATTCAAAATCGGCGCGCCCAAATTTCAGTCGTCGGAAATCCCGACTAACTCGCCAAGAATTTACGATTTCTTCAGTTATAACGTAAAACTTAATCACTACATCGGTTATAACCGACGCCTGAGTCCGCGACCAAGCTATAACGGCCGGAAAACGTAATGACTTTGAATCAAGCCTGAAATCCGACTCTATACATCTCGATTCCTTCCTATAAATTCACCCACAATCCACTGGTAGCCTTTTTGCTCAAAACCGCACTCTTTCTCGACGAAAACTCACTCGCCGGAAAAGTTCTGCACATCGCCGGAAAACCGAACCCTTCACTTCTGAGCCTTACTGAACCCCCAGAGCTTATACCGAAGTCACCCTCATCCATTTCAAGCTTGCTGAAGACTCTCTGCCGCAGGACACACGTCGCCGGAAGTTTCTGCTGTCACCGGAGTTTCGCCGGAGAAACAGAGGAGTCCAGTCGGTATACCTTACGCTTAAATCTTTCATTCTTTTTATATATCTCACCTATAATTAACCTCAAAACACTAAAGATCATGATTAAACATCGAACCAGTCGGACTTCCGATTCTGGTTAAATTCAACGAAGAAGACGAAGTTTCTGTAGTGTTTAAGTTTATTATAAATCAATATATAACTCGGGTTAGACACACAGTCCAGCGGTGGACTGTGTGCACATTAAACACGTAAACGTCTCGAGTTCGAATCTTGTTCCGCGCACCTTCGCCCTAATAAAAATGTTCTTTTTTTTAACTGAACCAGAGTCAAGGCGCAAGATGTTAAGTTTAATAAAAATCGGAATAATAACCAAGATAGACACACAGTCCAGTGGTGGACTGTGTGCGCATTTAAAACACAGGTCACGAGTTCGAGTCTGGACTACCGCACCGGTCCGGACAATTATCAAACTTTTTATTTAAGTCAGAAATGAAAATACTTAGTTTGTATTTAAGTATAATAAAAATTAGTTTTTTTAACAAGTTGGACACACAGTCCAGCGGTGGACTGTGTGTTAACTCAACCCACAGGTCCCGGGTTCGAGACCTGTGGAGCGCACCGGTCCGACGCATTAAAATCTTTTTAAAAATAAAGGATTTTCTGTTTAATCTAATTAGTATATAAATATAATTAAAAACAGAGATATTTCGGATTAGACACGTAGCTCAGTTGGTAGAGCTGCGTGCACGCGTACGGGAGGTCTCGGGTTCGAGCCTCACCCAGCGCACACTTATACGCATACGAACCGGTCAATGGTCAACGGTCAAAAAAGTCAACTTTTTATTATTATTTTTATTTATTTATTTTAATTAAAAATCAATTAAAAATACTTAAAAATAACATTTTTAAGGTTAGAAAATAGCCTTAAACTCACAAAAATACACCCAACAATCCTACTAAAATTGATTAATAAAATCCCATTATTTACCAAACCATTATGCTATTTATCTAGGTTAGTTTCACTCGTGGTTAAAACCAACTTCGCGTGCATTCAACGTTATCAACCGAACGCACCCAAGGTGAGTGAATCTAACTCCCCTTTTTAATTACACGTTTTGGGGTGTGTCATGTGTCACAAAATAACTAACTCGTTTATTTAAACTTGTGCCATACCATATTGTGATCTAAACTTAGATTGTTTATATTGTTGTGGTTATGTATTTCATTTTGTCAACTTATATGAAAGTCATTCATTAAGCCCATCAGTTCCTCGTGGGAGACGAGTTGATCAACGCGTGCCTCAAAACAAATCCATTATTGTTCATGTGTGTATTATTGAGTTTATATTATTAGTAGTTATGTATTTCATATTGTCAAGTTTATGCAATTCATTCATTAGGCCCATCAGTTCCTCGTGAGAGACGAGTTGAGCAACGCGTGCCTCTAAATGATCCATTATTGTTCATGTGTGTATTGTTTAATATTAAATTGATTGGTGAATAAGTTTACATCTATTTTTACTCATGTGTGGTTGTGCACTCTATTTTATAATCAATTAAATAAACTTGTTCAAATGTTTTCCATAGGATTCACTCGCCAACTTTTTGTTGATCCAAAAACCCTTTTTACACATGATACAGGTGAACAGGATGAAGCAAGGAAAACATAGGAAATGCCTTAGAAGAAAACAAAGAAGCTTAGATTGATGTTTAGGTCATGATGTAATTATGATTGTAAATTTCCATTAAATTGTATTAATGAATATGAAACGTTAAAATAAATGTCATGAGCTTTGATGATAACCCAATCATGCCCCGATCACCTTTTCCGCTGCGGGTCGGGATGTGACATTAGGGGCTGTTTGGGCAACTTCTGAATGGTTAAGTACCGAACCATTAAGTGTTGAACCAATAAGATGTCTGAACCATTAAAAACCAGCATAATGTTTAACCGTTCAGAGATAAATGTCTGATCAATTTAGAGTAAAGGTCTTAATCATTCAGTGTCTGTATAATACTTAACAATTCAGATGCAAATGTCTTAACCATTCAGAGACAAATGTTTTAACCATTCAGACATCTGCTCACAAAACAAACAGTCTGAACCATTAAGTATTGAACCAGTAAGAGGTTTGAACCATTAAAAGTCCTGTTAAAAGATAACAAACAGTCACTTATTAAGAAATGAAGGTGTAATCTTTTTCGGTTCTTAAAAAATCCATCTTCATTGTAGATACACACTATTATACAAACTTAACATTATAAAAAATTCAAAATCGAACATGTGTATGATCCATAATACTCCAACTACAATCAATAACCACCATTTTTATAATGAAAAATAATGTAATCAAAAAGAAAATGAACACTAAAAAGACTTTCCTATGAATCTATTTCAACATTTATCCTTTATCCAAATTGTTTGTCAAATAAACATGATATCACACGTTACCAATTTACTTTCGTTCAGTCTTCTTTCACACCCTCTTGACTTCTTCATTCCGTACCCTGAATTACAATCATATTGCATCTAAATAACCTGCGGCAGCTCGATCGGTGGTGGGTTTTTTGAGTTTTTGGTTACAGATTGTTAGGGTGCACACCAGGTGTTTGTGAAATGTCCCCTGTGAAATCACCCGAACAACACAGTGTTCGGGATGTGGGGAAAAAGAACAAGGCAAGTTTATTTCGGGTTTTTAAACTTATACAGTTATACCCATATCTTCAATTTAGGATCTTTGATTGCATGCTGAGAAATCCCAAATTTTGTTGATGAAATTTAGGGTTTTGGTTCAGTAGTTAGTTTAATGTAGTTTTTGTTGATTAAATCTAGGGTTTTGATTGGTTTGCTTATCAAATGTTGATTATTGATTGTATTTAGGGTTTATCCCAGAACCTGTGTTAAAATTATCTGACTGTTGATTCTCTGTTTCTTGAATTTGCTAACACTATTCGTTACAGTTGTTGAAGATGAATGTGATCTGTGTATGATTATTTTGCTAAGTAGTCAATAGCGGTGGGTTAGCGGTTATCGGGCTCTTCCAAAATAGCGGTCCAGAAAAGCGGAACCGCTATTATCGGCTATTGAACGTTTTTGACCGATATTGACCGTTATCTTGGATGCCTTGAGATTTCATGGCTTACAATTAGATCATGTTTCAAATACCGACACTTTCGAGTTTTGACTTTTGATATTACTATTAATATTATATATGTTTTACTTTTGATATATATGTGTGTATATATATATATATATATATATAAATTCTGCATGATATTAAAATTACCAATATCCCACCACGATAACAACCTATATCTCAAATATCGGCCCTTGATCGCTATTTGATTTTGGACCGCTTTAAGTGCATAGTGCATTCATAACATTTGTTGAAGTCGAATTAATATCTGTTTGATTAATATGAGGTGGAGTTGTAAATTTTTGCTCGAATATAGTTTGTAGTTGAGAACGATGAAACAGATGAGCTCCCTCCAGGGTGGACAAAGGAAGTGAAAACAAGAAAAATAGGTTCAAAAACAAAAGTAGATCGGGTAAATAATTCTTATTAAATTTCCAAATAAATTCCATGATTTGAATGTTCAATCCAACGCATAACCATTTGTATCGTTTATGTTTCTAGCGCTACACGGATCCCGTCACTGGATACATATTCCATTCACTCAGAGATGTCCAACGGTATCTCAAAACTGGTGAAGTGGGAAGACTAGCGACCAAACCGAAGAACAATGAGTGTGTTGATCTGAAAGATGAAAGATTACATGTTAGTCTGATTATACAACTTTCTTGCTCTTAAATTTCTTTTGAATAAATGATCGTAATGTTTTATGATCTTGTTTATTGTGATCAGATGGAGGAAAGAGAAGAAATGAGTGAATCGAAGGAACAACACAGTGCTTGGGATGTCAAGAAATCAGATAAGGCAAGTGTGTTTAGGGTTTGCAAACTTGTACCTATCTTCGATTTAGGGTTTTTGGTTAATTAGTTAGTTTAATGTAGTTTTTGTTGTCCAAATTTAGGGTTTTGATTATTTTGTTTATCAAATGTTGTTATTGATTAGGGGTGTAAACGAGCTGAGCTAAAATGAGCCGAAGGTAAATGAGCCGAGCCGAGCCGAGCTCAAGCTTAAAATAAGCTTGTTTTTTAGTAAACGAGCTCGAGCCGGCTTGCAAGCTTAAAGGAGCCTATTGTTTATACAATTTTTATTTAATATATTTATTATACATTTATATTAATTATACAACTATGATAAAATAACTGCAGAATACACATATTTTGTTATATATAATTCTTATAATTAATTAATATATATATATATATATAATTTTACTAATATAAATTAATTAATAAATAATAAACGAGCTGAGTCTGAGTCGAGCTCGAGCTCGAGCTTTAAAAACAATTACACAAAGTTCGAGATAAGCTGAGCTTGAGCTCGGGCTCTAGACTCGTTTACACCCCTATTATTGATTGTAATTAGGTTTTATCTTCGAAGCTTTGTTGAAAAGTTAAAAGTGGCTGCCTGTTAATTCTGTTTTGAGTCTCTGTTTCTTGAATATGCAAACACTGGATTCATAACATTTCTTGAAGATGAATGTAATATCTGTTTGATTATTTTGAGATGAAGTTGTAATTTTTGCAAGAATTTAGTTTGTAGTTGAGAACGATGAAGCGGATGAGCTCCCTCCAGGGTGGACAAAGGAGTTAAAAACAAGAAAATCCGGTTCAAAAACAAAAGTAGATCGGGTAAACGATACTGGTTAATTTTCCATATATTTACCATGATTCAAATATTCGATCTGTAGCATAACGATTTTATGTTTCTAGCGCTACATGGATCCCGTCACTGGATACATATTCCGCTCTCTCAAAGATGCCCAACGCTATGTCAAAACTGGTGAAGTGGGAAGACTAGCGACCAAACCGAAGAACAACGAGTGTGTTGATACGGATTATAAAGATGAAAGAGTACATGTTAGTGTGATTATACGACTACCTTGTTCTAATTTTTTTAAATAAATGATCCTAATGTTTTATAATCTTGCAAACATGTTTTTAGGGTTTGCAAACGTGTACCCATCGGTTTAGGATCTCTGATTGCCTGCTTAGAAATCCAAATCTTGTTTGATGAAATTTAGGGTTTTTGTTCACTAGTTGGTTTAGTGTAGTTTTTATTGATTAAATTTAGGGTTGTGATTGATTTGTTCCTCTAATGTTGGTCATTGATTGTAACTAGTATTAAGCCCCCTCGCGTTGTGGCATGTTAATGCACAAAAAATAAAAATAAAAAATAGACTGATACGTAAAACAAAACGCGACTGTTGAACAGGAAAAAAATAGAGGCAAACACGTTGAACCACGTACGTACGTTGCAGCGCGTTAACTCGAAAAGTTTAGATTAAAACACATAAAACGAAAAATTTGTAAAAGATGAAAAAAGTTGAAAGTGAAAAACGTGTTGGGGTTAAATGTAAAAGACGAAAACTATTAGGGTTAAAAGTAAAAAAAAAAAAGAAACAACAAAGAAAGGTACAACCGACAAAGTATGAGGTACAAACCGTAATGCATAATCAAGTTGCAAATTAATAATATATATATAATAATAGATATATGATTAGGGTTTATCTCAGAATCTTTGTTGAAATTGTATGACTGATAATTGTGTGTTGATCCTCAATTTCTTGAATATACAAACACTATATTTATGACAATTACTGAAGATGAATGTAATACCTGTTTTTATTATCTTTATAGTCAAGTTGTAATTTTTGCAAGAATTCAGATTGTAGCTGAGAACGATGAAGCGGATGAGCTCCCTCCAGGGTGGACAAAGGAGTTGAAAACAAGAAAAACCGGTTCAAAAACAAAATTTGATCGGGTAAACGACACTGATTAAATTTCCAAATAATTACCATGATTCAAATATTCGATCTGTAGCATAACCATTTGTATCGTTTATGTTTCTAGCGCTACACGGATCCCATCACCGGATACATATTCTGCTCGCTCAAAGATGCCCAACGCTATGTCAGAACTGGAGTATTGGGGAGGCTAGCACTCAAACCGAAGAACAAGGAAAATGAAAGATTACATGTTAGTGTGATTAACTGATTAAACAACTTTCTTGTTCTTATTTTTTTTAGTAAAATGCCATTCACGTCCCTGAGGTTTGGCCAATTTTGCGACTTTTGTCCAAAGGTTTGTTTTTTGCATCTGGATCCAAAAGGTTTGAAATCTTGCTATTTTCAGCCGGTTCTCCGTTTTCTCCGTTAAGTCAGGGTATTTCCGTCTTTTTTGTTAACTTAAAGGGAAAGAGCCCTTTAAGTTAACAAAAAAGACGGAAATACCGGACTTAACGCAGAAAATGGATGGAGTTAACGAGCCGGATGAAAATGGCAAGATTTTAAATCTTTTGGATACAGATACGGAAAAACAAACCTTTGGACGAAAGTCGCAAAACTGGCCAAACCTTAAGGACGAAATGACATTTTACTCTATTTAATAAAAGTTCCTACTGATTTTTGATATTGCTGATTGTGATCAGATAGAAGATAGTGAAACTCTGAGGCGTAAACGACCACTGGATAAGACGCCAAGCGAATTTAGCGAAACTGGTAAGTCGGAATTGCTTCACCGTGCTTCTAAAAGACTAGCGGCACCATCACTGCCGGAGCCTAAAACCCATCAAGCTACACGACTAGTGGAAGCGGCAGTTGATGCATCGGTCTCATCACCATCACAGGTAGAACCTAAAATCCGTAACGCTACACGAAAAGCTGGAATTGAAATCAATTCACCACCACCATCACCATCACCGCCAGATACCAGAACTAGCTGCCTAGCAACACCACCACCTGCACCTAAAACCCGTCAACCTGCACAACAATCTGGAATCAAAATTAATTCACCACCACCATCATCGCGGGATTCTAAAATCCGTCATGCTACACCGCTAGTGGGAACAGAAGTTGTTCCATCGCCGCCACCTCAGCCAGAGCCTAAAACCCGACAAGTCAAACGTCTATCTAGTATCGGAGATAATGCATCACCAGCGTCACTGCCACTGGCTAAAACTCGTAGAGCTACACGACAAGCGGGTATCGAAATTAACGCACCACCACTGTCACTGCCAGATACCCGAACCGGCCGCCAGGCTACCCGAGCTAGACTCGTTAATCTGGCTAGTCCGAAAAAAACCGAAGCGGAAAAGATGACCGGCAAGCATAATCCAGAAAACCATGGGAATCCTAAAGAACGTAATAACGAGATTGAGATGGGACCCGCCACATTGCCGCCAGTGTCTTTTGAGAAGCAAGAATTGCCTGTGGTTAACCATACAGTAAGCAACCCAACAGCACAAGACGGATGTGGTTACGAGAGCAACATGAAGTCCGACTCATCAATCAACTTTTCAATGAACGACTTGTGGGCAGACCCGTGCATTGAATTTGCCGTAAAAACACTAACAGGCGCAATCCCATGTGAGGATTTAAACAAACCCAAAAATCCGGCACCGCCGCCGTTAAAGGTGCCGTTAGAAGATCTCTGGACGGACCCGTGTATTGAATTTGCTGTAAAAACTCTCACAGGTGCAATTCCAGTTGCAGAAAATGATCATTTACAACACCAACCCGACACCAGTAGAAATACCCGGGCCCCACATGATTTCTATCATGTGGGCCCCACAGGGCAGAATAAGCAACAGCAACAGCAGCAGGGTTCGACATTTGAAAACGTTGGTTTTCAAAATTCGGGTAATTTTGTTAACGGGCAGTGTTCGAGATCATGGTTCTTTTAGTAAGGTATTAAGGTAGACAGACAGACCACATAGAATGTTAGTTTTAAGGTAGTCTTGTGTTGATGTTTTGTATACGGTGTTTGTAGTTTCTGATCAGTTGTTGTGAACTGTATTTTGAAATGTTAACTGCTGATTAGCTTGTATTTTGAAATGATAACTGCTGATTAGCTGCTGGTGGTTAGACTCAGCCCTCATTTTGTTGGAGACCATGGTATATGGTGTATACGGGTTGACCCGACCCATTTACATTTTTTTCAATACATACATTTCAACGAGGGGAATAGTGCCAAACAGCTACATGACATCTCTTCATTGGTCGATTCTTGTTGTATTTAACTTTTAAACCTTCAGCTTTGCTAATACGCGGGTTTCGTCCCTCTGTTTTTTAGAAAAGTTTTCTTTATATTGGTTAACTTTGTTTATATACGTGTTTAGTCCCTCTACTTCAACTTTGCTGTTCTACATGTTTAGCCCCTTCTACTTTTATTCTTATAAGTAGTTGATTGTCGCTGCCTGACACTATTCCCCTTCATTGGTCTGGGTATGTTATGATTCAAAATTACGAATTTGCCCCTGTTTAAAGTTATGATTTTGCCCTTGGTAAAAGATTATAGTATTGCCATCGCTTTAGCTTTTAGCAAATTATGATTTTACCCTAGCCTAAAATTACAATTTTCCCCCGGTTAAAAATTACAATATTGCCATCATTTTAGTTTTTTTTTTTAAAGATGTGTGGGGGAATAGTGTCAGGCTGCTGCATGAAACTCCCTTATTGGCTCGGGTATTTTATGATTTTACCCCCAGTTCTTACAGTATTGCCAGCATTTTTAGTTTTTCAGCAAAACTATAGAACTGTTTTATTTTAATTGGTTGACTCAGTTTAATTTTTTATTCGTGTGAAGGAGTTGCCTAACACTCGCTCATTAGTCCTGACAAATTACATTTCTGCCCCGAGCTCAAAGTTACGGTCTTGCCATCGTTTTAGTTTTTTTTTAGCAAAACTATGGGAGTTCTTTTTAATTGATTGAGAAATATTCGGCCTAATGCCCCATAATACGGGCGGGGCATCAACTAGTTTTGACACATTCACAAGTCCAATCTGAAACTCTTTCGTTATGTCTATTCTATCATTGTATTACTTTTCATTAATTAAGCTTGCAAAACTTTTTTAGTAAATTTCTTGAATTTTTATAGCACTCGAAACCGATTAGCTGAGTGGTAACTGTTAAAAACCGAACCAAAATAACTAAACCAATTAAGACTATGTCCATTGGTAACCTAACATAACCCAATCTTTTATTAAAAAAACTAATATCTCTTTCTTCCACATCAACAACCCAACCCTACTTAACTTTTAACACACTTTCACAACTCATCCCACCAAAAAATTTATGTTTTTAACGAACTCTGTTTATAATAAAATTTATATCGGGATGTTCACAAAAAAATTAAGAAATACCGTGTATTTAGTTTTTTTAGTGTTTGAATACTATAAGTTAGTTAAGTAATTAAATTATTAGGGGAATTAGTCTGGGTTGCAACCTAGGTTGCTCCACCAACCCAACCCACCCCACCATGTCCCTTACAATTACATCTCCCGCCCTTCCTCTGTGATCACCAAACAACGCCCAACCCCAGCCCCTAGCGATGTCGATCAGCCGGCTTATCTCGTCGGAATCACCAAAATCCGGCCACCACTCTAACCGAAATCCTAAAATTAAAGGGGTACTTTCATTTATTTGAGTTATTTTGATGTTTTATGTGTTTTTTTTCAAAAGAAATAGAGTTTTATATATATATATATATATATATATATATATATTAAAACGATTTGAAATTTTAAGTGTTTTGATTTTTTTGGGTTGTTTTAGTCTTTACTAGGGTGATTTTGTTGTTCATATGATTTTTGGTTGGTAATCAATAATTACTAGGGCTTGAAATTCCAAAATTAAAATTGAAAATTAAGGAATATTGGCTATGGTTGAACACTTGAAGATCATTGTTTATTTTGTATGTGATAGGAACCATAAGTAGGGGAGTTATGGCGCGATTTCTTTTGTTTTACATGACCCAACCCGAACAGACCTGCTCCGACCCAATATGAACCGAATTTTTTATATACCTAGGGGCTTAAAATCTTTAAAAATATTCCGTATCCTCATGAAAAAAATCTTGAGTCCACCACTGATTGCAAGGATTGATTCACATTCTTTTTTCTGTAGGGTTTTTTTATCGGAGTTTTGAAAGACAGACAATAACGATGGTTTTTGAGATGAATATGAACAATCAGATGTTATGGGATGTAAGGGGGAATCGAAAATCATGTTAAATTGAGATGAAAAGACCATGTTGCCCTCATGTGAAAGGCTTAAAATCTTTAAAAATATTCCGCACCCCCATGAAAAAAATCCTGGGTCTGCCACTGATTGGAAGGTTTGATTCACATTCTTTTTTCTGTAGGGTTTTTTTATCGGAGTTTTGAGAGACATAGACAATAGCGATGGCTTTTGAGATGAATATGAACAATAAGATGTTATGGGATGTAAGGGGGAATCGAAATTCATGTTAAATTGAGATGAAAAGACCATGTTGCCTCATGTGAAAGGCTTAGAGTCACATGGTAAGACTTAACCAAAAAAATTAACTAGTTTATGACTAAAGAACATAACATGCTAAAAGCTGATAACATAAAGGACAAAGCTTGTAATTCCTTTAATTAAATGACACCAGTTATAAATATAAAGAACACCGGTTATAATTTACTCAAAGTCTAAAACTCTAAGGCTTTTATGCCAAACTTCTTAGTAATCTCAATCCTTACACACACTTCATAACTAAGAGAGAGGTCATATATTAGCAATAGATAAGCGGTTGTGAGACTTATAATATCTACCTTCATATATTTATGTTTGTGTTTTTTTAACAAAGTTAAAGTTAAGAAGTAGTGAAAGTGATAAATGTCTAGACAAGTGAACACCGCTGAAATAAATTGTAGAGAAAATTAGTAAATATATCAGAGAAAAAAAGTGTGCAAGTGAATCTAATTAGAGAAAAGTTGTTAGTGAAGATAAACTCTTGGTCGATGGCAAGAAAGTTAATGTACTTGTGTTAGTTAACACTTACATAAACTATTATAACCAAAGTGTTTGTAGCCTAGCATAATCACGGTGTAATGGAAATGTAACTCTCCCCCATGAGACGGAAGGTTTGGTCTCATGGTAAACAAGTGTAGATTTGGGAGTATATAAGTAAACAGTGTGTGAGTTAGAACATTCACATCCTATCCACTATCTTCATCTACATGATTACATTAAAAATCACTATATTTATCTCTATTTTTCAATTAAATAATAAATTTTCTATACCTTTATCATTACATTTTCTCTCTCTTCTACCCAATCACTTTTTAAAAATATTAAAAAATTCATAAGGGTGAATAGTGTTTTTTTTTATATTTACAGATGAAAAGTAACATATTACCCCCCCTTCACTCACAACCTCTCATAAGTCATAGCCACTATCTATAATAAGGAGGAGCTTCTCACAGAATTTGGTGGACAAGATGTGAATGCTGTTAGCTAGTCATATGTTCATGTGTTGATATTTTCTCTCCTTAAACTTCAAGCATCCATAATGTGGGGATTTATCTCGTCTTGAACCGACGTTGAGCACAAATGGAGAAGCGAGAGTGATGGCATGGAAGAAAGAGGTAGTGTCAAGTGCGAAATTACACGGATGGAAATTGAGACGTTTAGAGCAGTGTTGTGTGGGGCGAGCCGGAGAGAGAAGAGAGAAACAGACCAGGGCTAGAGAGAGAAGGGTGAGATGGCATCCAAATATCCTATCCACACAATGGATGCTCTTATTTACTCATTGTTTTCAACCTTCACATTTTTTTACAAGAAATGGTTTATACACAAGTAAAGATTTTTAAAATTGGAATTTTTACAAGATATAATTTATAAACAAGTAAAGATTTTTAAAACTGGGATTTAAAAAATTTAATATAATATTTCATTTATTAGATGAGCTCTAATTTACTGCACATTGAAACTAATGTGATTCAAACTTGATATTTTATCAAGTTGATCTCAACTAACTCACCTTCAATTACAACAATAACTTGTGGCATGAAATAAAAGAAAAACCTTAATAAAAGTATCAGAAATGAACAAACACAAAATACAAGGCCCAAAAACAACCCACAAGGCCCATCATAAAAACAAAAATATCCCTAACTTATAAAAAAGGCAGGACAGTATTCAATCTGCTAGGGTTTTCATCTTCCACAAACAAGGGGAAGCTGCGGCCGTCAATATGGTTCTCAAGTACGTTCTCTCATCTTTAATCATCACTTCAACCTATACATTCATCATCTGTATCTATATTGCAAGCATAAACTGCTTATTTGATCCATAACAATCTCAATACACCTGTTACACGTTATTGTTTCTATTGTCTGCGTAAGTTAGGGTTTCAAACGCCGTGAAATTTGATTTATTGTTTATAAGGAACTCAGATTTTCACTAATCCGTATGATATTCACTTCATTACCTGTTTATATGCGAATATAATTGTTATATTGATTAATAATAGGCTGTTGATGCTTGATTTTAGGTTTTTTCTAGGGTTTTATAGATGTTATTTGGTTATAATGTTTAATTTTACTTTGCTTCTTGTTGTAGGACTGAGCTATGCAGATTCAGTGGCCAGAAGATTTATCCTGGTAGGGGTATTAGATTCATCCGATCTGATTCTCAGGTATCTAAATATATAATAATAGTGAATTTGTTTTAATTTGTTCATTTTAGGGTGCAGTTTTTTGAATCTTTATACTGGTGGTTGTTGTGTTTAGGTGTTTTTGTTTGCAAATTCCAAATGCAAAAGGTACTTTCACAACAAGCTGAAGCCGTCAAAGCTTACATGGACCGCGATGTACCGAAAGCAGCACAAGAAGGTAACAGATGTTTGCTGAGTTAAATGTTTTATGATCTGTTACGAGTATGATTTTGGTTCATGTGTTGATGGTGTGTTAATGGCGTGCAACAGGATCTTGCTCAAGAGGCTGTGAAGAAGAGGCGTCGTGCGACCAAGAAGCCGTATTCCAGGGCTATTGTGGGAGCTACTTTGGAGGTTATTCAAAAGAAGAGAAGTGAGAAACCCGAAGTTCGTGATGCTGCTAGAGAGGCTGCCCTTCGGTATGGCTGTCTTTTTATGTTTTAGTCGTAGTTAGAAGTGGAAAACACAGAAACGGGCAGGTTGTATAGGGTGCGTAAAAGGGTTTGCGTCAAAATATGGGCCTTTTTATACCTGGGCGGTTTAGAGGTTGTAACTAGGGCTTTAAACAAACCGAATGATTTGTTTGTTACGAAATATGTGTTCACCAACCGTTCATGAACACTAGTTGAACGTGGTTTTATGTTTGTGTTCATTTGTTAAAGAAATGAAGTTGTTCGTGTTTGTTAATTTAAGACAAGAATGAAAACGTATGTTGATGAACACAAATGAGCACCAACTAATGTTCATGAACCCAAATGGAAACGAGCGAACGTTTATGAACAAAATATATAATAAACTAACGCTTGTAAAATATTTGATTTGTCGTAATTTTGAAGTATTTAAATTTAAATATAATATAAAAACCAAAAACGCTAATGAATTTTCGAACACAAGCAAACACATTCATGAACATACATAACTGAATGCGACTTATGTTCATGCTTCATTTAAATAAATGAACGGAGTTTCTTGTTTGTGTTTGGTTAAAAAGCGAACGAACAAACACAAACGAACTTTCCGCCTAACGGTTAACAAATTGTTCGCTAAACATTTGGTTCGTTTGCAGCCCCATTGTAATCTACCTGTCTAACTCACTGTTAGCAGGTTTTGGTGGGGCCTCATGAGCTCTACTTAAAGTGTTTTTGATAGTCAAAAAAACATTTTAAGCATTTTGGTTTGGTTACGTTGACCTTAATATTTTTTGTTCAATTGTTAGTGAAATCAAGGAAAGAATCAAGAAAACTAAGGATGAGAAGAAGGCGAAGAAAGCCGAGGTTGCTTCAAAGCAGAAGGTCCAAGGTAAGGCCGGTAATGCGCCTAAAGGAGGTAAGGGACCTAAGCTCGGAGGCGGTGGTGGGAAGCGTTAAATTTCCATTTCTGTTCTCTTTCTTTACTAGATATTACATGTTAGTCAAGATTTTGAGTATTTTGTATTTGGTCTTGTCGGTTTTGTCGAGTCAAACTTGTGTTTTAGATTTTCTTATCATTCACAATGGTTTTGTGATATTGAAGTAACTTGATTTTATGATTTTGGTGTGCTTTTGTATTACAATTTTTAAAAATTCCAAGTCAAAAAACAGAACTGAATATCAGGCCTCGGTTGGGCTTTTTAAGGTCGAAAGAAGAAACCTGCGTTTTTTTAAAGAAATTTACAAGATTTGTTCATTGAATTTGGGTTTCATCATCAACAATTCTTGATGTTTTATCGATGAATATCTTCTCTAAGAATAGTTTGTAGGTGATTCTGGGCTGTTGATTTAGGGGAAGGGGGATGTCGAGCGATTTTGTATAAGTACCATTGCGTTGTTTGCGTTAGGCTACTAAACGGTCAAACTGATTGTTGCTAAGCCAAGGGACTATTTACGAAATCAGTGTTCAACTCCTAAAAATCATGACTCATATGTGAAACCTGAAAGTTGTGCAAGGGGTCTTCATAAATGCAAAGCTAAGGTTTTTAGCGGCCGACACTTTAAATTCTATGTATAAATCTGCGTCTTTGATACCGTCAGACTACAAACACTTTTTTCGAACTTGTTAACATGTCACCATTAACCTCAATGATACTACTACATTGTTCACATTATCTTCTTTGTATTTTCATCAATCAAAATGACACATTAAATTTGTATTCTAGGAGTAAAGGGGGAGCATGAGGTTGGGATGTTCTTGGTGTGTTTGGTTTTGACAAAACTTTAGGGCTAAATTATTAAAAGATGTAAACTATTACAAAAATATTATGAAATTTATCAAAAGTAAGTTGTTTTTAATAAACACTTAGATATATTATAAATTTATCAAAAATAAGTTGTTCTTTAACAAACACTTAACGGGCATGTTAAAAACGATCTTTGTGTAAAACTAATAAGTTTTAAAGATATTTAGAATTTCTAATTAGCGTATTAGAAAACACTATTATTACAAAATAACTAATAACGAAAGTGTTAGAAACAATAATTTTGAAAAATAAATAACTTTGAAACTACTTGGCCTAAACTGTTATAATTTGTAATCTGTAACAAGCAAGTAAGAAACCGTATGTCTAAATGTTTTAAAACTTATTATTTTACCAACATAACAATTTCTAACACACACTTGTTAGAAAATATACATATTTTAAAATGTATTAATTTACAAAAAATAGTCATTTCTAATACACTCACTAGAAAAATATAAATGCTTTAGAACTTATTGTTTTACAAAAATAATCACTTCTAACAAGCTCGTTAAAAAATTGTTTTGAAACTTATTATTTTCATAAAATCTCTAACTTCTAATATTCTCATTAGAAACACAAATGTATAAAAACGTTTGAAACCAATATTATTTTACGAACTAAATAGTTATTTCTAACACACATGTTAGAAAAAAACACTCACACACGTTTTTATATAAATTTACAGAAAAAATATACTTTTTCTAATTCGCTCATTAAAGAATTCTAAATATCTCAAAAGGCATCTCGAGATACATATTATTTAGTATATGATTCGGTGATTCGTCTAGGGCTGTAAATGAACCGAAAGTTCAACGAATATTTCGTAAACTGTTGGGTCGAAAGTTCGTCTACGTTCATTCGTTTAGTTAATGAACGAACATGAATAATTCGATTAGTTAAACGAACGAACATGAACAATTCGATTAGTTAAATGAACGAACATGAGCAACTCTCTCGTTTGTTCAATTGCATTCGTGAACGTTCGGTAATGTGTTCGTGAACGTTCATTCATGTTCGTTTGTTTATGTTGTTCCTTAAATATTTTTTTAGCATTTATTTTTTTATCTAAACTTTTTATATTTCTTAATTCTCATTTATCTCATTACCCAAACAAATAAAATAGGAAACCCACCTCAACCTTGTTTATGCACCGTTCCCCTTTCTTTTTTATTATTCACAACGAAAAATATTATCGAACTTCGTCGATTTTATTTGTGTTCATGAACCATTAATGAACACGTTCCTTTTCTTAATGAACGAACACAAATAAAGAATCTTGTTCGGTAAGTATTCATGAACCGTTCGTGGGCAGATAATATCCTTAACGAATAAACACAAACAAGACCTTGTTCATGTTCGTTCAGTTCATTTACAGCCCTAGATTCGGCTCAACAAAACCCAATCAAAACCCATGAACCCCAAAACTTGAATCAAAGGCCCATTTTGTAGCAGGGTATGCGGATTAAAGATTGTACTTCATTCCCCTGCTAATCCGACTCGTTATATTACATACTTTATTTCCCAAAAAAATATATGTAAGATTTTAACGAAAATCTCAATTAATATTTTAACCTTTCGTGAATCTAAAATCCTTCGTGAAAAGGTTTTTAAGATTTTAAGGACAATCTTCACAAAAGTATATTTTAGGATTGTAGCACATAGATTCACTTTTTATTAAAGTATATAATGAAAAATATAATGGTACTCTTATTATATTAATGGGAAATCCAGCTAGTACAATACTGGATACAACAACGAATAAACTTAAATATATATTATAAATTTATGTAAATAAATGATGCAAACCAATGTCTTTAGAAGAAGTTATACCGGACCTTCTCTTACGAACCTTCACTGCAAGAATAAACAAATAGCCGTTGACAGTTTTGGTTGAGGATCGTGTTTGACATTTATCCCTTAAAATAGATTTCGTATCTCTAGTTGGACAAGTAGTAAAAAAACTTATTTTCGCTAACATTTTTCCAACAAGTTATAGTCTTATAGAATCAACTGAACAAAGCTACCTACTAAGTTGGTCTAGTTAGATAACTTTTTTAAAGAAGGGCTTTTTTTAATGACTTAAATTACATCACATCCGTCTTGAGCGAGGAAACTAACAGCTTAACTCCAATGACTTTTAAAGAAGTATTTTAATCCACATATTTGAGTTTCCATTAGATTGATGAAAATGCTAATGGTGAGATTGGTACATCTAAGTCATCAAGGATATGTTTTTGTATGCTGCTTTGAGACTAACATTCTATATCAAATCAAGGTTGTGACCGAGCAGAAGATAGACAATCCCATGGTGTGTTGAACTCCACATAAACTCCACCATCAACAACCATTCATAGAAGTGAGGAACCTATACACTAAATCAATACAATTCAGAAAATCTTTATCATACTTGTTTGAAATTAAAAGTTTCCTTTAAGTAGATAAATCCCACAATATAGTAGAATAAGATTAGCCTAAACACTTATGAAAACTGAAAAAACATGTATATTTTTAGGAAAACAATGTTAAACATTTCTATTTTTATAATCATGCATTAATACTTGTTAGATATTAGTAATCGCTACATGTCAAAGTTAGAAACTTAGAATTTGTTACTATTTATATTCGTAGTTTTGATATTAAATGCGATAAAAGTCAAAGTTTGTTAACATGCTTTGTCATAGATGAATTTATTATGAGTTATACATGGAAAATTTTGATATTTAATACGATAAAATAAAGGTAAATTAGTGAGGAAAAACTAAGTCTAAATCGTGGGTTTATCCTTGTGGGAATGGTCTTATAAGAAGGTTAATCCTTAATCTTTTCCTCGATCAATGGCTGGGATGATAATGAGAGTAAATCTACAACAAAGAACACCATGAAGCTCAGTTACAAGGAGAGATGTGAGGGTTTTCCTTGTAACCACACTCTGGCGTGAGAATAAGTATCGTCTAAGAAAAATAAACGAGTGTGTGTTAAGAGTGAGAGAGTAAGAGACCCGATTCCCAAATATGTGGCTGAAGGTTACTCTTTATAGCTGAAGAGTGTGGAGAAGGAGGATTGTGGGCTGATGGGCCTCTGTACAGTTGTCATTGTCGAGGAATATCCATTCGGTCCCCTCTGGTAGCACTGCTAGTGTCTGCAGAGATGTTGGCGACGTGGCACAACGCGGTTGGCCGTGTTTCATTGTCCAAATGTACATCCTGTCGGGCCTGTCATCAACCGTTAGTGGAGATTGTGTAGCAGAGTCCAGCGACAACTTATTAGTGCCAAGTGTCCGTCCTTTTGTACATGTTGTCCCCTACACGATATCTCTTACATGGGAAGTGTAATTGCTGGGAGTGCTTCTAGCTGATTGGCTGTCAGTCACCGCCGATTGTACTACCTGTCCTTTGTGTGAGCTGTAGATATGCATACGCACCAATGCTCCCATGCAGGGCAACTTTGAATTCATGGAAGTGTTATTTTTCTTAATCGTGGGTATGGCCGTGTGTGCGTATGGCTATGCGCACTATTTGGGACCATACCCCTCCAACTAGATTTAAGGAGTAAAACTATAACGTATCAAGATCATACGTAATAGGCATTATATAAGCGTGAGGGAGATTGATAATGCCCTAACATCACCCTTGTAGGCGTTTATTATTTTAAAAAATAGACATAAACTTCACAAAGTGATACTAAGAATTCATTTGATATTTATGAAAATGGAGACAAGTTACCTACCCGGGGATATAGTTTTCATCTTACACCTTGTTCCCTCTTTTTTTTTTCTTTCTTTTTCACCCTTTTGCCCCTGATAAAGTTTATACCTAATTAATTTCAAACCTAATTGAAGAATAGTGTTTTAACGGAATGGCATTAACGGCGTCAATAGCTTTACTCCCTCACTTTGTTAACGTATACTATTTAGCGTGGATTATAAATAGTTAAATTTTATGCTTTTCAAAACTAACAATAATTGTTAAAGAGTTCCACCACAGCACACGTTTACCCTTTTTCGTTTATGACATTGTGACGTGTTTATTTTTGTCTACGTCTCGATATACTTTTTTTTTTAGAACCGAGTTGTGAGTAGTAGTATACAAGTAACCAAATCATAAACGTGCATGTTATCGATGCTACATAACATTTTTTTATTTATGAAGTGACACCATTAGCCAATTTCGTTATTCTAATCAAATGATGTAATACTTTATAAAATCTTGAATATATATACCGTTGCGATTTGCTTATTTTTATCTACGTTTCGATAAGAGGGGGTTTTTTTTTCAATAGAGCGAGTCAAATAAAATTGATTTTTTTGTTCTTTATCATGGCAAACCAAACAGACACCGTTAAAACAACTTTGGTACCGCATCGGTATTTGTTCAATGTAAACAGAGTTGTATATGCAATAAAGTATAACATCATAAGCTACAACCTAAACAATATCGCTACTTGTATTGGTATTAGTTTTTCACTATTCAATTGCTATACCTGGTTGTTATTATTATGATTATGATTATGATTATGATTATGATTATTATATCGGTAGTTTACTGATTTCATGATAAAGTTGTAAATTATGTGTTATAAGTTATTTATTATATCATAAGTACAAGTGAAGTGAAGATGATATGTGTGTGAGATAGAACACCCAAAAGAAGCATGCTAATTTCAAACTTTATTCATTATGGTTTACAAACCATTTATTTCAACTTTCATGTTACACCTTTCATTAACCAATCCTCAGGACTCTGATCACGACACCGTCACCACCGGCTTTACTGACCTAAACCCAAACCCTGTTAACACAAAAATCGTGATAGGCAAAGTAACCAGGCGCAACGCAACGGTACAGCTTTAATATTCTAGTTCCATTTTTCAATCACTGCACAAGCTTCAATACATGGGATGGGAAATTACAAAAACAATCAAAGTTGACCAAAAATTTTTGAAAATAGGCATTGACTTCAAATAGTAAAGGTTTAGCTAGCGCTTTTCACCGACATCATGGGCTTAGCTGACGTGTTTCACCAAAAGCGTGAGATTAAACAATAGTTTTACCAAAAGCGTAGGCTTAGCCAGCACCTATTACTAAAAAGTGTTGGCGGTAGAGCTAATTTGTTAGGTTTTGATTAGCCTAAATACTTCTGAAAATTGAAAAAAAAAATCTATTTTACTAGGAAAAAAAAGTCAATTTCTATTTTTATAATTATGCATTAATACTTGTTAGATACTAGTAATTGTTGCATGTCAAAGTTACAAACTTAGTATTTGTTGCTATTTATATTCATATTCGTAGTTTTGATATCAAATGGGATAAAAAGTCAAAATTTGTTAACATACTTTGTCATAGACGAATTTATTACGAGTTATATTTTAAAAATTTTGATATTTAATATGATAAAATAAAGGTAAACTAGTGAAGAAACACCAAGTCTAAACTGTGGGTTTATCTTTGTGGGAATAGTCTCGTTAAGAACGTTAATCCTTAATCTTTCCCTCGATCAATGGCTTGGGATGATAATGAAAGTAAATCTGCAACAAAGAACATTGTGAAACTCGTTACAAGGAAGAAAGATAAGGGGTTTTCCTTGTAACCATCATCCAGCGTGAGAATAAGCATAGTTTAAGAAGAATAAACAAGTGTGTATTAAGAGTTAGAGAGTAAGAGAGCCGATCCCCAAACATGTCACTAAAGATTCCTATTTATAGCCAAAAAGTGTGGAGAATGAGGACTGTGGGCTGATGGGCATCTGTACAGCTGTCGTTGTCGAGGAATATCCATTCGGCCCCCTCTGGTAGGACCTAACAAGTAACATAGTGAATGTTACTAAAACACTATATTCAAACCATAGTAGTCGATAAAAACTCCAAACACACCATCGTAGAACTATAAATATAAAACACAACCTCATAATCAACATAAAACACAAAATGTTAGTCATTGGATAATTAGAGCCTTATCGTCCAAAACACTAAACAAAACCCACAAATATGGTGTTTTAGTAATCTTTATGATGTTATTTGTTGGTTTTGAGTGTATTTTATAGTTGATATTACAGTGTTTTATGACTTTTAACACTTTTTAGAATTTTTGACTTTGTAACCAACTCCTAGCGTTAAGACTTAATATTGGTCAATTATTTATTATTTGAATTATTAAATTCTAATTTTCTAAAATAAGATAATACATGTTTTGAAAACAAGCTTTGTCAACCACACATTTTCTTTTGTAACTTATACTTGAATATATTGATATCTAATAGCATAGAATCGAAATGCTACATGTCAAATATGAATTTGTAACTTATACCTATGTTTTGTTTGTTTTTTAAAAACTAAAATGTCTGAAGTCTACGGACCATATCTGTAGACATCTTTAGAAGAAAAGGTGGACCAAACCTCTGAAGTTCGCAAGAAGAATAATGTTTGTTATTTAACGTATGTAGACTTCTAAAATAAACTGGTGGTAGTGTATGAACGGTGGTGATGGACGTGAACAGTGGATGGTGGTGGTGGTGGTGGTGATGGACGGTGTTTGGTGGAGGATGGTGCTCGTGGTGATGGACGGTGAAAAATAAAGTAGTCTGTGTTAAGAGTGAGAGAGTAAGAGAGCCGATTCCCAAAACTGTGGCTGAATGTTCCTCTTTATAGCTGAAGAGTGTGGAGAAGGAGGATTGTGGGTTGATGGGCCTTTGTACAGTTGTCATTGTCGAGGAATATCTATTCGGTCCCCTCTGGTAGCACTGCTAGTGTCTGCAGAGATGTCGGCGATGTGGCACAACGCGGTTGGCCGTGTTTCATTGTCCAAATGGACTTCCTGTCGGGCCTGTCATCAACCGTTAGTGGAGATTGTGTAGCAGACTCTAGCGACAACTGATTAGTGCCAAGTGTCTGTCCTTTTGTACATGTTGCCCCCTACACGATATCTCATACATGGGAGGTGTAATTGCAGGGTTTGCTTCCAGCTGATTGGCTGCCAGGTGTCGCCGAGTGTACTGCCTGTCCTTTGTGTGAGCTATCGATATGCATACGCGCAAATGTTCCCATGCAGGGCAGCTTTGAATTCATGAATGTGTCATTTGTCTTAAACGTGGGTATGGTCGTGTGTGCGCATGGCTATGCGTACTATTTGGGACCATATCCCTTTAACTAGATTTAAGGAGTTAAACTATAGAGTACCATGCATAACGGGCATTATATGGGTGTGAGAGGGATTAATAATGCCCAACATCACCTTTGTGGGAGTTTTAGGGGCATGAAGGTGGTGGGGCGTTTATGGTATAACGCAAAATGAGGAGAAAAATTTTAAAAGTAATGATTACAAGGGGCATTAAGGTTCGTTAACCGTTACATATTTTCTAAAAATGTATTATGATGTTGATGCAGTGAAAATTTTTCCTTTTACAGAGCATTAACCATTACGCATGATCTAACAATTTAACCAATAATACTTTGAACTTAGATTTTTTTCTTTTGTTAATGGCAACCCTAAATATTTACCATACATACAGATATGCATATACACTAGATTTTCACTCCATTTACTCACAAGGAATGTATGTTCCTTACATCTCTCATGATCGTACCTTAGAACGAAGTCAGGTTAAAATGAGTGGAAATTTATAATAATTATGTAAGTGGAATTGCTTTTGGCTAAGTGATGAAAATTATGAGCGTTATTGGTTAAATTGTCACTTAAAACTTAGGGTGGGTTCGACTACAAAGTCTAAATTTCCTAAAAGTACAAAGTCATAAAACACCATAATTTCGGCCCTAAAACACACCCAAAACCCACAAAACATAGTGAAGATTACTAAAACACTATATTCAAACAATAGCAGTCCATAAAGAATTCCATACACACCATTGTAGAACTATGAATATAAAACACAACATGATAATCAACATAAAACACATAATGTTAGTCATTGGATAATCATGGCCTTATCATCCAAATCACTAAACAAACCTCATAGATATGATAATTTAGTAATCTTTATTTTTTATTTGTTGGTTTTGAATGTATTTTACAATTAACATTATAGTGTTTTATTACTTTTCACACTTTTTAGAATTTTGAACTTTGTAGCCAATTCCTAGTTAATTATTTATTGTTTGAATTATTAAATTCTAATTTTCTAAAATAAAATACATGTTTTGAAAAAAGCTTTGCCAACCACACAATTTTTTTAACTTATACTTGATATATTGATATTTAATAGCATAGAATCAAATTGCTACATGTAAAATATGAATTTGCAACTTATATTTATTTATTTTTATATAAGTAGTTTGAAGTTAAACTAGTATTTAGCCCTCACGCATTATAACATGACTTACTAAACACACATTTATTTTTTTTATATATATAGTTTGAAGTTAAACTACTATTTAGCCCTCACGCGTTGTAACAAGACTTACTAAACACACGAAGTAATCAAAACATATTCTATATGAACTAAAACTATATTTCACATTAACTAAACTGCTTCCAACTTTAATTTACAAAAAAAAAAAATACAAGCCAATTCACAAAAGTAAATAGAATACAACTGATAACAACTACTATTTCATCATTTCATAAGGATATATCAAATGTTTGGGTCTGATGCATGAAAGTTAAAATATCTGGATTTTGCCTTAAGTGGATTGGCTTAGTGTATGCACGCCAACTGTTTGTGTATTTGCTTCAGTTAAAAGTGTTTTGTTTATGTATTTCTTTGATGGATTGGTTTATAACTTTAACGTTATTATACTAATTTCGTAAACATAACGTTAAAACAAGAGATGGTTAATCATGCATCATGTGATGCTGTTGATAGCTGAAAGACAATGAGGTACATGCACTAATCGGTCTTTATCTCAATTATTGAGTGTTATGTAGGGATGAGCACGGTACTCGTTCGGTACCGAACCGGTACTCATCATCACCATCATTATCATCATCATACTCAGTAAATCCCACCAATAGCAAAGCTATCGGTACCGAAAAATGGAAAAAGTGGGTACTGGTACCGGTACTGAGTATACCGGTTCGATACCGGTACCCGTACTTACCGATGTTTTACCTGTAAATACCGGTACCTGTTCCGAATAAACCTGGTACGGTTCTGTACCTGTTCCCGGTACCAAATGCTCATCCCTAGTGTTATGTGCCTTATGTCTAAGGGTTGATACAAAACTACTATCGAGCTGGAAGTCTCACTGGAAGTAGTCTCTCTGTCTCTACGAGGTAGAGGTAAAGTGTGTGCATCTTATCCTTCTCAAACCCTGTCTTATCTTTGCTATTGGTAGGATTTACTGAGTATGATAATGATGATGAGAGAAAATGAAATATAGAAATATGTATTACAAAATAAAGGCATATGTACGTGAAATATCATTATATGGCCTTCTCCTATGTATAGGAATGCAGAAGCATGAATAAGCTTGTACAAAACTAGTAGTGTTATAAAACCAATATAACAGAAATTAATGTAAGTGAAAGCAACCATCACATATAGCATGCTCTAATGAAACGGGTGCAACAATGTGAATCTTGAACCTAAGAATGTCAAATCGGGTAGATGACACTTGTTTAGTCGTAGATGGAGCATGCCAAACAGGGGCGGACCTACTTTATTGGTAGGGGTAGTCTCCGCTACCCCTTAACGCTCTGACGGTAGTGTACATTTTTGAAAAATTTGACATTTTTTTATTTCGTTACTCCTTTTCTATAAAACGTTACCCCTATGAAGATTTTCTGAATCCGCCACTGATACCAAACATTTAGTGCTCGAGCCAAACATATTTCGTAAGCTACTAAACAAGAATTCATTGCTAAATAAGTAAGTTCAATAGTCGCACCGAATACTCAAGATAGACATGAGAAATATGTATCCACTAATAATATGATATAATTTTTAACGGTAAATTTTTTTTTATCGCTGTTGTATATGAGATTTGAATCCAAAACATCTCTTTTGAAATATAAGTGTTCAAAAGCTTTTACTTTTATCAATTGACCACGATCTGGTCTTTATTAATATTTAAATACACTTTTCGCGGGGTATGAAAATTAAATATATATGATTTAAAGAAATGAAAATACAACTCACAATTGATGTGGAAATACAAATGTGCAGTTGAGTGGTTGAAGGTTGGAAGTGTGTAGATGGCGGCTGTCACTTAAATGGGGTGTAAACATCAATCATTTATTTGTATAATTGGGTTTGTTATTAATTCTATTTTTACGGTAAACGAGTTTATTTACAAGATTTGTGGGTCAACTATGAAACCCTTAATGGTGTCACTTTAGAGGTTAATGGGGTTTTGGTTAATGGATTTACTGAGGATGATGGTTTAGTGGTGGGGTTCATAGATGTTCCAACTAATCGCAGGTCACTTTTTCTAGGTATTTGTATTGGGTGTTTAGTTAATTCATAACATATTGTTAACAAGTATTTAGTTAATGGTCAAGTTTTTATGTGACGGTAATGTGACAATAGGTTTAGTTAACCTATAACACATAGTCTAAGAGTGGAGGGGCATTTCTTTCTTCTAAGCTAGTCTCCTCCAATCTTGTACTGCCACGTCATTTTTGTAACGCCTCGCTTTTTCATACTTTCCTTATTTAGAAAGTATTGATGTATTTCTATTTTTGGAAACTTGTATTCGTACTTCCTTTCCCAATCTTGTAATCCGAGACTTGAATCGTAATAAAGGTCATACTTGATACATGCTTGTTTATACATTCAATCGTTTAATTCATGCTTACTACTTATATACGTGCAAGATTCATGCGTTTAAAAATTATATTCATTATATGCTTAATAACATACAAAAACCGTTATAAAACTAAGTTTAAGGACTAAAAGTGATAAAAACCAAAGAACATTCTTGAATACCCTCCCTCGCGCCCCGTGACCGACCCAATCCTCCACTCTCGCGTCCCGGCAGACATCTCGCGGCCCGCGACCGAGATCCTTCTACTCTCTCGCGGCCCGCGAGAGAGGCACGATCCGGGAAAACTCGTTTAAAGCTTGTTGATTGGTCAAGTTTGTGTTTCTTACATTAATTACCCTCAACTACCATCCTTCCAAAATTTACCTATAAATACCCCATCCCATTTCACTTCAACCCACACCTCCTTTCTCTCCTCTCCTTTAAATGCTCAAAGAGCTCTTCTCTCTAAATCAAGTGAGTTCTAACTCACCTCTCCCTCTCTTTTCTCTCTTTCTTTCTTATTACTTGGAGTACCTTGGAATGTCTCCATAATTCTTCCATGGAAGACTAACTTGGAACATCACCATATTTGGGAACCCAACTGTAAGAACCTTTTTGGTTTTATTAGGGTTTTACCCACAAGTGTTGTACTCTTCCAAGGTCGACTTGAGTTGGTAGTGTGTGATCTCTTGGAAGCCTTGGCTATCCTACTTTCGATCCACCACCTCTATTGATGTTTTCGTTTACTTTTGTCTTTTACTTTTATGTTACTCATGACCATCCTTGTCGTCCTTGTGACGACTTGTGCATTGGTATACTATACGAGAGGTTTTAAAAGGAAGGTTATCATCCTACCTCCATGCATGACTTCTATGATTCTACATGTCATTTATTATGTATTTATTACGTATATATGTATACACTTATACTAACCGAACTCTTGATGGTAATCACATGGTTATCCATCATGGTACTAGGTTACATCACCTACGTACTTAATCTCTCGTTACGAGTCTAATGGGTAGACCACCCATGAAGACACATCAACCCGAATGGGTATTATAGTGTCAAAAACGAGTAATAAGTCTAGATGATTACTTTCCCATATAAACTACTTTATCGTCCTTCCATTCAAAATTCTCTATTACCCTTCGACAACTTACCAAACCATTCTTGCTCATGTAGGATAACTTGGTGATCATTTCATCCTCCTACCTCTTCATAGGACTAACAAGCGGAAGCTTGCAAAACCGTGAGTACACTTGACCCATTTTCCTTTTACACATTTTGGGTTGCAACATGTTATCATACAAATACACACTACATGCTTTATACACTCAATCCTTTATACATGCTTGTTGTTATGCTTTGGTTCATGCTAAATTCATACATGCTTATTGTCATTAACTTAGCTAGCCCCAACTTAACATATATAGCGCTATAGGAGTAGCACACCGCCCGTCGGGGTATTGTTAAGTCTTAAAGCTGATTCATTCTTGTTACATTCATACTTTAGTCTCGTTACTTCGTGTGACGAGGGACACATACATTCTTGTGGACACTTGGGTTTGACAAGTAAGTATTGTATGCTAGCTTACCTTACATACAATTGCCATGTGGATTTGAGTAAATTCTTTTATACATATGCTATGTATTACAAACTTGTGTATTCGCCAATACTTGTTGTATTGAACTTTATTTTTAACATGTTGCAGGTTAGAGATGTTGATCATGATGGAACTTGGTAAGAATGGCTTAGAAACTCACTTAGAATATTAAGAAATGTTGTTGTCATATTTGTTCTTGTTGTAATTGACAATTTGTTTTGGAAATGAAATTTGGTTTATTTAAATTATTGTCGCAAATAGTGTTATGAGTGATGAGCAATCTATTTCGTCTCACTCCGATGTTTCCGCCAACGATTGAGGTGTGACAATTTTTTACCTTAAATTACCCTATCACCAGAAAATCATTAACAACACTTATTTCAAGTTTCAACTACCCTACAACTAAGGGCCTCCCGTTTACTATATCCACCAATTAAACACATTCCACCTTTTACCTTTCTTCGGGTTCCTCTACCCTTGATTCTAACCCGCCCAAGGTATCTTAGGTAGTGGTGGTAGCTTAGCAGCTTAAGGTTGCTAGCCTAGACCCTTTACCCGCAGAACGCCCCCTCCACCCTAAACTAATTTATAAGTTGTATGATTTGAACTACTCACCTTTTAAATGGAGAGAGACACCTTATGATCCCATCATGTCCTTTAGGGATGGGACGGGTTCGTTATTTTGTATAGATAGGATTTGTGGTATCTGAATTGTTTTTTTTAATTAATATTTTTTAGAGTTGAGTTATCTTACACAGCCTCCTAAATCTAAGAATAGTACAAAGACACGATTAATTGTTAAATATAACACAATGCTAAGGAAAAACATTTAATAAATCGCAAATAAAAAACAACACAATGATAAAAAACACAATGTCAAATAAAAAGACACATAATGATCTGGAAAAAAAATCTAAAATCTACAAGCTAAAAAAGCCAAAAGCGAAAACCTAAAATCTAAAATCGTAGAGTTCGACGAGACAACAACAACAACAATAATAATAATAATAATAATAATAATAATAGAATAAATTTAATCAGAGTCCGGTTAATACCCTTCCAACTGCTTTATGAGAAATTTAAAGTAAAACATGTTAATTGGTTACAATCTTTTTAATAACTTTTCCACATTTTGTTTAAAGTTATAATATTAACATATGTATTAACAAAAAAAATTAGGCAAGACAAGTTGAAGTTCAGCTTTTTTAACAAAGAAAAAATGAGAGCCAAAGACTATTAAATATTTCAACTATGTATTAACTTGAATTTAATTTTTGTCAATGCAGTTTATTTGTTTATTATTTAAGTATTTTTTATCACTCTTAATGTTTAACCACATTAAATATTTATTTTTAATAAATCACTTATAAAAATAATAATCATCATTATTCTTATTTATTTAAATATTTCAACCAATCTAATTTTAAATTTGATGTAATTTTTAAGTAAAAAATATAATTTTATATAAAAAATTAGTAATTAGTTTATATTAAATTTCTTTGGTTAATGGTATAGTAATATCTTTAATTAAAAAATATAAATTATTTATAGTTGAGTAGGAGAGTGAGAAAGGGAAACTACTATTTTCTATGATTATTTTTATCATACAGAATAAAATAAATGAGTAAGAATTAAATACATTTGAGTCATTTTTTGTGAACCGCGAGGAACAACGTGCTAACCATCATAACATCGGGCGATGTGATCAAGGTCGACTACTCGACCGTCGCCAGCCCCTTGGCTCTCCTAGATACGCAGAAACCCGACCTCCATCCGCTCAAAGACACGACAGTAAAATAATCAGTAAAATCTCGTCTCATTTCTAAGACGAACCGACGCCACCGGTACTCGCCCTTCAAATGGATCTCAAGATTAAGAAAAAAAATACTTTATAGATATAGATGTATTTGAATATTTGTTTAACCGACACCTACATTCGGATCCAACATCCCTATCCTACGAACTCCCAAACTCCCACTTCCCCACATCATCATCTCCTACGTGGCTCGCATTCCACAACAAAACCGGATGACCGGTTCATCACCACTTCCGTCGTATCAACAACTCCACCGGTACTTCACCACTTCCGACCCCACTCTCCCCACGATCTTCCAGTAATTTCCCCCACCCCTTCAGCTTCCACCATCCCCAATCACCACTTTCCACCCAAACCACCCTCTGATCATTCGCTGGAGATAAACGATGATGTCTGGAGATGACGTGGAGCGTCGGGGAAGACCCAAAGACGGTAACCCAGCGGAGAATTATGCTTCTTATTCTCGTGCAGAAACTCAGTGGACTTCGTGGTTGATTCCGGTGTTTGTGGTGGTTAATATCGCTGTTTTTGTGGTGATTATGTACGTGAATGATTGCCCAAAGCATAATCGGATGCGGGTTGATGGGAAGTGCGTTGCGAGGTTTCTTGGTCGGTTCTCGTTTCAGCCGCTTAAGGAGAATCCTCTCTTTGGCGCTTCGTCGAACACGTAGTGTGCTGTTCTTTGTTTGATTTTGTGTTTTTGTTTTTGCTTTTGGGGTTGTTGAAAATTGGTTGTTGGTGATGGTTTGGAGTTGAGTTGACTTGACTGTCGGTGGTGTGGAATTGGTGCTTCGGAATCGGCTTGAACCCTACTTTGTTTACTGGCCGAGGCTAAAGAGACACCACTGACACGCTGTTATACGGGGTGTATAAGAGGGTGTTTGTATAAAGTATAGACCATACGGGCCGTTTGATGATGTATGAATCGACATAGAAGTGACTGATCTGACAGTGAAAAGATATACAGACTGTATGGACTTCTATACGGTCCTATGATATCATACGGCGAGTGTGTGATGTGACAAATAAGCTGGTGTACACTTTTGAGTAACATAAAAGAATTTGCTATTTGTTTCGACTTTAAAATTCAAATTTTCTTGATTGACAAAGAAATATGATGCTTTGATGAATCTTTATGCCCATCTGTGACTGAAATTTGGTCTTTAAGTTGCCAAAAAAGTAGCACAAAAATCAGTCCTCTTTTCTTGAAGGACAAAGTTGTGATTTATGATGCTTTTTTGAAGCTTTATAACCTTTTTTTTAATTTTGTGCTGTTAATGTGCAGATTAGAGAAGCTTGGAGCGCTTCAATGGCAGAAAATAGTCCATGGACATCAAGCATGGAGGCTCGTCACCGCTAACTGGTTACATGCCGGTTTAATTCATCTTGTTGCTAATATGTTGAGCCTCGTACTCATCGGGATTCGACTTGAGCAGCAGTTTGGATTTTGTAAGTTATTTTTCCATGGCTTGGTTTTCAAATTTAAGTTCCTTTTTATGTAACTGTTGTTAAGATAAGGCTTGTTGAACTTGTTAGTACACGTAGGAGTGATCTATTTATCGTCGGGCTTTGGCGGGAGTGTTCTTTCGGCTTTATTTATTCAGCGAAACATTTCTGTCGGTGCCTCAGGGGCTCTGTTCGGGTTACTCGGGACAATGCTCTCTGAACTCATCACAAACTGGACTATATACTCCAACAAGGTGCGTTTGGATCGTTTCACTACATTTTGTGTGTTAGATATTAGGGGTGTGTGTTCGCGGGTTCAACCCGACTCGAACCCGAAAATTTTAGACAAACCCGAACACGACCTGAACCCAAAAATTGTGTCATACATATGAACCCGAACACGACCTGAATTTCATGGGTTGACCCGAGCACGACCTGAATATTCGTGGGTTGACCCGAACACGACCTGAATATTTGGGGTTTTACCTGAATATTACTAATTTATCATATTTTATTAGTAATATATTCAAGCCGAAATTTTTTAATTTTTAATTTTTTTATTAGAATTAATATTTTCTACAAAAAACACAAATGTAAATAATACAATTACATATAAATTATAAAATTTATGCCAATTTCTCTTTTTAAGTTATAAAATACATACCCAATCTAATTTATGACATAAAAGATATTGTAAAAAATATATAATATAAATGGGTTTAAACGGGTCGACCTGCTAACCCGACCTGTTTAGCAAAACGGGTTCGTGGGTTCAACCTAAAACTGACCCGAACCAATTCAGACTAAACCCAAACTCGCGAATTTCGTGTTAGGTTCCAGTCGTGTTTTCGGGTCGTGTCAGAAACTCACACTCCTATTAACTATGATTACATAAGTTCGTGTATTTAAAACAATTATCTTTTTTATAGGCTGCTGCACTGTTTACTCTTGTAATCATAGTTGTGGTGAATCTAGCAGTGGGAATTCTGCCGTTTGTCGATAACTTTGCGCACATTGGTGGTTTTGCGACAGGTTTCCTCCTCGGTTTTATTTTACTACCTCGTCCGCAGTTCGGATGGTTAGAAAGACACACTCTTCTAGCTGATGTTCGCGTTAAATCCAAATACAAAGTCTATCAATATGTGCTCGGTTTGCTTGCGTTAGCGCTCTTGGTTGCAGGGTAAGTGTCGGATCCACTTAAAAATTAATTTTAAACGAATGCGAGTTCATTTTCGCGACTTGGAATGCAGGTTTACAGTTGGTTTAGTGATGCTGTTTCATGGAGAAAACGGTTACAAACATTGCCACTGGTGTCGCTACTTGAACTGTATACCGACTTCAAAATGGGAATGCAATAGGTCATAGTATTTGGTATTTTTCTTCATATGTGTTGTATCTTGTGGATATTATTATAGTTTTGTTCAGAATTTGATTGGTTTTTCGAGTTGGGTCGTGTTTATGCTGTACTCATTTCGCGTATCGGTGTGTATAACTATTTATCTGGCCTATTGATTGTGGTTACATAGAAGTGTAGAACAAATATATGTACAGTTTCAGACTTCTTGCACAAACTCTGTTCTGCTTGATGCGTGCGAATGTGTATACGTTTTTATGGTTTTTCTTACACAAATTTTCGTTTTAAATTTTTATTATGGTTAATACTTTAACACAACTACACACGATAAGACAAATATACCTGTTGTTATAGTAATATAGTTTACATAAGTATTAATCTTTGTTTCTGTTTATACAATAATAAAGGTAGGTTAAGGGTTGTGCAAGTAGATAACCTTTTAAGTGGTGGTAGAATGGAGTAGGTTAGGAGTTATGATTAAAGCTACTACACATTTAGTTTTTTTATATAAACCGATATTGTTTCTCCTTTTCGGTATTCTAATTGCGAATATGCCGTTGCAGCGTTTTTATTTCTATTTATAAAATTCCGATTATACAATTGAAAATTTTATCTACATATAGATTTAAATTACCCAGAACCGAGTTGTAAATAGTAATATACAAGTTATACAATCACAAAAGCAGATGTCATCAAAGTTGCCAATTGTTTAGTTTTGTTCTTTATATAAAGTGATATTGTTTACCCCTTTAGTTATTTTAGTAATATAATATAGCGTTCTATAAAATCTGAAATATACCATGCGTGGTGCTTATTTTTATCTACGACCCGATACAACTTTTAATCGCACAAATTTATTATAGTTGATTTTTTTTATTTTTGCCATGGAAAACTGAATCGACTGTCCGAATAACATCGGTACCAATACTGTATTCGTTTTCTGATCTTCGATACTTATAATTCTCTATCATGTAAAACATGTGGCGATATATACCATTTTTGGCGTATCTTTTTCGGTTGTTATACTAAGTGACGGTATCATACCACAGTTGTAGCGAACTGAACCGTTGCGGGAGTATTCCACTAAATTAACACTTCACATTGAATACAATCATACATCTATAAACTCAGAAGTGATTACCATCTATATTGTGTCTTCTATCCAATGGCGGATCCAACCCTGTTTTGTGGGTTCACATGAACCCACTCGGATTGGAAAAAAATGGGAAAAATAGTGAGAATCTTGTATGATTTGAAAAAAGTTAGTGAGAATCTACCAAAACGAACCCACTGAAAAAAGTTTGTGAATCCGCCACTGCTTCTCTCTACTTGAAGTTAGTTCCCACGAAAGTCTGACCAAACAGCCAATTACTAGGGGCTGCGTTCAATGAGGTTGTGGTTCGACCATCGCTTGTACGAACCCGAAAACTAAGTGACTGACCAACTAAAACAACATTAGTCACCCATACTTGACCCCAGTTTCTACTCATTGTATTCCACTTACTGCACTCATGTCCCTTGACTTCCATGCAAGTAACATCTCCTGCACCCCCAACGTTCCATACTAATACCATTGTGTAATAAGGATTTCCGGTTATTGTAAACCTTATTCCTCCTTTCTTAGCACATGGAACCCTGTTTAAAACAACTTTTTAGCAGTTAAAATATAGGCAATTTTCATAATCCGAACCAGTTGTGTTTGCCAATAATAATCCCATCTGAGTTTATTTTCGACAGGGTCCCAACTTTTTCACTTTGTTTGTATAATGGTCTACCGTTAAAAAACGTAACGGAGTTAAATTTTTTTCCAAATTACAAACTGACGTTTTTGGGCTTTTGATCAGAACGATCATACGAGTCTATTGATGTAAGACTTACCTAGAAACAGTGCTCCAAACGACGAAAACGGTGCTTTCAATTAACAAAAGTCAAGCCGTTTCCTCGTTCTGATCAAAAGCTCTAAAATATCGGTTTGTAATTTTGAAAAAAAAAAACCTTAACTTGGGATCACTGACGGGAGTAAACTCACTTGGACCATATGTTCTGCCTCGCATACCTCAGTGTTACAACACCGCTCTCTATCGTATTTCACTATCTTTTAAACTATGTTATATCTAGTCCTTCATTTTCTACCTTTTTAGTATTTTAGTACATTGCATAGTATTAAAATAAATGAAAAACATCGTGTGGAGAAATGGAGAATGTCGTGCCTTCATACCCGTTACTCTCATTAGGGACGGGAACTAGTGAGGGCCAAGAGGGTCCACTGACCCCGATCATCAAAATTGTTAAATTTATATATATAAAATCTTATTGTTATTCTTTTAACTAAAAAAAAACAAGTTAGACTCAAAAATTGTAACCGATAGAGTAAAGACCCTTCTAATGAACACTAGAAAGTTCTTGTTTAGCCACTGATTTATTAGTGGCATGGCAGGCCATAGGGGTGGCGTCGCGCTCAGCAACCACTTAAGCCCCCAACGGGGTACTGTGAGGGGCTTAACACATAGTCTAAACATGTCAACGTTGGTACTTCTAAATGTAGCTAATTAAAACTAGTCCACAACCTTCTGTACTGGATGGGAGTGATGCCAGCCTTGTACTCAGCTATTTGTAGAAACGATGGTCGAGACAAGTCGAAATGCTCATTTGGGGGGTTACACCACCCACCATTATTGCTTGGTAGATTTAAGTTCGGTGGGCATAAGTTGGTCGCTGTGACGACGAGAGGTGGACTCCCGGGCTTACACCATTTTTTGTTGTTAACACATTTGATTTCGAAACAAGCCCCACATGTTTGGCCGTTATTGAACAGAGTTTGGCTCAGCGCCGTGTTTTGTACACCGTATCCCTTCTGTTTCACATCCTCGTAACCACACGCACCCCCTAAAATTTCGAAACATAATGTTTGTTAGATATACATTTTTTTGAAATTGACCATAATAGAATATATTAGGAATTTAAATACCGTCATAATATTGATTTTTATATTTTAGGGGCTTATTTTTTCTAGTAGCAAAGGACCCTCGAATTCTCAAGAATTACTAATAATTTCTTCTAAACATTGCTACAAGTTATATATTACTAAATATCTTTCATTAATTTTGAAGTAGTTCTATTTGTTTTATGTCACCTTTTAATCGGGGTAAAAAGAAACGAAATTCATAATAACCGTATTTACGTATATACGTATGATCCGTATGTTCATATATGGAACTTCATGCATTAGAAAAAAATGTGTTTTATTAAATATTATGCGTAAACGTACCCATTCCTTGCGTGCCGTCACTTCCTCCATAGAAAGTGGCATGAGCATTCTTCCATATGGGGTTGGGCTGCTTGGGGTGGTTTAGGTGCTTAGGGTGGTCTTGGTGCTTGGTTCGTGATACAGGATTGATCATGTTTGCATATGCAACAAGGAGAAACCAATGGCCACAAATGATGACATTCAAAGATGATGCCATTGGCAAGGAGGGGAACCAAACCAAATTTGTTGGTTTTTGAATTGCATTGATATTGCCTTCACATTTGGTTCTTTATTTGTGGTTATCAAGTGAACAATAAATAAATAGATGGTTTTAATGGGTGTTGTTAATTTGTTAAGTATGTGATTAAATTACATGCTTTGTTGTTTAGGTATACTAAAAAGTAAAAAGTATACATTTTGTTGTTTTCACTTTAATAGTTATACTAAATATCCTATGTGTTTTTTTAACGGTAATTTTTTTTAATCTTTTTAGTCTGCGGGACATGAACCCCAAAACTCTCTTTACCAGACATAGGTGTTAAAAGGGCTTTACCTTTGTCAATGGAATGGACCACCACCCCATTGGTAAAATATCCTACATGTGATGACTTTTAATGGATTTTTGTTATTTCACAAATACGTTAAAATTATGTCAAATTTATGTAAAATATGTAATATGTGATTTTCCCCATATTTCCCCCTTTTCCTTTTTTCTATCTAGAGTTTTATTTTTTTACATAATTATTTCAGTAGTTTGTAACAATTTAAAACTGTAAGTATTAAATTTTAATTAATGTCATCTTTTGTTAAATTTGAAGTACAAATACATAAATACAAAATATAGGGCTAGCCCAGTTAGTAGAAGCATATGCCTCTTAGATGAGAGGTCCCAAGTTCGGTCTTTGGCAAATGTGAATATTTAGATTTATTAGTGTGATAATAGGAACAAAGGCTTCCTAAGGAGCTGGATAATTGACCATCATGATACGCTTTAAATCCGTGAGGGACAGGCGCTGAGGGCGTGCTGGCTGCCAAAGCGGAAAACATCATGGTGCGGTTACGCTGGACTGTTACAGAAATGTTGACTGATGTCGACGCAACGAGATTAGGAGTGAGAGCACACACAAATGTGGTGTTGAGGAGGCCGCCATTCCAACCCACAAAGTACAGATTGACCAGCCCAGTAGTAACAAGATTTTGTATTTGTGTCCCTCACCCAAGTGATCAGGGCTCAAGTCTTATTGAAGACAAGTTGTGTATATTTTAGGAGTAGGTGTAATTTGTAATTTATAAAAAAAAAACAAGGTTTAGATTGTATTAATATTCCTTTTTAATTTAATTTAATATACTTAAATTTTTATCTTTAAATTTCATTTTCTTTTACTTTTACATGTAGTTTTATTTGAATAATAAATCAATAATTCATTATTATAGATCATATTACCTAATTAATTTGTTTTACTAATTAAAATTCATAATTTGTTATCTGCGTATATTTATTATTATAAATTGGGGTGTTACACACCTTAATGGCTTACAGCTAGAGTTGTTCTCAAGTCAAGCCGAGCCAACCCAAGCCAGGGCAAGCATGGCCTCGGCTTGATTTTAAACAGAGTAGGCTAGGATTAAAAATTGAGTTACAAATTTAAGCTCGAGCTCGGCTCGGATTGCTTTGACTTGATTTTATAAAAAAAAATTAGTAAACACAAGAGGGATTTTTCAGAACATTTTATATACATGACTTGTAGTTAACTAATTCTTATAGGATTTTAATCTATCAATCAAATTTAGCAGATTGAAAGTGTGTTGGGATGTACATATGACCACCTTTTTGCCTTGTCATACAGCCCATATGGCTATAGGGCCGTATGACACTCAGTGATGTCTGGATAACATGTCAATAGTGTTTGAGTAACACGGTTCTATATATATAACCACAGTTTCCTTAGAGATTAAGGATATTAACAGCTGTTGTAAACCTAAATCTTTCGGGTTATTGTTTGATTGTCGAATTGGATTCTCGCACGCTCCTGTTTATGAAATAGTATATATTTTTTATTACCATCATAAATGGCCAAGAAATATATGAATAAATTGAATTTATGTTATAAAATCAATTGCATTGAAAAAAATTCATGGGTATAGATACAAGTATCTCAATATACAATCTTTCATAATTTACTAAAATTGATTTTTAAACATGAATCTGATTCTGAATTATGGGTCATTAATATTTGCAATTTTTTTTACAGTTATATGCAACTATTATTTGCTTATCACAGTCAGTCATTTGAGAAGCATATTATAGTTCATAACTATAATCTTTTGGCCAGCATTCATGAGTGGAAATTTGGACCCCAATGATCATTACTTGAATTATGAGATTGCAGACTTCATTGCGAATGATGAAGGTCTCTCTTATGAAGACGCTCTCTTGCAGCAGGTAATCTTGAATCGGCATCGTGCTGAATATACAATAGATTAGAACTTGATAGCATGTATGACAGTGTATTCCTTGGCCATTTTGGTAAATTTGTCATAGGCAATGTATGAATCGCTTCAAGAACATACCCGAAACAACAATGTGGCTGCGCATGATGATGGAATTAACGATTCGGGTCATCATATTGTGAGTGAAGGTGCACCTACAAGGATTGGTGATTTTTTGTCACAATTTGCCTTCGATGAAGCTATGGCTTTATCCTTGCAGCGGTTAGGGGATGAATTTGATGATCTTTACGTAACCGCACCCAATAGCTTTGCAAGTGGTTTGTCAAATCTTTATTCTAGTTTTCTTTTGAATCTCACATTTATAATTTTCGATCATGTCGAGTTGTCAGGTTGAATTGTTGAACCTAAAAACGACCCATATATTTATTCGTGTCAAAGACATTAACCACAACCTAGAGATGTTTTAAGCGTTTTGACAGGTCGACCTATTTTGATTAAACGGGTTAAACATGTCAACTGAAACACATGTTAATTTATAAGGTCAGCCTGAGAACGACCTGTTTAATTCAACATGTCAGCAGGTTAGATATGACAACCGAAAACTTGATTCTTTCGTATGTTGTAAGAAATTGCCACCCTTGATTCTAGTATGTTTTTGAAATAAAAAAGTTATGGTTGTGCATACCCTGATTGGAAATCTTGCAGCTGTAAACATGTTAACACTATATTCATCTTGTGCAGGTAGTTCAAGAAGTCATATAGCAACTCCTCCAAGGGTATTCTTAATTTTATACTTATTTTTATTCCTTTAATAATAAACTAATCCACCATGATGTGTTTCGTCATATACTATGTTCAATGACTAGGCTCATGCTTCAAGCTCGAATTCAAGGCAAGACCCGGTTGATCCTGATAATATGGAATACGAGGTACATATTAGCTCATAACTATACCTGTTATCTTATCTGTAAACGAACCGAACAGCCAGTGAACCGCGTAACCTAAGCAAATGGATTATGACTCGGAAAAGACCATATATTTTTTTACATTGCTTTAATGGACTGATATATGAATGATCTGATCTGACCCATGATGTAACCAAATGGACCATTATGTGACCATTTAGCTAAATGGACCGTGATGTGACCCGTGACCCAACTAATCTAGTATATACATCATGACCCATATTAGATTGTCATATAATCAATCTTTTTCAGGAATTAGTAGAATTATCCGAATCCGTTGGCGTTGAAAACCGGGGAATATCGGCATCTCGCATTGCAGAGTTACCAACTTCCAAGTACAAGTCTGGTGGATTCTTCTCAAAGTGCAAGAAAAAGAAGTAAGAACAGATCCTTATATTTTTTTTTATTTTTCTTCCTAATTTTATTTTATTTAAACAATGGCGCCTTAAAGCAAGAATCGTTTTCAAGTTTAACACTTTTAACTCTTTACCTTGGTTTTAAATGGCGTGCCAGAGCCTCGTGGCGCTCAGAATACGCATCAAGTACTTGAGGTGGCACCTCAAGTACTTCTGAGTCAAACTTAAGGTCTTTAGGAGGTTGATATGTAAAAACAACAGAAGGATGACAAAACTATGAAAGGTTCACGTAAACAAACGAGAGTGACGCAACTGTGTGACGGATCTAGAAATTTTGTATAGGGGCCACGTTTCATATAAAAACGGGTAATGAAATCAAAAAACGTCAATTATTTTTCAAAAATTACACTACCACGGAGCGTCAAGGGGTAGCGGGGGCTACCCCTAGTGACATGCTATATCCGCCCCTGACTGTGGTCGTAGATAAAGCTTATGTCATTGTACATTTAGCAACGTCTCGTGCCTCGGCTTTTGGGACCTAAACGCCTTGGAGCGCGTTACGCTTTTTAAGACAAGCACTCTACGCATAAATTGTAGATAGTAAACATGAATCTAGTTATGGAATCACTTTGATGATAAGATAATGATTCATTTCACAACATGTCTGATCTTAGATGTGTGGTATGTCAAATGGATTTCCACTCTGGCGAACAGTTGATCATGTTGCCTTGTTTGCACCGGTATCATTCAAAATGCATCACTGACTGGCTGCTGCTGAAAAAGGTAGAAATTTGGCTCTCTTTTGTGTCACTTTTCAAAGATAATCTCTTCAAAACTTTTCATGAAGCAAAAAAGTTGTAATAAGCTGATTCATGTTGGATTCTAATGGAAATTGTTATCCCAGAATTGCCCAATCTGTCAAAATGAGGTGGTTTAAGTAAGCCTTACAGAACTTGAAGCAAAGAGGAAGCTTTTCATGGAAAAGATACATCAAAACTGATTTATAGATATATGCATACATATTATAATGTCTATAGACATAAGTTGTTTATCATAATAGTTGCTATTTTGATTTCTGATGGTAGTTTTTCATTGTTAGGCCCTGATCATGATTTCCTTTGAACTTTTAAGTGTTTATATTGAAAGATAATTGTCTATTTTAGCAACCTGCTACATCATATGGATGGTCCATGTGCTATAGTCATATTTTGAAATTTGTCCTAAACTAGTGGGATTCCCCGCGTGCCATGCGAATTAGGTCTGTCTTGGTTTGATTCGTTTTGTTAATGGTACGATACCGTCAGTTCGTAGAGTAGGAAAAAAAATTAACACAACTCAGCTTGTTAAGGCACATGTACTCGTAGATTATAGTTTACGATACAAAATTTCTTTTACAACGGTTTCATAATACAGGTTCACATAATACCTACACCGGTAGCAATGTTGTTTGGTCGATTCGGTTTCGTAAATCTTTGTTTCAAACACAACTAGTTTTCAACAGAATTTATATTGGAATGTCGAGAAAAAAAATTAAATACAACTTGGGGTATTCAACTTTTTCAAAAACTAACCAACGCAAGTTATAAAAGAAAAATCAAATTTGTAAAATATTAAACAAAGCAAAAACATATATAATATATGGTATATGGGTTGAAATAAAAATTAAAACGAAAGATTATAAAAGTACTGCTAAATTACATATTTAGTCTAGGTATGGCCAAAAAAAAAGACACCCCAACCAGACAAGGAAAACACTAAATCGAAATGTTCAAGACTGGTGGTAGTAGGTGTGGGGCTCCTATGAGATTAGTTTTACAAATTTTTGTAGGTTTGAGACGGGTATCAAATTAGATGATACATATCTGATTACCTGAAGTCGTTTACCCGATTTTATGAATCTTTAACATAACTGGTAGTAAGTGGAAGTTTTTAAAAACACGAGTTTATTAAAATTATAGAATTGTTGGAAGGTTAGTTATATATTTAAAATTTCGAGTCAGTTTGGATAACTAAGAGGGACTTTTAGGTAATGGCCAACCCAACATCCAACATTTAACCACAAGAGATTATAAACTCGCATGTACGGTGCCCGCGAACTTGATGGGTATTGAGTAACGGGTTCCCAGCAAGTATGTGATCATGTATAAGGTGTCAATCGGTTTGGGTTGGTGGGTTGAATTGTTCAATTAAAATCATGTAACCTAAACACGACTTGTTTAACCATTATCATTATCGATATATTAAAACACAAGCCAATGAATAGTTGTTGCACCATTAAGAAGTTGCTACGTGGCAATTTTTTGTTTATTGTTTTTATTAATAATGTTATATACTTTTTCTCCGATAACTCACGTTTGTTAACTTAAAAAAAAACTAAATTCGTAACTTTGCTTACCTGATTTATTTGATTGAACTAAACGTGTCAAACATGTTACAGATTTGCAAGCAGTAATCAAAGTGTGAAGGTGTTAAGGGGTTGGTGGGTAGTTATAAATGTGTCATAAGTAAGTTAGCACTTCGGCCTGTTTAAAAAACAGGTTGGTGTGTCAATCTGTTTAATTAAATGGGTTAAAACAATTTAATCTGAAAACGACCCATTTAATCATATAAATTAACCTAACTTGTTAGATATGACAACCTAAAACTCGATTATCTTCTTGTCGCATGTTTTAGGTAGCACCAGGTGTGAGGCATTCCTTCATAATCAAATATGAGACTACAGTTATACAACCCATTATCATTCCTTCTAACCTTATTTAGTGTCAATCTTTTGAAATCTTGTAGCATGTTTTATTTCTAAGACAAGTCAAAAATATTTTTAAGTTGATGTGAAATACAAAATTAAAAATAAATTAAAAACCCCAGCCCCACCCTCTTTTTTTTCATTCATATCTTCATCGGATTGTTTACTTGTTCATCAAAGTGCATCATAAGCAAATCGACCAAATGTTAGGTAACGCCTTCTACCGGAACCAAGTAGATTACGTTCGAGTTCATGTGACGTTTTAAATATTGGCTACGTAGGTCATATCTATACACGAAGCGGCTTAACCAAGATCATGTATAGAGCGAGTTGATATCGACCAGCTTATAGAGGAGCATCAAAATGGTCGTGTGTGCTAAGAAGGCGAGGACCTCGGATCAGGGGCGGACCTACCTTATGCGAAGGGTAGCCTCTGCTACCCCTTGGCGCTCCGGTGGTAGTGTAAATTTTTGAAAAATTTGACATTTTTTGACGTTTTTTCGATCTCATTATCCTTTTTTTATAAAACGTTACCCCTACGAATATTTTCTAGATCCGCCACTGCCTCGGATGAACTACAACTAGCTTATGAAAACGTAAGTGGGGTTTTCAAGTTTTTATGGTTTCATAATAAAAATATAATAATATTAAAATATCATTTTACATTAACTTAATTATCATATTTAAGATGCCTTGACCAATCCCATTTGGTTTCTTATCCCATGCCTCATCTCTAAATTGAGGGAAATACAAAGAATTTTTCTTTTTCACTCCATATTAGGATCCTCATCCCTAAAATTTGAGGGAAAACTAAATGAGTTCCCAAAATATAGGGACTTGCTACCTATATTTATTCTATATAATATAGGGACTTGCTACCTATATTTATTCTATATTTTGTTGAATGGTTGTGAACGAAAGAAAGAGAAAAAAAAAGAAGAATTAAAAATACTATTTACTTTGAATAGGGAAAGATATGGAAAAAAGATGTCGGAGGTTTTTATAAAGGATCTTTAAATTTTAGCAATATTTTTTTTAAATTATAAGGATATGGATAAGAAAGCTACCCTGAGTGCTACAGTAGGTTCTTAGTCTCTATTATATTAATATAACTAAAATGCATCTCTTTTTTTAAACTTTGTTTATTTTTTTAACAACCTCAAACATTATATTTTCTATCTCTATTTCTATCATACTTATAAACACTTATTTTATTGTTTTTTATTGGTTTCATACACTCACAAAATTATATTTAACGATAAATAGCGAGTCTCAATACTTAATACTTAGAGAACTATCGTAAGTTCTCTAAACCTTATCTCTATTTTAGAGATGCTAATGGAGAGTGCAAATGAAAGAAAACCTTCTATTTTTTTCTATATCCTTTTAGAAAGTAACTGTATAGAGAACCTGATGTAAATACTTTTACAAGGTTGTAAAATGTTTGAACAAAATCAACAATTTATCTTGATACAAGTAAAAATGTACCATACCACAAGGAGTATTGGCAGAAGTTTGTCTGATCTAGACTTATTCATTTGTTCGTTGTGAAGGGCTAATCATGCATTGATCGGTATTGACCCAAAAGTCCAAAACTAAAGGGTAAAATAGAATTTATTTATAAATCAAAATTTACAATTATTGACAAACCAAAATTTTCTGTTATTGATAAATTAGAACTGATTGATTCCACTTAATTGCGTGTGAGAAATTCAAATGTGTAAGCTTTCTTTTAAATGGTAAGAGATGTTTGTATAATCTAAAATCAAGAATACGTTGAGAACTACGAGAACCATATAATATACGTGGATCGTTTTAAGTGTGATAAAGAAGATGGTTAGATAAATTGCACTAAAGACAAGTATGTTATGCGACAGTTCACAACTTGGTTTTGAAAATAATGTGTCCCACTAAGTGGTTTTGACCTAGTTGATTTAAATAGAATAGTGTTAGCAAATTAGGAAAACAAAAGCAAAAATACTATATAACGTTATTCTTCAAGTAATTTGATGACTTAATAGTTCTTTAAAAAAAACTTGTATATTGTACGTGTTGAATAAAATATAATGTTATATGTTAACATATACAGTCGTTAAGATTTATCTTTTAAAAATGAACTTTTGTGTACTATTCATTTATCATATCATTTTAGTTTTAAACGGGAATATTTGATTCCTAATTTACCATAATTTCAATCACTGAACTTCAAAGTATATATATCTACTCATAATACTCGAAATGTAACTTTATAATTATATAAAAAATAAATGTTTATCCTTATCTAAATATTTGTTTAAAATAATTTATAAAAAATAAATATTTATTTTTATCTAATTTTGTTTAAAAGTATTATTATTATTATTATTTAATATAAGAGACAAATAGGAAAATGAGATAAGAAAGCACCATAAAGTAACACGTGTTAATTTTTTTTTTCATTTATTAGACCACCCGTAGTGGAGGGTTTTTGGACGTTTTTCCCCTAAAAAACGCCCCACAACGCCCTTGTTCCGCCCCCCTCTCCCGGGGCGTTATTTTCAAAAAAGAAGCCTCAAGTGTCCTTTTTTTCCACGCAGAGATGAAAAGAATTGGCCAATAACATGTATTCTACTTTTTGGTTGGCTAATATCCTTTTTATGATTTTTTTATTTAATTTTTTACATCACTTTTAACATAATGCCACACACCTCCACTACACTCATTTTAAAAAATGTCCCATAATACCTCATTACTGATTGAGATGACACGTGTCACACAATATCCATAAGTGAGATTATTCATGCTCTCCACTATACATGGTGTTAGTATAGAAAGAAAAGATGAATGTGTTGTAAAAATACGGTATTTAATATAATATTAGATAATAATATGAAATATTAATTGATATTATTGTTTGTAGACTCAAGTTATCATATGATGAAAATTAGAAAAGTCTTGATTCGTATATTATATAATAATCCATCAAATCCATTCATAAATTTTGCAACATCTACAACCTACTCACCTAAAGAAGAAGAAAAATAACAATTTTATTAGTACTTTCAAAGTTTCTTTAATGCTGTCACGGTTTAATTTATTTGTTTTAACCCGAGCCGTCACACGAGAATTCATGTGTTCTTCACTAACCATAACCAACTAATGTGCTCAAAATTTACATTTTTGCTATAATTTAATAAAATTGTTATTACATAATATGTCCCACAACAATTCATGTATTCCTCACTCATCATAACCAACAATGAAATAGGTTTTTTTTCCAGTTTTCTGTTTCTTAAAAGATACACAATCTTGAGACAAATATAAAAGAAAACAAATAATTCATAAGTACCTTTTAACATTTAACATTGTTGTACTTTGTGTCACATAAAAAGATTGATGATTAGGGAAATTGGACCAAAAGTAAACACCTTCATCTCCTAATTTAGACCGGCAACTCACATCATATATATACATCTTAATCTTAATACATAATATAACTATAAAAAATTACTATGCTTTTTAACTTCTTAATAATTAATTGCATGCTCATGTCATTATAACCTAGTGGCATTTTAAGAACGAGATAAGGCTTAGGGACAGGGCCGGCCCTAAGAATTCGTGTACTCTGTTGGAGCTCGAAAAAACGTGCCCTTAGGCCTTAACGAAATTGGGTATTGAGCTCACTAAAGGCCTAAACCAAATGTCAATGGGGTAGTAACTTATCTAAACCATCTAAACCATAAAAATAGTTTTGTAAGTGGGCCTATGTTGATGTTTGTATGGATATACCTTATTAATTTATTTATTTTTACTTTTACATATCGGATTATTTTGTTTAAAATAACTTGCCCTTCGAAATATCAGGCCTTGGCCGATGGTCCTCCCCGCCCACCCTCAAGGCCGCCAATGCTTAGGGACCATTAGGTCATGCGTTCAATTCCCACAGTGGGTTTTTCTCAGATTTATTTGATTTTCTCCTGAATTTGTGTATATGCATTATAGTCTAGTGGAGATGAATATGATTAGCCGATTCCACCGGTGGCATGATGATATCCAATGGTTTGTCGATAATCCGAATTTACCGTTCAATAAATAAATAAATTAATTAACTACATCTTTATTTAAGTCATTGTTAGAGTTTTCTAATAAATTGTTATCAATATAACCCTAATTAAGATGATGGAAAATGAGAGATTGGGTGAGTGGGGCTTATCGGTCACCAAACTGCCACAGAAACACCACACCCACCCTCTCATCAATTGACACGTTTGCACCCAACACTCATGAAACCTTTATCGCAACGAGTCCCCTGAACTTAACCATAAAATGATTGCATTAATTTCCCAATTTGCCCCTGTCACCGTTATCTAATTATCAATGATACCGTTTACTTAATTTCAAAACATAAGTAATAAATATCTTGTAACTAAAAAGTTATAGATGTTCATTCGTTATATGATATTGTTTTTTTTATGAGTAAATTGCACAAAACATCCTTTATGTTTTCTCAAACTTGCAGAGTACAGCCTTAGTTTTTAAAAGTTGCTAAAAACAGCCTTTAAGTTTATATTTGTTGCGGGTTCAATCCTTTACAGCTAACCACGTTATTTTCTTCAGTTAAGTTCCCTCACATGCATAACATGTGAGGGTATATTCGTCATTTTGGTTGATCTTCCATCCACTTCAATTATAAGAAAAAGAATATTAAGTTTTAACTAGTTTAAAATAAAGTTTGGTAAACCGTACGCGACTACAGAGGAGCACATTACGTTTGATAGGTTAAGGGTCTAACTTGCGGCGTCAAGCGTCACCAGTTGTGGATCGATACTAACACGGTGTTACGAAGTTCTCTGATTTGACGGCATCGGAGTTCCGTGAGAGTATCTATGTGAAAAAGTGTTTGTCGTTTCCGTCTGATGCGATAAAGGCGCGATTCTTCAGTGATGATAATCCTGAAGAGTTTGATTGGCAATGATCAAAACTGTGTTAATCTTTTACATTTAGTGGGCTAGCTAACAAGTTCTATCTTAATTGGGTTCGCCGGAATCGGCGAAGTCGCCGGAGAAGAAGACGGAAAAGAGGGTGTTTGGTTTTTAAAAGTTTGGTTTATTGCACATTAGTCCCTGTGGTTAGAACTTTTTTAAAATAGGTTAAACCTTAAATATTTTTTTTTCTTATAATTGATATGGTTGGAGATCAGCCAAATGACGAATATAACCCACATGTTATGCATGTGAGGGAACTTAACTGAAGAAAATAACGTGGTTAGCTGTACAGGATTTGAACCAGCACAATATCAAACTTAAAGCTGTTTTTAGCAAATTTAAACATAAGACTGAAACCTGCAAGTTTGAGGAAACATTAAGGATGTTTTGTGCAATTTACTCTTTTTTTAATGTTACTAGGTTTTTCTAATATAGATTTTGATATCCCACTATGTAAAAAGTAAGGTTTTATAACAGATGGGTTAAGTTCGCGTACAAAGTGCCTTATCGTACAAACGTACGAAAACCATGAAAAAACCAAAAAAACGCGATGGCGTTTTCGTAATTATTTGCTCAAAGGGTAATTATCAAAATTACTCTACAAGTGTATCAAAATTACTCTGTAAGTTTATCAAACAACATACAATTCAAAATTACTTTACAAAATCATTTGTATAGTAATTATGATACTCTACAAAATTACTTTACAAGATCAAAATTTACCCCCACAAGAACATTTTACAAAATTACTCTATAAGATCATTTGTAGATTAATTTTGATAATTATATTACGAGTAAATAATTACAAAATGTCACCGCGTTTTTTTACATTTTCACCATATTCATACGTTTTGTATATAAGAGTATTTGTATATGATATTTGGTCTATAACATATTTAGTGTTACAATATTATTTTAAATATGTATTTTTTATGATAACAAGTTTGGATAAAACACAAATTTAAGATAATTTACTTCTTATTTTTCTATAGAGAGAGATTAAGGAAGTAAAAACTAAGAGAGATTAATGGTGAAAAACTAAAAAGAAAAAAAAATCCTTTTGCAGAATGAAATTTGTGAGCAATTCGGTTAGTAGTTCTTCGATGTTATACGCTCGTAGCAAAAGTTGAGCGAACCATAGCTTGACAATCCTTGTTAGTTTCCGTGTGGACGTGTGATATCATATTAGAGTCAAAGTGTTGTTCGACCATTGCTGCTTAAGGAAAGACACACAAATGTGGAGATGTCTTATCCCAACATTTTTCGGCTTCTTGGTGTTTAGAAGGAATCGAAAATTGGCCATTTGGCTTGTGAACTTAGGGGCTAACAATGGATCGTATGGCTGATACAACTGTCCGATTTCTTTGTATTGGGTGTTTGGTTGGTAACTTGTATTAGACGTTGCGCGGTTATGAATCGTATTAAACTTGACATCTAGGTTGCTTTGGAAATTGATCATGTTGGTGTGAAAAGGTATAAGGTATGGATCCTTACTTAAGTTATAATATATTGGGTTATAAATTTATAAGCATATGCTTTTCTTATAAAATATATAACGCTTCCGTAAAGCTTGTAGAAAAGGATCTTATAACCGTTTAATATAATATTCACATACATTTCTTTACAAATAAAATATTAAAACAAAAGATCCGAAAAATTTATTCCAATAAACTACCCCTTGAAAACGAATTTAATCGTTTTAAACACACATTATTGGTTCCCTTTTCTCAAGGAACAGTTTAAATCACATGCATCAAGCCATAAATTATTGTCTTCAATCTCATTTACACCTAACAAAAAATAATAAAAATATAATTAATATTAAATTTAAATAACCTTTACTTTCAACTTATTTTTCTCTTATATTTCCAAATTAATTGAACCCTAATCTAAGTTGATGTCAGATCCCATGTCAAAAAATACCATGTCACCGTCATGTCATAAAAATTGCCACATCAGCCATCACATCATCAGAAAGTGTTACGTCAGCTGTCATGTCAACTGTCACGTCACCAAACAAAGTGCTACATCAACAAAAAGAAACTAACTGGGTTAAGGTTCAATTAGTTTGAAGGTAAAATAAGTTAGAAGTTGGAAGTGGTGTGTTACAAATCGAAAGTTGAGAATGATATCGAATAATTGATGAAAGTTAAGATTATTTAAATTTAATATATCTCAAAATATAATATGAATAAATTATTCCCATTTTACCCTTGCATAATATTCGACGACACCTCATGTGCAATGCTCTGTATATATACGCCTGTGTTATTAGTAATTTGATCAACTCTTCTGTTCTGTTCGCTGTCCAATCATTTTTTATTTAATGTTTCTCTCTCTTCAACTCTAGAGAGAGAAACCTCAAACTCCCCATCCGCAGTCTTGTCTACACTAGATTCCTTATTTTCCGGTGAAACTGTACCCACCGGCGGGAAAAATCCGGCAAGGTTTAGCCGGAGAACAGGTTGACCGGTCACCGGAATCTGCGTTGACTTTGATCGGAGTAGATGATGCAAATGAGGACCCGAGAAACAACAACGGAGGCGAATTCGATAGGCGGTGAGAACGAGTGGGAGGTCCGGCCCGGAGGAATGCTGGTTCAGAAACGAGACCCGGATGGGGAAACGAATCGGGTTCCTCCACCGACGATTAGAGTTCGGGTCAAATACGGGTCGGTTTATCATGAGATCAATATTAATTCTACAGCTACATTTGGTAAACATTAATTTTCATGATTTGCAGTTTGATCTAGTTTTATGATTTTTTTAATGTTTTGTAAATCTGTGTTATTGTTTACTGTTTGGGTGTTTATATGTGAAGTACAAAAGTAAATGATGCTAACAGGTTGAGATTGAATCAATTGATCCAACAGATATTTGCCAAATTGTTAATGTGGGTTCGATTTATGTGTGGGCCCGTTGTGATCCAAACGGGTTGTAGGAGGCTTGGGACGGGTTATCATGTTTTGTTGTACGGCTCAAGAGAGGTTATTTTGGCCCGGGCCCGGGTGTATGGATACGGGTTGATTTCTTTGTGTGACGGGTGTGGTCCAATTGGGTTGTAGGAGGCTTGGGACGCGTTATCATGTTTTGTTGTAGGGCCCAAGATAGGTTTATTGGGCCGGGCCCGGGTCTATGTGGCCCAGTTGTCAAACCCAATATAAGATTTTCGCTCCGGAGTGTGTTGAGTGTCTAAAATTTGTATTCGCTAAATCTTTTTATTTTAATAATATGATTTATCGGGGCACGATCCGCTTTACCCAGAAAATGGATTTGCGTAAATTTACCGGGTTATCATGCCATAGGACCAAGATAGGTCTTATTGGGCCGGGCCTGTGCGGCCCGTATAACATATCCATCCCCAAGGTGGGCTGAGTGTCTAAAATTTATACAAAGGCGCCATCCTCTTTACCAAAAAAAAATCTGGTTGCGTAAATTTACCGGGTTATCATGCCGTAGGGCCCAAGATAGGTCTTATTGGTCCGGGCCTGCGTGGCCCAATTGTCAAGCCAAAGTTAGTCTATCTCTACTCTGTAGGAAATGAACCAATGTGGGCTAGTTGTGTAAAATTTGATCTTCGGCAATTCTTCTTATCCCTATGGTGTGCAAGTTTAGCCGGTTTAAAAAAATATATATTGCTTGAAATGGGTGAATTTTGAGGTTTAGAATGCTGGTTTGTTTCACAGGTGAGTTGAAGAAGATGTTATCTGGGCCAACAGGATTACACCATGAAGATCAAAAGCTGATGTACAAAGACAAAGTGAGGGACTCAAAATCATATCTTGATGTGGTGGGTGTCAAGGATCGATCGAAAATGGTGGTGGTCGAAGACCCGATTAGCCAAGAGAGAAGAATTCTGGAGATGAGAAAGACCGCGAAAATGGAGAAGGCTGCTAAAGCTATCTCCGATATCAGCTTCGAGGTTGATCGGCTTGCGGGTCAGGTACCATAGATTCCATAGTTTTGGTTGTTTTTTAAGGCAAATTTGTATCGTTGACGAACCACTGAAGTATGATAGTTTTGGTTGGTAATTAGTTGTTATCATTATGAAGATTTGAGTCATGAAATTGACTTGGGTAGGTGTTGTTAGTGACATATTAGATATAATAATATATTAGGTAGGATTTAGTATCATAATTAGAGATATGATTTGATAGGTTTTCTCGGTAGTTATTTTTGTTGTATTCTTATATATAGTTGAGTAAGTAAGAAACCATATATTATACAGGTTATATATATATATAGAGGTTGTATTAAATACCCATATATTATACAGGTTATATATATATAGAGAGAGGTTGTATTAAATAGGTTAGAAACCTCTAATTTACAGAAATAAAACATTTTATTTTAAACTTTTTGTCACAAAAAATATCTAAAACTGAAAACCAACGTTACGCCGTATATATTTATTATAAATAATTTTGAATTAAAAATAGATTTGAAAAAAAAAGAACTTTTTGCAAAAGTGGTTATGTTAAGATAAGAGATAATATCCAAATATTTATGCTTAACTTTTTTTTACTACATGTGAATACCCTGAAAAGTTTTCCCTTCAGATTCTCAACCAAATAGAGGAGACACGTGACACATGAAGATCCTTATATATTAAGGAGTATAGATATATAGAGTAATAATTAATACTATACAATATCTCACGAGGTTTTCATTATTCTATAGGTGTCAGCTATTGAATCGGTTATTTCAAAAGGAGGGAAAGTGGCGGAGACGACCCTGTTGAACGTGATCGAGTTGTTGATCAATCAACTAATCAAACTAGATGGAATTACAGTTGATGGTGACGTAAAATTGCAACGGAAAATGCAGGTAATTCTGTTAATAATCTTGACTAGAAATTGCAAATTTAGGGATGTAAACGAGCCAAGCCGAGCTAAGGTGGGCTTGGGCTCACCTCATTTACAAACAAGCCGATTTCAAAAGAGTTTGCGGCGAGCTTTTTGAGCAGCCCTAATCAGATTCATCAAATTTGTAGGTGACAAGGGTTCAAGGGTATGTTGAAACTTTGGATGCCTTGAAGGTTAAGAACTCAACCTCTAGCAGCAATGGCGGTATGCCGCCTCAATCGAGGCGGACAGTGGTGGCGGAACGTCCCCAACAAGAAGCGGTGAGGGCAACGACAACGACAGAGTGGGAGATTTTTGATTCTTTGGTTGCGCCAACATCAACGACAACAAAAACAAGCACCAGCAACACAGTGAATCCCATGTTCAATTGGGATTTGATTTAAGACAATTATAAGAGAAATTGTTATGTGTTTAAGTGCGAAAAATATGTGTATTTTGGATTTTTTTTTTCCAGGTTGGTTTGGCTTTTAATATCCATTTTTTGTGATATGTATGTAGAGTTCTTTGTTGCCATTTGGGTATGTTGATGATTATATGATAAGTGCAACAAATATGCACATTGCAAATGTTCCTGATGGAAGTTATAAGATGTGATAAATATAACAACCCATTCTCTAACAAATCAATATCGTGTTTAACATGTTTAATACATTAGCGAACGATACACCCCAAAAGCATTGTTGCAAATTGTAGAGATTACACCCAAATCACCGAACATAAGGGCTTGCTACGTGGCCTTAAAAGGACAAAACCCGGGCCAAGAATAACCAAGCACTCTGAACACCAGACCAAGTTGCATACGTTGCTTTATGTCTGGACCAGGTGACATCATCCAAATTCAAGGGTATAAATACCCAGTTCCAAGTACATTTGAAGTACGATTTTCATAACTACCGGGCTTATTTTCTCTCTCAAGTTTCTCTCTCTAAAACAAACACTTATCCTCACGCAAGAGGGTGGTTGCAGAGTGGCCCTCCCACCTCTGCAACGAGCCCTAACTGTTTCTTGTTTTGCAGGCTGTCTTCCTGCTCATAGATTCAATCTACTAGACAATCCGGAGGTCTGGTTTTTGGATCTTCACAAATTAAGACGCTTGTTCAAGGAGAAGATCACAAAGCCAAGTGGCTAAAACAACCGTGTTGGCATCTTGGCAATACCCTCCAACTTAACGCTATATCAAGAAACAGGGTCAAGAGAGAAGCCGGTTATAGAATCAGAAATATTTTTCCTAGGGTGTCACTAAGATTTGGCGTATGGATATCTATGACACAATTACATATATTCCGGTTCGGGTCAAGTTGGAATATTAATCAAAACCTAACATCTTTTTTTATAAAATAAGATGATTTTAGTTAACTAAGCCTCCTTGCCATTGAGCAATGACCACCCCTCACAATTAAACAAAGGTTAATCATCAGTTCATCATAATAACTGGAAACAAACAAAAAACAGGATTATATTTACAATAATAAATTATCAGAAGTTTTAACAATTGTGCAAAATCCCAATTCATTAAACTAATAAAAAAACAATAAATAGAAAGCCAAATCAAACCACCTACTCCATAATTCTAATGAACGGACAAAATATTAAGATTTTGAATGATTCGGTTGAGCATTTTTTAAGAGTCCTTGAAATTGAAATGTGTGTGGTCACTAGCATAAAAAAACCCACTTGCATCTTAATGAAACCGACACAAAAATGCAAAAAAAAATAACTGTTCTCGTATCCTGGATCATTTTCTCATAAATATGCAACTCTAGCAAATCCTATCTAATATCTCGGGTAAGGTAGCGTATCCACAAGGACAATGTGGTTAGCATTTCTTTGATCATAAAAATAAAATCCATTTTTTTTGTTTGATTATGAAAGCAAACTAAATCTAAAACAAGTGCAAATCCAATCATGAAACTAGAAACATAAGAGCACCATAACTTTAGTTGACGGTTAAAGTTAGAAAACAATCAATTAACATATTATGTGATTACATTTGTATTTCTAACCGCGTATGCGGTCACCCCTCTAATATTATACTAGTTTAAAAACTCATATATTATACAGGTTATAACATATATTAAATATGTAGTAATGAAGATTTAGGATTATAAAACAATATTTAATGTTTGCAAAAAAAAAATTGAAATCTTCGTTGATGTGATTGAATAATAATTGAAATAAGGGAAATGAAATCAACAACCATTTTGAGGTTTAGAAAGAATTCTAATTAACTTTTTAAGATTATTATGTTTTAATTAATCATTTGGGGTGAAATAAGAAAAACTGGAAAAATCTTTCACCGTACTCACAAAATAGTTCATTATTCATTTTTTTGTTTACTAATTAAAACAACAAATGTAGAATGAAATGTTTCCTTCCAATTATTTATTAAGTTAATTATATATATATATATATAATATTGTGTGTGTGTGTGTAAATACATAGATAACTCTATATCCAAAAAAAAGTACAAAAACAATATAGGTTAAATAGTCAGTTCAGTTTACATTACACTATCGATTCCAAAACCAACCAAATCATTAAACTACATAACCGTGAACCAAACCGTTTGGATATCAAATCCGTCATCTTGCTTCAATTATGGAAGCTTTATTGTTTCAATGGTTTTTTAGCAACCCAAATGCTCAGGTTGAAAATCACACACGGGCCCAACATGGGCTTTAGACATGCATAGAACTCGAAATGAGCCGATGTCAAGTTGTTTTAAGTTAAATGGCCCCAACTCGTGCTCGTATTCAGCTTGATTTTTAGAAGCATTTATTATACATTAAGAAACAAGACATAATGTAGTCAAAACCATATGTTCTAGTATCAGACTAGATTCATAAGACAGACACAAACAATTTCAAATAAACAAGTGTTACTAGACAATATAGGGTTTCTTCCAAAATACAGTACAAATCTAAATTTAAACTTCTTCAAGTAGATTCATAATTATGTAGGTATTTATTACAACGAAAGTTGGTTCGAAACTTGGAAGATATGCATCTAAAGTTGGCTGATGGATATGTGTTCTTGATAATTCGGATAAAATGAGACCATATTTGGAGGGTTATGCCCGTTCATCTCCTACGATAAAAAAAAATGGAAAACATGATATCAAGATCAATATTTGGGAAGTTTTATCATAGGAAGATCACCAAAATAATCATCTTGATTGATTATTTTGAGAAAATAACTTTAGCTTTTCACTAAAGTATTATTTGACTTTTTGTTCTTTTAATTAAGAATGTGTTTCAGCCAACTAAAAGCTTTCACGTGGCACACACTTCCATCAAAGGTTAGCAGATTGAATCTGTTGTACCAAATTCTCTTAAAGACCGTGATTTGACTAGGTGGGCCCCTAGCCCAGCAACACATATGAGTGCAATGCATGGTTCTAGCGCCAACTACACAAAGTAGTGGAGAATAGATACAAAATAATGGATTTGGTGCACCATATGAGTATATATTGCGTGAGGATTGAAATTTGTTACGTCTAAATGATACTTTTAGTTTTTAAAAGCCAAGGCGTTGTGTTCAAACTCTTGGGCCAAGATGGTCAATTGGTGATTCCCCCTTTTATCAAGACCAAGATTAACCGGTTACCTGTCTCGATAGGTCATTAGTAACGATTAGATCATAATCATCAGCAAATGATAAAAGATTGGCCATATCATCTTCACTCAATATCATATCATCTTCTGAAAACCCTTTTTCAAGATTAATGTTTGAGCTGGCACCATACGAGGAACCAATCTCAACAGATTCATTCTGACTAGAATAGTTGCGATTTTCGAAGATATTAGGGTTCTGCACAAAAGGTGGATTGCTAGAATATGGCAGACCACCTGATGAACCCTTTTCAAAATTACTATATGTTTGTACTTTTGTTGAACAACCACCATAATTACTAGAAGTCGCCGAGTTCACTACACTCGAATTAGTAGTATCATCGACAAAGTTCCTTTGTTTCTCAAGATTGTTGGTCATCGCATGCGTGAAATAACCTACAAATTTTGATGTCAGTTGGTGTATGAAAACATATAATATATACATTTGTAGGTAAAAGGTACACAATTAAAACATACATAAACAAATTATTTTGTGTTTATACATACATTAACCTACATAACCTACGCATCTGTATGTATAAACACAATTTTAAAAATATAAATCACTGATCCAAAACTTGTACGATTTAGATTTGTTCTTATTGTATTTGCATAATTAAGTGTTCCAGTATGTATGTACGTACGTACGTATAGTGTGGTGTGTGTGTATGTATACCATTTTTTGTAGCGTTGAAATTAGAAGCGTCAAGAACAGGAAAATAGGAGCTTGAAGTGTCTAAAATAAGAGGGCTAATGGGATGCATTCCACAAGGTGGCCGATTCATTTGTTCTAGATTAAGCATCAATGAAGATTGGCTCCAAGAGGGCCATTAGTCATTGAGCTCTCTAACAAGCTTGGTTTTGAACTAGTTTGAACACCATTGTTTAAACTTGCATTAACTATTTTCTTCGATAAGATTCGATATTTCTGCAAATGACTGGCTACGTGATCTCTTGTTAAACCGTCCACCTTCATCAGTTCTACGATTTTCTTGGGGACGGCTTCTGGGATTGATAGATAAACACATGAAAACTTGTAAAAATAATGTGATTTATGTAATACACGATAGTAAGTATTATCGCTAATAAACAACAAACAATCAATTAAGTGATTCATTTAAGATCTTACTATCGATTCCAAGCTTTCCAATGGCTTCCAAGAACTTCTTATGCAAATCTTTTGTCCATATAACCTTAGTCTTCTTTTCTGCACGACTCCTTGTCGATGAACTCTTGGAACTCGACTTCATTTCTTGATCTTCGCCAAAAGATTTGACATCACCAGGTTTCACCCAGAAAAATTCATCTTCATCGCATGACATCGCTATTATATTTTGAGAATTAGTGAGATTAAGGAACACTTGTTAATTCCTTTAAGCAGTTTGAGTTATTTTTATTTTATTTTATTTATGTATTTATTCTTTTGGGGTGAATCACTTATTAGATTTCATGCATATGCACATAATTAAGTTCAACAACAACATTGGTCTATTAATCTATGAATGTCTGTCCTTTTATTTATTAGATGTTATATATATATATATATTATATATATATATATTTAAAAATCTACTCAGATATTGTTTTATCTAGTTAACCTTAATTAACAATGATAAATAAAGATATAACAAGCATCATGTTAGCATTTAGTATCAAACCAACAAATAAAGATATTAGTTGGATCTCTCAAAATGTATAAATGTCGTTGCATAGAAACAAAGGTAAATAAACCACTACCTAACAAAGGTGACACAAAATTGGATATTAGTTTTTTGTATTCTAAAAATGCGTCTTCATTTCTAAAACTAAAAACGCGATCTTTGTGTTCTAAAAACCAGGTAAAGATTCAATTATAAGCAACCGATAAATAAAGAAAATTCAAGATACGGGTTAAGTATGATCTAACGAGAGTTAAAATTAACAGAGACGGGAATGTGTTGTCTTTGTATTCTAAAAACGCGTTAAACCCAAATATAATCGTATCTAAAATGCTTTTGTTAAATGTAAAAAGTATGATCAAGCAAAAATAGTAAAATCACACAAAAAGCATATCTTGAGGATCGGGTTGCTTGATCCCAAATCCAACGACATATCAAAGAAAATGAAGTGTTGTTAGAAAAAGATTGGTTTCTTATTTTTTGAACTTACTAAAACAAATTCACTTCTACTTTTAACAAAGTTTGACTAAGACATATAAAGATTATCATACTTAACTAGCAAGAAACAAATAAACTTAAAAAGGTGAAAGGATGGGCGGAATTAAGGGGGGTCAAGAGGGTCCGTTGACCCTCCGTTTATCTGAACTTTTTGAATTATTATTTATAAATTTTGAGTTTTTGAAAAACAAACTTAGAGGATGGACCCTCTTATTCGAACCATTATAGAAAATAAGCTTATGATGACCCCAACTAAATTATTCTGATTCCATCACCAGATGAAAGATAAGAGAAATGAAAATATTTACCATAAAAGTCGTCAAAGGCAACAACTCTTTATTCATTTTGTTTGCATTACACATGCATATGTGTTCAATGACCCCCTATATCTATATATAGGTGAGGAGATACACATACTATAGACTTTTATTTAATTTTTGTACTTAAGACATGAAATGATAAGCATTGACCATATTGGTCAAAGGCATGACTTTTGAAATATGAATTCAGAATTTCACTTTTTGACCAACGATTAACCATTTAATATTTTCAATCTTAATTACACATGTTAAAATGTTTAAGAAAACATTAAAACCGGTTAATTGTAAAGTTTATATAATGTATTTATTTTTTCTTTATAAACAGATTATAACAATACAATATTCTTTAATAACAAAAGTCAAATGTTCTGTAAAGCTAACAAATAAATCAATTTGTGGGACCAACTTTTGGTCACACAGTCTCTTAAAAGGTGTAACTTGAAATATGAAGTGAGGTAGCAATGCTATTTATTAAAGTCAAAGTAAAACTCTATTTCAGATAAACAAAATTTTATTAAAACATAAGAGCATGCATTGACTATAACAATTCAGGGACTTTTTAGTAGCCTCTTTAAATATTCTATTAAGAGGCGATTTGTATATTGATAAGAGGTAGGATGAGTTTGATTCATTAAAAAAAATATAAATGTTGATGAAATCTCTTAATAGATAAGTTTTAAAAGTATGTTGACCGATTCAGAAACTAATATCACTGTGGCTAGTAATTGTAATAAACTAGAACATTTTGGTCTGGTGTGATGCAATAGGAAACTTATATATTACCTTATAACGTAAAAGATAGGGGGAATTTTTTGTTACAAATACTAAATTATTGCTAAAGATCAACCATATATGACAATGCTTATCACTCGTCACTACTCCCCACTCAACCGTTTATTTTTTAAATATAAATAACATTAACAATTTTGAAGTAATTACTAGGGAGGTTAATTTAAGAAGAATGTGTTTAAAAGAATAAAAATAAATTAATCTAGACCCTATATTTTTTTATCAATTGTTATGAATTAATATATTTTTTTCTATTTTTTAATTAATGCTTTAATTATAAAGGATAGTATAAGATAATTTGATATAGAATATTAATAAATATTTTAAAGTGTTATATGATTCACAACATTGTGTTTGAGTTCTACAGATTCAGTATCCTACACCAAAATATTGTTTTAATGGTGTAGGAAACGTTGAATACGTAAGATTATGTGCAAGGTTGTTTTGTATTGTGTAAGGTTCACACTATTTTATAAGATAGACTCATTAAATGATTAGACTTCATTAATTTAAATAGCAAAAATAAATAATAGACTCATTAAATGATTTTTTTAAATTACCTTTATAGTTTTTATTCTTTTTGTTCTTAATTTGCAATTTCTTCTCATTTGAACTTTTCACTTACCTAATAAATAGAATATATGATGCGCATAAACCTAAATCCAAATATATATATATATATATTATAAATATATTTCTAAAATACAAAAAGAAAAGTCTATTCTTTATCCACTAAAGTTACCGATCCAAATACGCTTCAGAGTCGTGTACATACACATTACTAAATATACAAGTGAAATTTAAAAAAGAAATATCTCATACTCTTAATTATCGTTGGGTAATCAAATTGAGTAATCATAAATGCCGAAGTTACCAATCCAAGCATGCGTGAAAGACGTTACGATCTAAATAACTCCTTATTTTCAATACAACTTTATTTTTAATAAAATTTATATCACAATGATGACAAAAACAAATTAAAAACTATGCATCTAGAATTGTTTAAAATTTGACGAATAAAAGTTATTAAAGAAAAATTAGATTGAATGATGAATGAATTATTATAAAAAAATTAGAAAAAGTCCACCGCTGTTGATTATAGCATGTTATATTATAAGCTCTTTTAGGAGAGCAGAGAAAAAAAAACGATTTCAAATCACAAATTAAAAAATTAACTCGAATAATTGAATCCATTTATAGTTAAGCTATAATATTTGTGATAAATGATTTGTGTGGGCTGATTATGGTTATTTGTGTATATATAATTGAAGTAACCGAATCGAAAATGGCTGGAAGAATGAGTATCGTCGACGACCAATTACCCGACAAACAGATGCTTTCTCGGTAATCAGCGATTGATACCCAAACCCACAAAACAATGATTATCACCAACGGATTTAAAACGACTACTGATAATGGTCATCAAGGTAGAGATTGTTTTGTGGTGGAAAATTTCCCAGTCATTTGTTGGGTGGGAAAGTTTCGATGGTTTGGTTATTTGATTTATATTTAGCAATAAAAATCTATTCGCAACCCAACATTAAACATTTCAAGACTTTAGATGTTAACAAAAAAAAATTGGTAATTCGTTTTAGCAATCCATAAATGGCAACCCAACATCAAATATTTCAAGAATTTAGATATCAACAAAAAAAAATTGTAATTCGTTTTGGATGCGTATCTATAAATGGGGTGTGGCTCTTCTTCCCCCAAGTCTATGTGACATTCTTCCTCACAAATTTCCTCCAAGACAAGAGTGAGGTGTGGTTCCCTTTCTTTCACATTTCCTTTTCATTATATTATATTATATATTATATAATACTATAATTATATATTATGTTATATAATTATTATATAATATATATTATATAATAGTATAATTTGCAACATTTTGTTGCATTAAAGGTAGTACACCATGCTATGTTGGTGTTTTGTGCATGCAATGGTTGTACAAAAGCATTATTTACAACGAGTAATATATGTTTGCATTGTTGTTTGTATCATTTGTATTGAAATATGAATGGTTGTTTTGAAGAAATCGTGGATCGGTTATTTTCCATTATCTTACTAATTTCATAAAAATAACGTTAAAAAGCGATGGACGGTTAATCATGCATCATGTGGTGTCGTAGATAGCCGAAAGATAAGGGGGTACATGTATTAATTGGTTTTTTCCCAATTATTGAGTGCTATGTGCCTTATTTCCAAGGCTTGACGTAAAACTACTATCAAGTCAGGGGTCTCACTGGAAGCAGTCTCTTCATTCTTACGGTGTAAAGGTAAGGCTGTCTACATCTACCTTCCTCAGACCCTACCTTAGCTTTGCTATTGGTGTGATTTACTGAGTGTGATGATAATATTGGGTTGGTTACTTTCCACCTATTCATCATAGGTGTGATCTTCTTATCACACAACAAGAGAGAGATTGCAAGTCATTTGTTTTAGGTTAGAGCGAGACACGATACAGTGAGAAACAGGAAAGGGAGAGAACTAAACAGAGTCGTCACGTCTCCGGCGATTGGTTGAGCTTCTTTTTTTCAATTACAGCCTTCACTTTTATCAAGAATTGGTTGGTCGTATGAAAACGATTTTGATTGAATATGTCCTTTTGTAGAACGATGAGTTGAGTTGTATTGGTATTGATCCATGCATTCTATTAGGTTTTTTTTGTTGATCAACCTGAATTTCTATCAGGTAATTGATGTATTTTACTTTCTAAAACTGTGTTATTCAAACGTTTGATATGAAGTTGAACCCCGACCGCAACGCGGCAGGTGCTCCTTCTAGTTTTTTTATATTTTTTGTTTAATATATTTTATTTTTAAACCCACTTTTTATTCGTTTATTGTATTTTATTTATAAGAAATATGAATATTTTTAAGAAAATTAAAATTTACATAGAAATTCTAGAAAATTACAAATAAAAAAACACAAATTACCATCTTAAATTACATACTAAAATCTTAAAATAGATTTTGCCTAAACCTACAAACACCACTACTCGTCATCAACGGATCGACGCGGAAGTTATTCTAAATATAGTCGATAAAACCGCACATAGGTTTCCACGCACGTGCACATGCTGACTGCGTAGCTCCCACAAATTTGAATGTTGTTGCTCCTCGTCAACCGGCTCAACATTCTCATGAATGTCATTTGGATCGTATTCGCATATTGCTCGACCATCGTCTTCAATAATCATGTTACGAAGTATTAGACAAGCATACATAATGTATCTCAATTTTTTTGGTTCATATGCACGAGCCTGTTATTGTATTATCCCTCATTTTGCCTTTCTCACACCAAACAACCGTTCGACATCTTTCCTTGCCAATTCTTGGCACTTCGCAATTTTTTTTCTTTTTTCATCACTTGGTTCTAGAATAGTTTTAACAATAGCCGTATAGGATGGGTATATACCGCCGGCTAGGTAATACCCATTCTTGTATTATACCCGTTGAGCATAAAAGAAGGAGAGAAGGATATATATAAAAGATGGAGAGTCTGGTGAGTTTTTAAAAGATATAGATGAAAGAGAGAAGAATATATAAAAGATGGAGAGCCTTTTAAGTATAAAATAAGATTTATATAATGCTTAAAATAAAAAATAATTGTTTTTTTCGTAATTAGCCATTATCCAACGGATATATATTCAAACTTTGAAATTGTCATGTTTGGGGGAGATGGGGAGATTCCCCGATAGCACCGAAAACTCAACGGGGAAGGGGGAGGTGTTCCCCAACGGTCCCCCATCACATCACCTCCCAAAGAGCCTTCCCGAGTCCACACCCATGAGTCTAACTACCATTGCTTTCATTCTTTCCCAGACCAAACATCCCTCTATTTTTGTTAAATACGTTATAACTTTTTTGTTAATTTTATTAAATATGTTATAACTTTTTTTTGTTAATTTTGTATAACAATTATTTTGGAACCGGTGATCCTGGAAATAATATTCCACCAAACATAAGGGGTATCAATCGTATCGGGTTAATGTGTTGACGGGTTAGTGGGTTCAAATGTTCAACCCGAACGCGTCCCATATTATTATTTGGGTCAAAGATTTCAATCCTAACCCGCACATATATAAATGCAGGTCAAGCCTAACCCGATCAGTTTAACCCGTATTTTTAAATGGGTCATACAAATTACAAATTGACGATTTATAACGGGTTGTTGGGATATAAACGGGTTATCGATAACATGTTTAATAATGGAGATAAGTGCGACAAGTAAATAATATAATGTGTCAAAACTTAAATTATTTTGACTAATGTAAAATAGAAAGGCAAAAAACAAAAATATTAAAGTTTTTTTTTCTGGATAGTTAAAAGGGTTAATGAGTCAAACCGTTTTTATACAGGTCAAACCGTTTTCATATGGGTCCACCCGACCTGTTTTTTTAAATGGGTCGTGTTAGTCGACCCAAACTTTTTTTGTGTCGGGTTCGGGTCGAGTTGGCGGATCTTGTCAAAAATTGCCACTACCATGGAAATTTTATCTTCGTGTGTAGATACGCACATCATTTGCATTATTTTCTTTATAGCTCTAAAATTGATCATTTGTTCCATGCTTTTCGAGTGAAACTAACTTGAAAAATACACATGATAATAGGTAGGTATCTCAGTGCAACAGCTAGGAAACAAACATAAAAGTGTGTGGGTAACATCTCCAGGGTTACATTGTGGTGGTAAGACCAAAGGGTGTGGGCGACGTGCCAGGGTCATCGAGGGTCGTCCACACCACCTCCCCTTTGGTCCGTCCCCACGACGAGCCCACCTCTTTCTTATCCAACAAACACACATATACATACATACATACAACTTGTATATATAAAGGGGCTCATCCTCCACACCCTCGGCCCATCCCTTAGGACTCTTCCTCCACACCTAATGACGTGGATGCCTACATGACGGATCGTCCTTAAGGAACTACCATCCTACTCACCTTATAGTGTAATGTAATTTAGTATGCATGGTAATGACTAGATATGGAGTAGTCACCATACACTGATACACGCTTTAGTGACTTTGTGTATTAATTTGGCTTTACTACACATAATATTGAGTCGACATATCGGTGTAGATATGTAGTAATCATCATACACGCTAGTGACTTTGTGTAATAAATGTGAACACAATGGATCACAAATATTGTTATCTTATTTGTAATATATATAAATGTATTTCACTTTATCATAAGTTTGTTTAACAACATAATGACTTGTTATGGCCTAATGTGGCTATGTGGAACCAAATCCACTCACTAACACATGACAAAGCTTACTCATATCATTAGTGTACTAGTCATCATAAACAATTCTTTTAACACCAAGTTAACTTGTTATAACCTAAAGTTGCCTAATATAACTTAAAGCAACAAGCTAACACATGTAATGTCCATTAATTATCGATTATCACACCTTGTAATTTAACATCATAATCGTCATATGCATGCATGTAATTGAATACCAAAATGATATGTCATGGCCTAATGTGGCAATGTGTAACCTAACCCACACATTAAGAGCAGTGGCGGATCAAGAAACTTTTTTCAGTGGGTTCGTTTTGGTAGATTCTCACTAACTTTTTCAAATCATGCAAGGTTCTCACTATTTTTCCCATTTTTTTCCAATCCGAGTGGATTCATATGAACCTACAAAACAGGACTGGATCCGCCACTGATCAAGAGGCGTTAAAACTTTGAAAGTGGGGTTAGATCGTATGATAGACTATGTAGTGGGGTTATCATATGGTGTGACTACGTGAGCATACAAGCATACATTCGAATATGAAACTCTGGCGGAAAATTCACATATGGAGCCGGCTCGACTGAAAAACCTCTACCAAGTAAGAAAACTTGAGCTCGAACTTGGCTCATTTACAACTTGAGCTCCCTCATAGCTCAACAAGCCAACCAGAATCAATGGAGAAGGTTAGACGAACGAGACGATTGAAGGAAAATGAACCGGAGTTATGACTTAGCTATAACCGAGAGAAATCACACAAGAACTCAAGTTACTGGCCGTCCGGCTCAGTCTCCGACAATTAACAAGAGCGATTTGGATTAGGAACGTTTAAGGAGAGCAAACATTACTGTATATTGATTGTTATTTGCTTATTTATCGGTTATTTGTTTGTTTATATTTATTGTTATTATAGTTATATGTTATGTCTCACCTTTTATATTGATCATCTATATGAATTGGTAATTTAAAATGCTTAAAAAATAACACTTCAGAGATTTTAATATAATCACAAAAAATGTCACCACTGAAGTTCGTAACTACTGAATAAAACAATGCTGATGAGTCTTCTTTAAATCAAGCAGTTGACTTACAGACAAAATATTAGATGATTAACAAAGTTTATAAATGAAAACCTTAATTTTAAATTTCGCATTAGACTCTATAACAGACAAGCTTATAAATGAAAAATGTTTAAACATTCAATTAACATAATGAAGACCACGACGGTATGGATCCGAAAATACCATCAAGTTTAAACAAAATTAGTTGTTATGTAGAAAATATTTTATGTCGTCCAAATATGTATCGGGTTTGATTTCTACCATACTCGTTCCAAAACCATGCCAGACTATTATGAAACGACAAAATCATACTAATTACAGCTATGACAACAACAATACTGTTTCTCAAATCGAGCAAATTAACAGTTGTTCTTCGACCAATACCAACTTATATATCCTTAAATAAAAGTTAAAACATGTGCTAATTATAAAAAATTATAATAACAGAAGTTTAGAAACATGAAATGGATTCTTATTGAAACCAAAAGAAGCATAAACAAAAGCTCCACAGGACAAAAAGCCAAAAGGAAGGTCCGCACTAAGCGATACAGACACCAACTTCTTAATCTGTAAAAACCAACAGCCCGGAGCTTTCACAAAAAAAAAAGACAAAATAAATTAAAAAAAAAATCGTGACGAAGAAATCCCAGGGAAAGACCCGAGAACCCATATTGACACAGGTTTTTGATACAAAGAACTCGCTAGCACGCGAGCAAAAAGGCAATAGCGCGTTTGCACTACCTTAACTGACAAACCATGATTGATCTACTTTGTCTTTTTAAGGACTGCAGATGTTCTGTATTCACTGTCATCATGAATGAAACCCCACCAGATATAGGATACGGGAATCGCAATGGCATGTGAAACAGCATGAGCATCCAAAAAACCCGAAAGGGTGGGAAGTCATAAATTAGAAAGAATATAACTAAACCTTTTCCGATTGCCACAAACCAAATCTTCCGGCGCGATGGATGGTTAGAAACACTGGCCCAAATTACCCACACCAGTAGTTGTCCTACTGCCATGCTAACGCAAACCTTCACGTTTAAACCTGAAATAATATTAATATTATTAGCTTTTAATCTTTTATATGTTCTTCGGTAGCGTTTGGTTTGCACTCAGGAATCACTGTGGGTATGGGTTTGATAAAGAGTAATATGCTGTTTTCGATTTTTTTGTCCCTGAGGTTTGGCCACTTTTGCGAATTTCGTCCAAATGTTTGTTTTTCCGCATCTGGATCCAAAAAGTTAGAAATCTTGTCATTTTCATCCACCAAACTAACTACGTTTGTTTATTTTGTTAACTTGATGGGCATTTTATTATTATTTTAATTAAAGTACAAGGTTATAATGCATAAGGTACATCATTTCTGTACCTAATGAATTATAAACTTATGCATTATGAACTTGTGCTTTAGTTAAAAATACTAAAATACCAATCAAGTTAACAGACCAAATAAACATAGTTAGTTGGGTGGATAAAAATGGCAAGATTTCAAACCTTTTAAACCCAGGTGCAGAAAAACAAACCTTTGGACGAAAGTCGCAAAAGTGACCAAATTTGAGGGACAAAAATTGGCGTTTTACTCGTTTGATAAATAATGGGATAGGTCTTGAGTAGTTATGACTTATGATGGATACCCAATTTTATGGGTATCAACTACAACCTCATTTCTTTAAAGTTACTCAGAACACTATCAAACCCATACCCTTGAATCTAAACACTCAAACCATACATGCGTTATATTCTGTTATATGAAGAACGGATTTCTCACCATAGTCAAATTGATAGCAGTTTAAATACAAGATATGGGTTGTCACAAAGGCGATCACTGGAGCTGCAACCATCAAACGTGCAACCTCACTTCTCAAACTGAAAGCTCGCACTATAGCCACTATAAGAGAATATCCAAGTATCGCTGCAGCAGATGAATAATGTAGCCTTTCCGTCATTTCCACATCCCTGAAAATACACAGTCAAAGTGGGTCCCGCTTTCTTATATCGGTGGGGTTGATAAGATAAAGAGGATCACTACTTACCTGCTGTGATAAACCGCACTCCAAAATAAGAAGTTCATCATTAAAGTCCCGTAGATATGCCACAGACCAGTGAATTCATAGTATGTCCGTCTAGTCGAGCTCAACGGCAGCTTGTAGTTCACGAGGATGAAGAACGATACCCATCCGTGAAATTGTACAGCAAGATTAAGCGCAGCGAGTGCCACAGCCACGGGTTCCTGCCAATAAGAACAATCTCGTTAAAAGACCAATATGTAATAATAAAAAATATTTAGATACATTAACAATTTGTAGCACCTCAATCCCGAAGGCGCGTCGGAGGGGCCATTTGCCATGATATTTAACAGGTGTGGCCCCAGTTTTCTCTCGTTCTTCCTCTCTAACAAGCATACATTGGTATCTGCAGCCACTAAGACAATCCCATTTTTTCCATTTTATGTACAGTGGCTCTTGTAGATACCATGGGTCACTAGCAGATTTCCCATCGGGTGTCAACTTGCAGTGTTGGAAGCATATATTCCCCACGCATCCGGTTGTCTCGCATTGCTCGACACACGCTCTGTTAAAACATAAATTTTTGAGTAAAAATGATTAGTGGTTTAAGAGAACCTAAACCCAATATGTGTCACATCATGTGGGCAGTTTGGTAAGCCTGAAAAGTGACACTTGACTAACATTCGGGACACACTGTACCTAAGTTGTCTGATTCACATTAGCTTTATAATTCACTTTATTCTGAGTTTCATAATCATTAATTTTCATAGTCATAAAAGGTTATAATGACAGGTGTGTGTTTGATGCTTGCATGCACATGAAAATTGTAGGATTGTGGAACCCAAAAACCACAAGCAGCCACAAACAGTAAGACAGATCCACCTTATATAGAATCTCATAAATCTAACTACAACATTTAAAATCTGACCAAATATATGAAAATCATGACTACAAGGATCTTGAATTCTATATGCTAGATCGCTAGTTACTAATTTTCCGTTCTAAACTAATGCATTCAACTTAATCTTCTCATATTCAAAATACCAAAGCTTAACAGAATCGTTTCCTGTCACTATTTCAAAATTCTAAAACTTATGACCTAGGGCTTATTATCACCGTGTAGCCATATCAAATTTTCGATAACAGAACCACTATTGAACCGTAGCAACTCAAATAGACCACACTATTTCAACAACCGCTAACAATTACAAAAGGTAACCATATCGATGATTTGATTCAACCTCAGCACTTTCAACTAAAACACATATTATTTTCGTTTTCACCTCAACAAACTTACATTCCACCCTAAGCTAAGATCAGCCGAAGTTCAAAACCTAGGGTTCCAACTTCCAAACGTTACAAAATCGAAACAATACGAAACCGAAACTCAAACGAACTCAGATACTAACCTTACATAAACCTACTATACCTAAAAACACGTAACAACAACAATAATCAGATTAACAAACTGTAAAACAGAATTCATGAAACTAAAGGCAAAAACACGTAACAACAATCAGATTAACAAACTGTAAAACAGAAATAATGAAACTACAAGCAAAAACACGTAACAATAATCAGATTAACAAGCTGTAAAACAGAAATCAGATCTTAAATTCTTAATCTAACAATTCTACATGCAACTACGAGCTAAAACACGTAACACTAGTCAGAATAACAAGCTGTAAACCAGAAATCAGATATTAATCATACTCTTACATGTAAATCGGATCAGAATCACCGTCACTGGCGAAAACACCAGCAACAAAGCAAAAAACTGCAACAACAAGCACCTGTAAACGACCACATACTGCCATCGGATAGCGTGATGAACAAGAAAGGAAATCAGCACAGTAGAAACTGAATCAATGACGGTGATTATCGATTAGCAATCGACAACCGTATCTGGAGATGCAGAGCGGATCATACGGCACGAAAATCGAGGAGGATATTGATTGATTTGAGTAGTTGGTGTGATTCGGTTTTTGTTATTATGATTGATGATTTGATGAGGAAAAATATTGAATGAGTCAAAATAAATGAAAAAAAATAGAAAAAAAATGAGAAAAAGGACGTGTGAAGGATGAAGATAGAGAATGGTGTGGGTGTGGGGGAGGGAGAGAAATATCGTGAAGAGTGTTGTGGATGGTTGACACGTGGCGGGGGCTTATCTGTCAGCGCGTGATAAGTTTGTTATGCTCCAATTGCTTTTGTCTCAAGATGAATGGATGATTAAACAATGTTTTAAAAATTGGTTCAAACCGGCCCCGTAGTATCGGATGAACCGTCCGATAAATACACCGATTAAATCGTTTTTGAGTTTATCTGATATGGTATAAAAATCAGATTTTAAAACATTGTGATTAAATAAGGTTAATTTTATAGACGTAGTCGACTTTGGACATAGCCTTGAATGGTCAAAAAGTCTGCACTCCCTAGTGAAGAAGTAGATTCGATTCCCACTTGGGTCATTTTCTAGGGACATCTAGGTGAAGGGATGGATCGGGGCTTTAATCCTAGGTTCGAACCTAACGATTGCGTCTTACTTGGGCCATTTTCTAGGGACATCTCAGTGAAGAGACGAATCGAGGCTTTAATCATGGTTTCGAACCTAACAAGAGGTGAGGGTTTACAGATTCCATCTAGTTCCTGCGTGTTAGGAGACACGGTCTCATGGCGGTCGAAGAGTCGACCTTGAACATAGTCTCGAGAAGGTTAGATTTACACATAAGATTCTTTGATGTTTAAAAGAAATTTATATTATCTTATCATTTTTTTTTTGTATAAATTGTGGTGGGGTAAGTTAATAGGGTTGTGATTTTATATGATGAAAGGATTGATGATTGATGGGATGTGATAATTATTTTGTTTTTGTTAAGGTGGAAGTCAAATATAAATCGATACGGTCAATATGGTATTTTGTCACGGATTTGGTTATGATTTAATAAGTTTTTTGAATGTTATTAAAATCATATGGATTCAATTCAGAAAGGATTAGTGGCGCAGCTTGTTTCCCAGCTACCTTTTGTTTTGATGTAACTTAACAAGTTTTCAGACTTATATATGAATTATAATATTAAAAAAATAACAAGCACACACATAAAGAGAGAAAGATAAATGTGATTTTAATCGTTGTGCCATTTATTTATAGATTGATATTTCATTATGTTAAGAAATATATTTTTTATCATGGTATTTACAAGCGTTTGTCGATGCACATTTTTTTATACTTGTAGAAAAATTTAAGAGAGAGTAGATTAAATAAATTAGAGAATCGATTCGATTTTACTTTTGAAACCCTGTATGGATGTGTTTTTTAAGTACTAAACATTTATATATATATATATATATATATATATATATATATTATATGAGGTTCATTTGAGAAGAATATTTTTATAAGAAGAAAAATAAATTAATATAGACTTCGTTGTGATCAAGATATATTTTTGTCCACTTTTAATTAATGCTTTAATTGATAAGGGTATAATAGACAATTTGATATAGAATATTAATAAATATAATAAGAGTTACTCAAATCTCATTAACGTCATCATAATTTCCTCCTTAATCACCATTAATGTTTTGTGTCATACACCAATTTTATTAGAAGACAAAATTATTTAAAAATGTTGTATCCCACACATATTTTATTATGAGTCGCAAAATTATTTAAAATTGTTGAGGTCCTACACATTTTATACCCTACACCAAAACTTTATTTTTATGGTGTAGAAACTTTGTGTTTATGGTGTAGGAAATATTGAATATGTAGAATCATGTGCAATTGTTTTTATTATATAAGGTGCACAACTATTGAATAGGATAAACTCATTAAATGATTATGGTTCATTAATTAATCTAAATATTAAAAATAAAGGATAGAGTTATTAAATGATTTGTTCAAATTACTTTGTATCCTTTATTCTTTTTATTATTAAGTTGTGATCTCTTCTCATTTGAACTCTCCAAAATTATTATATATATTATATATATATATATATATATAATATGAATTAACAACAACAACAATAATAATAATATAATTATAATAAATTAATATCAACACCTAAAGACAGATCAAATATAATAAAAATATATATACTAAAAGTCTAAAACTTAGAAAGGGATACGAAAAAAAAAAACAAAAACAAACCTCTTAGTATTGGAGTTCGGATGACTGGCCCTATAAAAAGATGGAAGGAAGGCACTAAGAAAAAAGTAAAAAGAAAACGTTAGGACAAAGTTTAAAATCTGGTTGAATTATTTAAAGGGAGGAGTTATTCCAACGGTATACATTATACAATATTGAATTCAATAGTACAACAAACATATGAATTGTGTGAAAAACTTATATAATTTCTATATAACACCTAACGTATAAAAACACAAGTTTAATTTTTGAGCTAAAGTGAAAAACTACAGGTCAATCAAATTTCTATATAACCCCCTAATGTAGAGGTGCACAAAACCAGGCTTTTTTAAATATCTGAGTTCAGGTATGACCGGATTTTGAAGTTGCGGGTATTGCCAATACCCAGGTCGGGTATTGGCCAGGAAATCCTACTCTGCGTATCCAAGTTTGGGTTCGGGTTTCCAATACCCGGGTATTAAAATACCCTATTTTCGGGTTCTAGTATGAAAAAAAAACCAAGCGGGTACTAAAAAAGCAGGATAGGTATAAACATGAACTTTGTAGCTTTTTGTTTCCAACTTCAATTTGGGTTTTAAACATGAACTTCAATAATATAAAACTTTAATTTAACAAGATTACATGCTACTAGGAACTTTAATAATCAAAGTGCATACATTTCTAAAACCCAGTATCGGGTATTTGTTAAACCAGGTTCGGGTACTTAGTTGAAGTATCATACCTAGACCCAGCCCTACGGGTATGGTCGGGTTCGGGTTTAAAATACCCGTTTTTTTTAATATCCGGGTCCTGCTTTTTTCATGTTCGACTCTAGGTTCGGGTTTTTTTTGTTTACCTCTGATGATCTAACGTATAAAAACATATGTTTAACTCATGAACTAAAAATTTATAAATTTGGGCTTTAACTTCCAGGTGTGGGCTGTTTCTGGTATTAAATATTTTAGCCGAATGCCCGAATATAATAAAATGCAGAAAGATATTTCCAATTTTTATAACAGATCATTTGTATATATGGACACTTTGGAGATTTGAGGAACACGTCATGAATCAATGTATAAATAAGATAATTGACGATGATTGATAGAAATTAATGAAAGAGAATCATAAGTTATTTGGTGTGAATCTTGCTCAAGGCATGTGGTATGTGCTGTAAAATCATTAAAAAAAAAAGGTTGTGTCAATGGTGCCAGGATAGCCATAATATTTTAATTTAAATTGGTTTCCCTAAATTTATCTAATTCTTTTGTTTTCTTTCTAGCTGTGCATGTTTTCAAATGAGCCCTTGGGGTTACTTTAGTTCTATTTATTTATTGTATATTTAAATAAAAAAAAAACTTAATTTTTTTAAATTTCAATTATATAAACCCTAAAATAACATAAAAATAATAAAAACTAAAAAACAAATTTAGTAAAATTTAAAACATTACTCAAACTAGATAATTAAATCTAAACAAACCACATAATTAAACCTAAACAAGGCAAGATAATATAACCTAAACAAACCAGATAATTAAATATAAACAAAGCCAGTAATTAAACCTAATCATCAACCCCTGAACAGTTGGAGTTGGCATCCGGAGGGGGAGCATGTTGTATACGAGGAAGGTTTCTTATTAATTGAAGGGCGCGGTGTGAAAATATCTTCTATTGTTTATGTTTTCGTATTCCTGACGGGTCATCATAAAGTTTATGTTTTGTTATGTCATCACCTTGAGCCATCATAAAGTTGAAGCATACATGAAATGTGCGAACCTACCTGAACAGAATATGAAACCTTGACAAAGTGGCGTATGAAGAGTGATTTGTTCTCCTACACGTTGACGAGATCCTTCAAATAATGGTTCTCTAATTGAAACGGCTCATCCTCTATAATCATAGAAGTCCATCCAAAAGTTTACCAGAGTCATGTCTTCTTAGTTTCTTGCCATTTTTTATGAATATTTGTAGCGAATTATCATTGAAAAGTGTAGTCGTTACAAAAGTAGCTGTGAAAAAACTAGCCGTTGCAAGATTAACCATTTGAAAAAAGAAATCTTTGTAACATTTAAATGTTTTTTACTATTTTTTTAATTTATTGTTAAATAAAAAACTAGATAACGAAATATATAGATAAATTATCTTGTTATGATTTTTATTTTTTTTTCATATTTTTTAATATTTTAATAAAAATTAAATAATATCATAAAGTGAGTAAATAAAAATGGATTATATTGATTATAACTAGTTTAAATAAAATAAAAAGTAAGAGATAAGGTGGATAATGAGGTGGAGGTTTAAAATGGTTTAGAGTTGTGAAAAAATGGGTTTCAGAATAATGGTAGTTTGGAATAAGTGACATACTATTTACTAACTCAGCTAGTCTCGATGTTAGACCAATTTAGCATTGTGTATGCTCTTAGGCATGAGAAAAGTAAGGGGCTATTTGAAAACTTATGAATGATTAAGTACTGAACCAGTAAGAGGTCTGAACTATTAATGTTGAACCAGTAAGAGCCGGTATAATGCTTAACCGTTTAAAGGCAAATGTCTAACCAATTCAGATAAGAGGTCTTAACCATTCAGACTCGGTATAATACTTAACCATTCAGAGGCAAATGTCTTAACCATTCAGTCATTTGTTTGCGAAACAAACTGTTTGAACCATTAAGTGATAAACCAGTAAGAGGTCTGAACTATTAAAAGCCCATTTAATAGGTAAACAAACAGCCCCTAAATCACTTAGTAACTTTTGTCGAACAAAAAGACTAAATTACTATAATGTGTATTACATGTGGTTAGATATGGTAATAAAATGAATATTGTTAGTTTCACTTCTATATATCTTATTGTGAAAGTATAAAATTGTGTTTTATACTTAAGATCCCAATACATGTAAGGTATATGTTAGATAATAATCCATTTGGTTTGCTGTAATTTACATGTTCATTTGCTATAAATTATCCATTAGAAGTTTCAAATGCATTTATTACCATTAAATTTTTAAATAGTTTTATTACCCAATAAAATTAGTTTATTAAATAGTAAATTAGTAGATTATGCTATCAGTCAATGATAAGAGAAAATAAAAGTAAAAATGTTTGTGGGTATGGACGTATGGTAGGTAAACGGATTGCGTGTTTTATGTAAACTGTTTAGATATCATCTAAAACCATTCATGTCCCATACTTGGCATTTTTTAACTAGCAATCCTATACTCAACCCTATACAACCTATACTCAAATACATGTTCTAAAAACTTTTCATGTTCCAAGTTTTGATCGGTTATTGCTAAAAAGGCTTCAGACCTTCTTGTTTTATGTGTCTAAGCTCAGGCTAAAAAGGCTCCAAACCTTCTTGTTTTGTATGTGCGGACTTACGAAGAACCTTTTAATGCCTATTTAAAAAGTGGAAAAAGTCAAGGCTATTTTTCGAAATTTTCCATTCCTTTAATAAGCCTCCTTTGTGGTTATCCCCCCAAGATTCCCCTTCTTTTATTTTTCTTCATCGAACAACAACCACCAAAATTGATGATTAACTTTCTAACAATCTAACTTGAAGGTATGGGGTTGGGTCCCACTTAGTGTGAAACATTAGCTGGTCAAAAAAAAACCCACCAAAATTCCCCTTGTGGTTTAGTGGGCTGTTTCATCTATTGGCCCATGCACATCTCTTTTATTTCCTGAGATACCCACTTATTTTGATTATTGGTCCAATACATTTAATTAATTCATAATAATTCATTTAATCCCAATTTGGATCTAATTTATGTCGTTTGGTTACTGAAATACAATTCACAATTTGTAATCCCAATTATATTAAGCTTATGAGATTAGTATATAAACATGACAAGAGGGTAATTATCTTTATTACTTTGTCTTGATTTTAACTTAAGTTTCGATTTAATTGGTTGAAAGCTAACACATCTTGTTTTTATTTCTTTTATGTATTTTTTTTTCAAACTCAATTTAGTCGTTTTCGCTTATTATCTCTTAAAAATCATAAAACTTCAAATATAAACTAGTTTGGAGTAGAATTTAATAAAAACAAACATAAAGCTACTCAAAAGTATAAGAATAATCATATAAAATATGTATATTTTAGAGCATATCATGCATTAAATATATTCATATGTATAATTAATCTTTTAAGTTGTGTTCCTTTATTATGTTATGAATGTATTCATTATGTAGTGATTTTTCACATGTATAACCTCTATCTATGAATGCATCCGTTATGTAGTGACATTCCACATGTATAACCCCTTTCTCTTATTTACTATTGTACTAGTGTGAGTGTCTATATATAATGGCATTTGTATGTGATCTTAGATGAATGAATAAGAATTCTTCATGTCCTATTCTCTATATGATTTCATAGTCTAGCTCTCATGTTTATATACATATATATTAGTTGCTAATAGACCGTTGTTTCACAACACGTTATCAGCACGAACGTGCTCTATGTATTTTGCCACCATTGGTATCCCTTTTTCCTTGCCTTTGATGTGCATTATTTTCCAAACTAACTCAATCTCGCATGTTGAGAAAGCAACCCAATAATTATGCAACTATCTCTGTTAATAAATGTATGATTCTTCGTATGATTATTCATATTATATTTGATGATGATACATCAATCTTACTGGTGACACTTATTAATATACATATATAAACTTAAACTGATCATTACTATAAATTCTAGAATGTAGTCTCATGATTGAACTCCTATCTATATATTTTTCCATTTGCTTTTAGAAGTTATTGTGTATTATATATATATATATATATATATATATATATATATATATATTAGCATGTTGGTATTCATAAGGATTTAGATGTTACCTCATAAATTATGACGTTACAATTGACTAATTCATCTTTTTTCTAATACTCATTATTAATTGAATAACTATAGTTTTCGTTGACGACAACGATATTACGAATATTTATTTTATTTTTCTCTTTTACAAATGATCCCTCTATATTCTAAATTGGCTGGATTATCATTTAATTAGTTAATTTAATAGATGTTGTTTAGGACTCTTACAATCTAGTGATGCTCATCTACATATTCTTTGAGCCACCATAATCATATATTTATGCTTCTTTATTAACCTTGTTAAGTTGTAAATAAAATTGTTGAATTATTTTGATTTGAGAAAGTTAATTTGCAATCTAGAGAAATATTAAATAGTAGGGAACTCAATATTTATGGACTAAACAATGCAATTGTATTAGGTATATATGCTTGTATTGATGGTAATATATACATGATGTATGTACTAGATTTTCATTTTGTATAGTTTATAATTTAAATGGATATGAATTATGTAATTAATTGTTTTCATTAGTCATTGTTAATACATAGCATGCCAAAAGACTTTTACATAATTATATATAAATGAGTTATGTGAGTAAACATCATTTGATTTAGTTTTAAATAAACTATACAGCTTATAATGCAATATATTATTATTATTGTTATAACATGATTATGCAAATAACGTTTGGTATTTATACTAAGGTTAATGCTATAACAAATTTTGCATATAAGAAATTCATATAATAGATTAATATTGCTATATATCATTAGTTGTTTTTAAAGAAACATTTTCTAGCGATGTCAATACCTCTCATGTATTCATTATGCCATGTCATAATGTTTAACAATTTATTTGCATATTAACTATTACTATTGCTAGTATAAAATAGTGACTATTGCTATTGCTTCATATGTACAATGTATAGATTGCTTATATGATGCCATCAGTTGTTTAAATATCAATATTTAAGAAGAAAAAAATGAGTATGTTATGTAATTCATCAGCATTACAGTTTTCAAATAAAATTTTCAAATACAAGTAATAAATGATATGAGAACTTGAAAGAGATATATGTTTAAGTTTTAAAGTAAGTGTTCAAAATATATAAGATATTATGTTTGGTTATACCATAATAAGTTATTACATAAATTATATGCGTTTGCTTATTAGTGATAAAAAAGTTTTTATTTTATAAAGGCCCATCATAAGTTGTTTTTATATGATGACATGCTATAAGGTATGTATTGTATGAATTTTTGCTATCTATACCTTGTATTCTATATGCTATCACTTCTTTGCATCGATAATACCGAATAGAACGACTAAACCAAAGTTGTGGTTTATTGTCATTCTCATGAAAAAGTAGAAATATGCTTCGATTTGACACCCAAAGTGTCATACTCCTTGTATCTCATTATCAAGTATAAAAGAAATATTATATGACTCGGATATATAATTACTTCTCAATTGACGTTATACGAAGAGAAGTTTATTTATAAGGGAAATCGGATAAAAACAAATTTTATTTGTCAAACTTCAAATATACTCCTGAAGTAGCAATATCATAAAGGGTATAAATGGTTTGAAATGACTGTATATCTATATGTTCGAGAAAATAATGGAAAACCGTAAAAATTGTATGGTTTTACTCTGATTAATAAAGTGAATATATATTGATCATTGTAATCACGGACATCATTGAGAAAATTGTAATGATGATCATATTAATAATAAGATTGACCATCAGAAGTGCAACAATCATCATGTTAATAAGAGATCAAACTATCAGAAATTACAAGATAGTCAAGCTAATAATGAGATCGAATATCAGTATTACAATGATAGTCATGATGAGATTGACCACCAAAAGTGGTAAACTAGTGATTACATAGCACGATGGTTTGAACTTTGAAGTTATAATACATTCTTTCATATCTTATGTTTTGTATTACATACGTGCAAGTAATACAGATATAATATCATAAACCATAAGTTTATGGATCATGATTATTTACTTTATTGGTATGACCGGTTAGACCACACCGAGTCAATGATGATGTGAATATAATGAAGAACTTGAAGATTCTTCTAGTTGATAGCATATTATGTTTGCTCTTAAGGGAAATTATTTATTTGACAATTAATGGTATAAATCCCTAAAATATTATGGAATGAATGAAGGATGTATATATCCAAACATGATACCATTTAGTGTTTTTAAATCGATGCATCGTCTAAATGGTCATCAAACTTACAACTTTAAGTTGTGTGTAGCTTAGCTAATGAGATAGTAAGCATATTATTCCATATTATCATATTTATGGTAGTTATAACATTGAATTTAGTATCCATGTTACTAATGATTATTGGAATAAGTATTGAACTTTCTAAATGCTTAAGACACAAATTGCTTTTGTTAAAGACGATGATCAACTGTCTACAAATTGATTGCAAAACCAATAATCAAGAGAGCAAAAGTTCATATTTGAGTACATGTGATTTTACATGCGGTAACATTAATTCACATTAAGCCAACATGTTGTAATAGTTTCTCCCCATTATAGTTGGTTTTGGTCGAGAACCAAATATTTCCCATCAAACTTTTTATTGTACGGTATACATTGAAATTGATCCACCACAACGCACAAAGATTGAAACTCAAATAATGTTGGGTGAAAATACTATTTATGATTACATACTTAGAGCAATTAACGAGAAATTTATTTATGTCTCGTTAGATCTTAATTTAAGTAAATTAACATTCCCAACATTAGGGGGAGATTAATGGCAGTTGAAAAAGGAATGTGTATGCATGAATTATCATTGATCCTCAAACGAAATTGTGTGAACAAGAAGTTCAAAAGATAATTCGTTACCTAGATTAAAGAATCAATCACCAGACATGTTAACTGACCTAAATACAGTGACTAAGTAAGTCACGTAGTCAACTGCTAATGCTCCAATTAAGTTAATTTTCCTAGTAGGGCAAACCATATATTAATGAGTCTATTGCACGCCTGAAGCGTGGTAGACTAGTCTGATTCCAAGAAAATAAAAATTCCTCGAAAAATTGGAGCAAATAATGAAGAAGATGGTCAAGTCGATGTTATAGTAAAAAAAAAGGTTTCTTGAAGAGACATTAGACATGATGGTTCTGGAAGAACCTCAGGTGCCTGAAAATAAAGAGCTCTTAGTAAATTATATCATGTCTAGAAGTGTATGAAATCGAAACAAAATCGACGTCGTTATACTTTTGTATATGTAGCGCTTGAAAAGATGAAATGATGAGGATCAAGATTTCAAATCTGCCTATGAATAAATACAAAGAAATGATTGGCCAAAATGGAACGACGCAAATGAGGCAGGATTGAATTCTCTGTTGAAATGGAAAGCTTACGGGCTAGTAGTTCATAAAAAAGTTGTAAAATATATTTAATATAATTAGGTCTTTTATGTGGATTAACAATTGATGGCACAAGGATTTCGCAAAGACCTATGATTAATTATGAGGAGACGTATTCTCCAGTGGTGGATGCAATAGCTTTCCAGTATTTAATTAGTCTGGTAATAAAAAGAGAGAATTGATATGCTTCTTATAAATGTTATGTAACATTTAGATATTAAAGTTTACATGCAAGTCCTTGAAGGATTTAAATTATGTGATTCATGTAAAGTAAGTTCTCGAGAACAATATGATCGTTGTATACAGATTCATTTTTGAATACGATTGAACTCCTGATGAGTTTCTTAAAGCAATTGAGTTCTTTAAAGATGAATCAAAACATCTTAACGATGTAATTCTTGTGCACCAATAAACATACATTGAAAACTTATACCCAGTGATTGTGGTATCTCAAAGTGTACACGCATGGTACAATATGGATTTTGAAGATAAAAGCAAGTGTTCATGACACTTTTACATGATATAGATATCTATGTGTTAAATGGGCAAATTTATATAGCAAAACTCCGGAAGAGTGAAAGCACATGCATATATGGATAAGATGGAACGAATTCCCTCATGGATTGATAATGCTAGAAGCATTGATGTCAAAACCTCAAGAACATACTATATGAAGTTGACAAAATATATGTGGACTAAAATAGTCGAGTCAAATATGAAATAATTGACTCCCCAGTGAGCTCGAAAACGAGAAATACATATGGTGAAGTTGGTCCATTTGTTTTCATTAAAAGAACGATATGAGGTTTATAAGTATTGCAATATATGTTGATGATGTCATTGAATCTCTCGAAGAGAAAAAAAGAGCTCAAATATTTAAGCAAGAATTTGCAAACGAAATACAATATTGCAAATTTATGGTTCGATACGTAGAAGATACGTTTATATTATAATCCATCAATCATAATACATCTAGAAAATGTTGGACATTTTCATATGGACAAAGCTTTTGGTGTAAGTACATTTAATGATGTTCAAATATTTCATATAGATAAAAATGACTTTTATCATCTTCTATCAAAGAAGCAAAAATCCTTGGTCATGAAGTACCATAATTCAATAAAAATTGTATTAATATATCTTGCTAGCTATACACGAACATATACCATTAAATTCATTGGCAAGATTTATCTCATGTACGATCGTGTAATGAGTAACACATTTATTTTCTATACCCTTAAGGTACGAAAGGTATGGGTTCGTATTTTACTAACCCACCAACAAGTTTGGTTAGTTTTGTAAATGCAGGGATTATAACAAAACACATTCATGGATCTTATGGTATCTACTTACAAGATGAGGTAATTAAAGTTTTACATGAAGATCATACATCAAGTTCATTAATAGATTGCACATCAAGCGACAAATCACTTACTACAAAAGTTTTTCAACAACTTTCATAGAAGATTGGCACTTGTTACTTGAAATGATACATATTATATTGAGGGGGAGACAATACGCGTTGCACTCTTTTTCCCTTAGCTGAGATTTTGTCCCATTGGGTTTCCTAGCAAAGTTTTTAATGAGGCAACATCATTAAGCGTATTAAAGAATAGTATTCCATCATGTGGATAGTCAAGGGGGAGTGTTATGAATGTATCCATTATGTAGTGACTTTCTCCATGTATAACCCCTGTCTATGAATGCATCCATTATGTAGTGACCTTCCACATGTATAATTCCTTTCTCTTATTTACTATTATACTAATGTGAGTGTTTATATATAATGACATTTGTATGTGATGTTAGATGAATGAATAAGAGTTCTTCATGTTCTATTCTCTACATGATTTCAAAGTCTAGTTCTCATGTTTATATACATATATATTAGTTGCTAATAGACCGTTGTTTCACAACATATTAGAATTTTTTTAAGAGCTCATTTTTTAATAAAATTCCTAGTAGATTTTTTTGATGAAGTTTAATATTAAAAGTTTAAAGAAAAATCAATTTATAAGTAATATTAATAATTAAAAAAGCGGAAAAAGAAAATTAAACTAAACCAATTATTTAGTTTTTTTTAAAAGTCAAACTTGCATACCATGAAGATTGAACCCATAACTCTTTCTATTCTAAACTCTAACTCATCAACACCACATGACTATTCCCAAATTGATGAACCAATTATATAATGGCATGCGCCTTTTGACCACCCAACTTTGGGTAGCAATCTGTGTTGCTCTACCAACCCAGTTGTAGAAAATAAATGTTTTCTTATTGATTTATTCAACCTTTTTTTAACAGTCAACAATCATCCAAATGAGATACCGTCGAAGTTCACCACATCGGGGTACACTCGCCTTCAAACCGGGAAAACCTTCACCTAGGGCCGAAGCCCGTGAACACTTGCTCGAAGGCACGACAGTATGGTGAGGTAAAACTTGTTCAGTTCAAGAACCGAACTAGCGATCGCTGCCTGCTCGCCTACCCTCCCATCATCACCAAGTGCCGCCGAAACCAAATGTTGAAAGCAGGAATCGAACCTGGATCACTTAGAATATCAGGTCTCTTTCTTAACACTCTACCACCGACTCATTGACAATTTTTCCAACCTATTGATCAAACTGATCACCAAAAAGAGTGTTCTTACAATTTTGAGCCAATGCTTTTTAAAGTTACACATTTAGCCTCTATAATTCATTCAAACGTAATAACTTAGTCCATTACACTAACTGAGATTAAAAACTTGTTAGCTTTTATGTGAAACAAGCTGTGACAACCTATCAATCCTGGTCAATATCCATATAAGTCCCTAATCATGATTTAATAATAATTTTACATGTTAGACGTAATATTTAATAATTAAGTCGCTATTCATCTAGCAAAGTCTAAAACATACACAAGGTGCATTACATGCGTTAGGCGATTTTTTTTATATATAGATTGCCCGTACAAGTTTAAACGATTCAACGAACACGAAAGTTGGTGATACTAATCAAATGCTAGAAAGTGTTACACAAATTACTTTTATTCATAATGTATTATTATATGCATTTAAATAATGTCCTTTTATTCACTAAAATTTTAATACATGAATATATTTATAAAGACTTTCGTTTTGTGAACCTGCGTGTATATGTATGTATATACATATATATACTCGACACTCTTAATCCTATCTAAGGATTCTTTAAACGCATATTCCAATCAAGACGAGTATACTAGTTAACAGTTCACACAGAGCATACATCCTTGACATTCTTATATGTTAATATGAATTTAAAGAGTAAATTGTACAAAACATCCTTTATGTTTTCTCAAATTTGCAGGTTCAATCCTTTACAGCTAACCGCGTTATTTTCTTCAGTTAAGTTCCCTCACATGCATAACATGTGAGGGTATATTCGTCATTTTGGTTGATCATGTGAGGGAACTTAACTGAAGAAAATAACGTGGTTAGCTGTAAAGGATTGAACCCGCAACAAAAATAAACTTAAAGGTTGTTTTTAGCAACTTTTAAACATTAAGGCTGGAACCTGCAAGTTTGAGGAAACATAAAGGATGTTTTGTGCAATTTACTCGAATTTAAATATATTAAAATTTATATGAACCAAACTGGTTACATGTGTATTTTTTATTTATCTTGACATCCTTTCATTTAATTAATAGTGATATTTTAATGTTAATTATGTCTTGCACATCGAATGTACACAATCATGCCATGTATTGTATGTGGATAATTTATTCATGACGTTATGGACCATGCCTTCTTTCTTTGCTATGGCCGTAAATAAGGCTAGGTTATGGCCTCATTTTAAGTTTAAAACATAATAACCATTACATCATTCAAATAAAAATATATCTCAAAGCATACTAGAATAATTATAGTATATCACTTCGCAGAAAGATATTTACAAATTTTAGAAATTACAAGATAGATATATGTGATATAATTAGGTATTGCTAAGATATATAAGTATATATATTTGGGTGAAAGTAAGAGTTTTGGACTCATGAAAATCATTTATGACATTATATAGATATTATGAGTATATCATTCCAATAATATTATGAATACTAGATTATAGACTCATGTGTTACATGAGTTTGATGATAGAAAATGAAATGCTTTAAGATAATCATAGAATTAATCGAGTGCTTTGGAAAAAAGAAACGTGTTTTCAATTTATACAAACTTGAATGAGTTTTTTTTAAATAAATATGTTATTATTGAGGTTGGTTACGTTTAAGGAAATAACGATTATAAATTTTGAGTTATTTTTTATATTTCATATTATTTCTTGCATCGCACATAATATATATAAATTTTGATATGAATACATATAACCCTAATATAAACTATACATATAAAACTAAAAAAAAAATAACATTACTCATTTTAAATAATGCGTTTACGAAGTAAGAATTTTGTTTTTGAATACAAAAGACTTAGTATATTTTATTTCAAATTAATATTTTCTGATTTTAAAAACTGTTTTCAAAGTAGAAGATGGAATGGAATTAGTAATGATCTAAGATTATATATATTAAACATATATGTATATATACATATACTGTTTATATCTATGTTTAACATTTGTGAAAACGATAATAATAAATTATAAACATGACGAGGTTTTAATTTTTTTTATTACATCAAATAGTGATGAATGTATAATTTTTTTGTTATCCCCATATTTTTTATAAGAATGTTCTTATTTATTAAAGTAGACATTATATTAAAGTATAAGTAAGTAGATAATTAATATTAATTATTAAGAATTAAGAATATTAAAAAGATACAATTACGAATATAAAATTATATATATATATATATATAGAAACGGGGTCAGGAGAAAACGTCTAAAAGTGTGAAAATTGTGAGAATGATTTCCAGCCATAAGATTTTTGTGATTTGTGGTTAAGATGATGCGGTGGCATTTTTGTAAATAATAGAAACCTTAGAACTACCAAGAGGGGTAAAATTGGAAGATCCAAACAAGGGTGCACATGGTAATCACGTGTCATTCCCCCCATCATATTTAAACGACAATAACTTTTTTATACGTGATTATCTTTCTAAAAAAATTACACCATAAAACTCAGCGGTTTTTTATCTTTCTAATGAGTATACTGTTGATATATTTTTTGAAAAAACATGAACTAGGTTTTTATGGCGTTTTGAACTTTGTTTTTTATGGCGTTTTCAACTGGTTTTCATGGCTTTTTTATGACGTTTTCAACTAGTTTTTTTGGCGTTTTCTAAACTAAGTTTTTTATGGCATTTTCAACTGGGTATTTTCATGGCAATTTTCTAAATGTGTGTTTTATGGCGTTTTTATTTGAACATCCAGTTCATGTCATTTTTTTATTTCAAAAGTATAGCAATAGTATACTCGTTGGAAAGATAATAAAACACTCGATTTTATGGTGTAATTGTTTTTTAAAACTTATCACATATAAAAAGTCATGGGAGTTTATAAATATGATGGAATATGCATGTGACTTACATGTGGATGGTATTTGGCATGTGAGTAGTATGTGCATAGAATTTTTGACAATATTATCTTTAGTGCAAGTTAGAACAAACGCCACATGTCAACACCAAAATCGTTCTCACCATTTTCATACTTTTAGACGTTTTCCCCAAATCTCACCCCTATATATATATATTAAAATAATTATATTTATTATTAATTTATTTATTATTTATTATGATTGAGGTAACATGATAAACTGACACATGACATTTTGATGAAATATTTTATTATAAGAGAATGCCATGTGACATTAAAGAGATTCTTTTATTAGTATTAGATATTTGAAATTTCCCAACTCAAAATCCCTAGAATAAGATTACATAATGTTATTAAATGTTATGGAATATTATAATAGCACCTTCATTGCTAGGGATGAGCATTAAATCAAAGTAACCGAACCATAACTGAAATAATCGAAAAACCGAACCGAAACAAACACCGACGGTTCGGTTTTTTGATTTTTAATAACCGAAAATTCAGTTCGGTTTTCGGATAATCATTTTCGATAACCAAACTGATAAGTTATAATAGTATGCCAATTCCATATATTTTTATGTTTAAGTTTAAATAGTTTAAGTGTTTAACCCATGCTACTAAGAATTATTAATTTTATTCTTGTTTGGTAAATATTTATAATAAGAACATTAACATGTTTATTTATCATTAAAATGATTTATCTATTGTTTACAATAAATAACAAAATAAAACATAAAAATTAAAATAGATTAGAATGTTATGTTTTTGTGAACAATGCTAATTAAAAAGACTAAATATATTAACCTAAATGTAAATATATAAGAAATATTTTTAAACTTTGAATTATACTTTTAATTTTTGAATCTTACTTAATTTGTTTCAAAAATTGAAAAACCGAACCGAACCGTTGCTAAAACTGAAATAACCAAAACCGAACAGTTTTTAAAAACCGAAAACCAAACTATGCACACCCCTATCCATTGCTGCCAATGGAGAGCTCATTTAGAACTCGGACGATGGCTCTATGGAAGGGATGAGGTGGTTAGGTCCAGTCTGGTGTAGTGTAGTGCAGTGGACAGGTCCGCTTGAAAAGTGACAAGTGATCGTTTGAATATTTAAAAAAAATTCCTAATGGCTATTTTTAGTATTAAATAAATAAAAGTTAAACTAATCAACCCACTATATATATATATAGAGAGAGAGAGAGAGAGAGAGTAGGAGTTGGCTACAAAGCCAATTTTCCTACAAAGTGTAGGAAGACACATCCTAATGACATGTGGCAATTAGTTATTTTTAATGAAAATGACAAAAATGTAATTTGATATTTATTATACTATAGTAAAACATATGAGAAATTTAAGGAAACCAGATATCTCATTGATTTCGAGCAGACAGTTATATTACGATTGATACAATGTTTATCATTCCATTCATAATTTATAATTCTTACTCTAAAGTACATTCAATTCGTATTTCATCTGATTCGTCACATTTTGTTTTATCACTAAAACACGCTACTATAAACACATCCAATATCCAACTTCAAGTGTAGTAAAACACAATACTATGATCAAACTTAAAAAAACACATTGTCTTCAATTAAACATACGAAATACATGTATATGAAGGATCTAATAACAATGTAGCTTTAACATATCAATCTTTAAAACAATATCAATGTAAATAAAAACAACACCTTTACCAAGACAGTCACATTGTGTTTTATCACTAAAACGCACTACTATAAACACATCTAATATCCAGCATCAAGTGTAGTAAAACACAGTACTATGATCAAACTTTAAAACAACATTGTCTTCAACAAAACATATTCGATACATGTATATGCAGAATTTAATCACAATGTAACTTTAACATATCAATCCTTAAAACAATATCAACGTAAATAACATTGTCTTGATGCTATGTTTTATCAGTTTATAGTTTCTTCACATTGTGTTTTATCATTGTATTGTGTTTTACTACACTTGAAGTTGGATATTTAGATGTGTTCATAGTAGTGTGTTTTACTGATAAAATACAATGTGACAAACCAGATGAAATACGAATTGAATGTGCTTTAGAAGAAGATGATGAGTTGCGAATGGAATGATAAACATGGTATCAAGCATGCTTATATTTCATTCCGAATTTGTTATCTTGATCCATGATTCTAGCTATTTTTGGTATGAAAGAGGGTTTTTTATAACTAGTTTTAGATAGAGAGGGAAAATCGTGAGACATTAGGGGCGTGTGTTATTTATGACGGTTATTTGATTGATTTAAAACACGTAAAATGACCAGACTACCCCTAACCTATTATGACAATTAATTAATTATACACAAATATTACGAAAATGCCACTGACTTAATCTCCACCATTAAACACACCCATCGGATGGCTCACATTGCTTCCTACACTTTGTAGGAAAAACACACTTTGCGCAGGATTCCTACCAGAAAGAAAACCCATGTGAGTTACAAAAACTCTAAAAACCTCATTTCCACAATCCATTTAAAAAATCAAGGGTTGATATTGACTTTGTTACACTTTTTTTTCAGAAAAAGTTGAAAGTCTACAAAAGATGTTACACGTAACACGTGGCTGTATCTGGGGTTTCATGTAACACGTCTACAAAAAGTGTAACACGTGGCAAAAAGATGTCCATCCATCCCTTTAATCTATGTTGGAGATTAATCAAGTACAAAAAGTGTTTTTTTTAGAATTGAAACAGTTTGACAAACATTGCTTTTCAGAATTTGTAATAGTCTAACATAAAAGTGTGTCTGTCTGTAAGTGTTACACAAAAAAAATCTTCCTAAAAATATAAGATATTGTTACGTGCACTGCAAAACTAAAACTTTCGTAATTATGAAAATACTGAAAATTGTAATGGTTGAAGTTCAAAAGAATTGAAAAAACTGCTATCAAAACCTACAAAATGTGTAACAGATAAAGTTAAAAAAATGTAATGTTGAAAAAATGTAACATATTCTTTCTCATTTGATACGAGAAGTGTAACAATGTCCGAAAAAAGGTGACCATCAAAAAGTATAACATGTGGCATGTTTCGTGTCCGTCCAAATGAGTTTCCTTAGTTTTTTTAACTCACCAAGGATTTCTCACTACAATTCATATATATATATACACACACACACACACACACAAGACCGGCCGGGAGGGGGTGCGGGGTGTGAGCGATGGCACGGGGCCCAAACCCTCCGAGGGCCCAAATCTTTTTAATTTTGTATAAAATTTATGTTGTATAAGCTAGAATATATATGTACTGAATCGATAGATGACACAAACAAGCTCTTGTCGAGGTGGTTACTGTCTTGCTTAAACAACAAGGAGACACGGATTCTAATCCCGGCATCTCCAAATTCTCTAGTTTAGCTTCATTTTTTGGTTTTTTTTGTTAGCTACATATGGCATTTAATGCCTAATTTTGTCAACTACATCTTTCTCTTTAATTAATAAATTACTACATACACTTAGCTAAATATAACTATTTAAATTACTTTCACATAAATTTTAGTGATTAAATAATTGATGAGTTTATAATACATGGAAACTTGCGCATAAGGCCCAAAATTTTTATCTCACATAGGGCCAATTTTTTTTTATGATTTTCGGAGACCGCCTTTTATAAACACACATGTTTACCTTACATATCTCACACAAACAAAGACTTTCTACCCCCATTTCAATTTACCAATTCAACATTCTATATAAAACACAACGAGCCCGAGCGACAAAGAAACCACGCAACACCAGCCTACACAATATTTTCTGCAGCAGGTAGCTCTAGTGACGAAGTGTCTGCTCAATCTCCACCTCTACCTCTAGTTCCCATTTTTATTCAAGATGTTGATGTTCTTAATAATAAGTTCATACAAGTCATCATGCAAATGATTGACAAATTGCAGTCTAACGACGTCGAACAAATGTAGGAAACTAAAGAAATATATAGGCGTTGAGTAGAAGGAGACTCGGGTCTATGGAACAACTATTCTGCTCCGCAACATGTGTTTGGTGATGTCCACTTTAGACGTTTCCGGATGAGGCGTTCACTTTTCCTTAGAATTGTGAAAGACCTATCTGTAAATTATTCGTACTTTTCACAACATACTGATGAAGCCGACAAAAGGGGCTTTCTTATTCAGAAACGCACATTCGTTATACGTCAGCTAGCATACGAAATGGGAGCTGACACAACCGATGAGTACTTACCGAGTTGTGAAACTATGACCATGAAATGTCTAACAAAATTTTTTAAGTTTGTTATTGAACCATATTCTAAATAGTATATGAGGAAACCTAATGAAATCACATCCAACGGTTGTTGGAGGCTTATAAAAGCCAACACGGCTTTCTAGAAAAGCTTGGTAGTATTGACTGTATGTATTGAGGATGAAAAAATTGCCCTATTTCATGGCAAGGGCATATACTCTTGGTGATCATGAATGTCCCACTATAATGCTCGAGATAGTTGCATCATGTGACCTTTGGATTTTGCATGCTTTTTTTTTATTTGGAGTTGTAGGGTCAAACAATGCCATCAACATTATAAATCGGTCACCTGTATTTAGTGACATCTTAGAAGGCTTTGCACCACCTTGCAATTTACAGTTAATGACATGGAATACAACCAAGGATACTATCTTGCAGATGGAATTTACCTGGAATGGACCCCTTTTGTTAAAAGCTTCTCGTATCCAAGGCGATAAAATGAATTTTTCAACAACAAAAAAAGACACGAGTCAGTAAAAAAGATTGTGGAAAGGGTGTGGTGTCCCCCAGGCTGGATGGCACATTATATAAGGACCAACAAGGATTTAGAGCCTAAGACTTATAACCGATGTAATGTACGTTGAGAAACAAAACTCTTGACTTACTGGATTTTTCTAAGTATTTATACTATATAACATGTTATAAGTATGTCCAAGAATTGGATTCAATCAATAATGAGGATAACTTGTATGAATATATGTGGTTTTGTAAACTAATATCTATAGTCCTCAACTTTTGGAAATTACACTCCTGCTCCCTATAGTTTGCCCAGTTGTTACTTGGATAGTCCCTGGAGTGAATGACCGTTAGTTTTCTCATTTAAGTCCATTTAAGTCCATTTGAATGATAAAATGCCCTTAATATTAAAAACAAATAAAACTAATTAAAAAATGGAACCCACCACGCACTTCATCTTTCTCAATTACACCAAACCCTAATCCCAACTTTATCTTATTCAAAGATCATCCACAATCATCAACAAACCTCCACCCTTAAACTAACATCAAAAAGCTGCAATTAACCCAAAGTCATAGGCAAATCATAGTCTTAAAACCCACAAACGTGAACTAGGGTTTCTCTTAAAACCTGTGTGATTGAATCGACTGATTTAGAGAAATAAATGAGGGCGTTTATTTTAGAACCTGTGTGATTTATCGTAAAGTAGGTATCTGACGGTGGAAGGGTGGTGCAATGGGGCGGTGTCCGACGGTGTGACCGACAACTATAACGAAGTACCAACCTACAACTCGTCGGTAATTTAGAAATCGCAGGTTCACGCCGGAAAATCGAAGATGTTTAGATCTGAGCTCGCTAATAGTGAAATCGAAAATGTTTAGATCACGCCGGTTACTTAGGATTCACTAGTGAGAAAGAGGCAGAGATGGGGGCAGTGATGCACCACTGTTGATGGTGGTTTCATGACGGCCCACGAACTCGTTTTTTTCGGCGGCTGAGGTGTTGCAAGAGGAGGTTGGTTTGTGATTAATGGGGAAGAAAAGGTGAGTGGGTTACTGGATAATGGAGATGAACGATGGTGGTCCCACTTATTTTATGTAATGTTTTAATTATTGAGTTTTTAAAAAGAAGGGTGTTATGTCATTTCACTCACACTTAACTGAATAAGTTAACGTCCAGCCAGTTTAGGGACTATCCGAGTAACAAGTTGTCAAAGCACATGGAGCAACAATGTAATTTTAGAAAGTTGGGGACTAAAGGTGAAACTTTGACAAACCATAAGGATTATCCATGCATTTTACTCATATATATGCGTGTGGCATTATTTTTATACAAATACGTTTGGTATTTTCGAATTATGTTTTTCCTAAAATAAAATTATATATATATGAGAGTGTGTGTGTTTACGATCACAACAAGTTACGACTCGGGTTAGTTAGTATATACTTATTATGCCCGAATACTTATCCAAAGATGCGATATGATATCTTTTATGTTTAATTTTTCATAAATCCAAAGACATATCATCAACAGGTCATCGAGTCACACGTCTAAGTCATAATCAGTTTTCCAAACGAGTCTAGCTAGTGGGTGAATGTTGTATTTTGCCAACTTGTATGCTAGTGTATTCCATTGACCTTAAAGTGTCCTTTATTTGCATTAGGACACGGTTAGGTCGTGTATCTCTCTTGTGGCATAATGTGCTAGCATATCTCCCATTCGTGTCAGGTGAGTTTCACATTCCCGTTTTACTATTTTATACTTGGGGAAAAGTATGCTTACATACATTTAAATACCATAACAAGAAAGCGATAAACAAGCATCTGTTTCCTTTATGTGCATGGGTTGCATTATTCCCATTTGTGCACTTAAGTCCCCATTATCCTAAACTATAACCATTAGCTATGCACTTAGCCATAGGTCATATGAATACTACTATTGGGTTGACACCCCCTTTCATGGTTAGTCGCTCTAACCCCTGACCGTATTGTAGAGGGATTGCATATTTATCCAAAAACACATCCAACCCCCTCTCCATTTACCATAAATCGCCACAGCTTCGATCGCCACTAACAACCACCACTTGTTCATCCATGGAAAAAAAACCAATCTAGTGGCTAGTTGAATACTTTCCTAAACCCCTACGTGATCCATAAACACATGAGGTTTCCTATGATGTGGTGCAACTTTTATTTACCTAAAAACGATAAGAAACAAAAAAAATCAACTAAAAATAAGCATAATTTAGCACAAGGTTAAGCCTAGTTCTAACATGTAGATTATCATCGAAATCGTTAGTTGATAAATCAATAATCATTTGTGAAATAACCCCATATGTTTGTGAAATCGATGACAGAAACTCTGAAATCAAACATTTTATGGTGATTGAAGACACGATGCTAGGGAAGAAAATCGGCCCTGACGCGCATGACCGCGAGGGTTGGGGGGGGGGGGGGGGTAAATGTTACATTAAATTTCACTTTCTTATTATAAAATAATAAAGTTAATTCTAACATAGTAGGGGTGAGCAATAACCGAACCGTCAACCATAATCGAACTGAAAAACCGATGAAACTTAACTGCAAACCAAATAACCGAAAATCGAATAAGCCAAAAATCATTTACCGTTTTTTTGGTATCATCGGTTAACCAAACCGAATCGAACTATTCCTATTTTCATATATTTATAGCTTTTTTATCTCCATTTCACGTATTTCATGTTTTATACCTGCACTTCATGTATTTGTACAACTATTACATATATTTATACATCCATTTATACTTACATTTTACGTAAATTTAATAAGAAAAATTTAGCCCAAATTTAATTTTAGTTATTTACTAAAACTAACTGAACCGAAAATCAACAGAATAACAAAACCGATTAACTAAATATAGATTAACCGATTACCTCAATTTCGATTCGAGAACCGTGCCCACCAACGGTATTCATGTCATAATCACTATTATTGTTATTGTTATTTAGTTGAAGAAGCAACTAACATATATATATATATTTAATCAAATCTTCCATCTTTCTACACACCACACAACAATGGCAACTCTCCCACTCTTCCTCCCTCTTCAACCCTCACTCAACCACCACCACCGCCGGCCACTTAACAACCACCGCCGGCAACGCACACTCCTTTTTCCTACTTTCTCATCGCCGGAGCTCCGTCAGCAACATCGACGTCCAATTCTAATCGTTAACAAACCTAATTTCACCACCGCAGCTTACATAACCGGTCCGGCATCAGATGCAATCGTCGCCGCCGATGATCCGAAGATAGACGAAGCGGATTCAACTCCGGCACCGGTGCAGCAGTTTAACGCTATAAGTTTGGGGCTATTGCTGAGGCTTATTTCTCGTCATAAGCTCCGAGTTGCTGCTTCGATTGCTAGTCTTATATGCTGTACCACTTGCACTCTTTCAATGCCTATATTATCCGGTAGTTGTTTGTTAGTTAATTGTTACTGCGCATTTATCATTTGTTTTCAGTTATCAGTCATTATTTGTGTGAGTGACACAACTATAATTCAAATTTAGAATTAGCGAATGCTTATCTGACATCATGAGTTCAGTTCTGGAGGATTTGAATTGAATTTATGCTTGATTAGGGTTAGGATATTGGAAAAATGCTCAAAACACTGTTTAATTTGGTATTTAAGTATTTTAGTGTAATAAATGCTTCTGGTTGAACTGAAATAAGGTAAATCGTATGATTTATCGGCCAATAATAATCCATACAGTCAATTTAACAAGTGACACTCATAAGTTTCACTTTTGTTGCCAAGAGCAGTTGTAATCACATAAGCATCATAGATTTACACTTGATTTTGCTTCAGTACGTTTCTTGTTTCGCTCATTATCGTCCATGTGAGCAAAGTCGAGTGGAATTAAGTGTAAATCTAAGATGATTATGCGAGTGGGATTGTCGTTGGTAATGAGGGTGAAGTTTGGAGTGTCGGGTTAAATTGTTATTATGGATTATTATCGGCGAATGTCTTAGTTTGGACTTTGGATTATTAAAATCTAATTTTAGTCTCGAAATAATAACAATTGGTTTTTTTGATGATCATGTTTTTTGCACTTGTAGGAAGGTTTTTTGAGGTACTAATAGGTGCAAGAGCTGAGCCTTTATGGCAGCTTCTCAGCAAGGTTGCAGTTCTGTATATGTTGGAGCCAATTTTTACGGTTATTTTTGTTGTGAATATGAATACGATATGGGAGAAGGTTATGTCGAACTTAAGAGCTCAGATATTTGGCAGTGTGTTGATTCACAAGGTGATGTTATCTTACTGTATATATTTTACTTGCAATTTAGGCTATCTTAAGTAGTTTATATTTTCTTGTGTGTGTGTGTATACATAGACAGCATTTTCTTTGAAAAAGACTCGCTGCTCATCTAAAAGTGCATCTTTAAACATTGGAGGGTTGCATAAGTGTCCCCTTTTTCTCCCTCATTCTATATCTGGTTTGCACTATGTACAAGTGTTTATGCGGTCCTCGTGGTTCTCTACTTAGCTTTGGTTGTGTATAGAATGTGCCATGCAGCAGACCTGTAATTGCATTTGACAAGATAGATTTCTTGCCAAGGTTTTAATGCTTTTATCTCATTTCTGCAGGTGGAATTTTTTGACAAATACAAGGTATGAATGCAAACTTATTTTTACATTGTGACTACTCGTCATAGTTGTCAATAGCGATCACTATAGCGAATAGCGTGGCGCATAGGTCCATGCTCGCTATATGGTCTGTAGCGGTAGATAGCACGGCCTTTAGTTTTTTTTTAATATAAATAGCAATTAAATATAGCTATAAGATAGCTGAATTTTAGGTTTTTGTTAAATATACATGTAAATAGCATATATACCAGGGTATTTTGATATAAAATACATATAAATATAGTGTATCGCTATTTATAAAATAGCGCCCGCTATTTACCGCTATTCGCTATGTAGCATATAGGTACCTTATCGCTATTTGTCGCTATTCGCCATTAACAACTACGCTACTCGCCCTATGAGATACAAGTTCTCTACAGTTTGTTATTTATTTATTTATTTATTGTCTTATATAAAGTTTTTAAGCATACAAAGCCTATTTATCGCTATTCGCTATGTAGCATATAGGTACCTTATCGCTATTTGTCGCTATTCGCCATTAACAATTACGCTACTCGCCCTATGAGATACAAGTTCTCTACAGTTTGTTATTTATTTATTGTCTTATATAAAGTTTTTAAGCATACAAAGCCAGAACAATGGACAAAATTAATTACTTTTAAAATCACCAAGCAACAACAAACTGACTCAATAACTTCTAAGTCATAAAATTTTAACTTTGTTGCATGTTGTATTATTAAACTATACCATCTCTCTTTTTCTGTTAGCTATCACAATTACTAAATCGACATTTATTCTATACCTCTGATAGGTTGGTGAGCTCACTGCTTTATTGACATCTGATTTGGGTTCCTTCAAAAACATCGTGAGTGAAAACATTTCAAGGGATCGTGGTTTCAGGGCACTAACCGAGGCAAGCTACTCTACACTATGCAAAAGTGAGCTTTGCTTATTTCTAGCACTCTTTCTCAATGAGAAGAACAAGACTTCTTATACAAAAAGAAATTTTTTTTATCAACTACCACCTACCTTTACGTGCTATTAGTTGTTTTCTCTATAAATTATAGAAGAAACAGTTCATAACTGCATAAGACCTATTTTAAATTGTAGACTAGTCATACATACTGTATGGTGGATGCTATATAATATAGGAACCTTAATAAGATCTCCCTCAACTAAACTTTTATCTTATTTGTAGATTGTTGGGACAATGAGCTTGCTGTTTGTTTTGGCTCCCCAACTTGCACCAATCTTGGGTGTACTTATGCTTGCGGTGTCTAGTTTAGTTGGTAAGTTCTTAGTTCTTATCACTTGCTTCTTTTGTCTAAACTTTCTTTAAACATTTTAATGTCGTTTTGTTCATAATGAACATGTGATGGTATTTCGACATTTGAAGGGAGGTAGAGTTTAATAAAGGGTTTTGACTATGTTAAACTTGCTTGTTTTTCAGTTGGCTAGTAAGTTTGGTAACAATAATATTTCGGTAATCGTAATAAGCATCGATAGTATTTCCATAACTATGCTTCGTAAACGTGTCGTACTGAAGCAACTCTATAAATAGGGATTATATAGTTGTGAAATGAAATTCCACTGAGTCAACCATCATGGCACTTAATTTATATATCAGATCATAAGTTGTGTTCTTTACTTATGTTTATCCACTGTTACACATGATTATTCAGCTGTATACAAGAGATCAACTGTGAAAGTGTTTAAAGCCTATGGGTTGACTCAAGCTTCAATAGCTGATTGTGTAACCGAAACTTTTTCTGCAATCCGCACAGTAAGTTCCTAATATATTTCTGAAACTCTTGTTCCTTTATACCTTCTATGACTTGTTAATGATTAAGAACTTCATTTGTAGTTGATGATATTTGTTGCTCCATGCAGGTAAGGTCATTTGGTGGAGAAAAACGTCAAATGTTAACGTTTGGGAACCAGGTTAAATACTTAATGTTCATAGATGTCCAGATCATATATGTCTGATGTATTTCCAACCACTGGATTTATAGATTATCGTTTTGACCAGGTTCTAGAGTATCAGAAAAGTGGCATCAAGCTTGGAGTTTATAAATCTATTAATGAATCAATAACTCGAGTTGCAGTGTATGTATCGTTGCTAGCCTTGTATATACTTGGAGGAAACAAAGTCAAGGCGGTAAGTAATATGTTCTGTTCTTGTGTATATTTTATATTATTTTATTTTAGTAGAGGTCATAAAATCACGTGTTCAGTAACAAACCGAAATGCGTTGGGGTCAAATGAGCTTGGCCTGAAACACTTCTCGTTTGAATCTTTTAATTTTGTAATAAATATATATAATTAGTGACATTCCCCGCCGCGAAGCGGTGTACTTTAGTTGGTAATGTGATTCGTTACAGTTTTGATACGATACCGACAATTGATATAGCAAACGAAAGAGACAAAAACTAATACTGATGCAAACAGCAAACCCAACTCCTTTCCCAACAACTTTTTGTCGGAATGTGGAGAAAACCTAAAAAACCAATACATGTATTCGTTACGACAAATAACAAAGAAGTAGTTATATTTGATCCATGCGATTCATCTTAAAAGTTAAAAAGTTAGCGGCTAGAGTTTTAATTTACAAAATTTTAGTGGTTAATTTATGATAAAAAAGAGTATACTCTTTAGTTTAAAAAGAAACTTTTGTGCTCATTCAAAAAAAGTTAAAAAAGCTTAGAACAACTTAAAGTTTAAAAAAGGACAATAAAAAAAAATAGTTAAAGTTACTATTATAAGCCAACTTAAAGTTTAAAAAGGGAAGAAAAAAAAATATTAAAGTTACTATTCACAGGAGCTGATAATTGTATGTATGTATAATATAATATAATAAAATATAATGTGTCAAATATGATTACAAGCTTTATATTAGTTCAATAATCTATTTTTTAATTTTAATAAAACGCTCTATGAGGTTATATGCATTACTGTTTGGCCCAATTCTTTTTAAGCTTTGTTTTTTCTAGTTTACTGATTTATTTAAATAATTTGTTTTCAGGGTGAGCTCTCAGTGGGAACGGTTGCTTCTTTTATAGGATACACCTTCACGTTGACATTTGCTGTGAGTACTCTTATATGGTTTCTTTCCTTTGCTCAAATCATATAATCATTTCCGTCTGATATTGCATATTTTATTAGGTTCAAGGATTGGTTAACACAATAGGGGATCTGAGGGGTGCGTTTGCTGCGACCGAGAGAATTAACTCGATCTTATCTGGGTCAGAAATCGATCAAGCGTTAGCTTATTGTTTGGAAAAAGACATCAAGCAAGGATTAGGAAGAGATAATAACTTAAAAATGTTTTTCAACAATGACCCTAATGACAAAAGGTGGTCTCAAAACACGAGGTATATGTCATCTTTAACAGCAGCCAGCAGTGTTCGTAGTCTTGCAAGTTCTGGTGATATATGTCTTGAAGGTATTCGATACAAATATCAATGATCTTATTTCAGATGTCAGTTTAACATTGCAATTAGAGTAAAATGGTATTTTCGTCACTGAGGTTTCACCAGTTTTACGACTTTCGTCCAAAGGTTTGTTTTTCCGTATCTGGATCCAAAAGGTTTAAAATCGCTCGTTAACTCCATCCATTTTTCTCTGTTAAGTAAGAGGTATTTCCGTCTTTTTTGATAACTTAAAGGGCATTCGGTCCTTTTCATTTTATGTAAAAAGATCGAATACCCCTGAAAAAGACTGAATTGCCCTTTAAGTTAACAAAAAAAAGGGAAATACCCTCGACTTAACGGAGAAAAATGGATGGAGTTAACGCGTCGGATGAAAATGGCAAGATTTCAAAGCTTTTGGATCCAGATGCAGAAAAACAAACCTTTGAACGAAAGTTGCAAAACTGGCCAAACGGACAAAAATGGCATTTTACTCTTGAAATTATGATCATGCAACTTGCTCTTCTGTTGGTTTTCAGATGTGCATTTCTCATATCCCTTGAGACCCGATGTAGAAATCCTTAATGGTCTTAATTTGACACTAAAATGTGGAACCGTTACGGCTCTCGTGGGCTCAAGTGGTGCTGGAAAGAGTACCATTGTACAGCTTTTGGCACGGTTTTACGAGGCATGCATAATTGAATTACGTATACTACGATTAATATTTTAAGAGTCTAGAGTAATAACCAAGTTTCCTTTTTTTTTTTGCAGCCGACGGGAGGTAGGATAACAGTTGCAGGAGAGGATTTAAGAACATTTGATAAGAGTGAATGGGCCCGTGTTGTCTCCATAGTCAATCAAGTACGCTCTTAGATTTCTGACTATCTAATTCTACACTTAATTTATACTCGAGTAAAATACCAGTTTCGTCCCTGAGGTTTGGCCAGTTTTGCGACTTTTGTCCCAAGGTTTGTTTTTTTGCATCCGAATCTAAAAGGTTTGAGATCTTGCCATTTTCGTCCGGCTCGTTAACTCCATCCATTTTTCTCCATTAAGTCAAGGGTATTTCCGTCTTTTTAGTTAACTTAAAGGCAATTCAATCTTTTTCACTTTATGTAAAAAGACCAAATACCCCTGAGAAGACCAAATTGCTCTTTAGGTTAACAAAAAGACGGAAATACCCTTGACTAAACGAAGAAAAATGGATGGAGTTAACTGGCCGGATGAAAATGGCAAGATTTCAAACCTTTTGGATCCGGATGAAAAACAAACCTTTGGACGAAAGTCGCAAAACTGGCCAACCCTCAGGGACGAATGGCATTTTACTCTATACTTTTACATATATCTTCCATCTTTTAGTGTTTAAACACAAATCTTGCAGGAACCCGTTCTTTTCTCGGTATCCGTGGGAGAAAACATTGCGTATGGGCTCCCAGATGAACACGTATCAAAAGATGATATTATAGCAGCAGCCAAAGCTGCCAATGCTCATGATTTTATAATCTCACTCCCAGAGGTTTTTTTTCTATATCTTCCACTGACACAATCCCCACAATTATCTTTTTTCTAATTTTTTAAACTTTAATCAATGGAAGGGGTATGATACACTTGTTGGTGAAAGAGGCGGCTTACTAAGCGGGGGTCAAAGACAGGTAAGATGTTGTATTTATGAATAAATGAGTGCGTTTGAGGAGTCTACCTGTTCTGAGTTCTTTACATTAACTTGCAGAGGGTTGCTATTGCGAGGGCCTTGCTAAAAAACGCTCCTATCTTAATACTGGATGAGGTAATTTCTTTGAACAATCATCCTATGCATTACATTATTCTACAATACGGGTGACCAATAGCGATGGCAAATGAACTGAACCCTACAGGCAAACCCGAAATATTTGGGGCCGGCAATGGGACGGTTTTCGGGTGTGGGATTGGGTATAGGATTGGTTTTAAAAAGTTTCACAGGTGGTATTAGGGGATACCCGACTGACTAACCGAAACATACATACCCGTTTATCTGAACCATACTCGAAACATTTTTCTTTTATTCTTATTTTTCTGTTCTTGGGTAATAGAGTAATCTGCTAATCCACTGACTGTTAAGTTTTTATTTGAGTAAATACACAGATGGTCCCTGTGGTTGCCAATATTTTGGATTTGGTTCCTAACTTTCCAAAAGTACACGACTGGTCCCTATGGTTTGCACTGTGTAACGCATTGGTCCCCAACTTTTCCTAAAAGTACATGGATGGTCCATGTGGTTTGCACTTTGTAACGCAATTAGTCCCTAATGTGGACTTGCTGAAACCTTTAGATTTGTTAGTTGGGGACTAAATGTGTTACAAAGTGCAAACCACAAGGATCATCCGTTAAGTTTTTATTTGAGTAAATACACAGATGGTCCCTGTGGTTGCCAATATTTTGGATTTGGTTCCTAACTTTCCAAAAGTACACGACTGGTCCCTATGGTTTGCACTTTGTAACGCATTGGTCCCCAACTTTTCCTAAAAGTACATGGATGGTCCATGTGGTTTGCACTTTGTAACGCAATTAGTCCCTAATGTGGACTTGCTGAAACCTTTAGATTTGTTAGTTGGGGACTAAATGTGTTACAAAGTGCAAACCACAAGGATCATCCGTTAAGTTTTTATTTGAGTAAATACACAGATGGTCCCTGTGGTTGCCAATATTTTGGATTTGGTTCCTAACTTTCCAAAAGTACACGACTGGTCCCTATGGTTTGCACTGTGTAACGCATTGGTCCCCAACTTTTCCTAAAAGTACATGGATGGTCCATGTGGTTTGCACTTTGTAACGCAATTAGTCCCTAATGTGGACTTGCTGAAACCTTTAGATTTGTTAGTTGGGGACTAAATGTGTTACAAAGTGCAAACCACAAGGATCATCCGTTAAGTTTTTATTTGAGTAAATACACAGATGGTCCCTGTGGTTGCCAATATTTTGGATTTGGTTCCTAACTTTCCAAAAGTACACGACTGGTCCCTATGGTTTGCACTTTGTAACGCATTGGTCCCCAACTTTTCCTAAAAGTACATGGATGGTCCATGTGGTTTGCACTTTGTAACGCAATTAGTCCCTAATGTGGACTTGCTGAAACCTTTAGATTTGTTAGTTGGGGACTAAATGTGTTACAAAGTGCAAACCACAAGGATCATCCGTGTACTTTTGAAAAGCTAGGGACCAAATCCAAAATTTTGGTTAACCACAGGGACCATATGTGTATTTTACTCTTTTTTTTTAATTTCCTTTGGTAAAAAAAGTGATATGCAAATTAATGAGTAAGTGAATAGCTGACGCGTAAGGGATTGGGATTACCCATCCCATAGGTCTGACCGACGTGACTTTCATGTTGGTTTTGATTTCAGGCCACAAGTGCTTTAGATACGGTCAGTGAGCGGTTAGTCCAGGATGCACTGAACCATTTAATGAAGGGAAGAACTACCTTAGTGATTGCACACCGGTTAAGCACGGTTCAAAATGCAGACCAAATTGCTCTTTGTTCCGAGGGGAAAATTGCAGAGCTAGGCACTCACGCCGAGTTATTGGCTAAGAAGGGAGATTACGCGTCTCTTGTTTGCACACAAAGGCTTGCATTTGAGTAAGAAACAATATCCTAACTATGATATTGTACATTTAAAGGTGATTTTATTATTTTTTTAGTATTAAATACAAGGGTATAATAGTCATTTCACATAGACTTTAGCGTGATCGAAACAAAATTCATACTTGAATAGCATGCTTTGAGTTTAAAATCAACCAAACAAAAAGAAACACGGTTTAGTTAACAGTTCATATACTGGGTTTTCATCTTCTTAGATTGTGTTTATTTGAACATGAAATATCGAATTGAAATTACTGGTGGCTGGTTGGATAATGAGTCAAAACCGGCGGTTTTATAGTAGTGCAAACTGGAAGACAATGCAATGTAGTTTCACTTTGCTATCACTATATAAATCTTCTGTTCTTTTTAAGAAAGGGTTAGCTTCCTTGGATGCAATCAAAATATTGAAGATAAGTTTCAACTAATTTATAATATATGTCATTTGTATGAGTTTATATATTTATATTTTTCGATTATGGTGTTTACAAACCCAAAAATGCCCTTTGACAAATTCAATAGCTGGGAAGACTTTGTGATTGCATGCATGAATGTATTTCTGAACAGATTCTGTGTAGAAACTTACGAAACCAAGCCAAGTACCATTTTTAAGACCCCACAAATGAATTTATTCCATGTCGTACATTTCTTGTTGCATTGAAATAAAAAAAGGCTTAATCTATATAGACACCCAAGTGTCTATTTTGACACTAACAAGAGTGTCAGTTTTGGTCTGGTGGCTGGTCGTACCCAGATGAATTTTTGCTTCAAAAGTTGACAAATGTAGGTGTTTAATTATTATTTATAAATATTAATTTTATATGTTTTGTCTTTTATCATATTATATCGTATTGTGTCTTATCATTGCATATCGTATTGTATATTTTTTCAATATTAATTTTAAACATTTTATATGTATTGCATGTATCATTATGTGTCGTGTTGTATGTATCATATCGTCTCGTATCGTATTATACATTATAACTAACCAACCAACCATTCAAAACATTATAAATAAACATCACATAAATAAACAAAAAATTGAAACTGCAAATTCAACTAGATAATAAGTCTGTATGTATCTACATAACAAAATCAATATGCATCAAAATGTGAAATACAAAAAAAGACACTAAACCTACGCCTGACCCGGGAGTCCTGACTCCTCGCTCGTGGATGCTGATAGTCTGAATACAGTAGGTGGGTGTACCAGGAGGGGCTCGAGACCAAGATCTAGTGCCCTCTGGGCTCGAGACTAAGTTTTAACAGCCTCTAGATATCCCTGTGGATAACCCGTATCAAAAGGTCCTCAGTACGGGTGTGGTGGCGATCTCCATGGCGAACTGATGCTCCATCCCTTGTCACACCGTCCTGATAGCTGGAGGCAAATTGGCGTGATCGTGTTGGGGATACTAAGGCACCCCATTTGGAGGTGGCGACGACGGTGGGATATGAACGTCGACCGAAGGGTCGACCGCAACGTCACTCTCATCCATGGGCTTGCCTACCTCCTGATAAGGCGGTATGACCTTCGGCAAGTGCTCCGCGGCAAAAGTTTGGCAGTCTCAGTCGCGAAAGCAAATGCCAATCCCTAGAATGCCGCGTGTAATGCGCATGCCGATCACGTCTTCCGACATAATCTCGTCGGAGGGATTCGGACAAAAGGTTGTCGACATAATCTAACGCGAACCACTCGGCGAGACACCTAGCTAGGGCGTTCGACCGTCAATATAATAAACAGTACCAATAGAACAGGTCGCCCTGGTTGCACCACTCGTGACTCATCTCGTGTGGTGCATTGGATGTACTGGTCTGTGCAAATATTGGTACATGGGGTTTTTAACAGCGGTGACCCGACATGTGGTCTTGCCAAAGGCGGAATCTGTGATCACCCTCAAGAAACTGACGAGAGTGGATCGCTCTGTGATCCAGATAACGTTAGTGTAAAAGTGGGTCATTGTTTCTAGCTCGTAATAGACATCTAAACTGTCAGTGACGCCAAACAAAAACTAACCTCGTAGAACGGGTGCTGTGGGTCATTGTCCTCCTCTGGTTGATCATCCGATCGCGGCGTGAAAACGAATGAGTTAATGAACTTGACAAACAACTCGTGAAATGTCGGATGGAACGCAAGCTCGAACAACCGATCCCGCAAGGTATCATGTCTGATGATATCCCGAGCTCTCTCAGCCTCCTGGACCTCTTCTGATGCTGGCGAATCGGTCGCGCCATGTGCGACGACCTGCATCCGACGTAGCTTCCGACATCAGCTGAAAGCATCTGTACCCTGCTCAAACTCTAAATACGGGTGGCCCAATGATGCGCATGCATTCATATTTTTTTGAATTTTTCACCCACAAAGCATCCTAAATCAAACAATTTAAAGGTTAAAAATTTAAAAGATGATACGTATTCATGTACACGAGTGAAAATAGCTAAAATTTACAGCGAAAAAAAACAAACCCGTGGATTTGTCGGATCTTGAGTGTGTGAAGATGTGTGTGTTTGTGAGTTATTTGATTTTGAGTCGTATGGGTGGGGCTGATGCGTATCTGCCTTATACGAATCATCTATACAACTTGTATAGACCTATACAAGTCGTATAGGGTTTTGTATAAGGATGGTACCGTATATAGGGGCGGCAATTCTTCACACGACCCGTCAACCCGACCCAAACCCGACACGAAAAAACAGGTTTGGGTTGACTAACACGACCTGTTAAAAAAAGGGGTCAGATTCGGGTTGACCTGTATAAAAAACGGGTCGACGCGTTAATTCGTTTAACTATTTAGGAAAAAATCTTTTAAATATATTTTTTTTGTTTTTTCCGTTTCTACTTTACATGTTATAATAATGTTAATTTTGATACATTATATTATTTATTTGTCACACTCATACTCATCATTAAACGATAATCTGCTTAAAACCCAACAACTCGTTTATAAATCATCAACTTATATGACTCATTTAAAAATATGGGTTTAGCGCGTCGGGTTCGGGTTAACCCGAATGTATATGGGTTGGGTTAGGGTTGAAATCTTTGATTCGAATAATAATATGGGTCGGGTTCGGGCTGAACATTTCAACTCGCCAACTTGCAACCTGTCAACCGGCCAACCCGACACGATTGACACCCCTAACTGTATAGGTCTATATGAGTCGTATATGGGATTCGTATAAGGCTGATACACATCAGCCTTCACCCCATATGATGCCCTTATATGACTTGTATGGAGCTATACGAGTCGTATAGGGGTGGAAATATTTTTTTTGAAATTAGATTTTTGCTATACGTGTTGTATTTTATCATTACGTGTCCCATTGTGTTGTATTTTATCATTATGGGTCGTATCGTATTGTATGATTAAGGTCATATCATTACGTGTCGTATTGTATGATTAAGGTCATGTCATATTGTATGAGTATGTGTTGTGTCATATCATATTGTATGATTATGTGTCATATTGTATCATTTCGTGTCCTATCGTATTGTATCATTTGGTGTCGCATCGTATTGTATCATTACGCTTTTAGTGTATGATTATCTGTCGTATCGTATTGTATCATTATACATTCAAAATATTTAAAATTACAAATTAACCTAGATAATACACAATGTCGTGTAGGTTAGGATTGATTAACGCCCTACACCACTGTATGCGATGCTCCTTGTTATAATACCAAAGTGTTGCTTCGTTGCTTTGGTGTTGTTCCCAAAGATAGTTTGGTAAAAGCATTAGATATTCTCCTTCAAGGTTGACATGGATGAAATGATTCTTGTTAACAAATACTAGGGATATCACTTAATGAGGGAGACGTGCTTAGTCAGGATGTATCATTAGGGGGAAGAAAGTTTAACTCCTCTACATGTTCTTCCCGAATACAACTAAACTGGTTTTGATTCATCCCTTAAACCCATAACTGCTTCCCTAAAACCACAATGACCATCTGGTTTGACATCCTTTATTTTTGAAATAAAGGGGTGAAATAGTTCTGAAATTTGATCTTTAAAACAGACAATATCGTCCACCGAATCATCCATCCCCCCTGGATTAGCGGAAACCCATGGTTTTCTTTGGAAGCCGTAGAATGACTGCTTCGCATTACTGAATTCTGAGACTTCACAACAGTACTTGGTATTAGAGAGTCTTGCGACGGTATGTAAGAGTTGTGTCGGGAGGGTCGCACTTGCTTTGTTCGGAATGCGCAAATGAGTTATGTCTAGCAGTGTCATCTCTCCTTTGTTCTTGGACCTTCAATGGCGACTCGTAAATAGCCTATAAGTACCTGTATTTTCATAGGTTTCCAGACGGCTACTGCACACGACAACCCACAACTCATGAATCGCTACCAACCACAACTTACATCAAATGTCCACAACACAAATAGTTTCTGATGTAGCTCATTCTCTATTAGTTCAAGAGCGTAGATGAAAACTTTTCCTAATAGATTGTCATGCAAAGCTGACTATGTGTGGTGGTTCATTTGTTTGCCGATACTTTCTTACCAACTTTTCTTTATTTGTCTTTGTTGTTTTTTTACAACATCGTTGACATATTTCATCGGTCTATGCAGTGCTTTTATGTGAATTAAGGTCTCTTTAAATCGGCATGCTGACTTTCCACTCTATTATTTCTAGTTTGATAAAAGCTGACTATTCGATTGGTACATACGGATACAAATTTTCTATTCGATTGGTACGTACGGATACAAATTTTCTATGTGATGGTAACCATTGACCATTCACATAATAAAAAAACATTTGAAAATATAATAGAGCCACAGTGGTTTAGGGTTTATTTCTTGTGGTTTAGGGTTTAATAATTATTAAATAAAGTTTTTTCACAGAGAAGAGTTTTCTCGTGATCCATCCTATATATATAGAGGAAGGTTATTTTGAAAACGCTAAACATTGCGAGAACCGTAAGAACGAATGAAAAAACCGCGAGAACTTAGTAAAAAAAAATTCAAATCCAAAACTTTTTTTACACGTATCATTATTATTCAGATACAATATTAGAAATTAAATTTACATGTTTAAATTTACACATATTCGTAAATAAAGAAAATTTACACATGTGTAAAATTTTACTAAGAGTGATTTCGAGAGTAGAGATGAATTATTTAAAGAGTAAATTCTTTTTTTAATGTTGTATCTTAATTATAATGAGGTTTGTATTAAAAATTGATTTTAATTTTTTTCATTAATTATCATAGTTCTCGCAATATTTATCGTTTTAAAGATAACCCTCTATTCTATATCTAATTCTAATAATCCATTCCTAAAAATGTTATGTAATAGTATCTCGTTCACTCTCAAAATAATAAATATATAATATTAACTGATTGGATTTAATATATATATTTTAAATAATCTTATATTCATGATTATATCTCTCCGATATTCTTAATTATTAATAATTAATATTAGTTATCTACTTATCTATACTTTAATAAAGTATCTCTATTTTAATAAATAAGAACAAACTTATGGAAATAAGATGAGATAACCATAAATTTATACACTCATCAATATTGACGTAACCAAAAAATTTAAAACCTTATCATGTTTATAACTAGAAAAAATGTCCGCGCTACGCAGCGGAGTTTGGAGTTTCGCTCGGTAATGGTTCGGTTTGGTATGGTATGGTATGGTATGTCACTAACACTCGGTATAGCAATCAAAAGAAACATGCTTAAGAGGACATCAATACCTGTTTTAAATTGATCGAAAACCATAAGAACAAATTTACATTGGATGCTATCGTTGTGGTGCGTTTACCAAATTCAAAAACCATAAAAATGAAATGCAGGTACCGGTATCAATGTTTTTGTGTGTCAGTTTATCAAAACTAGAAACCATAAAAATGGGAATGAAAGAAATAGGTATTTTGCTGGAAAGGTTGACGCTTTCGCTTATGTAAGGTAGCGGCACGGGATCCTTTTTAAAAAAAGTTTATATCAGAAATTTGAAAAAAAGTTAAACATAAACATTTATGACTTTTTAAAAAAAAAATCAACAACATAAGTTATTAAGAAAAAGCATTTACGTGTGGATCTCCATGTTAAATATGAGATGTCTCATGCAAAATTAAATATTCATAAGAAACTATTAATATAAAGCTTATAGTCGCTAGTAACTATGTCGTTAATAATATTGGTCTTCTTTAAACTTTGATTATATGTATGGAAGATTGGATAATTTCTCTATTATATGAGAGTAAACTAAAGTTAATATATCATATTAGATTAAGGAATTAGTGTTAAATAAAATATTTTAGAAGTGTGTAAATAAAATTTTAAACTTATTTTGCTTTATACATATTTGATTGAAATAATTTGTAGCTGAACTATTAAGTTGTAATAAGTAAGATATAAAATATATAAAGATACTTATATTAGATTAAAAGTAAAATATGTAAAATGTTGGTGAAGACCGGGGCTGGTTGGTGGGGGTGGGTCATGTCTCTTTATTCAAACGTCAAATAATCATCTCATCTTGACATCAATCTAAATCCTAAGTAAAAAATATATCAAAAGAAAAAAAAGACAAAAATGTATCAAATCCAAGCATGAGGGGGACTTACTGTAAATCAAACTTTCAAATGTAGATATAAACATCAAATTATCAACTCATCTTGAAATCAACCTAAATCCTAAGTAAAAAAAAGAAAGAAAGAAAAAGAAAAAAAAGGCAAAAATGCATCAAATCCCAAAAATCATCAAATCCCAAGCATGAGGTAGATTTACCGTTAATCAAACTTTCAAATATAATTTAATGTAATATAATATAATTTGTTATTATTGTTTTCATAACCGGTATAATAAACATATAATATATATATATATATATATGTATGTATTTAAAATATATATATGCTTTTTAGATCGTGAACTAATTTTATTCCATCTCCTACTTTGATAACACTTTTAAAATAAGATAATATTATTTAAAATAAAATATACTAATTCTTTTGTATTAAAAAACAAAATTCTTTCTTCGTAAACACATCATTTTAAATTAAATAAGTAATGTTATATTTTCTTTAATGTGTATATATAGTTCATATAATATGTATTCAGGTTTAGGTTCTTGTAAAAAAGAATATTTTTCACAAAAAGTGTTAGAAAGTATAGAAATTGAAAAAACACGCCGAGGATCGCATGGAAAAGTCCATACGGACTGCATGGGCGCTTTTTATATTACATATGTTTAATATACGATATATTACACATGTGTAATAATGCATTTTTTGTTTTTTTTTCCTAAAAATGTATTTTTCATATAATGCATATATAAAAAAAGTTCGGAAAAAAAAACGCACTATTACATATGTCTAATATATCATATATTACACATGTGTAATATAAACGAACGGGTTCGATGGACTTTTCCTTGCGGTCCTTCACGTATTTTTTTAAATTATAGATACATGTATTACATATATGTGTAATACAACTTCGGTTGAAATTTTTTTAGTTTTCTCATTAAGATAAGTTTTCTCATGATCAATCTCATATATATATATATATATATATATATATATATATATATATATATATATATATATATTATTTTTGTGCTAATGATTATATATGTGTATATATATATATATAAGTACATACGTGAAGACAATTGTGTTAACAAACAAGTTTGTTAAATAAGTAAAATTATATAAAATATATTAATTTTCAACTGTTAGTTAACTTTTGAAAAGTATATATTGTTTTAAAAATAAATATATATACTTGTTTGGTTTATGTTGGATGTGGAATAGTATTCTAAGGGATAAAAATATTATTTTAGAAAATTTATTTATTAAACGGTTAAATAATGTTTTGATACGGGTTTTTAAACAAGGTTTCGGGATGGGATCGTGGTGTTTGTGGAAGTTATGAGTTTAATATATATATATATATATATAGAGAGAGAGAGAGAGTTAGGATCATATGAGAAGCACTAGGCTAATTGATAAACTTGAGAAGTATTTTGGACCAAACATTTTCCCAAAGCTTTTCGTAATATACACATATGTAAAGTTTAAAATTGATTATACGCATATGTGTATAACTCAATATACGTATGTGTATATAGTTAATTTTAAACTATACGTATGTGTATATTACGAAAAGCTTAGGGAAATGTATGGTCCAGAATGCTTCTCAAGTTTATCAAATAGGGTGGACTTCTCTAAGGATCTCTTATATATATATATATGGGAGAGTTTAAATGAGACCGCTAAATATCGCGAGAAACGTGAGAACGAATGAAAAAAAATACTAGAACTTGGTTAAAAACAAGTAAAATTCAAGATAACCCTCCCCTATATATAAACATGGATAATCAATCACCAATGAGTCGTTAAGTTATACGTTTTCGAAGGGTAACATCTCATTCGTTCTAAGCAAGTTTGGTGAACAACTTGGCTGATAGACACGTCTTTAGACCTTAGTGTCTTATACGGTTTAGTACACTTTTAGTTTAGGCTTTGTTTGTCAGACTATTATTTTCTTGCTAGCATTGCATGAGTTACTAGGTGAGTGTCACAACCCTTTTTTACTTGTTTTATACTTCATGGAAATGCATGCTTGGTTAATTAGTATGATAGTTGGGAATGAAATCTATCGTGTCAAATTATCAATTACGTTCGCATACGTTATATCATGGGTTGTGAGCTCATGAAGTCCTTGTATTATTGGGAACTATAACCCTTAGTATGTCGAGATCGTGGAACAGTCAGATAGATATATTGGGGTTGATACTCTCCACTCTTGGTCGGTCGGTCTAATCCGGTAAGACAAAAGAGCGCAATTGTATCATATTCATTGTCATGGTTTGGTTTGATTATAAGCTTATGTGGACACATACATCATTGTTCTTGCATCAAAATGATTTGATCATTATGATATTCATAGACTACGCATACGGTTTTTCAAATGTTAAGGTTTAATTTGAGTCGCTTAAATATGTGAAGTCACCAATATTATGTTGATGTTTTTAAGCGTGATTTTCAGGAAAGTGAACGGGGTTTCATGGAGTGTTTGAAGTTCAAGCATGCATTGAGTCAATACCTCTTTTATAGGAATTTTTCTCATACTTCCCATCTGTATATGAGATATATTTGTCAAATCCCAGGAATTTAACGCTTGTCTTTTGGGTTTGTTAAACATTGAACAAGTTGTAGTATGGTTTATTTAAACTTGAAACATGTTGAGTTAAATTGTAACTTTTGGAAAACATTGGTATCTAATGATGTTAATTCATATTCATGTTTGCTTAATCGGATGTTATGAAAACCTTTTGCATCACACCTTGCTTTTGACTTTGGCGGGGTGTGACAACTTTTAAAAGGAATAAGAAGCCAGACGTACTGCGAATCGCGTCAATGAATCTCCTCAATGAAGCGATGTGGGATTTTTGTGGGATTTTGGTGATAATAAAGCTCTTGGCCCAGACGAATTTAACTTCAAATTTAGTGTTATACTTTTATAGCGTTTCTACTATAGTCTTTTACTACAATTATTTGTATTTTAAGGTGATTTCCAAGATTTTTACTATTATTTTATACAATGTTGGTTTCCAACAATTTTTTATTGTATTGAGATTTCTAGTATTTTACTGGGATTTCCAACATATAAAACGTGTTGAAAACACGGTAAAAAGGTGCTAGAAACGGCAGTCAAAATTACAGTAATGAAACAATACTATAAATAAAAAGGAAAACTTAGTAAAATTTGTAGTAAAAAATGCACAAAACAGAAGAAAGAATAAGGTAAATATGGAATTTTTAAAGCCTTGAGCCAAGGTAAAATAGTGCTTATTTGAGACCTAACAAAAAAAAATCACATATTCAAAAAATGTGAAATTGTCATTAGGTAAAAAATCATAAAAAATAGTATAGATGCTACTTTGAATTTGATTTTAGTATATAGGGAATCAGAACCGTCTCTAGAACCATACATTTCGAAATTACTTGTCGTGCTTTGAGTTATGATCCGTCTCTATTAATGTTTCGTCGGTTCTTTCGTTTGGCTAGGAATAGTAGTTGGTTCACCATCGAGAAAACCCAATGTGAGCCCGATTTAATTTTTGTAACTATTGGTTTATGTCATCATGGAAAGATCGTTTCTTTTTGTGTCTGATACCATAGTCCCTTTTCCAACGGTTTGGCGTGAGTTTGATTCTGCTCTAATGGAGAAAGTGCCTGAGATCACTAAACTTGAAACTTCTGAAAAAACTCCGGGTTACCTCTTTCCGGCTTCGAACTTGAAAGTATTTCAAATTGCATTGTAACATGTATAAAAATAAAGGGACAACTAAAAAATTGGTTAGTAAACATGGGTTTAGAATATATATAATAGAATGAATTCACGATTCACATGTTAATGGTAGAATTCAAGCATGTATGAATAACAATTGCAATGATCAAACCTTTGTTGACTAGTGTTCTCGCAAGTTAAACTAAGATTGAATTCGGTTTCGATACCCAAAGAATATGGCCGGGTGTCAACCAATAACACTATTATAGTTACCTTAAGCTTGTGTTATTAATGATCAAAGCTAGAATATAAAATGTATGTATGAATATGAATGTATAAATATAGAATTAAAATCACAACCACATAGGTTAACATATAACATAGAACCAAACACATAAACGTACAATGAATCGTATAATTTATATAAAAAGATTTAGAATTTGAATACGATATACATGTTACATACCAAATGCAAAACTGAAAAAGGAACTATAAATACTCACTGTTTGCGAAGGTTTATATTAGTTTAGGAATTTAATCTAGGATTCAAAAAGTGTCAAAACGAATAACTAGTTTTAAAGGTATATATATACAATTTATTAAAATAACTTATATTTATATAGAATGATGAAATAAATATAGTTTGTGTGATTTTGACTAAAAAGAATATAGTCATAATATATATATATATATATATATATATATATATATATATATATATATTGTAGTTTGACTAAGATTGCATGTAAAATGTTTATTGATTAGTTTAACCCAATCGAGTCGTCTAATAATGCCGAGTTAGATTATATTGCAAGATTAAAATAATATAGAATGTAAAATTTACAAGTATATGAGAATGACTTGAGTGGATGATAAATTAATTAGTATAAGTATATAATAAATATGACAAAATGATTATTAGAAGGTGCATAACAAGTATATAACGATTTTTATACTAGAATGTCTACTAATTCATAATCATCTTATAGAATTATGGTTGTAAAAATATAATTTTCGATAGACAAAATATATATTTAAACGTTTTAGTCTTCTAAAAATCATTAGAAATATTCTAAGTCCATAACAAGTCATGTAGACTTAGATATAAATAAATGAATTTAATTTGTCCAAAAGTCTTTAATGAATTTATAAGGATTATTAGAATATAGATTTTAGAGTGTTGTACATTTTATTGTGTATATATATAGAATACATATATAATCAAGTATAATATAGTCTATGTGAAAATGTCCAAATATTGCTTTTACGATTCCACTATAATTTTGTGAATATTATCTATAATCCATATGGTTTATGAACACAAGAATTCTTAGAATCACAAATTCAATTGATAACTCTTCTTTAGCATTAGGGCATTAGGGTTTTAATTACAATGAATGTATACAAGCCCTAGAGCTGAATCTAACTAAGATCTTAAAGTAATCTATAAAGATAATTACAATGAATAAGCCAAAAATTAAAAGAGATAAATTCAACAATAAAATAAGCTTATTCGAATCTTTATCTTTATATTCCTCTGATTTTACGTGGTTTCCATAAAAAAAACATAAACATGCTCATCAGTAAGACTACGTCATTCGTAGTTTGTTCTTTAAAACAACATCAATAACTTCAATATGAAATTGTTCATTAGTAATAACTTCCATTAGTAGAAAGTTCTTTTTTAACGGTTTGTTCCCACCAATATGAACTCCCTTCTTTAGTACTAACGTTGCTATCAATAGTAATGTCTTCATTAGTTAAGATTTCTAAACAGCAGGGGCGGAACTAGCATGCAATGAGGGGTAGCACGGGTTACCCCCTCAACTTTGTCAGCGAAGTACAACATCAGTGCAAAATGTTTTTTTTTCTTCTACATTTTATGTATTGTATACCCTCAAGCATATATTAGGATACCCTTAGATCCAAAAAAAAATTAGGATACCTCTAAATTTTTTTTTTAGATTCGCCACTGCTAAACGATAGAAAGTTTCCAAGAGTAGGAACTTCTCTTTCTCTTCATAAGTATCAAGTGTTTTACCTAGCATAAACACCTATGAGCGCCAAACCGTCATTAGATCAGTGTGCAACACCATCCATCAGTGCGACCATCGGTAGAAACCAAAATCAACAATTCTGAGTTAGTTGTATCATTGGTTCTAAGGATCATAGACTAAACACAACCTCATGTGTAGTAAATTGTTATTTTTGATAGTGTGAGCTCCATTTAACTCAATTTTCTATATGTTGTCAAACAAAATTCACAAACATTATGATTATAGTACAATTAAAAAGCCAAAACCTTTAAAGAGTTACATTGGTACACATATCACCACTATACTCCAATACTATACCTCAAAATCCCTTAGTGTGCTCAAGATAGTATAAGAATGCAATATGGTAAAAGGACGAAGGTTCTAATCCTACACGAGTGAAGTAGGAGTGATGAAACCAAACATTTATAACTAAAGGGTTTCAATGTAAACTTTTAAGTATGTTTCAAAATGTAATTTACCTTTTTACTAAGTGATTCACTATTAACACGAGAAAGACTTTGAGTGGCTAATTGTAACCTAGATATTTTCACTAATAAATAGTAACGAATCTAGAAAACTGTAACACCCTGTAAAAATCGTGTCCAATAATATAGTGACACGTGTTGTATTTTAAATATAGTCAGTTAAAGACCAATAAGGACTAAAGGCGTCAACATGCTCAAGTCGAGCCTCTGAGTGACGAACCGATGTCAACATGCATAAATAACAGCCTCTGAGTGACTGATATGTCAACATGCTTAAATCATTAGCCTCTAAGTGACTGATACGTCAACATGCTTAAAATTTGGCCTCTTAGTGAGTGATATGTCAACATGCCCAGCCTCTGAGTGACATCGGAATCAACATGCTTATCATAAGCCTCTGAGTGATCCTTTCTGAAGTCCTAAACTCTCATACGTGCCATTTGTTGGACGAGAGAGTTCAATTTTTGTAAATATGTGAAAGTTGGATGATTGAGGGATAAAAAGTGTCAACATGTTAATTTATACCTCTGAGTGACCTTTTAACGAACCGAGAGCTCGACAATGTCCGCGCATAATCCCGGGTATGCCAAGTATTGGCTACGGAGGGCTAAAAGTGCCAAAAAGGTGTTTAAAATGTTTTTTAGAAACTTTAATAAGTTAAGGGGTTAAAAGTGTCAAATTTTGAATCTGGCCATGGGGCGATCGCGGGCCGCGAGAGACCTGGCCTGGGCCTCTCGCGCCCCGCGAGAACAGGTCTGACGTAGAAGGTTTTGTTTGGAGACCAAGCAAAGCTCCAAAACCATTTAAACGAAACCATGGCTTCTCTAAACTGCTATGCCGCGTTTTGGGACACTTGTAAGCTTCTTCTTACTCCTCTAAACACCTGGCTTCACCTTCTTTGAGCTCTCCAACTATAAATACGTGCATAAGTTCTCATTCCAACTTGCACCTTTCTCATTAAATCACTCTTCTCCCTCATCTGGAAATTCCTAGCTGAAGAAGCATCCAACTTAGTTCTCTTGCATTATAGGAACCTCTTACTAGAGCCTTCCCTGGTAAATGCTATCTGCACTTGGTACTTTTGTATACGGCTGAGTTATTTAAAAATAAAAGAAGACTAGCTCAGGCTAAACTGCAGGTACAATACGAAATAGGCCGGAAGCTGCTCGGTAGTGATAGAGGATCTTGCAAATCCTAAATCTGCCTAAAGTCTGTTTTGTATTCTTTCCATGTACATTTTATGATCCGCCTGTGGATCTTCTATTACAAGCTTGTATATTATTTGTATTTTCGAACATTCGGTTTGTATAGTAATTTTACTCCAAGACTTCCGCTGTCTGGTGTTTAATTATCAACTGACGTCACGATACTCCCCCACCGGACCCACCGGTGTATGGATTTCGGGGTTGGAAATCCGGGTTGTGACAAGGTTGGTATCAGAGCCAACGTTTGAGAGAATTAAACACTAGCCTTTTGTGTTTAGTCTCAAACTAACACGAGCACATTCCTTAGACTTCCGAGTCTAGGTATTGACCTAGGATTACTCATTTCATTATTAAGTTATAGTATGTTTTTTTGAATTGATTTTTAAACAGGAAAATGCCGCCACGTGTGAAAGGACAAAGTAGACGAGGAAAAGGTCCAATGAGAGGAGGACCATCGGGACGCATCCCCCCTCAACCTCATAATACAGATGCTTACCAGGAATCAGGAGATTCGTCTACATGGCAACCAGCGAGACGTTCTGTCTCTAATAGACACTCGCCCTCACATTCCCAAAATTCTTACCACTCCTATCATTCACATCATTCTCACCATTCCCATTCTCATCACTCCTACCATGAGGAATTTAACCCCAACCATTACTTAAACACGTCTCCGGCTGATCAAAATCAGTTAGACCAGCCACATCAATTTCAATGGGATGCATATTTGATCCTATGGACGAGGACTGCGACCCGGAGATGCCACCGACGGGATCAAATATGCATCCCATTGAAATTTCGAGCAATTCGAACTCATATGCTGGATCGACCTACCAAGGTCCTAATGAGTGGGACCAATACTGGAACCAATTTACTTTCGCCCACACTCCTTCTCACCACTCTCAACCACCTCCTGTTCAAGAAGATGTCCACAGGCAACCCGTGGACCAACTTCAACCACCACCTGAACCACCAAGAAGGAAGCGTGGAGCACGTATGTCGGTACGTGCCGGACAAAGGTCGGGATCGCTGCCACCTTTGCCCAACTCCTACCCCACAATTCAAGAGGACCCACAAATGGGTGGACCATCTCGCCTATAGTGGAACCAACACCAACACATGCTGTTCAACCACCACCAACGGGTTATACTAACCCAATTTCCACGTATCCAGACACGTTTGGATATGATCTTTTTAACCCGTCTACATCGGTAGACTATCAAGCATGGTCGCAAGACCCATACATGCAGGGGGTTATGCACAACGCACTTTACCCGTCTCCTTTCCCTCCTAATTATCCACCAACTGGATATCCGACTTATGGGTACCAGTATCCAGTTATGCCACAACCTCAACCACAACCTCCGCCACCACTTGAGGCCATCAATGAGGTCTTAGAAAGAATGAAAGAGATGCAGCAACAGGCGGAGAAAACGGAGAAGAAGACAAATAAGTTCTTCAAGAAACTCTCCAAGTTAGTCAAGGGAAAGAAAGACGAGTGAAGTCTTTTCTATTATATGTAGTCCCTACGTGGATATTGTTATTTCTTTAGTCCCTGCGTGGACATTTTGTTTCTTTTAGTCCTTACATGGACAATTAGTTTCATTTATTTGTTTCAAGTATTATAATTTCTAATCCTCTTGTAAATGAGCGTCTCGATTTTACTCGAAATTTATATTCTGCGATATAATTCCAAATTGATCTTAATTTTTTGATTCTTGCCAAGTGGCACAGACCACATATTTGGCCAAATATATAAATGATAGTTAAGAACGGAAGGGTCTTCTATCATGATAGTTAAGGGAAGTTATCCTTCTATCTAGAGGTGGTGGACTAAGTTCAAGCCTCCAAGTCATTAAGGTCAATGCGACCGGGACTTACAATCAACCAGTAAGATCCTCTTATATTAACATTCAAGTAATGTGCATACTCTTGGTAGTATGACTTGAGGAATCACGCTAGCCTTCAAGGTAATGGACTATGTCCTAACCTTATATAGCCCTTGTGATCTGTGTGATCCCGGCTAAAAAGCCCTTGTGATCTGTTTGATCCCGCTAATATCACCAGTGCGGTGATTAACATCCATTAGAGATGTATTTTATATAACCCTTATGATCAATTTGATCCCGGTTAAAATAGCCCTTGTGATCTATTTGATCCCGGCTAAATAGCCCTTGTGATCTGTTTTGATCCCGGCTAATATCACCAGTGTGGTGATTAAACATCCATTAGAGATGTATTTTATATAACCCTTGTGATCTACTTGATCCCGGTTAAATAGCCCTTGTGATCTATTTGATCCCGGCTAAATAGCCTTGTGATCTTTTGATCCCGCTAATATCACCAGTGCGGTGATTAAACATCCATTAGAGATGTATTTTATATAACCCTTGTGATCTATTTGATCTAGGCTAATATCACCAGTGCGGTGATTAAACATCCGTTAGAGATGTATTTTATATAACCCTTGTGATCTATTTGATCCCGGTTATATAGCCTTTGTGATCTATTTGATCCCGGCTAAATAGCCCTTGTGATCTGTTTGATCCGGCTAATATCACCAGTGCGGTGATTAAACATCCGTTAGAGATGTATTTTATATAACCCTTGTGATCTGTTTGATCCCGGTTATATAGCCTTTGTGATCTATTTGATCCCGGCTAAATAGCCCTTGTGATCTATTTGCTCCCGACTAATATCACTAGTGTGGTGATTAAACATCCGTTAGAGATGTATTTTATATAACCCTTGTGATCTATTTGATCCCGGTTATATAGCCCTTGTGATCTATTTGATCCCGGTTAATATCACCAGTGCGGTGATTAAACATCCGTTAGAGATGTATTTTATATAACCCTTGTGATCTATTTGATCCTGATTATATAGCCTTTGTGATCTATTTGATCCCGGCTAAATAGCCCTTGTGATCTGTTTTGATCCCGGCTAATATCACCAGTGCGGTGATTAAACATCCATTAGTGATGTATTACCCTTTCGGGTTATGATCTATTCTATAAAGCCCATGTCATCTATTTGATCCCTGCTAATATCATCAGTGCCATGATAAATAAAACATCCATTAGTAACGTATTACCCTTTCAGGGTTGTGAATTATTTTATATAGCCTATGTGATCTATCTGATCCCGGCTAATATCACCAGTGCGGTGCTAAATAAAACATCCATTAGTGATGTAGTGCCTATGTGCCCTATTATATGTCCATTAATGACAGGCCTATGTGCCATATTTCATGTCCATTAGTGACAGGCCCATGTGCCATATTTCATGTCCACTAATGACAGGCTTATGTGTCATATTTATGTCCATTAGTGACTGGCCTATATGCCATATTTAAATGTCCTTAGTGACAAGCCTATGTACTATATATGTAATTGTCAATGATGACAATGACAGTTGTGACATTGCGATCCACTGTCCAATCATATATGGACTATGTCCAAATTGTAATTTGCCTATGATGGTCCTATTAAGGCCTAGACCAAATATAGATATATTAAGCCTAAGAGTTGTGATGTTATTCACACTAGTATAGGCAATGGATTGTTATATCCAATATTGAAAGCCGATATGGTTGATACACCATGGCTAAATGAAGTTTTAATGGTATATAGAAACCAAGATTTAAAGATGACTAACTCAAATGAAGCACAAAGTAGCCACATGAATGTTGAATCCAACAATGCTGAAAATAAAAATATTAATGATAATGATTTCCAAGCTCGCATTGATGCGGCTGTGGAAAGGGCCATGAGTAAGGCCATAGAAAAACTAAGAGAGCCGAGTGCCACGCGCTCTAACACCCTTATCTATTCCACCATCTTCAGCTCATAAGGAGAGCTCCGTTCACTCTTCAAACGCGAAGAGTGAACCAAAGAAAATGGATCTTACTGAAAGGTCCCGTTCTGTTAAGGACGGATGTACCTATAAGTATTTTGTCTCTTGTAAGCCCCAAGACTTTAACAGAGAAAAAGGAGCCGTAAAAGCCCTAAAGTGGCTGGACGAGTTGGAGACCATTGTAGACATCGCAACTGTGCTGAAAGGGATGTGGTCAAGTACGTATCATAATCCTTTAAGGGCAATGCCCTAACATGGTGGAAGGCCATGATTCAATCAACATGTAAAGTATACCTGTACAACTTGGGATTGTCCAAGTTTGTTGATTTGGTAAAGGAAACTTACTGCCCAACCTATGAGGTGGAGAAGCTAGAGACAGGCTTCTTGTCTCTATCAATGAAAAACCTAGACTGTCGGAAGTATGTTTCCGATTTCAGTTCCCTATCTAGGTTAGTTTCCTATCTAATTACCCCTGAGTCTAAACGCATTGTGCGTTTTATTAATGGATTAGCGCCCGAAATAAAGGCATGGTAAAGGCTGCACAGCCTACTACCTATAGGTCTGCTGTAGACCTATCTCTTTCTCTCACCCTTGATCTAGTGAGACCAAAGTCAGTTAAGTCTGAAACTGACGGAAAAAGGAAGAGGAAGATGACAACTCCCATAAGTTTAATAAGAAAAATAAAGGGAGATTTGGGTTCAAAGGGAACCAAGGCAAGTCGGCTGCAATGCCATTTTGCAAGACTTGCAACCGCAAACACTGGGGACAGTGTACTTCTGATCCACAAGCTAGACCTTGTGGCATATGTAAAAGGAGAAGGCATAAGACCCTAGATTGTAAAGATCTTAAGGATGTTGTATGCTACATCTGCAACAAAAAAGGGCACATTGCAACTAACTGTCCTAAGAGTTCAAAGAATAATAATCCGAAGCCTGGAGAGGCAAAGAAAGGGAATGCACGCGCCTTTCGGCTAACTGCTAAGGAAGCTATTAATGACAATAACGTCATAACAGGTGCTTTCCCCATTAATGATATTTATGCTAGAGTTCTTTTCGATTCGGGTGCGGATAAATCATTTGTTGATCATAAGTTTAGTAAACTATTAAATTTACCCATAAGAACTCTAGATAAAATTTATGAGATAGAACTCGCCGATGGAACCTTAGAAACTGCTTCTTCCATTCTTGATGGATGCTCTATATCCATTAAGAATCATTCCATCCCTATCTCTCTTTTGCCAATGAAATTGGCGGGGTTCGATGTTGTCTTAGGCATGGATTGGTTATCTCATAACCAAGCCCGCATTGCATGCGATAAAAAGCTCATCGAGATTAAGACCCCATCTGGTGAAATGATCACCATCCCTGGAGACTTACACTATGGATTGCCAGACAAGGTGTCGTTATTTAAGGCATCCAAGTGTTTGAGAAGAGGCTGTGTCATCTATATGGCACAAGTTACCATAAATGAACCAAAGCCGAACCTTGAAGATCAACCAGTTATCTCGGAGGATCCTGATGTTTTCCCTGAAGAATTACCAAGCCTACCTCTAGATAGGCAAGTGGAGTTCAGAATAGTTATCATACCAGGAGCAGCACCCGTAGCTAGAGCTCCATATAGGCTAGCTCCAACATAAATGAATGAGCTAAGAGTTCAATTGGACGAACTCTTGGAGAAAGGCTTTATTCAGCCTAGTTCCTCACCTTGGGGAGCTCCTATTCTGTTTGTAAAGAAGAAAGACGGTTCGATGCGAATGTGCATCGACTACCGGGAGCTGAATAAGCTAACCATTAAGAATAGATATCCTCTCCCCATGATCGATGATTTATTCGACCAACTTCAAGGAGCTAGTTACTTTTCTAAAATAGATTTAAGATCAGGATATCATCATCTGAAGGTTAGAAGTGAAGATGTTCCTAAGACAGCCTTCAGGATCCGCTATGGTCATTTTGAATTCTTAGTGATGCCTTTTGGGCTCACAAATGCACCGGCAGCATTCATGGATCTCATGAATAGAGTCTGCAAACCATATCTAGATAAGTTTGTCATTGTCTTCATAGACGACATACTTATTTATTCTCGTAATCAAAATGATCACGAGAAACATCTTTGATGCATCCTATAATTATTAAGACAAGAGAAACTTTATGGAAGTTGTCTAAATGCGAATTTTGGCTTAGAGAAGTCCAATTTCTTGGATACATGAAAGTGAGCGTGGTATCTAAGTGGATCCCACCAAAATTGAGGCCATAATGAATTGGGAAGTGCCCAAGACCCCAACGGAAGTTCGTAGTTTCTTAGGATTGGCTGGTTATTATAGGAGGTTCATTGAGAACTTTTCAAGGATAGCCACTCCTTTAACTTCCTTGACCCGTAAGAATACTAAGTATAATTGGGGTCCAAAGCAACAAGAATCTTTTGAGATTCTTAAACACAAGTTGAGCAACGCTCCTGTGTTATCTCTACCTGAGGGTATTGAGAATTTTGTTGTTTATTGTGATGCATCACACACCGGTATGGGCTGTGTGCTAATGCAAAATGGCAATGTAATTGCCTATGCATCGCGACAATTAAAGGTGTATGAAAAGAATTACACCACCCATGATTTGAAACTAGGTGCCGTTGTATTTGCACTAAAGCTGTGGAGACATTACTTGTATGGCACAAAGTGTGTTATATACACCAACCATAAGAGTCTCCAACACTTGTTCAATCAGAAAGAATTGAACATGCGACAACGCCGTTGGATAGAAACTCTTAATGATTATGATTATGAGATTCACTACCATCCAGGCAAGGCAAATGTAGTTGCCGATGCCTTAAGTCGCAAGGAAAAGGTTAAACCTATTATGATTAACGCCAAGAGCATTGAGCTCAGAAATAGCTTGAGTGAAAAGCTATTGGACACAAAAACAAGCCTTGTTAGAGGCTAATATTCCTAATGAGGGATTAGGCGGAACTATCGATCAATTAACGCCTGGAAATGATGGAATCCTAAGATTTAATGATAGAATTTGGGTTCCTATATTTGGAGGACTTAGAGATCTAATCCTCCAAGAAGCGCACAATTCAAGATAATCTGTTCACCCGGGAGGTGACAAGATGTATCAAGACTTGAAGAAGAATTATTGGTGGATGAGTTTGAAGAAATCCATAGCCACTCATGTAGCTAAGTGTCTGACGTGTTCGCAAGTTAAGGCTGAACATCAGAAACCGTCAGGACTTCTACAACAACTTGAAATTCCCACTTGGAAATGGGAAATGGTAACGCTGGATTTGATTACCAAGTTACCTAAGACCAAAAGTGGTAATGACACTCTTTGGGTCATAGTGGATAGGCTGAACAAGTCAGCACATTTCTTGCCAATAAAAGAAACGTATAATTCAGATAAATTGGCTAAGTTGTATGTGGACAAGATTGTGTCCCTACACGGTGTGCCAGTATCTATTGTATCCGATAGAGATACTAGATACACATCTCATTTTTGGAAAAGTTTCCAACAATCGTTAGGCACACGATTAAATTTTAGTACGGCTTACCATCCGCAGACTGATGGTCAAAGTGAACGTACTATTCAGACTTTGGAAGACATGCTTAGGGCATGTGTAATTGATTTAGGTGGAAGTTGGGATGACCACTGTGTAATTGATTAGTGGAAGTTGGATGACCACTTATCCTAATAGAATTCTCCTACAATAACAGTTATCATACTAGCATCAAGGCTGCTTCTTTTGAGGCCTTGTATGGAAGAAAATGTAGAACGCCCGTATGTTGGGCAGAAGTTGGGGAAGCCCAACTATCAGGACCAGAGATTGTCCTGGAGACCACAGAAAAAATTGTACAAATCCGTGATCGTCTCAAAGCTGCCAGGGATAGGCAGAAAAGCTATGCTGACAAGAGGCGTAAACCTCTTCGGTTCCAAGTAGGAGACAAAGTCATGTTAAAAGTATCACCCTGTAAAGGTGTGATGCGTTTTGGAAAGAAGGGCAAGTTGAGCCCAAGATATATTGGACCATTCGAGATAATCGAATATGTCGGCGCTGTAGCTTATAAGCTCAGATTGTCAGAGGAGCTTAGTGGAATTCATGATGTATTCCACATATCTAATCGTAAGAAATGTCTAGCCGTGAGCCGCTAGCAATGTCGCACGAAGACGTGCAAATTGATGAAAACCTGAGGTTCGTTGAGAAACCAATTTCTATCGAGGATCGACAGGTTAAGAAGCTCCGAAGAAGAATGATACCTATAATAAAGGTTAAGTGGGACGCTTTTAGAGGTCCTGAGTATACATGGCAGGTTGAGTCCACTATGCGACAAAAGTACCCCCATCTTTTTGAATAGAATCTCGAGGTCGAGATTTCTTTTAAGGGGGTGAGGATGTAACACCCTGTAAAAATCGTGTGCAATAATATAGTGACACGTGTTGTATTTTAAATATAGTCTGTTAAAGACCAATAAGGACTAAAGGCGTCAACATGCTCAAGTCGAGCCTCTGAGTGACGAACCGATGTCAACATGCATAAATAACAGTCTCTGAGTGACTGATATGTCAACATGCTTAAATCATTAGCCTCTGAGTGACTGATACGTCAACATGCTTAAAATTTGGCCTCTGAGTGAGTGATATGTCAACATGCCCAGCCTCTGAGTGACATCGGAATCAACATGCTTATCATAAGCCTCTGAGTGATCCTTTGTGAAGTCCTAAACTCTCATACGTGCCATTTGCTGGACGAGAGAGTTCAATTTTTGTAAATATGTGAAAGTTGGATGATTGAGGGATTTAAAGTGTCAACATGTTAATTTATACCTCTGAGTGACATTTTAACGAACCGAGAGCTCGACAATGTCCGGGCATAATCCCGGGTATGCCAAGTATTGGCTACGGAGGGCTAAAAGTGCCAAAAATGTAACATTTGTAAAAATTGGGTCTCCAAAACCCGCTCCGTTTTGTAATCAAGTACCAAGTTATAAAAGTGCATTAATTATTTATGGTTATTTTGAGTTAAAACGATACATAATTAATAAATAAGCTAAACTATAAAAATTATATTTGATAAAAAGTTAAAATAAAATAAATAAAAAAATATATGAAGCTGCCGGGACTCGAATCCGGGTCAGCCGAGTCGCTGCAACAACTTAACACTCATTCCCTAAACCACTCCGCCACAATGTGTTTTCTGTTAACTCTAGGAACATAAATGAAACTTATACACAAACTCAGTTGAACCGATGGCGCCATCTGAAAAACGGTAATCGGCAAACCAATCGTCAAATCGTTGTTAAATTCACTTTCTCAGCTTATAACCGATGTATGACGGTTTCTAATCAAGTTAAAATTGATTGAACTTTAAGTCTCATCATTTTCGGATTTTGAAACCGAAAGTTCATCAAAGTTCTGATTTAACTCAAGCTTCAGACCATTCTCACGATTCAGAACTATCATAACAATACTCCATTCCAATTTCGTCGCATTTTCGGACCATCAGATCATCTGAATCAGCTCGCCGGAAAAACTCTGCAAGTCACCGGAAAACCGGGACTCACATCCACACGGTATTTCCTTCGACTCTTTCTGTTTAAATCATGCGATTAATCAGTCTCTAACACAACTCCTCCATCAGAATCGATCCTAGTCAACGTTTATCGGAAATCTTATCTTCGCCGGAAAACTTCTGGAATTGCCGGAAACTCGTTAACTACCGGTATGCACATTCCAACATACTGATAATCAATACTCACTAGTTCAATTTCATATCTAATCCCTTAAACCTGTTGATAGATTCTCTCAGCCGAAGGTTCAAAAACAGAGCCAACAAGTTTCGCCGGACTCTCTGAAGAAGACAACCTGTTCGGTATCTTTTTTCCCCAAACTGTTCGGTTTAATGCATTCAAACTAGACATCATGTTTATTAACTAATTTAATCACGAATCGGATTGTTGATTGATGTCTGCGTTTCGTAATGAAGAAGACGAGTTCAGTAATGAGTTAAGATTAATTAAAATCGGAAGTTTAAACAGGTTAGACACACAGTCCAGTGGTGGACTGTGTGCAAACAAAAACTATACACGTCCCGAGTTCGATCCTTGCTACACGCACGCCTTGTGTAATAACATGCCTTTTTGATCAAGAACTAAACCGGGTTAAAACAGATAGTTGTTAAGTATAATAAAAACCAAGATAATAACCGGGTTAGACACACAGTCCAGCGGTGGACTGTGTGCAACATGAACTACACGTCGCGCGTTCGAAACTCGTCACGAGCACCGGTCCGATTGAATTAAAACGTTTTTGCAAATAAAAGAAATTTCGGTTAATTCAAATAAGTGTATAAATATAATTAAAAACGAGTTTATTTCGGGTTAGACACGTAGCTCAGTTGGTAGAGCTGCGTGCACGCGAACGGGAGGTCGCCGGTTCGAATCCCACCCGGCGCAGGTTTATTCGCTGACCGAACACGGTCAACGGTCAACGGTCAACGCTTAAAAAAAATAATATTTTTTTAATATTTTATTTATTTAATTTAATTTAAAAATCAATTAAAAATACTTAAAAATAACATTTTTAAAGATAGAAAATAGCTATAAACTCACAAAAATATATCTAAAAATTTATTAAAATCCTTGATAAAATCCATCCATTTATTATATTTTTCCATTATTATTTAGGTTAGTATTCCTCGTTGATCAGCTCATCTAAATCGTGCGCATCTCACCATCTCCAATCCAACGCACCCAAAGTGAGTGAATCTTACAAATTCCCCGTTTTAATCACGTTTTTGGGGTGTATCATGTGTCCATGTTTATTTACATATTATAACTAAACCATTGTGCATACATCATATCATGAACATGTGTATTTAGTTTGTTGCTGTTAAGTAGTTATTATTGGATGCAATTTATTATTTCAGTACATGCAATTACCGAGGCTGCCGCTCCCCATTTATGAGTGTTGAGCCTGTTCCCCATTTTATTATGCGGTTGAACCTGGCGTGCCCAATACGATCGGCTCCGTTTGATTGAGCCTTGATCGCACAGTTCATTTTACATTTTCAGTACATGCAATACAATCGGCTCCGTTTGATTGAGCCTTGATCGCACAGTTCATTTTACATTTCAGTACATGCAATACGATCGGCTCCGTTTGATTGAGCCTTGATCGCACAGTTCAGTTATGTTAGTTATCGTATGATATTGGTATGTTCCTGTATGCTGCCATGTGTTATTGTATGTTATAGTTGAGACTGCTATTTGCCATTACTTGATTATTTACATTTGTTCATCTATGATTATGCACAATATTGATAAACTAACCATAAAATCATTATCAAATGTTTATCTAATAAGGTTCACTCGCCAACTTATGTTGACCCAAAAACTCCCATTTTACACATGATACAGGTGAACCAGCAGCAGCTAGGAACACATAGGACCTGGATTAGAAGAATAAAACGATTTAGTATTGGGATTGTTATGTTTGGTTATTTCCTTTGTATTGAATGAACATGTTTGGATGTTTGAAAATGTAACTTTGACTTTATTAATTATGAAACATAATAGTAAATGTCATGTGCTTTGGTGATAACCCAATTATGCCCCGACTCTTATTTCCGCTGCGGGTCGGGGTGTGACAGATTGGTATCAGAGCCATGACTATAGGGATATAGGATAGGTTATTAGACCCTTAGAGCCTATACTATAGTCGATTAGAAACTTATAAGAATTTTGTGTGTTATATGCCAAATTTCATGATGTTTATATGTTTTATGTTAAATGTTACATTTGATATTGTGCAAGCATGTCATAAGTATGTATTATCAAATAATGCCTATCATGAAATCGTATGCTCATAACATATCACATCCATGAAAGCACACACCACATCATGATTGATTTTACAATGATTTTCGTGTTTTCAAATCTCATCAAAGTGAGTTCTCATGACGGGCATGTAGTAACTGGAAGGGTACTAGTACCGGTAGTCGGAACGTCCTGTCTAGGCTGGCATTCGTATAAATCCAAAACAAAGGACCAGTTTGCCTACCTGGGGACTAACGATGAGAGTACGAAGTACTTACTAGGCCAAAGCATGCTATATCAAACGTCGTGTGAACTAATCCCACTTTGAGTTGTCATTGTGTCTACACCTGGACACGTTCCGACCAAACATCTCATGAACATATTTTGTGGTTTGCATTCGGGGATGCGAGTGTTAAATTGCCAATACTAATGTGAATCCTACCAAGCCAATAGCCATGGGGGCCCACATGACTATATAGGTGAAGGTATGGGGGACATTTGAGGCCCAACATGAGCGAACCCAAGACATCCTATGGATGTAGTTGCATTATTGATATTTATGTATTTTTATTTTCTTAAAGACACATGACACCTAAAAAGACACCATAAACTCACAATCTTCTCATTTTATGATCCTGTAGATGTCGTCTAGACAGCATCGAAGGAGTAGAAGATCGGGAAAGTCTCAGGAACGTTTGGCCACTCATATCGCGAAACAAATGGCCACGATATTGCCTGACATCGTGGTACAAGTACAACAAGCCCTTGCTACAAATCCTACTAACCCTCCTCAACAACAGGACCAGAACATCGACAACCCTCCTACCAACAAGTGCTCTTACAAACATTTTAAGTCCTGTGATCCTCCTAAATTTGAAGGGACAGAGGGTGTCACTGCTCTCCTACATTGGTTCGAGGAGATGGAAAACACCTTCCTAAACTGCGATTGTCCTGAGGATCGCAAGGTTCGTTACGCCACCGGGAGACTACTTGGTGTAGCTCTCACTTGGTGGAATACTGAGAAAGGGAAGAGGGGAACTGAAGATGCGATGGCCTTAACTTGGGAGGAGTTAAGGGAAATCATGACTAGGCGTTTCTGTCCTAGAAGTGAAATTAAGAAGTTGGAGGATGAATTTCATGCCTTAAAGCAAAAGGAGGGTGATCACTCTACCTACAACAAGAGGTTTTTGGAGTTGAACCAAATGGTTCCAAATCTGTTCACACCAACCTACCGTCTGATCGAGCATTATATTCGAGGACTTCCCTCGAAAATCCAAGATTCAGTTCTCAGCGTTTCACCGGTAACACTTGAAGCTGCCATGGAGTTGGCAACTGAACTGACCGAAAACCGAATTCGCAATGGGAAGTTCAAAGAAGAGAAGATAGAAAGCCCCTGTTGAGGGACAAACCTCAAACCACCCCATTCCTTCCTCTAAGTTTGCTAACAAGAGGAAGCGTAACACCAGGAATTTTGCAGTCACCCAAACCAACACCCCTATTCCTGCTGCACCCATCACTCAAGTCACTCCTTCACCCGCGCCATACAGAAGACCCTACACAGGCCCATTACCAAAATGTAACCGTTGTCAGTTCACCACTCCCCTGATCATCCTTGCCAATACTGCACCGGCTGCGGTCGCGCAGGACATACTGTTCAAAACTGCCGCATGCCTCAACGAACAAACGCCACCAACCTTCAACCCAAACCCACCAACAGTTAATGGGTCAAGCACAACAACAACCACCATTTCCACCCACCCAACATTTAGCCCAAACATACTATCAACCAAATTACCCTATGGGCCAACCTATGCGGGCTTGTTTCAATTGCGGCGACCCAAGTCATTTCAGAAACACATGTCCAAGGCTGGTTAATATTATTCATGCTCAGGCCCAAGCCAACCCAGTGAAACCAAGCGAACCAAGCTCCTCCACCTGCAAGAGGAAGAGCTTTCAATATTAACGCGAACCAGGCCAGAGCTGACGGCAATGTGGTCAACGGTACGTTTCTTATAAATGGTAGATATGCCTCTATGTTATTTGATACTGGTGCGGATAGAAGTTTTGTGTCATTAGAGTTTGAACCCATCTTAAGCAAAAATCGGGATAAGCTCGCGGAATCCATAACGGTGGAAGTTGCGGACGGAAAACCAGTTTCATTAGACTCTATTTTACGCAACTGTACACTCACCTTAAACGACCATGATTTCTCAATCGACCTTATTCTATGAAGCTGGGAAGTTTCGACATCATAGTCGGTATGGATTGGCTCAGTCAACATCATGCGGAAGTTGTATGTCGTGAAAAATTTATTCGTATTCCTCTTTCAAACGGTCAGACTCTTCGAATCATTGGAGAAACCTCGTCGAAGGGCTCAGCTTAATGTCTTGTCTTCAAGCTCGAAAATATCTTCGTAAGAATTATGTCGCGTTTTTAGCCCATATCATCAAAAAGGGAACCACAGAGAAGAAACTTGAAGACATTCCTGTAGTAAAAGATTTTCCACAAGTTTTTCCTGACGACATTTCAGGACTTCCTCCAATCAGAGATGTCGAATTCCGTATTGATCTTATACCTGGTGCTACACCAGTTGCAAAGTCTCCATATAGGTTAGCCCCCTCTGAAATGCAAGAGCTAGCCAGTCAATTACAAGAGTTGACTGACAAGGGATTCATACGTCCTAGCTCATCGCCTTGGGGTGAACCTGTCCTTTTTGTAAGGAAGAAAGATGGATCTTTTCGTATGTGCATCGACTACAGAGAGCTCAACAAGTTAACCATCAAAAATCCTATCCTTTACCTCGCATTGATGATCTTCTTGACCAACTACAAGGTGCCAGCTGCTTTTCGAAAATCGATCTTCGATCTGGCTATCATCAGCTTAGAGTGCATGAAGAAGACGTCCCTAAGACTGCTTTTCGAACTCGTTATGGCCACTATGAATTCATGGTTATGCCGTTTGGATTAACCAACGCACCAGCTGTCTTCATGGACCTAATGAACAGAGTCTGCAAACCTTATCTTGATCGTTTTGTTATAGTCTTCATCGATGATATTCTTATTTATTCAAAATCTAAAGCTGATCATGAGCGTCATCTTCGACTCGTTCTTGCACTCCTAGAAAAGGAAAAGCTTTATGCCAAGTTCTCTAAATGTGAATTCTGGTTAAAAGAGGTGCAATTCCTCGGGCATGTAGTCAATGACAAAGGAATACATGTTGACCATTCAAAGATCAAAGCAGTTCAAGAATGGCAAGCTCCACGTACACCAACTGAAGTAAGATCTTTTCTTGGACTAGCTGGCTATTATGTCGGTTCATTTCAAACTTCTCTCGCATTGCTGTGCCACTCACGGCTTTAACCCATAAGGGAAAACCATTCGTATGGGGACCCAAGCAAGAAGAAGCTTTTCAAACTCTTAAACAAAAACTTTGTGATGCACCAATCCTCACTCTTCCCGAAGGTTGTGATGATTTCGTAGTCTATTGCGACGCGTCAGGGCAAGGATTAGGTTGTGTTCTCATGCAAAGAGGAAAAGTCATAGCTTATGCCTCGAGGCAACTCAAGACACATGAAAAGAACTACACCACTCATGACCTAGAACTTGGAGCCGTTGTACTCGCTCTTAAGATATGGAGACATTATCTCTATGGTACTAAGTGTGAAATATACACTGACCACAAGAGTCTTCAACATATCTTCAATCAAAAAGAGTTAAATATGAGGCAACGAAGATGGGTCGAACTTCTGAATGATTACGACTGTGAAATTAGATACCACCCTGGTAAAGCAAATGTGGTGGCTGATGCACTTAGTCGGAAGGGTTATGCGAACTCCATTCATCTTCTATGTTCGCAAATTATAACCGACATTAAAGATCAATTCGAGAAGCTCAACACGTTTCAATAACAGAAGAAGATGTACGAAAAGAGATGTCCTGTGGAGCCGAGCTAAAACTTGAAACTAAATCAGATGGTATCCTGTATTACCTAGATCGTATCTGGATTCCTAACCACAACAATCTTCGGGAAACTCTTATGAATGAAGCTCACAAAACGCGATATTCTATACACCCAGGAGCCGATAAGATGTATCAAGACCTATGATACACCTATTGGTGGCCTGGAATGAAGAAGGATATTGCCGTTTTTGTTTCCAAGTGTCTCACATGTTCCAAGGTGAAGGCTGAACACCAAAGACCCTCAGGACTTCTAGTCCAACAGAAATACCTGTATGGAAGTGGGAAAATATAACCATGGATTTCATTACCGGGTTACCTCGCACTTCTGGTGGGTATGACACTATATGGGTGATTATAGACCGACTTACAAATCAGCTCACTTTATTCCTATCCGCGAAGATTTCAAGAACGAAAAGCTTGCACGTAATTATATCACGAAATCGTGAGCCGGCATGGGTACCATTAAGTATTATTTCTGATCGTGATGGTCGTTTCACCTCACGTACATGGCAAGCAGTACAATCCGCTATGGGCACACGATTAGATCTCAGTACCGCCTATCATCCTCAAACTGATGGACAGTCTGAGCGCACCATTCAAACTCTTGAGGATATGCTTAGAGCATGTGTCATAGACTTCAAGGGAAATTGGACGCCCACCTACCATTAGTTGAATTTTCGTACAACAACAGCTATCATTCGAGCATCGGCATGGCACCTTTTGAAGCCTTATATGGTCGTAAGTGCCGATCTCCTGTATGTTGGCACGAAATTGGGGAAGCACAAATTACTGGTCCAGAATTGATCCAAGAAACCACAGACAAGATTCATCAAATTCGAAACAATCTTCTAGCAGCTCAAAGTCGTCAAAAGAGTTATGCAGATAAACGACGGAAGCCCTTAGAGTTTAACATTGGTGATCATGTGCTTTTAAAAGTATCACCGTGGAAGGGAGTAGTTGTTTTGGTCAAAAGGGTAAGCTAGCACCACGTTACGTAGGACCTTTCAAGATACTCGAAAGAGTGGTCCTGTAGCATACAAGCTTGACTTACCAGAAGAACTCAACAGGATTCATCCCACATTCCACGTGTCGAACTTGAAGAAGTGCCTCGCTGATGAGAATCTCCATATTCCGCTGGAAGACATTCAGATTGATGAATCCATGCATTTTATTGAAAGACCAGTGGAGATCATGGACTTCGGGGAGAAGCGTCTTCGACGAAGTCGCATTCCAATTTTAGGGTACGCTGGGAGTCGAAACGGGGACCTGAGTTTACTTGGGAACGTGAAGACTCAATGCGTGAAAAATACCCGCATCTTTTTCCTACTACTTCAACTATTTAAATTTCGGACGAAATTCCTAAAAGTAGGGGATACTGTAACATTTGTAAAAATCGGGTCTCCAAAACCCGCTCCGTTTTGTAATCAAGTACCAAGTTATAAAAGTGCATTAATTATTTATGGTTATTTTGAGTTAAAACGATACATAATTAATAAATAAACTAAACTATAAAAATTATATTTGATAAAAAGTTAAAATAAAATAAATAAAAAAATATATGAAACTGCCGGGACTCGAACCCGGGTCAGCCGAGTCGCTGCAACAACTTAACACTCATTCCCTAAACCACTCCGCCACAATGTGTTTTCTGTTAACTCTAGGAACATAAATGAAACTTATACACAAACTCAGTTGAACCGATGGCGCCATCTGAAAAACGGTAATCGGCAAACCAATCGTCAAATCGTTGTTAAATTCACTTTCTCAGCTTATAACCGATGTATGACGGTTTCTAATCAAGTTAAAATTGATTGAACTTTAAGTCTCATCAATTTCGGATTTTGAAACCGAAAGTTCATCAAAGTTCTCATTTAACTCAAGCTTCAGACCATTCTCACGATTCAGAACTATCATAACAATACTCCATTCCAATTTCGTCGCATTTTCGGACCATCAGATCATCTGAATCAGCTTGCCGGAAAAACTCTGCAAGTCACCGGAAAACCGGCACTCACATCCACACGGTATTTCCTTCGACTCTTTCTGTTTAAATCATGTGATTAATCAGTCTCTAGCACAACTCCTCCATCAGAATCGATCCTAGTCAACGTTTATCGGAAATCTTATCTTCGCCGGAAAACTTCTGGAATTGCCGGAAACTCGTTAACTACCGGTATGCACATTCCAACATACTGATAATCAATACTCACTAGTTCAATTTCATATCTAATCCCTTAAACCTGTTGATAGATTCTCTCAGCCGAAGGTTCAAAAACAGAGCCGACAAGTTTCGCCGGACTCTCTGAAGAAGACAACCTGTTCGGTATCTTTTTTCCCCAAACTGTTCGGTTTAATGCATTCAAACTAGACATCATGTTTATTAACTAATTTAATCACGAATCGGATTGTTGATTGATGTCTGCGTTTCGTAATGAAGAAGACGAGTTCAGTAATGAGTTAAGATTAATTAAAATCGGAAGTTTAAACAGGTTAGACACACAGTCCAGCGGTGGACTGTGTGCAAACAAAAACTATACACGTCCCGAGTTCGATCCTTGCTACACGCACGCCTTGTGTAATAACATGCCTTTTTGATCAAGAACTAAACCGGGTTAAAACAGATAGTTGCTAAGTATAATAAAAACCAAGATAATAACCGGGACACAGTCCAGTGGTGGACTGTGTGCAACATGAACTACACGTCGCGCGTTCGAAACTCGTCACGAGCACCGGTCCGATTGAATTAAAATGTTTTTGCAAATAAAAGAAATTTCGGTTAATTCAAATAAGTGTATAAATATAATTAAAAACGAGTTTATTTCGGGTTAGACACGTAGCTCAGTTGGTAGAGCTGCGTGCACGCGAACGGGAGGTCGCCGGTTCGAATCCCACCCGGCGCAGGTTTATTCGCTGACCGAACCGGTCAACGGTCAACGCTTAAAAAAAATAATATTTTTTAATATTATATTTATTTAATTTAATTTAAAAATCAATTAAAAATACTTAAAAATAACATTTTTAAAGATAGAAAATAGCTATAAACTCACAAAAATATATCTAAATATTTCATTAAAATCCTTGATAAAATCCATCCATTTATTATATTTTTCCATTATTATTTAGGTTAGTATTCCTCGTTGATCAGCTCATCTAAATCGTGCGCATCTCACCATCTCCAATCCAACGCACCCAAAGTGAGTGAATCTTACAAATTCCCCATTTTAATCACGTTTTTGGGGTGTATCATGTGTCCATGTTTATTTACATATTATAACTAAACCATTGTGCATACATCATATCATGAACATGTGTATTTAGTTTGTTGCTGTTAAGTAGTTATTATTGGATGCAATTTATTATTTCAGTACATGCAATTACCGAGGCCGCCGCTCCCCATTTATGAGTGTTGAGCCTGTTCCCATTTTATTATGCGGTTGAACCTGGCGTGCCCAATACGATCGGCTCCGTTTGATTGAGCCTTGATTGCACAGTTCATTTTACATTTTCAGTACATGCAATACGATCGGCTCCGTTTGATTGAGCCTTGATCGCACAGTTTCATTTTACATTTCAGTACATGCAATACGATCGGCTCCGTTTGATTGAGCCTTGATCGCACAGTTCAGTTATGTTAGTTATCGTATGATATTGGTATGTTCCTGTATGCTGCCATGTGTTATTGTATGTTATAGTTGAGACTGCTATTTGCCATTACTTGATTATTTACATTTGCTCATCTATGATTATGCACAATATTCATTGATAAACTAACCATAAAATCATTATCAAATGTTTATCTAATAAGGTTCACTCGCCAACTTATGTTGACCCAAAAACTCCCATTTTACACATGATACAGGTGAACCAGCAGCAGCTAGGAACACATAGGACCTGGATTAGAAAATAAAACGATTTAGTATTGGGATTGTTATGTTTGGTTATCCTTTGTATTGAATGAACATGTTTGGATGTTTGAAAATGTAACTTTGACTTTATTAATTATGAAACATAATAGTAAATGTCATGTGCTTTGGTGATAACCCAATTATGCCCCGACTCTTATTTCCGCTGCGGGTCGGGGTGTGACAAAAAAGGTGTTTAAAATGTTTTTTAGAAGCTTTAATAAGTTAAGGGGTTAAAAGTGTCAAATTTTGAATCTGGCCAAGGGGCGGTCGCGGGCCGCGAGAGACCTGGCCTGGGCCTCTCGCGCCCCGCGAGAACAGGTCTGACGCAGAAGGTTTTGTTTGGAGACCAAGCAAAGCTCCAAAACCATTTAAAGGAAACCATGGCTTCTCTAAACTGCTATGCCACGTTTTGGGACACTTGTAAGCTTCTTCTTACTCCCCTAAACACCTCGCTTCACCTTCTTTGAGCTCTCCAACTATAAATAGGTGCATAAGTTCTCATTCCAACTTGCACCTTTCTCATTAAATCACTCTTCTCCCTCATCTGGAAGTTCCTAGCTGAAAGGAGCATCCAACTTAATTCTCTTGCATTATAGGAACCTCTTACTAGAGCCTTCCCTGGTAAATGCTATCTGCACTTGGTACTTTTGTATACGGCTGAGTTATTTAAAAATAAAAGAAGAATACTAGCTTAGGCTAAACTGCAGGTACAATACGAAATAGGCCGGAAGCTGCTCGGTAGTGATAGAGGATCTTGCAAATCCTAAATCTGCCTAAAGTCTATTTTGTATTCTTTCCATGTACATTTTATGACCTGCATGTGGATCTTCTATTACAAGCTTGTATATTATTTTGTATTTTCGAACATTCGGTTTGTAATAGTAATTTTACTCCAAGACTTCCGCTGTGTCGTGTTTAATTGACTATGATGATTATCAGCTGACGTCACGATACTCCCACCCGGGCCCACCGGTGTATGGATTTCGGGGTTGGAAATCCGGGGTGTGACAAAAACTTTCATAGGGGTAACGTTTTAACAGAAAGGGGTAACGAAATCGAAAAAACGTCAAATTTTTTCAAAATTTACACTACTGCCGGAACGCCAAAGTCTTATATAAAGGTACACCGGCCCTGCTAATAATATTTGTTCTAAGTTACTTTAGGATAGTATATTATAAAAAGTTGAATCTTAAGTTAAGTTATATTAGATAAGGTAATAAATAAAACAGGGAACAAAGGTAATCATATAAAGTTTAAAAAAACAAGAAGTTTAAAAATGTTTACGCTAAATAAGTGTTAAATAAATCGTTTAATCTAACACTGTTTTCAAGTTTGTCCCGGTTGATATAAGGGGGGTGGGGGCGCTACTTGGTGGTACGTTGTAGTTGGGTGACCACGTGTGGAACACCACCGTCACCCATGGTGATCACGTGTGGTGGTGACAACGCGTGATGATGATGTTGAGAGTGGAGCATGATTTGTGTGGTGAGTGATGAGCACCCTCACTAAAATCCATCCATCACTAGTGATGGAATGAAGTTCGATGACGTGGTGAAATATGATTGGGTGTGGTGAATGATGGAAAGTGAACTACCCCCACCCCTAAATGTTACTTTACCATTCTTTAAAAGGCCCACATAATAAAACAAATCAACAAGACATCGCCTCGTTCTTTCCACCTAAACCTATAATTATCATCATTATTATACTCAGTAAATCCCACAATATCAAGACTAAGGTAGGGTCTAAAAAGGGTAAGATGTAGAAAACCTTACCTTCACCCCGTAGGAATAGAGAAAGTGCTTCAAGTGTTATGTACCTTATGTCCAAGGCTTGATGCAAAACAACTATCGAGTCGGGGTATCACCATTCACCATACTTAGTAAATCCCACCAATAGCAATGCTAAGTTAGAGTCTGAGAATAGTAAGATGTAGACAACCTTACCTTTACCCCGTAGGAATAGTTTTGCATCAAACTTTGGACATAAGGCATATAACACTCAACAACCGGGATAAAGGCCGATTAGTGCATATACCCCCTAGTCTTTCGGCTATCAACGCCACCAGATGATTCATGATTAACTATCTCCCGCTTTTAACGTTATTTTCACGAAATTGATAAGATAACGTTAAAATTAGTGCACTTTCACTTTTGCCCACTAAAAATCCACACATATATACATTATATATGGATACCATAAACGAAACATAAACCTATAATTATAACATCACATAGTAGAGCCGCTCTTGCAGCCATCGATGTTGTTTGGAAAATAAATTCAGTCTCGTCCACTCTTCTATGTTACTTTAATTTACGATTATATTTTAAAAAAAGAGTCAAAATATGAAAAAAATATCATATACACATAATAGGAACTTTCTCTCAAGTGACCATATACACATACCACACTATTTAACACTATTTATGTGATTTTCTATTTTAAGCATTTATCTCAAAAAATATATACTTACCACCCTTCATCAAATTATATCTTTTAACATTTGCCAAAACTCGTTACTAACACAATTTATATTAAACACATCAATTAACTAGACAAAAGTTAAAATATTTGAGTTGAAATAACTACTCATTATCCGTACCAGTACCAAATTTTTTTTTATCGAATTTGAACAAAATTGGGTATCAAATACCGTACCAAATATATTGGTATGGTACGGGTACGGGTATTGGTATAGGTATTTTGATACCGTATCCGTTTTGCTACCAATTTGTTTTTATTTTAGTTTTTGAGCACTCGTACAGGTACTAAATAGGTAATATCGGCACGAATACCAATATACTACGAGTACTAAATAGATAAAATTGGTACGAGTACCAATGGAATACGGGTACAAAATAGGTAAAATCAATACGGATACCATAAATACCATAATAAGAAGTAAAACATAATATAAAAAAACTTTGAAAGTTCTATATAAAATTCGGTATTGGTACCCTTTTTACTCGTACCAATACCTAAAGTACCGAATACCAAAATTAATAAAGAGTAAACTTCCGTTTTGCTCCCTGTGGTTTGGACACTTTAACGGTTTTGCCCCAATCATTTAAAAATAGCAATTTTTCTCCAATAGTTTAGTATGTTTTTTCCAATTTGCTCCCCGCCTCTAACTCCATCCAAATTGTTTGTTAACTGAAAGAGTATTTTGGTAACTTCAAGTATAAAAATCATTTATTCAAATTTTTAAATTTGTTATTGTTTTTTAATGATATTAAAAATTAAAATTACAATTTCATTAAATCCTTAAATTTATTTTTTGTCATTTACTCGTATATATCATCATCATCAGTTCATCAACATTCATTCAACAATGTTCATCAACTCTCTCCCTCCCGGTGGTGCAACTACCACCGGCGCCGGTCGCCGTCGAACCTCACTACCACCGCCGTCGGAGCTAACTTAGACCACAGTCATCGAAACCACCACCTGCCATCACTACCGGCCCTCCACTGTGAACCATCACCTCCATGAAACCACCATCACCTGCCACCACTTTGAAACCACACCACCACCCCAACCAGATGCCACTAAACCACCACCTCTACCACACCCTAACTGCCACCGATTAAAACCCATCCACAACGACAATCTTGTAGCCGCGCCCCAAGTCGCAAGTTTTAGATCTAAGAAAACCCTTACCTTTAATGCTCCACTGCTACATATAAACGAATCTGGATCTAAGAAAACCTTGTCTGAACCCTACCGGTAAAACAAGACCACCGTAGGGCTTCGATTGCTCCGCCAACCTAGGGTTATAAAGGACAATGACACAATTAGGGCTTCTAATTTTCAGATTGTGGGTTGTTGAGGACGATGACCATCGATGTAAGGTGATTTCGTGGTGGCGATTGGTTGTTTGGTAGTGTTGATGAGGTGGTGGCAAGGTGCTGGTGGTCGGGTTGGGGTGGTGATGGTCCGATGGAGCCGGTGCAAGTGGTGGTCAGGTGGGGGGCTATGCACGGTGGTGGTGAGGTGAGGTCGTGACGGTTGGTGGTGGTGGAGAAGAGGGAGGATGTAGAGAGAGAGTGTAGAGAGAGAAGAGAGAAGAAATTGTGCAGGGTTTTTTTATATATTTATGTATCATATCACTATTCATTATTGAAATGAATCAAACCGATACAAATCAAATACCTACCTAGGATGACATATCGCGGTGTAACGCACAAACAAATATCCTAGTATGTTAGGACTTATAAATAGACAAAGGAGCAAATCTATGTGGCACATTGTTCCTTGATCCTCAAAAACAATCTTGACAACCTCAACACACAAAACGCGTAGGCCCACCACGTGTCCGGAGTCCAAAACAATCCAAACCGTCGATTGTATCACAAATGCATACACACTCAGACCATTCAGGGGTCCCCCTTTTTATTTGGAAACCCCCAACAGGATAAGTGGGTCTAATTCCTCTTATCTAGGGTTTGTTTCTCCCTCCTCTCCACCCCCCAACTGTTCCATTTCCCCCAATTCATCCCAATTTTGCCCTAATTTCATCAATCATTATTCACTCATATGGCCTCTACTAACCCCACCCGTACCAACAACAACGAATCCGACGAAGAAGACGATGACGTCAGCGACACCGGAATATTATCCACCTCAGATCCATTACTCCGCGATCCCATCGCATACACCATCACTCCGGTTCACCACTCGCCGCCGGTAACCGAACCCTTCAAACAAGAGCCACCGGAAAACGAAACTCCGTTACCGATTGTTCCAATGACGTCATCTAACCACCAATTGACGGTAGCGGTGCCACGGCGGACGTCGAAAGACCGTCACACGAAGGTTGAAGGACGTGGCCGGAGAATCCGCATGCCGGCGGCGTGTGCTGCTAGAATATTCCAGTTAACGCGTGAATTAGGGCATAAATCTGATGGTGAAACGATCCGGTGGTTGTTGGAGCATGCTGAACCGGCGATTATTGAAGCTACTGGTACCGGAACGGTGCCGGCGATCGCCGTTAATGTTAACGGAACGTTGAAGATTCCGACGACGCCGAGTAACGGTAGTGAAGAACAGGAAGGTGGTGTGAAAAGACGAAAAAGGGCTTGTAATAGTGAGTTTTATGATGTTCATGATTCAGCATCTTCTAATTGTTCCAATTTTTCCAATTTTGCCCCTGTTGCTCCAATTGCTCCAACGGGTTTGGTACCTGTTTGGACCATGGGTGGTCCGGTCAACGCTGGGGGTGGTTTTTTTGTGATTCCGCAAAGTGGAGCCGTCGGCTCGACTTCGGCTCAGACGCAGCTCTGGGCTATTCCAGCCGGCGCGACGACTGTGTTTAATGTGGCGGCTCGGCCTATTTCGAGCTTTGTGTCGGCTATGCAGCCGGCTGGTGGGTCTGGAGCCGAGCCGTCGAACAGCGGGGAAGAAAAGATGGGGACGGTTTCGACGGCTATGGCGCTGAGCTCGAGCTCTGTGACGTCGGCCGCTACGGCTCAGATGCTTAGGGATTTTTCGTTGGAGGTTTATGATAAACGTGAGCTTCAGTTTATGACGGATGATAATCCGTCGAAAACGTCGTCGTAATGATGGGTTGTGTTAAGTTTGGGGGTTGAATTGTTAGTTTTTTTTTGTTGTTAGATGTTTTTCTTTTTTGGTTATTTTGTAAATGGATTTGGGGAAGATTATGGTTTTTTTTGGTTTAGTGGGATGGTAAAAGGATCTTTAGAAAGTGCGAGTGCTATTGCATAAAGTATAAGCTAAGGTTAACTTTGAAGGCATTTTTTTCTAGAAAGTCCATATGGAATGCAATATTTCGATCATAGTTTTATATTTTGCTAATTATATGTTTAAATAAGAGTCGTGCTCGTCTATTAGCGAAGAAAAAGTATTGAGTTCAAATTCTACATACAATCGAAATAAAAGAAATTTGTCATTAAAAAAAATAAATAAGGTATTCGTATTTATTTCATCAAATAAAAGAAATTTATCGTTTAAAAAAATAAATAAGAGTATTCGTATTTATTTCACTAAATTCTGTGTGTGTTATTTTATAAAAAATGGTTGAGGTGATATTGTTTGTCGTTTATAATTTTTAAATTTTAAATATTTATAAGTGGTTATAAGTGAATAAAAAATAAAATACAGTGATAAAAATATCTAGACAATTAAAAATTACCTTTATGTAAATGAAGCATGTATAAGTTGTATTCAAGATTAACGTTTTAGAATTCATGAACCCTTTTTGATTCTAAAATGTGAATGCTTTACAAGTCTTTTTGAGTTTATTAGCGCTAAAAGGAGGTTAAAAGTAGAAGATATTTAATTAATTAAGTTACGATGCTTGTCACGTGCGGTTGGGGGAGGCACGTGGGTGCCATTTATAACTTTTGAGGCGGCCTGGTGGGACCACAATGCCTATAGGCACGGCTACTCCTGCGGCATTTGTGAGGACCGCAAGAGTTTCCAGGTGACACGTGTACAGTGCTAGCTGTAAAAGAATGGCTAAGTGGGGCCCAACATGTGTCTCGGTGCTTGATATTTGATGTCTATCTAGTGTGAGCCACGTGGGCCAAAAGAATCACCCTTAAAGATCCACAATGTTATTTATACAAGAAATACATGTAAGGATAGTAACTGGGTAAGCTCAGGTATAATCTATGGTTCAATCTATTTACACATTTCTGCTCTCTATTTGGATATCTCTTGGCCCTAGATGTAGGGCTAGACGCTTCGTATAGCACTGATTTTTAGGAGTCAACAGGTACCTGGCATGACGCATAAATTTGAGCATTTAGACGGGGCGTCTGAACCTAGACGACCCGTAGGAACTTGTTTTTTTTGTTGGAAAATGAGTGTTTTGGTGAGATAGATTGGTTGTTGTTGGAGTTTGAAAAAATAGTGTTTTGGTGGGCTAAAATGGTTATTGTTGGAGGTTGATTTTTTTTGTGGTGTAATTTTAGATTTTTAAAAAGTTTTGTTTATTGTATAAAAAGTGAGTTATCTTTTTCAATTGTTTATATAATTTAATTGTTTTTACATTATATTTTTAAAAAAAATATAATATTAAAATTTAATACTGCTTTCAACATTTTAAGATGAATGCAAGAAGTGTATGTTGTTTCCGTATTACATTTCAACGTCGATTTAACACAAACAATCATCAAGTAATCGAATAACTGAAAACAAAGTTAAATATAACAGATATAACATATATAACATAAATTTGTACAACCATAACAATATGTATCCGTACAGATGAATACTAAATACAAAACGTCTATGCATACAAGTCGGCCTCGGAGTCGGGATCGGGATCTGGCTGGTGCGGCTGCTGCTGCTGATGTGGTGCTCGAGGTGGTGGGAGCGGTATGCAAGGTAACCCCTCTCTCTCTCGTCTATCCTGTGCCTCCCGAACCAGCCAGCAAATGAGATCCATAAGCCTGTCGACGTTGGCTCGTAAGCACGGGTATGCCGCACCCCCCGGGGCATGACCTGGAAGGACGTGCTGCGGAAACTGAGGCGCCCCGTGAGGTGGTGGTGGCGGTGGTGGTGCCGGTCCGTCAAAATCAACCGGAGGGTCCTGGACTACCGCTGCCTCATCTGCCAGTGGATAGAATGGAGCGAACTGATCGGGCAGCGGCTTCGGAATCCATGGCTCACCTTCGCGGGTTTTAAACCGCTCGCCTAGCACGCCGAACCTCTTCACCAGCCTCATCCCTCGCAAGGTCTGAAAACCCATCCGCGTGGACGATATGGCTGGCTGCAAGTGCGGGTTCGTCTCCGGCACAAGACCCAACGACCGGGCAATTACGGTGACGTACACCTCGCCGTACAAAAAGCCGCGCTCCTGCCGGTGATGGGCGGAGGCGAAGTACTGGGCGAGACTGTGCGCAAGTGCGCACGGCCTCCTGTACAAAAGGCAATAGTAAAAAAATAAGTCGGTGCTCGTACACCACTCACGGCTTTGTCCGCGAGCGGTAATAGACGTAGCGAGCATCCGATGTAGATATCTGCACATTATATTAGCGAAATACGAAAATTAATTCATAACAATAATAATCAAACAATTACCGTAATAAACGTACGTACCTGTACAGCGGGTCGGCAACGTGAGAAATCCCCCCCTTCGCCCTGACATGCTCCCGAGTGTCAGGGCCTGCGACCACCTCCCAAAATCCCAAAAGAGTAGGTCTAATCACCACCACTAGCCCCTCCGTATAAACATCCGTAGCAATCTCCTCCTGCAGGTATATGCCGCTATGAACGGCAAACTCAGCAAGCGTCATCGAACGCTACACACCGGCAAGCCTAAATGAAACCTCAGGCGGAGGGGGAGCATCCTGTGGCTGGGGAGGCGGCTGGTCGACCCGTGGAGGGTGGCACGTGAAGGTCGACAGGTACTCGATGAGCAGCTCCCTATAAGTCGGCGTGCCGGCCAAGTTAAACAGACGGTGCCATGGGGAATCAACAGGAATGAAGAAACGAAGTCTCAGTGTCTCACCAATCGCCTCGATCGCATCCCAGTCGACCGCCGAGTGCGATCCGACCTGCATCCGGCGTAGCTTCCCTTCAAAAACGAGCGGCCTCGGTGTCAGGCGGGAACTCAAGATAGGGGTGGTCGTGGAGCGGATTCACCGGCGCTGGCGGGGCCCGTCGCGGACCATGCAGATGTGGGTCCCCGTGTATCGGATCTCCAGTCTCGTCCATAACTAATATGCGATTGTATTAGAATTTAACACGAATAAAACAATAAATTATATAAGTTAAAAAATATTTTAACAGGTCGTCTATTGGGGTCGTCTAGGGCTAGCCGCCCCGTCTTGTTCATAAAAAAACCCAAATACTTCAAAATCACAGCCCTTAAACCCCAAAAATTATCAAATTCACAAACAACCTACGTTCTAAATGCATAATACATTAAAGTTTATTGAAGTATAGGTGAAAATACGTACCAGAGATGCTTGATTTTGCAAAAATACGGTCCGAAATACGGTAGAATACGTATGTATGTGTGGTTGAGTGTGTTTTGTTGGGTGTCGTCTGTCTCTAATCGTCTAGGCTGCCAGTCATATACGACTCGTAGACGGGTCGTTTAGGCCTAGACGGGTCGTATGGAATAAACGGCTAATTACCATTTTACCCATGGGTTGCAGCCCGTATAGGCCTAATTTAGGGGCAAAATGGTAACTAACCATGCAGAGCTGTAAAACACTCAGCTGGTTAATTACGATTTTACCCCTGAATTAGGCCCAGATGGGTGGCAGTTCATGGGTAAAATGGTAATTTAAATTTAAAATTCAATATTTATCAGGGATAAAAGATCCCGCTCACACCGTACGTTGCGTCTAGGTCTAGACGACTCGTCTAGATCTTGACAGTATGACCATTTTGCCCCTGAGTTTGGCCTAGACGGCCAACAAACCAGGGGTAAAATGGTAAACATTTTAAATTTTAAATTCAAAATTTACCAAGGATAGCTCAAACTGTACGTTGCGTCTAGGTCTAGACGACCCATCTAGGCCTTGATAGTATGACCATTTTACCCCTGAGTTTGGCCTAGACGGCCAATAAACCAGGGGTAGAATGGTCTTCTTGCTAGACCAAGACGGGGCGTCTAGGTCTAGACGACCCGTATTTTCACATTAAATTTTTTTGATATAGTTTTTAAAGATGTTTTTAAATTCTCATTTGACAGTGATCATTACCCTTGTGATGTGTGTCATAGGGCTAAGCAACACAAGGATCCTTTTCCGTTAAATGAACATATAAGTACTCATATAGGGGAATTGGTTGACTTGGATGTGCGGGGACCTTATAGGGTTGCTAGTAGGGAAGGACATAAGTATTTCTTAACTATAGTTGATGACTATTCCAAGGCTGTTTGGGTGTGTTTAATGAATCATAAACTGAGGTTTTTGAAAACATTAACAGTTTTGTTAACATAGTTAAAACCCAATTCAAGCAGCCTATTAAGTATTTTAGGAATGATGATGGTTCTGAATTTGTCAATAATAAAATGAGTCAGTTGTGTAAACATTATGGAATAGTTCATTGCTTATACTCCTCAACAAAAAGGAAGCATAGGCACTTTTTAATTGATACTAGAGCATTACATTTTTCAAAGTAGTTTACCAATAAGGTTTTGGCATGAATGTGTATTAACTGTTGCTTCTCTTATTAATAGGACTCCTACCTCTGTACATGCTGGAAAAACTCCATATGAGTTAGTTTATAAATTTAAACCCTTCTTAGATCATTTGAAAGTGTTTGGGTGCTTGTGTTTTTGTACTGTTTTGAATGAAAGTGATAAGCTAAAAAGTAGGGCAGAACAATGTGTTTTTATTGGATATTCTCATGAACAAAAAATGTATAAATTGTTTAGTCTTGACTCCAAAAGTATAATTTTTTCTTGGGATGTAAAGTTTTATAAAACAATTTTTCCTTTTAAAGAACAGTCTGTGTTTGAAAGTTTTGATGCTAATCCAATTGAAGATGTAAATGCTCTCAATTTTTTTGATTTGTATGATAACTAAGAACTTAAACACTTTCAAGATGCGGATGATCCCAATGATGAAAGAAGGGAACAAGGTGAGTCTGATATGAATACATAGGTAGTGACTCTTGATATACCTAATGTGGAGGCTGATGTTCAATAGATTAGTGAGGTTCAATGGTCATCTGACAGGGTAGACCCTGTGACAGTCATAGATGAAGGTCAATTACCTTCTGAGGGGCACACAGAAAGTTTCGAAGTACCTGTTTTACCACGTAGGTCCACTAGAACATCTGTTTTACCTAGCAAACTAAATGATTTTGTTATAGAAGGGAAAGTAAAATATGATGTTGAAAAAGTTGTTAATTTTTCAAAACTAACTCTAGAAAACAAATGTTTTGCTTCTACTCTTTCTAAAACTATTGAACCCAAAACTTATAAAGATGCTGGCAAAGATCCCAACTGAGTTTCTACAATAAATGATGAAATTCAAGCATTGTACAGAAATCATACTTGGGATGTTGTTGATAAACCAGAAAATAGAAGTATTGTGGGCTGTAAATGGATTTATAAAATAAAGTATAGATCTAATGGTGAAATAGAAAGGTATAAAGCACGACTTGTTGCTAAGAGGTTTAGTCAAAAAGAGGGTGTTGATTATGAGGAGACTTTTTCTCCTGTGGTCAAATTAGTTACTGTTAGATGTATAGTTGCATTAGTTGTTCAAAATAGTTGGAATTTATATCAATTGGACGTAAACAATGCATTTTTATATGGTGACTTAAATGAGGAGGTTTACATGTAATTACCTGAGGGATATCAATCTAGAGATTCTAATGGATTGGCCAAAGTTTGTAAACTTAACAAGTCTCTGTATGGGCTTAAGCACGCCCTAGAATGTGGAATGAGAAATTAGTAAGTGTTTTACTTGGTATTGACTTTGTACAAAGCAAATGTGATACATCCTTGTTTATTAAAAATAAAAATGGTGTCTTTATTGTTTTACTTGTATATGTAGATGACATTGTTGTTAGAGGTAATTCTTTGACTGAAATTGAAAAAATTAAGCAAAGTTTAAAAACACAGTTTTTGATTAAAGATCTTGGTTTGTTGCAATATTTCTTAGGAATAGAGGTTTTGACATGTGAAACTGGTATATGTTTATCTCAAAGAAAGTATTGCACTGATTTGTTAACTAAGTTTGGAATGTTAGGTTGTAAACCTGTTAATGTTCCTATTGATCAAAATCATGTTGTTAATGCTTTGCTTGACATTATTCTGGTCCTTAAAAAATATAACTAGTTATCAACAATTGATAGGAAAATTGATTTATCTGTCACACACTCGACCTGATATCTCATATGTTGTACATGTGCTTAGTCAATTTATGCATAGTCCAACTGAAGGTCATTTGAAACTAGCATTTCACTTGTTGAGATATCTTAAATCAGCCACAGGGAAAGGATTGTTATTTAGCAAGAGTAATTCTTTTAAATTGTCTGGTTTTGCTGACCCTGACTGGTCTAAATGTTTAGTGACTAGAAAGTCAGTTACGGGCTTTGTGTTTTCTTGGGAGACTGTCTAATATATTGGAAGAGTAAGAAAGAAACTACTATTTCTAGGTCTTCAGTACAGACTGAATATAGGTTTATGTGAGTAGCAGCATATGAGTTAATTTGGTTAAAAAATTTGTTGGGTGAGTTACAAATTAAAATTGATATTCCTATTAACTTGTACTGTGATAATAATGCTGCTATGTTCATAGCAGCGAATCCAGTGTTTCACGATAGGACCAAACATTTCGAGTTGGATTTATTTTTCCTTCATGACTTGATTGCCAAAGGTATTTTAAAATGTGTTAGTATAGAATCTGCAAATCAAATTGCAGATATATTTACTAAAGGTGTTTTGCTTAAAATGCATCAAGTTCTCTGTATTAAGTTAAAACTCTTTGATATGTTTAACTAATAGAATTGTGGGTGGGGGGGGGGGGGGGTTGTTAAAAAATATATCATCTTTACAATTCTATTATTGTTAAATACATTGTTATTAAATATGTTTTATATTTTTACATCCTGGTGTTATTGGGCCTAATGGAGAGTTGCTGTTGCTAGGCTGACTTGCATATTGGGCTTAGGATGGACTTGAAACTGTGAAGAACTGCAGATATATGAAGACATGTGGCTGTTGAAGTTGGTATAACCGGATACGGGTTATGTGGGTCTAGTTCAATATCCGGGTTGTTCCGTGTTATTATAAAAGGAGTCTACCTAACTTCCATTATAGTTAGTTCAGATATTTCTTGCAGTCTCTCTTGTTTCTCTATCTAGAAAGATACTTAGGGTTTCATTTGTTCAAACGCTGATTCATCTTGAATCAGTGATTAGATTGAGATTCGGTGTTTCTAGTGAGTGATTATCTTGTTGATAATCTTGTTAGTTGAGAGTTTTGTAAGATTGTGTTGTGTGTTTATTCAGAGTGTTTGTAATCGTTGAAACATTTAGGGTAATAAACAACATTGCGTTGGATTTCTTGTGCCGATTACTTCGTTATGATACCATTTTGACACTCATTATGTGGCGTTCATTGCTCCGAGCCCAATTCACTCTATTTTATGTTTTCAACCAATTAACTCGGGTTGTTACGATTATCTATTTAACTTGCATGAGTTATATATGTAGTATGAGGAAGGGACAATGGATATATGGATCCACCAAGTATATGTTTCATGCTTGCTATAGATCTAATTATCTAGAACATTTAAATTCATAATTCAATAGAAAGCAATAGAATTGTTTATATGAACTACGAAAAACCATAAGCACCAAATGTTATTCAAATAAATACTTTTTCAATAGCCTGACACCTCAGCTTGGAAATTGTCTTCATGGTAAGACTATGTGGTGTGGGGTGTAGGTTGGGCCAAGCGGCTTGATATTTTCGACCGGGGATCGAAAGTCACCGTACCTAAAATTATACCTTAAAAATTATAAAACCGGAGGGTCGAAAACGTATATACCTAAAAAAATCTATACGAAAATACATACCGGACACTACTAAGCGAAAAGTTAGGGGTCGAGCGCCCCCGACCCCCCACTGAGCTACGCCCTTGGTTGCGGCGGCGGATTGGATTATTGCTGGCTACACCACACTTGCTAAGCGTTAGGCATGGCGTCGCCCCTCTGGAGTGAGGATTGTGCCTGGCGTGGAACGGGGGGAGGGGGGGCTGGGTGAGATGGCGGGCCATGGTTGGCTGGTTCAATGCAGCCATTGGGGGTAGCAGGTATGCAAAACCAAATTTAATTTGTTGTTATTTTTTTTTTACCATTTTTACTTATAAATACCCAAACCCAAACCATATTTTCCCATTCTTCTTCACCCATACCTACACCAAAAAAAAGAAAAAAAATCGAACATGGTACATTGGACCGAAGAGGAAGAAATCGCACTTGTGACATTGATTCTTGATGCACAACGTACTCTACAACGCGGTCAAACCGCGTATTGGGGGTCGAGCGTTTCATAAAACGCGTGTCAACACAAATGACGTGAGCTCAAACCAAAGTTGGATCGGTTTAAAGTTTGCTTCGACCGTGTTATCGCGGACGACTTGACCCACGACGATCGAGTCGAAATCACGAAGATCGATTACATGCACGATGGGAATACGGATTTTAAGTGGGTTTCCAACTTTAATATCTATCGTACTCTGTAGTTTTTTAGGATTTAATAAGTAGGTTCTTTTTTATTTTTTAGGATTTAATAAGTAGGTTTTTATTTTTATTTTTATTTTTTAGGATTGTCTTTTATGTAATTTTTTTTAAAATTAATATAAATTGTGGTTTTTTTATATAATTGTTAACTAAAAAAAAACACATGGGGCACCCTACGCCGGCCTGGCCACGCCACTTCGAAATCCCACTTTTTTTGGGGTGGACTGGTGGAGCCCACATTTGCCACGTGTCGAGCAATGCTCTCAACTCAAGCACCTCACACCCCATAGTCTAATACTTTGAAGAAGTTTTGCCGTGTCCTTGCCTTTGACAATCTTCTCTTGTTAGTTCCATAGCCTAGTTCGCCCCCTTTGGTAATTCTCAACACATCATCCATGGTCATACCAATGGCTAAGTGTGCATCCAGAGGAATGCCTTACTGCATAAGGTCATTTACCCTGACCCCATGATTTAAGCATACGGGGACTCTCATTTGCATAGCAAGCAATGTGACCCTCTAGGAATTTATAAGAATCCTTTCGTTACAATAGATGGAACAATTCTATCAACTTATTGATCATGTCATGAGCTGACCATAACTTTATAGCAGTCCATAATCTGAGCAATAGATTGCAACATGATGAGACTACTGGGTAAATCGTATCAACCGGGGATTTAGTCAAACCAACCGGATAAATTTGCTGGCACACATGGGTGATTTCTTAGGTATTGGGTTTTGTAGAATATGTAACTTCTTGTTAACCTTAACGACTTTCCTCAAGTTGTAGTATCAAGGGATGAAGTTAGTTCCTTCAAGTTTACTTTCATTATCAGTAATGGGATAAGTTTGAGACAAAAAAAGGAGTTGTGATATCTTCAATGTTTGAAAACCTTTGATAAATAATGACCCTTTGAAAACATTATTTTTTAAAGAGTCAAGACCATTTGTTCATCACATTCTGTGAATTGCCGAACACTATTACAAATGGTTTTGAGTTAATTGATTCTACATTCACCATATTCCTTTGCCAATTAACCACACCCCAGAAGAAGGGGTGCTAAACTTTTATTGGATTGCTGTCACAGAGAGGACATCACGTATATGAAGGTTAATATTGCTTAACCCCAATAGAAATACAATCACTAATCAACCTCCATGATGCAATGTTTAGCGATTGTATATAAGCTAAGATTTAACTTAATTTGATTTAAATGGAAATTATACTATTTATATTACAACGTTTTTCTAACTTGATGCTAAATATGAATCATGCCTAAAAGATGTCAGGAAAAAATTAACTATAGTTTGTAATATTGATTATAATCGCAGCTTAGTTTAAGAATTGTTTTCTAAAAAGTAAACGTTGTAATATGTTGTGGTACCACAAATTATACATTGTGTTTATTTGGGCAGTAGGTAAATGAAGGTGTTATTCATTAATTTGTGATTTTTTTAAAAAATTAACTCGTAAACCGTAACCAATTGGTTGGTGGTTCACTAGCGATTAAAAGAAATCGTTAAAAAAAACCCCCCTCCGTAACTGATATACAAAATGATGTCGAAATAAACAGTCTGATGAATTAACTTAAACTTAGTTTTAAATAATATATATTAGTTACTCTATTAAGTATTAACGAGACTTTTATAAAGTTAACCTTACTGATATTCAAACAAAATTACTCTGCTATAAATATAATTTATGTATACTTGAAGTTTCAAACCTATAACTTTATAACAATTTTTATTGTTATTTCTTTTATAGGTTTACCAAATGTAGATAAAACTAGTGCTTCATTTTAAAAATATTATATTAATTTTTTTTCGCATTAAACTCAAACAAAACCTCTAATCATACTCATATATTTAGATATTTGTCCGCTCTAAAATTTCAATCCTCAATTTCCAGAAGAGACGTATTTTTCATACATGTTGATACCAGTTAGGTTACAAATACTTTAATAAAATAAATAATAATAACAATAACAATAGTTGGTATCAATTAGGTTACAAACACTTTTGTAAAATTGATAACAATAACAATAATATGATAGATACATTACCTAGTACCTAGGCATGACTTCCTATGTGTCTTTCCTTCTTTGTTTGCCGTATAGACAGAGGGAATGCAAGATAATAGATGAATAAGGAAAATGATATAACTAGGTTTTTATTTTTATTTTTTAGAATTTAATAAGTAGGTTTTTATTTTTATTATTTAGGATTGTCTTTTATGTAATTTTTTTAAATTAATATAAATTGTGTTTTTTATATAATTGTCAACTAAAAAAACATATGGTACGTCACGCCGGCCTGGTTACGCCGCTTCCAAGCCCCATTTTTTTTGGGGTGGACTGGTGGAGCCCACATTTGCCACGTGTCGAGCAATGCCCCCAATCCAAGCCCCTCCACACCCTATAGTCTAATACTTGAAGCAGTTTGCCATGTCCTCTCCTTTGACAATATTGTCTTGTTCGTTCCTTAGCCTAGGTCGCTCCCTTGGTAATTCTCCAACACATTATCCATGGTCATACCAATGGCTAAGTGTGCATCCAGAGGAATGCCTGCCTGCATAAGGTCATTTACCATGACCCCATGATTTTAGCACTACGGGGATTCTCCTTTGCATAGCAAGCAATGTGACCCTCTAGGAATTTATAAGAATCCTTTCGGTACTATAGATGGAACAATTCTATCAACTTATTGATCATGTCATGAGCTGACCATAACTTTATAGCAGTCCATAATCTGAGCAATAGATGCCCACATGATGAAACTACTGTGTAAATCGTATTAACGCGGGATTTAGTCAAACCGTCCAGATAAATTTGCTGGCACACTTGGGTGATTTGTTAGGTATTGGGATTTTTCGAATATGCAACTTCTTGTTAACCTTAAGGACTTTCCTCAAGTTCTAGTATCAAGCGAAGAAGTTAGTTCCATCAAGTTTACTTCCATCAAAAAAGGAGTTCTAATATTTTCATTGTTTGAAAACCTTTGATAAATAATGACCCCTTGAAAACATTATTTTTTTTAAAAAGGGTTAAGATCATTTCTCCATCGCATTCTGTGAATTGCCGAACACTATTACAAAATATGATTGTGTCGGTAGTTCACGATTAGCAACTGTGTCACCTACATAACTCTCAAATGGTTTAAGTGATTCTACATTCGCCATATTCCTTTGCCAATTAACCACACACCAGAAGAGGGGGTGTATGAAGGTTAATATTGCTTAACCCTAATAGGATTACAATCACTAATCAATCTCCATGATGCAGTGTTTACCTTCTTCAGAGTTCAGAAGCAAACCTTGAACATGTGTACATATAAGCTAAGATTTAAATTAATTTGATAAAAACGGAAAATATAATATTTGTATTACAACGTTTTTCTAACTTGATGCTAAATATGAATCATGCCTATAATATGTCAGGAAAAATAACTATAGTTTGTAATATTAATTATAATCGCAGCTTAATTTAAGAATTGTTTTCTAAAAAATAACACTGTAATATGTTATGGTACGGCAAATTATACATTGTGCTTATTTGTGCAGTAGGTAAATGAAGGTATTATTCATTAATTTGTGATTTTTAAAAAAGTAAACTCCTAAATTGATACCAATGGGACGGTGACTGGTGGTTAATTAGCAAACACAAAGCCTTTAAAAACTTGGATCCTAGGTTCAAGTCTCACAGATAACATGGATTAAAAGAAATTTACGGTTAAAAAAAACCTCCTTAACTGATATACAAAATGATGTCGAAATTAACTGTCTGATGAATTAAGTTACACTTAGTTTTGAGTAATATATCTTAGTTGCTCTATTAAGTAATAACGAGACTTTTATAAAGTTAACTTTACTGATATTCAAGCAAAATTACTCTGTTATAAATATATTTTATGGATACTTGAAGTTTCAAACCTATAACCTTATAACATTTATTATTGTTATTTGTTTTATAGGTTTACCAAATGTAGATAAAACTAGTGCTTCATTTTAAAATATTATATTAATTTTTTTTTTCACGGTTAACTCACACAAAACCTATAATCATACTCATATATTTGGACATTTGTCTACTCTGAAACTTCAATCCTCAATCTCCAGAAGAGACACGCATTTTTCATACATGTTAGTACTAGTTAGGTTACACGTACTTTGCTAAAGTAATAATAATATCAATAACAATAGTTAGTACCAATTAGGTTACAAGCACTTTTGTAAAATTGATAATAATAATAATAACAATAATATGGTAATATGGTAGATACATTACCTAGTACCTAGGCATGACTTCCTTCCTATGTGTCTTTCCTTCTTTGTATGCCGTATAGACAGAGGGAATACAAGATAATAGATGAATAAGGAAATTACCCTACCCAGCTGAATTTGTGGTCTGAAAGTAAAGGGGTCTTTACATCACCTACCAAATATAATCCTCCACGTCTCTTCTCTTGTTTTGACTTTCTTCGCTAGATTTACATGAACATCTAGTACTTCTTTTGCCCAGATCTTGATCTCAAGTCTCACCTTTTGTGTTCTTCTTGTTTAATCTTGGTAAAGTTCCACAATTTATGCTGTGTTTTGTTTCTATATAGAGGATCTTATGTTTCAAGATTGTTTTTTAATTGTTTCTTTCTCTTTCTCTCTCTCTCTCTATATATATGTGTGTGTGTTGTGCAGGAAATGGCGAGAGGAAAAGTTGAGCTGAAAAGAATTGAGAACACAACAAGCAGGAAGTGACTTTCACTAAGAGAAGAAATGGGCTTTTGAAGAAGGCTTATGAGCTTTCAGTTCTTTGTGATGCTGAGGTTGCTTTGATAATCTTCTCTCAAAAGGGAAAACTTTATGAATTTTCAAGTTCAAAGTACGTTCATCTTCTCCCCCCCCCCCCCCCCCCCCCTCTCTCTCTCCATATATAAAAACACGTGTTTAATAGTTGAGGTGAATAAATGTGCTTATATTATCTTTTTGGTAGTGTGATCCATAATGATCTTCATGGAATTTTAGTACTCAGAGATGAGATAAATTAGGAACAAGTCTATTAATGATTTACAATAATCTTAAATACTACTATGTGAATATACACATAACAAGTATATCTATATCAAGTACCAATAGGTGAAGCTGCAGGCTCTAATTGTAGTTTAACTTTTCATGGTAACTTGCATTGTGCGATTTGACTGTGGAGTCTCACTCGATCTAATAAACATACCACCTACCCTTTTAGTACCTTCTTCTGCAAACAGTTAAATTATTATATTCTAATATTATATATACTTTTTAGATATAATCAACCCAGACTTCAGATTTTAACCAATTCAGATTTCAGAGAACACATAATGGTGAATGAGCTTCTTCCTTTTGATTTTCCTGAACTTGACTTATAAATAAGACTTTTTTGATTACATATGTTATCTCAAAATCAGTTGGATAGTAACTTTAGGTTCTGATAAATTATTATTAGTATATATTCTGTCATGTCCCATTTTCTGTCTCTAAATTGATAAGATTTCCTATTTACCCGCTTTACTGTTGGTGGGATTTACTGAATATGATAATGATGATGAATTTTCTTCAAATTTAGTATCGATGTATTCAAGTCACTTGGGTTTCTTTTTACATTTTCACATGTTAATGTTGACATTTCTAGGAGACTAGAATGTTTGAAGAATTGTTTATATGTGGTTGGAAAATTCAACTAACACCAAGGGAATGAAACTTACACATGCAATGGAGCAAGATACGTTATATTAGAGATATTTGATGAGGGGTCACATATTTAAATTTTCAACCTAGTGTCACAACTAAGATATCATGTTACTAAAGGCCTCAAAGACAATAGAAAAACTTAGATCTTTGTACCATGTTCAACAATATTTTAGGGGTGGCATGGGTGGTACATGGAGAGTACTCAAACCATATTTGATTGGGAACAAGTATAAGTCTAGATTGATAAAGGGGGATGGAGGAATAAGCTAAAGAGAAATAAGGACAAGAAGCAAGTGAAGTAGAACAAAATATAATGAAGCATGTTGAACAATTTCCTATTCTGTACATGGAATGGTGAGAACAAGAAGATAAATATACCCGTGTTTATTAATCAATCATCATTGATTACATACAAAAAAGTAAACATCTATACATTTTAGCTCATGTCCAACCCTAAGTGAACTCCCCGAGGGTTGGTGATCTTACGCCTTTCGTTACACAAAAGTGTTCGCACACATATACTGAACTATAACAAGTCAGGTCCTATTTATAGGTGTAGATCAAGAAGTATGTGCTTCACCCTAAGCGCATACTCTGCATCCCGTTGTGTGAGCTTCACCTAAGTACACGTTTCACCATGAGATGCGCATACTCTACATCTCCTTGTGAAGTATGCGCTTCACCGAAGTACACGTTTCACCACCTCATGGATGCTCTTCTAGGTGGTCGCTCTACCATAAGCAATAATTTCTTCAAAGTATGTGCTTCGCCTTATGCGCTCACTTTCATTTGCTAATCACAAGTCACATATTAGGTCTTAACAGTCTCTCCCTTGACTTAGTGATTACAAATCTCTTTTATACTTGATGATATGTTGTCACATTCTATGGCATAGTCTTCCCCTTGACTCATAATATCAACTAAGTTTAACTTTGTATCATGTCTTCATATATTCAACAAATCAAGAAGCCTTTCATATCCGATCTCTCCCTCAAAATAAGACCCTACAAATTAGTTAGAGATTTAACCTCAATCGGCTACTTCCACTCTTTGGTAAGGTTTACTTTCGATTAATCATGTCTACTATAACCGACATATGATAAAGGTTTAATCTTCATTTAATCAAGCCTAAGTAATCGGCTTGATCGTGAAAACTTTAAACTTGGTCAAACTTTGAAAATGATCATTGGATATTTCAGTCCTTCAACCTAGTCTTCATTCATTTTAATCCTCTTAAATCAATATGGTGTCTATTCCTATTCCGTCTAGATCCCAAATAAGAAATCAAACCTTGTTGTTGAACCTCGAAACTATAATCTTGATCTTGATCTTGATCATCTTCAATTGGCATAATAATAAACCAATAACCCCATCCTAATAAACTTGCATCAAAACCTTAGTGAGAAATTATATATTCTTCACATAAAATGTATAGTTAGATCATCAACATCCATAATTTGAATGAACATAAAATTTAGACGGATGTGTGTGGTGAAATCATGCTATAAGAACCAGAAGATGAACTATAACAAAAGTGTTCGTTCATACTTTAAGCTCATATTCAACACTAGATGAACTATAACAAAAGTGTTCGTTCACAAGTCAGCCCCTATTTATAGTTGTAGATCAGAAACACAAAAGTGTCCGTTCACACATACTGAACTATAACAAGTCAGCCCCTATTTATAGGTGTAGATCAAGAAGTATACTTTACCCTAAGCGGATACTCTGCATCCTCTGCAAAGTAGGCGCTTCACCTAAGTACACGCTTCACCACCTCATAGATGCACATCTAAGAATCATTTCACTATAAACAATCACTTCTTCAAAGTGTGTTTCACCTTATCCACTCACTTTCATTTGCTAATCACAAGTCACAAATTAGGTCCAAAAGTTTTTGTAAAACATCATGTAAAGCCCTGCGTTTCTATACTTTCTATATTTGGAAACCTTGTACCGTACTTCTATTTTTAGTAAGCGTTGTATCTTGTATTTGTCTTTCGTTGTAAACGTGGAAAACCGAGACTTGAATCGTAATGAGAAACTCGTATTTTAACAATATTATGTTAATTATAGTCATGTTACACTTATACTTGTTCATACTTTAAACGTGTAAACGTATTCGTGGTACTCTCAATCGTAAACGTGTGATAACTTGCAAAAATGGTATGTATGCGTAATCAAGAGTCAAACGTGAAACTCGTAATCATTAAACTAAATTCGTTACGAAAATATAATTATCTATTCATTTATTAAGTTAATTAATTAAATTAATTAATTAATTAAATTAATTAATTAAATTAGTTAATAAAATTAATTAATTTATTTTTACAAAAATGCTATTTTATAAATATATCAACATTTAGGATTAAAGGTTAATAAATACATATATATATATTTTTTTTATAAAGTCCAAGGACTAAATTGTAATTCTTGAACTTTTACTTCAGGGACTAATCTTGCCATTTTTGGGGACTAACCTAGGTTGTTAAACTTGTAAATAGGAGTGTTTAATCACTCCAAACTTTCTGTTTTTGAAGAGCATTGAGCTCACAAGTGATGTAAGTTCTTAAACTTGTTCATGTGTGTCCACCAAGGAAGCTTGGGCTATCCTAACTTGAGACCACACATCACTTGATGATTTTCATCAAGATCCCAAGATAGTTTGCTAGACTTAAAGTGTCACAACCCCACAAAGCCGTTGACGATTGTCCTCGTGTGCTCGTCGGGTTGTTGAATACTTGGCTACTTGGTATCTAGATGACACCTTATCATTCTTGTATAGTATATAGTTCTTGTACCCTCCTTGTTACCAATGGTAACTTGTGTAGTGGTGAACATAATCCGAGGTTCAAAGTGGATGGTTTAACCTCCCACCTCATACTTGACATACATGACACTAGAGGTTACAAAGTGGATGGTTCATCCTCCCACCTCCTACATGATTATAATGATATATATAAATATATCATAATTCTAAAACCGAAACCTTGATAATGAACTTATAATCACCTATCAAGTTATTAAGTTTAACACTAAAGTATGTAATTCCTTGTCACGATTCTAATAGGTCCCGAACCTATGAAATCACATCCAACTCGTAAGAGTTACTATAGTGTCAAGAACGAGTGTTACATCTTAGTGAATACTTTCGTATCATAATACTTTATCAAACTTATTTTTAATCATGCACGAATACTCCTAATCTCCCGTTGAAACTCTATACTCATACGCCTTGTTTCCTCTTGTAGGATAATTCAGCGTCATCCTCGAACCAACGTCTTCACGGATTGTCAAGTGTAGAAAAGACTTAGCAAAACCGTGAGTACACTCGACCCACTTTGTTTATAACACTTTTCGGGTGTAACATGTTTCCATATACAAAATCACGAACACTTAAACTTTATGAAACACACAACAATCCCATATACATGAAAGCTTGAATCTTATACTTGATGCTTGTCTTGGATATTCGTATTGCTATGCTTTAGTCATTAACTATTTTTAGCCTTCGTTTGACATGCTTAGCGCTATAGGAATTCACGCATCCACCTCCATCGTGTTATTCGTGAGGTCATGTTAAAACATCGTGATTGCGTTAAGGGTTTGATTATTAGTATTGCATGCCTTGATATTGCTCTTGTATAGATTTGGTTGCCATGTGGATTGTTTAAACTTATTCGTATCCGTATGCTATGCCTAAACTTGTGTACTCGCCTTTGCTTTCGCATTGACATTATTTTAAAACATGTTACAGGTTGAAGGAGATGATGCTATGAAAACAATATAGCAAGGACTAGATACACACAAATTAGACGTTAGGTTTAATGTCGATGTATCAATTTTGTTATGACTTTGCAAATGTTATGTTGTTCTTTGTTTTGTTACATTGATGTATTTGACAATTCTTATGAAATGAAATATGGTTTAATTAATTATTGTCACTTAATAATGTTGTGAGCAATGAGCAATCTCGTTTTCGTCTCATCCCGATGTTTCCGCCATCAATTGGGGTGTTACAGATTGATATCAGAGCCATAACTATAGGGAATTAGGTAGAATTGCCATGTTCGACCGAGTCTATAATTCTAAGTACCCGTTGTGACCATTCTTTATTATGCTTAAAACTTTATGCTTCCTACTTTGCTTCTCTCTTTCCTTTTTGTCTTAATACATATACATGGTGTCTTCCTAAGACACTTTTACACAATACACGTTTGGACGCTTGAAGACACTCGTAATATAAACGAGATTCACTAAAATAGGTGTGAAAACTGCAATTTGGTGAACGGCTCTCAATCCGCTATACTTATTCTTTTTGCACGCAATTATGCCATCGAGTTAGGAGTGAAATCCAAACCTTGATGGAAAATTTCCAACTCAAAACTCTAGTGGACCCTTACCAAAGAATCGGAATTTGCTCTTCGTTTGGTAAGTACCAACCACACTTAGGGTACGAAATCGTCAAGTTAGGGGTGAAACCCGCACCTTGTCGATTAAGTCCCATTCCTTGATTTTTGCTCTCGCCAAAGTCTCGATTTTCCGATCGGTTAGAGACGTGTAGTAACTGGAAGGGTAAAATGTCGTTAGTCGCTTCTCGATGAGAGCATTTTACCTATAGGCCAAAGCACGTTTCTCTAATTCGAAAAGATCTTCGATTCACTTTGGAATTGTCGACGATTCTCTACCCGAATCATTCCCATGTTTTACGAGCCTATTCTTTTTATGTGGCTCAAATTTTATGTGTTTTGATACTTGTTACCTCGTTCATTTCAAACCGTTACACACTCGCACATTTATCGCAATAAAAAACAATACTAATCCTCTTGAACAAACTAAATTTATACTCTTTATTTGTATTCATACGTGAGTATACATGTTATACTTGTTGAACTCATGCAAACTATGTGAACCATACTTGATGAACACATGCTTCTTATGTGAATTTTATTAATACTCATACATGCAAAACCTATTTTCTTTATTACAATCAAGTCTCATGCTTTTGTCTTGTGTACAACCTCTTGATGCCTCCTTTCCGTAACTCGTTGAACCGCCTCAAGAAGTCCAAGAAGACGGATTCCCAGAAGGAATCCAACAACGAGGACTCGATATCGAAGCAAGAACTGATTGGGCTCGTTTCGGAGCAAATGGCCGGGCAATTGGCTAAGATCATACCCGACATTGTTAGCCAAATCCTCACCATACACGCTGAAGCCACACCTAAATCATCCTCTGATTCCAAAGCCGATACCCCCAAACCATCTTACCAATTCAAGCATTTCATGGCTTGTAAACCAGTGGAATTCACTGGCATGGACGATGTTACCGCCATGATCAACTGGTTTGATTCAATGGAGCTTATCTTCCTTCAGGGCGGCTGCCCTGAGGAACTCCGAACCCTTAATGCCACCGGGGTCTTCCGCAAGAGAGCCCTCGAGTGGTGGACCACCGAACGAAACACGCGTGGAACAAAGCAGCCCATGCGATGACTTGGGAAGAGCTTAAGGAGCTTATGAAGGAGCAATTCTGTCCTCCCCATGAGACCCAGAAACTTGAAAACGAGTTCTGGAATCTCACACAACAGGGGAGCGACACTGAAGGATTGATTGCGCGCTTTAAACAGTTAAGTATCATTTGCCCTGGGCAAGTCGATACTGTTCCCAAGTCAATCGCCTAGCTCATCCGTTGCCTCTCACCGGTGATCATGAACCATGTGGCCGCAGCCAACCCGAAAACCCTCGAGGAAGCCTATGCCATAACCCTCCAACTCAACCATAACTGCATCCTTCAGGGGGCCTACGGCAAGGTCCCTACGAAGCATGCGCACCAAGCCATTGCCAACACCACCGAATCACCTACCCCTCCAGCCAAGAAGCCCCACAACAAGAACAAGAAGCGGAAGGCTTCTTCTCAAAACAATGCTGTCGTCACTCCGCCTACCCAAAACACCAACCAACCTGGACAAGGTTATATTGGCTCTCACCCCAAGTGTACCACTTGCAACTACCATCACCCTGTTGGCACCTCATGCCGAAAATGTGCCAACTGTAATAGGTTGGGACACCTCTCCAACTACTGTCGCCTACCCCAGAACCAGCAAACCCAAGCCCTTTTACCCAATCCTAACCCAAACCGCCAAACCCAAGCTACACCTGGTTGAACCTGCTACAATTGTGGCGATCCTAACCATTTCGCCAACGTTTGCCCGAAACGCACCAACAACCAACAGCAACAACAAACCGAACCTGCGAAAGGACGAGCTTTCGTTCTCACCTTAGCTTAAGCCCAAAGTTCGAATGACGTCATCACTGGTACGTTCCTTGTGAACCATATCTATGCTACTTGTCTGTTTGATACTGGCGCGGATAGAAGTTTTGTATCCGTTGAATTTGAACCCTTGCTTCAGTGCGAACGAACTAAAATGCCTAATCCTTTTGCTGTCGAAGTCGCTAATGGTAAGACCATCTCCGTTGACTCTGTTCTTTCTGGTTGCTCCCTAATCTTAAACGATCATAAGTTTTCCATCGACCTCATACCTATGCAAATGGGTAGCTTTGACGTCATAGTAGGCATGGACTGGCTTAAGCGAGTTCGCGCTGAAGTCGTTTGTTCTGAGAAATTCATTCGCCTTCCCCTACCTCAAGGTGACTCTTTACACGTCTATGGTGAGAAACCTTCTAAGGGTCTCAAGCTTATGTCGTGCATCAAAGCGAACAAGTACTTGCGTAAGGAGTACTTTTCCTTTCTCGCCCACGTCGTGGAAAAGAAAGACAAAGGTCCTAGCATAAGTGATGTTCCTGTCGTTTGTGAGTTCCCTTCTGTTTTCCCCGAGGATCTTCCTGGTCCTCCGCCTCCTCGAGCTGTCGATTTTCGTATTGACCTCATTCCTGGCGCAACTCCTGTTGCGAAGGCTCCCTATCGTTTAGCACCCTCGGAGATGCAAGAGCTATCAAGCCAACTTCAAGAGCTTCTTGATAAAGGCTTTATACGCCCTAGTACTTCCCCTTGGGGCGCTCCCATGTTGTTCGTCAAGAAGAAAGATGGGTCTTTTCGGATGTGCATTGATTATCGTGAGCTCAATAAACTTACAGTCAAAAACCGATACCCACTTCCTCGTATTGACGATCTCTTCGATCAATTGCAAGGCGCGAAGTGCTTTTCAAAGGTTGACCTCCGTTCTGGCTATCATCAACTTCGGGTTTCCGAGGAAGATGTACCCAAAACCGCATTTCGCACACGTTATGGACACTACGAGTTCGTGGTCATGCCTTTTGGTTTGACCAACGCTCCTGCAGTGTTTATGGATCTCATGAACCGTGTGTAAGCCTTTTCTCGATCATTTCGTCATTGTATTCATCGACGATATCCTAATCTACTCCAAGACGAAAAAAGAACATGGACGACATTTGCGTCTTATTCTTCAGCTTTTGCAAACCGAACGTCTTTATGCCAAATTCTCCAAGTGTGAATTTTTGCTAAAAGAGGTTCAATTCTTAGGTCACACCGTCAATGAACTTGGTATTCATGTTGACCCTGCAAAGATAGAAGCTGTGAAGAATTGGATTGCACCTAAGTCGCCCTCTGAAATTCGTTCGTTTCTTGGCCTAGCTGGGTATTATCGCCGTTTCATCTCGAACTTCTCGAAGATTGCCGTTCCTTTGACTTCGTTGACTCAAAAAGATAAACCTTTTGTTTGGGGTCCCGAAAAAGAAGAATCTTTCCAAACGCTCAAGGACATGCTTTGTAATGCTCCTATTCTCACTCTCCCCGATGGGAACGACGATTTCGTCGTGTATTGCGATGCCTCTAACCAGGGTCTTGGTACGGGACAAAGTAATCGCTTACGCGCCGAGACAACTCAAAATTCATGAGAAAAACTATACTATTCACGACCTTGAACTTGGTGTAGTTGTTTTTGCATTAAAGATTTGGCGACACTATCTTTATGGTACAAAGTGTACGGTCTTTACCGACCATAAGAGCCTCCAACACATCTTTGATCAAAAGGAACTCAACATGCGTCAACGTCGTTGGGTAGAATTGTTAAACGACTACGACTGCGATATCCGCTACCACCCTGGTAAGGCGAATGTCGTGGCCGATGCACTTAGTCGTAAGACTCATGTCATGAGTGCTCGTTGCTACCAAATCGTGGGAAAACTCAATGAGTTAATTCGACAAGCACAATTTGCCATCATTAACGAGGGTAACCTCGATAACGAGTTGAATTGTGGAACTGAAAACCCACTCGAAGCTAAGCCTGTTGGTATTCTTTACTACCATAGTCGCATTTGGATTCCCGATCGTCTCAATCTTCAGACTACTTTGATGGACGAAGCTCACAAATCCCGATACTCCGTTCATCCTAGAGCTGATAAGATGTATCATGACTTGCGCGCATCCTATTGGTGGCCTGGAATGAAACGTGATATCGCTCTCTACGTTTCCAAATGCCTTACGTGTTCCAAAGTCAAGGCAGAACATCAACGTCCCTCCGGTTTGCTCGAACAACCAGAAATCCCGGTCTGGAAATGGGAGAGCATATCCATGGATTTCATCACGAAATTGCCTCGTACCTCGTCTGGTCACGACAACATTTATCATCGATCGTTTGACCAAATCCGCACACTTCCTCGCCATTCGTGAAGATTACAAAGTCGAGAAACTGGCTCGTATCTACACGAGTGAAATCATTAGTCGTCACGGTACTCCTCTTGATATTATTTCTGATCGTGATGCTCGTTTCACTTCTCGCCTTTGGCAAACTTTCCAATCCGCCCTTGGCACTCGTTTGAATCTTAGCACCGCTTTTCATCCTCAATCTGACGGTCAGACCGAGCGTACTATTCAAGCTCTAGAGGATATGCTTCGATCATGCGTAATCGATTTTGGCAGCAACTGGGATTTGCACTTACCCTTGGTAGAATTCTCGTACAACAACAGCTATCACGCAAGTATTCAAATGGCTCCATTTGAAGCACTGTATGGTCGCAAATGCCGTTCGCCTATTTGTTGGCACGAGATCGGAGACGTACGACTCACCGGTCCCGAACTTATACAAGAGACGACGGACAAGATCCTACAGATTCGTGACAACTTGCTCAAAGCTCGAAGCCGACAAAAGAGTTATGCTGATAGAAGACGCAAACCTTTGGAATTCGACATAGGAGACTACGTACTTCTCAAGGTTGCACCTTGGAAAGGTGTTGTTCGTTTTGGTAAGAAAGGCAAACTCGCTCCTCGCTATGTGGGTCCTTTCAAGATTCTCGAAAGGATAGGCACGGTAGCGTATCGACTGGATCTACCTAAAACGCTCAGCAATGTTCATCCGGTGTTTCATGTTTCGAATTTGAAGAAGTGTCTAGCCGAAGAAGGACTTCAAGTTCCACTCGAAGATCTTCAGATCAACGATACTTTGCACTTTGTGGAGAAACCGGTCGAAATCATGGACCGAGGAACCAAGCAACTGAGGCGTAGTCGTATTCCTATTGTCAAGGTTCGATGGGAAGGTAAACGTGGCGCTGAATTCACTTGGGAACTTGAAAGTGATATGAAGACTAAGTATCCATATCTCTTCGTTACATCTTCCAAAATTTCGGGACGAAATTTCCTAAAGGAGGAGAGACTGTAACGCCCCGCATTTCTATACTTTCTATATTTGGAAACCTTGTACCGTACTTCTATTTTTAGTAAGCGTTGTATCTTGTATTTGTCTTTCGTTGTAAACGTGGAAAACCGAGACTTGAATCGTAATGAGAAACTCGTATTTTAACAATATTATGTTAATTATAGTCATGTTACACTTATACTTGTTCATACTTTAAACGTGTAAACGTATTCGTGGTACTCTCAATCGTAAACGTGTGATAACTTGCAAACATGGTATGTATGCGTAATCAAGACTCAAACGTGAAACTCGTAATCATTAAACTAAATTCGTTACAAAAATATAATTATCTATTCATTTATTAAGTTAATTAATTAAATTAATTAATTAAGTTAATTAATTAAATTAATTAATTAAATTAGTTAATAAAATTAATTAATTTATTTTTACAAAAGTGCTATTTTATAAATATATCAACATTTAGGATTAAAGGTTAATAAATACATATATATATATATATTTTTATAAAGTCCAAGGACTAAATTGTAATTCTTGAACTTTTACTTCAGGGACTAATCTTGCCATTTTTGGTAAATTGTTTAAAGGTTTTTAATTAAAAAATAATATATATAAATAATATACCGAAACCGGATCCGCGGGACTCGAACTCGGGACCTCCGGTTCACCAAACAAAGCCTCAACCACTCCACCACTCACACCACATATGAAGGAACCCGGAAACACAAAGCATTTAAGCTTTGTTTTCGGGTCGGATCCAGACGCAAAGGAGTGCGGCAGCAGCGGGTTTTGGGCGCGATTGGGTTGGTTTTTTGAGTTTTTTTATCAATTTTTAACACTTAATAACCCACCTAAACTTCACCTAACTAACCCTAATCCTTTCCTTATAAAACCCAAGTGTTTTTCAAGCCTTTTTCCACTTTCACAACTCCATAATCTCTCCAAAATCATCTCAAGAACACTTGAAACTTCAGAATTCGGGCAGATTGTATAACTCTTACAAAAGTGAGCATATCTTGCTCATTTCTTAACCAAATCATCTCATTCTTCTTCCTACTTGCTTGGATAAACTTTGGGTTGAATTCCTAGGGCTCTCCATGGAGAATCCAGACCTGGAAATGCCCCAAAATGTCCGAGAACTTTCTGTTATGATTTAACTTTTCAAAAACTTGTTAAATCTCATACTTTTCTCATTCATCCTAGTGTTCTTGAACTCCTAATCACATATATGAGTATGGGGACTAACCTAGGTTGTTAAACTTGTAAATAGGAGTGTTTAATCACTCCAAACTTTCTGTTTTTGAAGAGCATTGAGCTCACAAGTGATGTAAGTTCTTAAACTTGTTCATGTGTGTCCACCAAGGAAGCTTGGGCTATCCTAACTTGAGACCACACATCACTTGATGATTTTCATCAAGATCCCAAGATAGTTTGCTAGACTTAAAGTGTCACAACCCCACAAAGCCGTTGACGATTGTCCTCGTGTGCTCGTCGGGTTGTTGAATACTTGGCTACTTGGTATCTAGATGACACCTTATCATTCTTGTATAGTATATAGTTCTTGTACCCTCCTTGTTACCAATGGTAACTTGTGTAGTGGTGAACATAATCCGAGGTTCAAAGTGGATGGTTTAACCTCCCACCTCATACTTGACATACATGACACTAGAGGTTACAAAGTGGATGGTTCATCCTCCCACCTCCTACATGATTATAATGATATATATAAATATATCATAATTCTAAAACCGAAACCTTGATAATGAACTTATAATCACCTATCAAGTTATTAAGTTTAACACTAAAGTATGTAATTCCTTGTCACGATTCTAATAGGTCCCGAACCTATGAAATCACATCCAACTCGTAAGAGTTACTATAGTGTCAAGAACGAGTGTTACATCTTAGTGAATACTTTCGTATCATAATACTTTATCAAACTTATTTTTAATCATGCACGAATACTCCTAATCTCCCGTTGAAACTCTATACTCATACGCCTTGTTTCCTCTTGTAGGATAATTCAGCGTCATCCTCGAACCAACGTCTTCACGGATTGTCAAGTGTAGAAAAGACTTAGCAAAACCGTGAGTACACTCGACCCACTTTGTTTATAACACTTTTCGGGTGTAACATGTTTCCATATACAAAATCACGAACACTTAAACTTTATGAAACACACAAACAATCCCATATACATGAAAGCTTGAATCTTATACTTGATGCTTGTCTTGGATATTCGTATTGCTATGCTTTAGTCATTAACTATTTTTAGCCTTCGTTTGACATGCTTAGCGCTATAGGAATTCACGCATCCACCTCCATCGTGTTATTCGTGAGGTCATGTTAAAACATCGTGATTGCGTTAAGGGTTTGATTATTAGTATTGCATGCCTTGATATTGCTCTTGTATAGATTTGTTTGCCATGTGGATTGTTTAAACTTATTCGTATACGTATGCTATGCCTAAACTTGTGTACTCGCCTTTGCTTTCGCATTGACATTATTTTAAAACATGTTACAGGTTGAAGGAGATGATGCTATGAAAACAATATAGCAAGGACTAGATACACACAAATTAGACGTTAGGTTTAATGTCGATGTATCAATTTTGTTATGACTTTGCAAATGTTATGTTGTTCTTTGTTTTGTTACATTGATGTATTTGACAATTCTTATGAAATGAAATATGGTTTAATTAATTATTGTCACTTAATAATGTTGTGAGCAATGAGCAATCTCGTTTTCATCTCATCCCGATGTTTCCGCTATCGGTTGGGGTGTTACATATCATGCTCAGTCTTCTAGCGTTTGATAGTTTATCTTTGATATACATTATTTTGTGAGTTTGTGGGAGAGATACATTTGAAAGAGATTTGAGACTTTCTTAAATCATTTATCATGATGTGAGCGTTATTATAGAAAACTCAATCGACATTTGCTATTGATAATACCAATAAATATATATATATATATATATATATATATATATATATATATATATATAAAGTTATCCTTAACTAAACAGGAGATAAATAAGGAAACTGAATATCTATAAATCAATATAGCTATAACAAATATATTATATACAATAGGCACCCGCTGTACACTGTCGTGGAGACCTTTAGTTAAGATGTTTGCGTATTGGTAATCGACTGGTGTGTGAAGGACATGAACGGAACTAATGCGGACTTTTTCACGAACAAAATGAACTTCAATCTCCACGCTTGGTTCGTTCATGGCGAACTGGGTTTTCAGACAAGGAGACGATGTAGCCCAAGGAGGAGATTTCGTATCCATCTTGGCTCTGTGACCGCATTGAAAACCCCATGGTAATCGTACTTCAAAACTTAAGTGAGAGGTGATTGATTGACGTTTGGACTAACACGTGTTAATATTATCACCAAGAAATACAAATAAACTAGATGTGGGGCATCTCTCATTATTTATTGTATACCGAAAGAGTACATATCTATACATTTATGTTGATATCCAACGCTAGGTGAATTATAACAAAAGTGTTAGTTCACAAGTCATCCCCTATATACAGGTGTACATTAGTGTAAGTAGTGGATTTAAAGATTTAGAAGGGTGACATGCAAGCCATGGTTTAGGGGGCCTTTAAAATACCATAGAATGTTTTTTTACATAATTAAAGCGTGGTTCTTGTGGGGCATGCATATAAAGGCATACTAGGTGGATGGTGTAGGCAATGTCTAGCCTGATAAAAGTCAGATATTGTAACGCACCGGAAAAGATGAGCTACAACTTTCCGTCACATACGAAGTTTTGGGTTAGTAACGGATAGATTGGAGGCTTGTTTGCAAGTTAGCATATACGTAGGCAACAATATATTTGCAACATATGAATCTTGAAAGGAAATAGCCCACCATTTTTAGTAAACTTAATTCCAAGGATATGATGAAGCTTACCATATTAGTCATAGTGAATCCCCTAGACAATGGAGACACAATTTGATGTACACGAGGGTCATTTGAAGCAGTAAGGGTTATTTCATCAACAAATGAAGGAGGTAAGCCATACGAGCGCCCTGCTAGTAAACAAATATTGAAGTGTCATTAGTAGTGCTTCGGAACTTGCACCTTGTGAGATATGTGGCAAACATGATGCCCTTGGGGCTTTTCCAATCCAAAAAGAGACTTACGAAGAGAGCATAAGTGTGTCGGTTTGGTGGAATCATGAAATCCAAGTAGCCGAAACATGTAAATAGTTTCTTGAATATCCCCATGTAAATATGTGTTCTTGACGTCCAATTGGTAGGATGGCTTAGAACGAGGAGACTTTAAGGTTAAGCATTGTCCGTATGGTGGTTGGTGTAACAAGAAGACTACACGTTTCATCATAGTCAATGCCAATGTGTTGTCTTTTCATATTTACAACCAAACGTGCTTTGTACCTTTGAAGGGTATCATTTTCATTAAATTTATGCCAGAACAATCACATACACAGGATCACACGAGCATAAGTAGGTCTCAAAACCAATTCCCAAGTTTTGTTATCTATTAAATCCCTATATACATCATCCATAGTTGCATGCCCATTCAAGTTTGTGGTTTTGGAAGAGGTGAAATGGTGGGTAAGGCAGTTTTGTGAAGGTTTATGGGTGGGGGAGTTTTGAGTTTTCCATCCTTAGAATGTGTGTTCATTGCATGTGTTGATCGAGGGGGTTGTTGGATCGTTGTGAAGGGTTGTTCTACAATAGGGGGAACAGTGGTAGTTGTAATTGGCTGTGAGAGGGACGAGATGGTGGCGGTAACACTTGGTTAAATAAATTGATGTGGAGAGGCTGCTTAAGGTTGGTGAGGTGTTGGTTGGTCTTAGGTGTAGGCTATTTGTAGGATCGATGAGAAGTAAGTTAGTGGATAAGGTGTAGTAACGGATTGGGTGGTTGTAATGACCGGAACATGTCTGGAAGCAAGTGTGGTATTTGAAGTTGAGTGGATTGGCTATTGGAAAAGTATTGGGTACGGTTCTATTTCAAGAAGCTAGTCATTAGAGTCGGTTTAGTGTGAGAAGCAAAGGGAAATGTTGATTTGTCCAAAATTACGGGATAGAATGACCTTTTCCCTTTGAAACTTCTAGGCATTGATAACCTCGATAATTAGGTGGGTAGCCGAGGAACATACATTTGGTAGACCGAGCTGCCAGTTTGTATGCGTGGGTGGCGGTTTGGTCTGGATAACATGAACAACCAAAAATTCATAGGGTAACTAGGGACAACATGATTTTGATTAGTGGCGAATCATGCAGCCGTCTTTTTTGTTCTGTTGGGACGTATATGGACATGATAGACAAAATGATTTAATGATCATGTTGAATTGTGTTTTGATGAAGTGTGAAATTGCTTAAAGTTCAGAAAAGTATCGGATTTAAACTTTAATGACTATATCCAAATTTACTGAGTGAAGTCATCAGTTAGGATCATGTAATATCTGTATCCACTTTTGCTTCGGAGTGGAGAAGTCTACAAGTCATAATTTACGATGCCCAAAGGTAGCAAAGTGCAAGAAGTAGATAGAGAAAACAACAATTTATTTTAGAAATATTGCAAGATGAACTAAAAGAGGAAATGCAAGTTTTATTACATGAAATCAAACCATGAGAAGATAAAAACTCCATGATGGGAATTCCTAGGTGACTCAGATGATCATGCCATGCTGATGAAGATGACGCTACAAAAGCGGATGACATTTGATTACTTGTAAAATGGTAGAGGTGACTAGAGCTATTGTGTCTACTCGGTTTCTTCCTAGCCTGAAAGCCCTTCATAGAAAAACCGAAAGAGTCAAATTCATTAGAGACACAATTTTCAGTGGTGAATCGGCGAACCTATATGATATCTTTAGTGGAAATTGGTTTCTAAAACATGTTTTAAAGTTCAAGGGATTTGGATGAGTTTTTAAGAGTGGTGTTGCTCTAACCTAGTAGTGTATGCTATTACCATTCCTGACAAATATATAATTAACAGAATCAACTTAGGAAGAGACCGCAATCACAAATTATTCAGTCAATGGTTGCAAGCCCATGTACCATTGTTTATCTCCATTACTGTGGGTTTCCAAAGTCATGGCTTGGAAAGCATGGGCTTGGGCGTGCTGACCAAAAGAGGTAGGTCGAGATGTGGTGGGCAGTGGAGGCGAAGGAGTAGCCCAAACCGGTTAGTTGGGGGTACGTGCACTGTGGAGGGGCAGTCCAATACGGTAGAGTGGGACAGCTGGTTATTATGCAGGCTATTGTTGTGGTGTAGTGGGCCAATGTTGCTGAGTGAGACACTACTATGTTGAGTGGGCCATGAGTCACACCATTGACCAAACGGGTTGCAACCAAACATTGGGCCACAAGTGTTGCAAGAATTACTTTGCACACTTGGGTGACAGTTGGATTGACGGTTATTCTCAAATGGTCACCGGTTTGGAAAGTCTAGGTGATAATCTAGAGGTGCGTCCAGAGTAGTAGCAATGACGGTAGGGGATGGTTCACGCATATCCTGTGTCGATTGCCTTTGTTTTTCATGGTGTAGCATTAAACATGCCAATTCTAGTGAGAGAACAGTTTGGCTGATGAATGCAGCTATAACATCAAACTCAGTGGGTGACCCTTAAGACTAGTTGAAGGACCAAACATTTTTCAGGACTAAGTGGTCAACATCAGATAGTAGGTTGGCTATAACACAAAGTTTTTGGCAATCGGCATCAAACGAGGGCATTGAACGGAGTGTGAGGTCAGTGTACTCAACTTCCGAGGAAGCTGCCCAAGAACCCTGGTCAGTGTACTCAGGCTCCAAGGAAGCGGCCCAAAGAATTCTTATTGTTCAAAAAAAATTTGGAATAAGGGTTCATGCTTCGTATTTTGTGGATTCGCTGTTCAGGACACGAACCAATGGAATTCAATGAGTGGATCACCTTTAGTGGGGGCTTGGTACCGTGAATGTGATGTAGCACGTCATGCCCATGGGCTTGAAGCTGGAATAATAGACCCAAGATAAATATGAGATATTGGTGCCATCGAGTACACGGACTTTGTGTTGGATGTTGGTCATAGTATAAACTAGGTGAAGAGTAGCAGACTATTATTGGGCATCATTCTCACTGTCCTCTCCGGCCATAGCATTGATTAGAAGCAGGAGAAGGGGCGGCAGTAGGAAACAAGACCGAAAATAAAGAAGAAGAGAGGTGGTGTTGGTTTAACTGTGGCTGAACAAGGTGGCGCCCTATTAAAAAATAGGGTATAGAGCGTTCGTGTTCATATACCATGTTATTGATCAATACTCAGTTGATCTTTTCAACTAATAATACAATTTATATATAAAAAATTATCCACAGCTGAACAAGAGATAAAAGGAAACTGAATGTCTAGAATTAACATAATCATAACAAATATATATTATATGATACGCTAATAGTGGTTTAAATCCTCTGTGTACTTCTTTGATGTCTATTAGATCACAAGTTGTATACGTGTGCTGAAATTTAAGTCTTGATTTTCGATCTTGATTACAGTTCTTAAGTCTATATAAGGTGATCATGAACATTTAGTTGGCTAATAGGCGTTCTTCTAAGTCACAACTTTTAACAAATGCTCTTCTAACTTACCATATTGAACACACAAGCATGTGAACATTGTTAGTTTAGATTAGGTGAGTATAGGTTGGATTATTATTGGTTCATATGTTGTTAAGTTTGTCTTATCTGGATGGCACGTAATCATGTTTCCTAGCAGATCTAGTTATTTCTTAGTGTATATTACCATGTAGAATGTTTTTTTTTTTAAATTAGTTTATAAGGGACCAAAAACAAATCGGTTGTTGAGTGTTTTGACTCAGTCACTACAGCTTGGACTTGGAGATGGAAACCAAATGTACCAGACCCGTCTTTGTCTACAGAGTTTCATTCGCTTGTTGCTTTGGTGCAGCCGGTTCAGTTAACAAGTGATATGGAAAAATATTTGGACCAAGGAAAGGGATGGCATCTTTAGGGTTGCCTCTATGAAAAAAGTTCTTTACAAGGCGGTTATGACAGATTCGGCTAGTATGCAACCCACACAATAGAACTGTTGGGTGCCTAAAAAGATTAACATTTTTTCTTAGAGAGCTAGCTTGAATCGCCTCCCGACAAGGGAAAACCTCACATACAGGAACATTAATTTGGATTCGGTTCTTCATGGTATTTGCAATTATATATGATACTGAATCATACTCACATTTGCTTATCTCATATTCTCTTCTCTGGCCTCTTTATTTTTGGAAATCAATCTCAACTTGGTGCAATGTGACCCCTAGCTAGTATGCCTTTCCATTTCTGGATCTTTTGAATTTTCATAAGCTCAATCGTCTTGATAAGAAGAAACACAAAGTTCTACAAGGGATTATTTTGATAGCTTGGTGGTGCATTTGGAAGGCGAGAAACGCGGCGATCTTCTAGAGCACAGAGACCACAGGTTCAAAGGCGAGAAATGCGGCGATCTTATGCACAAAGATGGATGAAGCCTCTCAATGCATGTAGTCTTGGGAACAGGAACATACCCAAGATTGACAACAAAAGTGATAAACGATCGTAGCTTAAATATCGATATATCGGATAAAGTTAGTGATGGATTGTGTTCCTGGGAAAAAGGTAAATCCCAAGCTTGTAAAACTTATGCTAGAGAAAGAACTATCTAAAGGATCTTTCATAGGTGGATCATCTTGTGGATTATATGAAATTATCTATAACCGAAAGATCATTGATAGTTGGAATCGTAAGGCAAGGAGGTACGCAGTAGAGTCTCGACATTGTGAGTGGGTAGGGGAGAAATACTAGAATATGAAGATCATGCTTTAGTTTAAATGACGCTTGTTGATTGACAGAAAAATACTCTTGATGATAAAAATGGAAACATAAGTTGTCATGTAATATGTGTTGAGACTAGGAGAGTAACATGTGTAATCTTTTTGAAGATGAGAATAACTTAGAAAGACACATTAGAGGGCTTTAGGACTGATTAACTTGTAAGAGTAGCTTTTTTGCATAGGGCACGATGATTGGTGTAGTATGTCTTGGGTTGCCATGTAATCAACAAATGATGTATAAAAAATAGTCAATCTGTTATTACTTCTCAGAGTACGAACAGGCAAGTGATATTGGGTTTTAGTTTCAGATATAAAACTTAAAAATACCAAATAGATTCATTCGTTTATTGTAAAGGAAACCAAGTCTGACATGGGTATTCATAAATAAGTGTAGTAAAATACTGAAACCCGAAGTGAAACTGACTCGAATAGGACTCACACATTAGTGTAAAACAAAGAAAATGGAGAATCGGTCCGTTAATAAACTTGGAGAGAAAACCCCACGAGTGTGTTTTCCTAGTTGACACTAATCAATCAAATGAACACAAAGGTGACTAACTTGGGGTTAATTTCTTTACTATCACAAGAGAGGGATACACCACATGGGTAATAGATATATTATTGTGATAACAAAAGAAATTAAAATGAACCATTCTATGTTTCAATTCTAAATCGTAAAAAGAATAGAAACTTGTACAAATGTAATGTTATTGTTTCAAACTCCCTTCTATTAAAATTCTAAAATAATATATGATCTAACGAGTTAGTTTGATTGTTCATTTACGTATGTAACCTACACATCTGTAGGCAATATAACTTACACAGGCTAGGTTAAACGTTACAAAATTAAACACATATAAATAAATTTGTTTAATATTGTCTAGCTTTATGTGCATAAGCGTGAATATAAGAAAATTAATATTAATATTAAAGAAAATATGAATGACCATTGATAAAAAAATTAATTAAATGCTTTAGAACTTGTATTAATTTAGTGTTCTCTAGGATAATTATCCATGTATTTACATCATGGTTGTAAGAATTGTTAGGCGTTATTCGGTCGGTGAGGAACCGACTAGCGATTAATCTGAATTATTCATGATTAATCGCATTGAGATTTTTATATGTAAATTTTAGTTATATACATGTAAATACACATTTTTATATGTATTTTTTAAGTAGAAAGGTTGTAACCCCTCATCTGCACGTTTTTTTAAGTACACAGAATATATCACTGAAGTTTACAGATTTTGGTCGTCATAACCTGACTCAAATCTCGTCGGAATTGCCTATATCCTGGCTAACTAGAACCTATTTCCGGCCGAATAAGGGCCAGGGTCGACCAGCGATTAATTCACCGATTACCTAAAAATTAATCACAGGCCGGCCGACTAACGACTAGTCACCGATTAATCCTGATTTTTCCAACACTGATATACATTATGTGATATAAAACCTTATTGCTTATGGGCCTAACCCTAATAGGCTAATATATTATAACAGCTTTCTTTTGTTTAAATTTATGTGTATTCAGTTTGATCCCCTTCAATTATTTGCATTCAATCTAGTCCAACACCATTGTGTTGAAGGGGATGCGTCAATCTTAACCTGTTTCACCATCAGCGGGTCCCCCGTCAATTCCTTTTAGTTTCATTCTGCGAATGTACTCCCCAGGTGGGATACTTAACACGTTAGCTACAACACTACACAAGTCGATACGCACAACGGCTAGTATCCATCGTTTACGGCTAGGATATATCAAGACAGTCTCCTGGGCCAGCTTATTTCATGTAGCCTTGATTAAGATCATGTGATGTGTGCTTTCTTTAGCTGTTATAGTTGTATGTATAGATGCTGTCTGTGGTCAATGAGCCCGATAAATCATTTAAAAGCTTGAAACAATTTCTATTCCAAGCATGATCATTTATGATCAAGGTGGGCGATCTTATTTGGGGATTACATGGACAACACATCTTTTCGTTTTGTTATAGTTGGATATGTTCTGTTGATTTCATGTTGACGTATGCACCTCATTTGCATGCCTTCATCTTGAAAGATTATCCTGGAGGTCAGGCGTTCGAATCGTGTAAACAGCCTGTTACACCGACCCCCTCCCAGGCTTGCGCATGTGGGAGTTTCGTGCACCGGGTTTGCCCTTTAGATGTGTTTTTTGTTTATCTCAATAGACAAATTATAGTATATCCAGAAAAAATAATATATGAGTAACGACTTTTATCTTGTTCACATATCATATATTTTATACCAACTACATAGGTCATTGCATGAGGGATCTCTGACATTCGTATTTGTATCACCATGTTTTAGCATGCGGAAGACTATAGAGAGGTATCGTGAACATGTGAAGAAAGATGAAAACTGCACTCCTGAAACTGAAGTAAACACTCAGGTCAAGATTCTAAACATTCTAGTCTCATAACCATCCCTAACATATCATCAACATATATATAAACAACAGATTATCATTTTGCATAAACTGAAGAATGAATCTGCCATCATTCAACGAAAACTAGAGAAACTCGAAGCTTCACGACGGTTTGTGTATTAGATTATACATTTCTGCACATCTTCCCATTTTGTAAGCTGTTTTTTCATATTTAAATGGTTGATATGGTTAGGAAGTTTCTGGGACAAGACTTGGTATCATGTTCACTGGATGAAGTAATCGAGTTAGACAGTAAGCTGGAACATGCATTGAAAACCATTAGGGAAAGAAAGGTACATAGGTTATATACGTTAGACTATCTCCAAAGGTGGACTCAAACCTGCCCTTCCACATCAGCTTCCCCGAAGAACTTCCACTGACAGTTTCCTCTCACAAAACATCTAGGGCAGCAAGGGGTAACAAGCCAAGCCACTCGTAAGCTACTTGAAATCGGTTCGGTAATACCTAGAATGAGCGGATCGAGCTTAAACGAGCTCGAGCCTAAAAATAAGTTTGTTCAGTAAACGAGTACGAGGCCGGGCTTCACTTACTGAACTCGAGCTAGCTTATGAGTTTAAATGAACATATTATTTATACAATTGTTATATAATAGTTATTTTATCTATAAAACTATGATAATAAATTAAGAATATGTATTATGTTATATAAAAGCCGAACATGTCTCGGCTTGTTTACACCCCTGGGCAGTGTTGCCCTTATTCTCTCTTAGAGAAGGATTTATATTCTGTCAATCCTTTTTCTCCACTCCACGTCACCTTTGATCCCACAGATTTTTGTCCACCTAGGGGCATTGGAGATTTCGTTAACCTAATTTGTTATGTTAATTTCAGGCTCATCTATTTAAAGAACAAACTGAAAAACTGAAAGCAAACGTTTGCACTGTGCTATCTTTCTAGCAATCATATATTATCTTGCTTTTACACCCTTTTCATCTTCAGGAAAAATACCTCATGGAAGAAAATGCAAGATTAATGCAAGAAAATGCAAATTTATGCCAAAAGGTGCATTTTTTCCATAAAAAACGGAACCTTCTCCTTAGCCTTTTTTCCGTACAACGAAATAATATGGTATTATATTTGTCTTTGAATTATATCAGCGTGATAGAATTTCGCCCCAGCATTATGCGAAGGAGAAAGATGTGATTACGAGCAGCCAAAGTAGCCCTTTTTCGGAGGTGGAAACAGAGTTGTTTGTTGGCCTGCGGGCCTCTCATTATTATCGAGATTTATAGTTCTACAGTTTAGCTAATAAGTTTGATTAGTAATCTGACTTGATCTATTCATCAAAAGTTCCCTGCAAACAAACTTGGGATACAAAGAATAAAAAAGTTAATACCAATTAAAGGAAGTGCACCTGTACTTATGTAATAAAACCATAACTGTTACTACATGATGTGCAATTAATAAGGACAAAGCTGTAGTTTTATCAGTTTCCTTTGTATGGACTTAGGTACCTCTCCAGTTGGTTATGACAACTATGCCAATTGGATGATGCATTAATGTTATACAGAAGATGGTTGTGTTATCCATCGTAATAATATTACAATAAACCTTAACTAATGTACATTATCTAACATTTATTACATGTGTCATTGTGGAACCAATTTCTAGTGATTTTTACAAGTGAAACCTACCGATGCTTGGAGCTCAAGATGTTTTAACAGTAATATTACTTTTGTATAGAGATTGCTCCTGAGGGCTGAGGTAGTTGTTTAGGCAGATCTATATTATGTTTGATTGTTTAGGAGGACAAAATTAATTTTGAGGCTGTTATGTTAGCAATTGTTTTCAAAACAGTAATATAAATCTATACGATTTGCCATAATGGGACTTGTATTGGTTAATTTCGTATGGATCAAGCTGGAAGGAATCGATTTTTCTTCATTAATTTGTTTTGAGTCATAAATAGATGAGTTAAGCAATCGAAATTTCAAATTACTAGCTATTTGTTATATATATTAGAACTAAAGGCAGGTATGAACATCAAATATTGCGAGAACATGTAAAACAAAATGAGTAACTTATTTTTTCAATCTTAAATTCTTATTTATCTTTAATGAGGTTTCTAGTGGAGTCATTCTAATCTTCACATGATTCTAACTGGGCGCTTATACTAGTGATATTTTATCATCATGTCTCACTATATCAAGATTAGTAATAACTTTCATCCTAGTTGTTCTTTTTCCTCTAGGCTCGAGAATATCTTCTTTCTAGATGTATTTCTTACTTAAATGGGAGAGAGAAAAGGACTCTAAGCATCTAATTTTTGATATCTTACCAGCCAGGGTTTAAACTATCAATGCTTTGAGTGTCATCTACCCTCCTCTAATCTTCTGTCTCTTCGAGCTGTACCAAAAAAAAAAGAAGTTTCATGGATGAAATTTGTGATATTACTTATTCTTATTTAACGAGTTACTTACTCGATGATCTCCGACTACTTATAAATAAGCTAATAATAGATCTTTTGCGCCTTTCGAGATGACTCCCTCTTTTCTCCTTAGGAGCTAATCTCTTCTTGACTAGAAAGCCTTCTTCGCAGATTCCTAAACCTAGGATAAATCAATTGACTGTGTAAGCTCTCTAAGGTAGCTATCTGTCACAGAGGAAACTTTTAACTCTCGTGTAGCGACTTAGACTTGATCTAAGTTAAGCTATGTGCCCCAACAATGTAGTGTTTTGAGTGATTCAAGTGATGGTTGCAAGTTGTGTATACAAAGAAACTACTTTGTATTGATTACAAGAGGGTTTACAAGAGTATGGTTACAAGTACAAGTGAGATTACTTGTGATATTGTTGGGTGCCTTCAAATGAGGCCTTACTTGCCTATTTATACTAGTGCATGAGGGTCTAGACCTTTCTACATCTAGCATCTTCTATACATTATTTTATGACATGGTTTCTAGATTGTTCTTGCTGAAATATAAGCATTTATGGTGTTAAAGGGATGATCTAGAGGATTCTTTTGACCAGCCCTTATGAAGATCCTTCTAGGCAATTCTTTAGCTAATATCTAGATATTTTCATGATGGTTCAAGGCTGATTTCCAGCCCATTCTAGACTCTTCCGAGCACCTTCAAGGTGGTCTAGAGTCTTCCGATGGTGCCAAGATGTTCCAGCAACTTGTTGGCTGTTTCGGAAACTTCCGGGCAGCCCTAGACGCTTCTTTAGTGTTCCAGAATCTTCAGGAACTTGCAAAAAAATCCGTATTCAAGCAGATCGTGACATATCGTATACTTCTAATTAAAGACTTAGGTAGTTTAACAAAAAAAGGGATCTCACATTGGTAGTTTAACAAAAAAAGTATAGTGATAGTTGTCTTATAAAAGAACCAAACCTAAGTCCAACATGGTTGGTTCCATTATTTTATTTTGTACACCCATTAGCTTAAAAATTTTCAACTTTAGTCGAAGATTAGTTTAGTTGAATTTATTTTTGTTAATAAGTGAAATAACCATAACTGAATTCGTAATCGGTTAACCATAACTTTAGTCGAAGATTAGATTAGTTTAATCCAATAAAAATGTCGAAGATTAAAAAATTGTGTTTTTTTGTAGAATGTCTTCTTGCAGAGAATCAAACGAGAATCCAGCTGCTCATGTTGACTTGACTGATGGAGAGGATGGCCCGAATCCAATAATTGATGAATCGGGTGATACCGGTATGATTAAAGGCCAACTCAAAAACAACCTTAAAAATTGAAAGTAAGCTTTTATTACATTTATAATCTACTTGTACTTTTGTAGTTTATGCATTAACATTTGTATTTTGTTTTTTTAATGTGTAGAAAGCTGCAAGAGTTATAAAAATTAGAAATTGATATGTTGACTCCAGACGGGTCTGATGATTAATGAAAGGTATTTTTATAATTAACAAACCATAAAAGTTGTTATGTAATGTGTAGAACTTAATGGTTTTGTTTAATGCTTGTGTTTATAGGTTACATATGTTGATTTGAAGTTGAATTTTGTGGATGGAGATGATCAAGCTTAAAGAAGAAGTTTATGGCTTTTGAGTTAAATGACAATTTGTATTTCGCACTTTATTTTGTGCTTCTTGATATTGTTAAGAACATTTTTAGAATCATGATTTTATTTATGTATTGCTTTTGTTAGTAAGGTACTAAGGTGTTGGACATGTTTTAATTAAGTTAGGATTTGTTTTTGTTGAATGCAGCCTTGTAATAGTCTTGATTTCAGTTTTTTTTTGTGTTGCTACACAAGTTTAATTTCAGTGCTGAGAAAAACCGAGCAAAAACGATCCGTTAGATTTCAAATTCAATTCGAGCACGAGCATCACTTTTGTGCTCGGTTTTGCAAATTCGATCCGATCGGATCGGTTGTAATTCAATCCGCGCACGAGCAGACCCTCGCTCCGATCGGATCGGCTCATGAACACCCCTATCACAAGAGTTTGTATGTTGTTTCCAATTGTTCTGACTGTTTCTTTTGAAAAACTGGACTTGTTTAACAAAATCCGTGTTGGATTTGTTTTCAAAAGTTTCAATTTTATCAGTCCCCTGAGACTTCACGAAGTTTATCTTTCAAAAAACTTTTTCTTGTTCTTAGCTCTTTTGCCCTTTTTCTTTTCTTGATTAGCGTGATTTTGATTTCGTTGATCAGGAAGTTTTTTATTTCCATATTGTTTTTGAACTTTGGCTTTTGGGATAGGAGAACTCTGAGTTACTACAACTCTTGGCTTGACTTTCCTAAAAACTTATTGGTTGAATCCTCAAACACTTTATCAATCAAAGATTGAATAACATTTTAGTGGGAAAATCAGTGTTTAAGTAAACTTTATCGAAACCAATCAACGTATAAAGCAAGTTCATGCTTTCACAAGTTTCAACATGAGCTTCAGCACTCTTGACAGGGCAGTCACACTCGGTTTTTCTAGAGGATCACAATGAATGTGATTCTCGAGAGGTATGTTTTCCTCTTTTGTCACCTTGTTTGCCTATTTAGCTCGTCCTTATTCGAATCATCATCCGAACTATCACAATCTCAACAATAACTGAAGGATCCTGATTTTGTGCGGGTGTGGAATCTTTGTCATCAGCTGACTGAGCTTGATTGGAGGATATGTCATTTTTGAATCCGAGCCCAGGTGCGAATTCCTAAATGTCTAATGAAACTAACAGCTCTAAACGAAGCATATCCTTCTCATCAGGTATCTTGGTATAATTATGTCTTATTGGTGGAGGACACGATTGATACCCAATGCTTTTGACATTGCCTTTCTTCTTTTGAATGTCGATGATGTGATCCAACACGTATCGTGAGTTGGAATAGCTATCCAACTTAAGTTTGATCGCATCATGTTCACATTTTGCACAGGCTAACTCCTTTTTCATTTCTTCAAGCATGTTAATGTAATTGTTAATGGTTGTTTGTTTTCTCAAAACAATCTTTGTTAATTCATAAACATCTTTCTTTACGGTCTCAATGATGGTTTCAAATTCCTTTTCATGTCGTTTTAAAACCACGTTAGCCTCTATGCATTTTGAAAGGTCGACAATCAAGTTCTAATTGTGGCTAAATGTCAATTTAAATTTACTTTCTAATTTAGAATATTTATCTTTTGATTCTATGCATTTAACGCACTTGGAAAATATAGTTTATTAACATTTACCTGATTTGATTGACCCTCAGACATTAATACATCTACCTTAGAATCAACAACCTCTCTCGATGGACCTTCTGATCCATTCGCGCTTGAACTTGAACACTCTTCATCTGAACTCCTGCCGTATCCTGAACTGTCATCATTTCCGGAAGATTCACATTATTGACATTCTTGACAATTTCAGCATAAAATGCAGTTTTTGTTTGACTATCATTTCTCAACTTCACGGTCTGATCACAATTGACAGAAGGTTTAGCTAAATAATCGATTTTTGATGGGGGGAAGGTTATTTGACGGCATAAGCGATTTGACCCAAGACATGTCATGTTTATTTTGTGGAGGAGGGTTATTTCTAGAACTCTTGTAGCATTGGTTGAGCCAAAGATGATGGATCGAATTGTTGCGAAGAATTGCTCAGGCTTAAACTGTTTGGGTTTGACCAATCCCATGGGTTGGTTGCCGTTTTCCGAAAAAAAATTAAACTTGTGCAAAATTAAAAAATTCAAAGCGCTACACCCGACAATTTGGCTTGAATATTTGGTTAAAGGATGATGGGTTTTTGTTAATTAAAACAAGAGTTAAATGCTTGGTTGGTCCCTGTGGTTTGCAAATATTGCAGACTTGGTCCCAGTGGTTCACTAATTACACGCTTCGTCCTAATAGTTGTAATTTTTGCACTCGGGTGGTCCTTACACTAATCTATGTTAAGTTTTTCAGTTAAATATGTGCAAAATTACTAACTTGCCCCTAAACAAATAAGAAAAAAAGAAAAAGAACTATTTGCTAATTCCACAACTCTCCAAGTCTCCATTGCCACCACCACAGGAATCTCGCAGCAATTAAACCGGCCATTACCACCACCACCGGCAGCAACCTCCGCTGGCAAACTCTCTCCCGATGGTTCCGCCGTTGAATCCTTATCGCCGGAAGTACAATAAAAAACACTCCTGTGCGTCGACTCCGGTGCATCAACTCCATGGTACAATCGAAAACAACACTCGGTAAAGAACTCATCCCTCCTCTTTCTACCTCTCTCTACTTCTCTCCCCCTCTCTACCACCACCACACCTGACCAAACACCACAAACCGCCGTCCAACGCCCCCTCTCTCTACCACCACCCCACTTGACCAACCACCGCAAACCATTGTCGGTTCTGTTACCCACAACACCATCATCACAAATAGTCGGTTCTGTTACCATCGCCGGAAGAAATATATAAAGTACGGCGAGGAAAAGTGACTGAATGAGAGACTATTGATATGGTATTTTGAAACCTCAAAGGTTGGGCACCGAACTCGACTCCATCTCCTACCCCTTCTCGCCACTGCCACCACCCCCCCCCCCCAACGACGGCACCACCGTTCCGCTTTCCCCCCAAATCAAAACTTACATTTAATCCTCGATCTACCCAAAATCAAACCCTAACAAGCTTCTAGATTAAGTGATTTTGACTCCATCGCCGTTTGTTTTCGATATTATATGGAACAGGCTTCCAGATCCGAATAAAGCGGTGGATGGTGGTATGGGGTAGGTGGTTGCAGCGGGTGGTGGCCAATGGTTCTGGAACATGGGAGTATGGTGGTGGGGTGGGTGGCTGGGGAGTATGGTGGTGGTGTGGGTGGTTGCGAAGGACGGTGGTGGTGTGGGTGGCTGCGGAGGACGGTTATGGGGTGGATGGTAGTATGGTGGTGTGGGGAGGATGTTGATGGTGTTAATTAAGTGATAAGAGAGAGGGAGAAGAAGGGGGATATAAAGTGATATTTATGTAATATATATAATATATAAGTTCAGTTCTTTTTTTTTTCTTATTTGTTTAGGGCAAGTTAGTAATTTTGCACGTATTTAACTGAAAAACTTAACATAGGTTAGTGGTAAGGACCACCCGAGTGCAAAAATTACAACTATTAGGACCAAGTGTAATTAGTGAATCACTGGACCAAGTCTGCAATATTTGCAAACCACAGGGACCAACCAAGCATTTAACTCTTAAAACAAAAATGGACTAAATGTGTCAACTGATTATGGATGGCCTGTTTTAAATAATTATGTTAACGAACAATACTAGCCCAAACCATAGTTGTTGAAGAAATTCTAAATGATAGTGGGCCTTATCGATATATGTGTTTGTTTGTTGTAAAATTGTAATCAGAAAATTATCCAAAGATATACTTGTAGGTCCCGATATGGATCATCGGACTACGATGATTTCTTGTTTCGGATGTCGTAACGAGTGCGGAATCCAAGTTACGCTCAACCGAGCGAGAGAGTAAAATTAATACGCAAAGATACAATGATTATGGTTCCGCATAACGATTTCAACAAAGTTTCAGTACAAAATACAACCATATAACAATTCCGATAACTCTCTCTCTCTCTCTCTCTCTCTCTCTCTTCTCTCTCTCTCTCTCTCTCTCTCTCTCTCTCTCTCTCTCTCCTCTCTCCTCTCTCTCTCTCTCTCTCTCTCTGTAGGCTCATTCAAGCTATCCATACAAAATACAACCATGTAATAGCTCCGATAACTCTCTCTATCTCTCCACACGAAGGATCACCTTTGTGTCACATAGACCATGAAGGCATAGGACACGAATCACCATGCCTTCTGTTTTCAAGTTACACAGAATCATGATGTCATCATGGGTCGTGATGATGTCATCATTACATCATGATTATGTCATCTCACACGTCGAGTCGAACTGATAGAGAAACGTTATCGACACCTGGCGCAAACTGAGCCGTCTGAGACATCATGACGCCATCCACAAAAGTGTATCAACACCTTTTATTTAAAAAAAATTAATATTTTAAATGTAAAGTATGAAAAATAATTTTAAATTTGAAGAACACAAAATGACATGTCAATGATAAGAGTTTTTTATTTTCTTAAAAAAAACTAAGCCATCAAACATATAACTCAAATTAAGTAAAAATTAACACGTCAGCATTTATTAATTCAATAATTCGAAAAAATATTAATTGTTATTTGTATTAGAACACTTTTGAGTTAAAAGATTAGAACACCTTTGAGTGGTTTTCGTTTAAAAGAAAAGGTTCAGGGGACTTTGTTGGATATGTTATAAAAAAAAAGAAAAAAAAATTATTAAAACTAAATAGTAAATTCTGATTGATCAATATTACAATAACGTTCTCAACATAACTTGGCTAGCACGATCACATTTGGTTTGTGATCAAACCAAAAGCTAGCATTCTTTGTGATACATATATTACTTGTAACCTCAAACAGTCAAAATAGTTAATAGGGTGTGGGTTGGGTTCAATTAACAAAGTCATTGAAGTTAAGGTGTTAATCCCCTTAAGGTCAAGGGTTCCAGCTTATCCGAACGAAAATGGATTTGGTGTAATTTAAACAGTTTAAAAAAAACACTTAATACAAGAAAAGGATGTTGGGAACAAATACATGCATTCCTGTTTTGAAAGTTCAAAATATTTTGTTTGAAAATTAAATTCCATGTATTAATACGGATTTTAATTCGTTAGTTATTATTACAAAGATGAAATTTTGAACGTTTTTGTTGAAAAACATGTTGTGTACTATTGTATTAAGTCAAGTAGCTAAATGTTGACCTAACAAATTTACTCCATCCAGATCCATAAAAGTTAGAACCCAAAGTTAAATGTTTTGACCTAACTATCAGAGTAGTAAAATTGATACTAAAGTTGGGTTTACATAATCATCGTTTTTATGGGTAATTAATAAATAAAAAAAACGTATAGCATTAGCTATTCACTTTTTAACTAGGATTCAGCGGGTCATCCATAGCAACTGTTCATTCCCAGAAGGGTATGATTTGTCTTTGAAAGGTTAGGGTTTGCAATTTAAAAAGGGGTGGTGGCGCAACTTGTTGGCTGCCTACCTTCTGTTTTAATGTAACTTAGCAAGTTTTTTAGTGGAATTTTAATTTGAATGAAAAAAAAAGTTTTTCATTAGCATAAATATGTGGTGGAAATTCGAGTTTGGGATCGAACGTAATGCAGGTCTCTTGTAAATCCAATGTATAATTTTCAAATAACGAAGAGTTGAACTTTTAAATCCAATGTACAATTTTAAAATCGTCATTTTCCATCTTTTGGGAGAGATCTTTCAGCCATGGAAAACGTTAAATTACCAATGATTGAAAAGGTGTAGCTTCATCGAGTAGGCAATAGACACGTGGCGCAAATGGAGGGGTAGCGTCTCAAGGATGGACGCAAAGTGGTGGGAGACGGCTGGACTTTTCCTAAACGTCGCTGACGTTTCCCTAGCGTCCTAGACTTTTCTCAAGCATCCTGGACTTTTCTCAGACGTCCCATATACAATAACAAACACAAAATACATGAAACAATGTTATATATTTTTTTCCATATACAATAACAAACACAAAATACATGGAACAATGTTTTACATTTTTCCATATACAATAGCTAACACAAAATACATAAAGATTTTTTTTCACATGATACAATAACTAAGACAAAATACAAAATACATGGAACAATGTGTCACATTCTTATCGCTAAACGCTTCCTATAGCTGAATAGTCTCGAGATCGTCATTCGAGAAAGAACTCTTAATTAAAGGCCTTTTTGAAGATTTTCCTTTTTTTAATTCATTTTAACTACGTCACCCCTACTAACTTTGGATCAAATTACAAAAAGAAAACGACTTCAATTAATACTATTTAAAAAGAAAGGTTATGACTGGAATTGAGCTGAGCCGCCTCTCATTTTGTTGATGACGAGTGTTATGTTTCGTTCGTCTTGCCGGACGCTAGACTGAATATTTCTTAGTTTCATAATATGTATGTATTTTGGTTATTTGTACATTCTACTTATAACATGATTTAAAAAAATACATCGAATCAACCAATTAAATAAAATACTATTAAAGTTTTACTAAAAAAAAAACTAAAACGATGGCAAGCCTGAAATTTTGAGCTTGGGGCAAAATAGTAATTTATTAGAACCAATGAGCGATTGCTAAACAGATGCTTGACAAAGAAAGTTACATTGAGTCACCGAATTAAAATAAACACTACTATAGTTTTGAAAAAAAAAACTAAAAAGATGGCAAGGCTAAAATTTTTAACTGGGGCCAAAATCGTAATTTTTTAGATGGGGGAAAATTATAATTTTAAATTGAGGGCAAATTCATAGTTTTTAGCTGGGGCAAAACAATAAGTTAGTTTTTAACTGAGGGCAAAATCATAACTTTGAGCTGGGGGGCATAATTTTATTTTGAACTTGGGAAAAAACATAATTTTGAACTCAGAGCGAAATCGTAATTTTTTAAATTGAGCATAATCATATTTTTGCATTGAGGGCAAATTCGTAATTTTTAGCCAGGGGCAAAAATATAATTGTATTTTGAACCTAGGGCAAAAACGTAACTTTAAACTGACGGGACGAAATCGTATTTTAAAGTAATTTTTGAAATAGGGCAAAATCATATTTTTGCACTGAGGACAAATTCGTAACTTTTAGCTAGGGACAAAAATATAATTTTGTTTTTAACTGAGGATAAAAACATAAATTTAAACTGGAAGCCCGAAATCGTAATTTAAACTGAGAATAAAATTATAAGTTAAAAGGATCATTGAGAAAGTGACAATCAGCTGTCTAGCATTAATCCCATAACTTTGTTTTCTATGTATAGTAAATACGTGTATGTAATTTATTATTGTTGCTTATAATATATTAAGTTGGCTTTTGAACATTTTATTGACGTAAACTTACAAAAAAATGTCACTTTCCATGCATAATTAAAGTTACTAAAAGCCTAAGCTGTTTAAATATAAGAAAAATATTTGTATGTCGGTAGATGTGTGCATGTATGTATGTAAGTACATACATACATGTACGGTTGTTTGTGTGTGATGTGGTGTGTATGTATGTGTCTGTGTGTTTTTGTGTTTATGTATGTATGTACATATGGATGAATACATATAGGTGTACCTATGTATGCTTGTATGTAGTATGTATTTTTTAATGGTTAAAGTGATATGTGTTAAATAATAAAAAAAATAAAACCAAGTTTGTATATATGTTCATTGAGCGGCCCGAAGTTTAGTGATGATTAATAAAAAATAGCTCAGATTTTTGTCATCCATTGTTATATATTCTATATTCTATAATATAATTTAAAGTTCAACAACATATTTTTATCATTTGATTCCAAGCCATTTTAGTGGTTGTTATGTAAAAGTTCAAAAAACTTTACTGATTGATTTTATATATTTGGAAGTGATGGATTGGATTTTGATTTAAAAGTTGAGATAAAAGCAATATTATTGGTAGGTAGGTAGACTAAAGGTGATGGGCTCCATACAAACTTGGACTATTGAACCAAGAGGACAAAAACAAATTATAACTTCACGTAATTCATGTTAAAAAAGCAGCATCTGACTTTTATTTAAACTAATAAATTTACATAATATACGGTCGTCGTTATATATATATTGTGTGCAACCGGTAGGTGGTTTAGAAGTCTTATGATCTATATATACATGCACATGCATAACCTTAATTTGAATAACATGTGATGTATAACGGTTAGATCTCATCATTTTTGGAATGAGAAAAAATATAGCTGTTTATTCATGTATTTTATTATTGTTATTATATATTAATATTATTCCCTTTTTTTCATAAACATAGTTTGATATTAATATCATTTTGATAACAAGAGATACCAAATTTGATGATATTAGGCAAATTTAATTTTTTTCCTCTTAAAAGATAAAGGTTTAATTAATAAAATCTAAAGGCATTTTTGGTCTTGGACCTACGCATTATATGCAATAAGTTCATTAAGATTATGGAGACCGTCTAGAATGCTTCGATCAAAAAGTTGATTGTTCCTTTGAGATCCATTTCATAATAACCCTTTTTAAACAGTTGGCTAGGATTTATTGATGCAACCAATAAGGCTAATGGGTCTAAAATCAATCAACATCATGGGATCTTTAGATTTCAGTATTAACGCCAAAATATAAAATGCAACCTGGGTTAATCGAGGCACGGTAAGACTCGTTAAATAACTTTATAAAGCCATGTTGCAAGCCATCCCAAGATCTTTTTAGAAATTTGAAACTAAAACCGTCAGGCCCTTGGCCCCGATCACCATCACAGTCCCAAATCGCAACCTTGATTTCTGTTTGGACAACAATGTGTTTAGTGCTAATTGTAACAAATTAAGAATCACTAATAATTTGTACTTTTGATATAATTGATATTAGGTTATTAATCAATGTGCATATACAAATACATGTCTCAATACACTTAATATGTATATATACACACACACATCAAGAAGGTTTACTATGAGTTAGAACTTCAATTGGAATTAAATTAGTTCGGTATTGGTTGTATAACAAGTTGGAATGGATTGGTTAAAGATTGAAGATTAGGATCTACATATATTAGTTGCTGATTTAAGATTGATGAAGATCAGTGGAAATTTACATTAATTGATAAAAGATCAAGGATTGATATAAGTCAAAGATGACGATTCGGAAGCATAAAAATATCAACATATGAAAGCCACATCAGAAAGTGAAGATCAAACCCGAGTCGACAATTGAATCACTTTGTAACAAAATGGTTTTCATATAATAACAAACTTAAAAAGTATCATTTTATGTAAGTCTTGATGATTTCCCACATGTATTTTATAAAATATCAAATTAGTTTTATACAAAATTGATAAATCATTTTTTATAAACAAGTTTTGAAATATTTTGAATTTGGAAGTTGGTGGATGGTCACCAAGTTTGGTAAAGATTCATATCGCATCCATCTTGAAGACACAAATATGCTTAAAGACAATATTTAGAAGGGAAAGCATCTTAATCTTTACAAATCTAAAAAATTAGATGAGAATCTATAAGAATGAGTTGGGTAACGTGGACGGGACTAGTCATAATGTTACAATACAAAACAACAAAAAGGACAAACCTGACCGTTGACTGTTGATACCATCGATCGTCAGGACCTTAGTTTATCATTCCTTGTTTTTTTTGTATTACCACCCACTCTTATTCTAACTCGCGCTTTTTGCTCTAGCACTCTATAATAACATTCTAAATCATATCTCTCTAATTCTTTTATGATTCAAACTCCAAATAAAAAAGAAATTAAAGATAAAAAAATAGAATAGTTGTTCCACAACTAAATGATTATTCATTCTAGTGTTGTGCTTTGTATTAGGAGGTTTATTGTTATTGTTATTGTGAGAAACTTGCAAGGAGACTCACTAAGTTTGTTTAGTCATTTGAGAGAGTGGTAACGATTACCACTTGAGATTAGTGAGACGTACAAGATGATCACTTCCTTTGAAAAAGGGATACATTTGTAAATGGTGATCACTACCTTTTTTAGTGAGACCTTTGTGTAACGGTGATCCCTGTCGATTTAGGAAGACGACTAGTGGAGAAACTATCGATTGGAGGATCAGGGAAAGGGCGTAGATGGTTTAGTTAAAATCTCTTAAACCACTATAAATTTATTTTTATCATTTCATCCCTAAACTCTTTAAATACTTGCATATCTTATTATTTATTACCTACAACTACATTTTTTTGGTTTTAATAAATGATTCATTAACTAAACAAGTGTTTAAACAAATTTTTTTAAGAAAATCCATCCCCCTCCTATAGTTTTCTATAATTTCCATAAGATGAAAAGGTTAACAAGTGTTTTAGCCTCCAAATTGGACAAATGAGACAAGTTAAGGCATACTAGTAGAAAGTCATGACAAACGTGGCTTCATAAATAAAAATTAAACACCTTCTCCAAAATCATGACATTATATAATATAAAGATAACTTTGTAAAAACTCCACCTGATATTTGTTTCTCTATATTAGTGTAATGAGTCTTTGTTGTGGTCGATTGTCAATAGTAGTATATTCTAAAGTCCTTCATAGATTTTTGTTAGAGTTTGGTGGTGGATGTGATGCGGAGAAAGGGGGTTAGCGGTTTTATTGCGATTGGCGGTTTCCTTTTTAGAACCGTTTTCGCTAGAAAAATGGGTTATACATGTGTAACCTTAGCGGAATTTCAAGCTTTTGTTCATCCATTATTTTCGTATTTAGTAACCTCTACTTCTTATTACACATGCATTCGTTATACTACAGGTTACTTAAATGGTTTTAACTGTAACACCCCAAAAACGAGTTTGGTGATCAAACCACGTTAATATTAAAAAGTGGGTAAAAGACCGTTAGCGGTGAAAGTTAAACTATAAACAAAATGACTAGGAACAAATAAACCTAGTTAAAAACATGTATACAAGTAACCAAACAATGAGTTGTAATCTCATTCATAAGCAAAACTAAACTTGAGGGACCAAAGCTGCCAAAAAGGGAACTTGTATTATAAATATAAAAAATTTAAAAACATAATACACATAGTAAATGTGTATGTGTGTGTGTTGTACGGCTGGAGAACAAGGAACAAACCCTTGTTCTTCTTAAATCATCAAATTGGAGGATGAATTGGGCTCGGAGTTGATGCATGAACACATATAAACGATCATCTAATCGAGGGGATCATAAGGTATGTCTCAAAACTCAGATTGGTGAAAAATCATAACTTGAGAAAAGTTGAATACTTACAAATAGATAGTTGGATTATGATCCAAGATGAAATTAAGTGTATGTGTATGATTGATATCATTAAACTTAAAGAAATTATGCACAATTTGATATAAGATTACTTGTTAGTGATTAACAAGCAGGTTATAAAGTGGGTTTTAATAATATGATGAAGTTGATGATATATCTAAGTTTAGAATCATCATGCATGAAAATAGTAGTAAGATACTTGAACAAATTATGAGTTTGAGTACATATTTATACTTGCTATGAAATGGTTTTGTACAAAATAATGAGATGTAGAGTTAATGTTACTAAGTATTTGAGATCAAGTTGTATACTAGTTGTATATAAAACTTGATTATGTTAATTATTCGGATGAATATCTAAGTAATATGGTGGAATGGGTTTTTACATAAAGATGAAAACTCTTAGTCCTAGTACAATGAATGGATAAATTAGTATTGATAATCGAAAGCTAAGTTAACCTTATGTTAACAATTGCTCGAACTTGTTTAAGTGAAAGAAATGATATAACTTAGTTGAGAAAAGTAGTTAAAATGGTAGCTTAAGAATAATGACTACCGGGAATTTGATAAGTTGCTTAAATAAGTTGTTAAACTTAATTCCATATTCGTGTATGTTAATAGGTAGTTGACTTTCAAAAGTCAAACCGGCCTATAATAAGATCAAATGGTGATTTTGATATAAAGTCCGTAAGATGGATGGTCTTGATAAATAATGACAATCTAACCATCTTGCGAAATGATAAAAGGTAGTTTGACGCTTGACAAGCTAGGAGGAAGCTTGAAGAGAAGCGGATCAAACGGATCGAGTACGCGGAAAAAGGCATAATCGGACTTCAATGTAAGTAAAGATTACATCTTTAAAATAGTAAAATTACTTATGTAGTTAAATAAAGTGTTTTGAGTATTCGGAACGAGATTCCGAAATATAAAAGTTCCAATACGGACAGATACAGGTTGGAACAAGTGAATATGGTAGTAACCATGATTTATGGTAAAAAGGGTAAAACGGTAAATTAGTCATGTGATGACGACTAAATAAGGAGTTTTGAAAAGGATACCATATGAAGTAAGCCATAATGGGTTAAGCGAATTAAGAGAATATTTTTAAGAAATATGCTCATATAGTGTAAAACGAAATGGGTTAAATAGGTGAGATGGCAATTAAGTGCCATCTCATAATGACAAATGGTTATTTAGACCGAACGGGTCAAATGATGATGGTATCACCATTTGACAATGATGACTAATATCGCTTGTTGAGTTTTTGTATTCTTAGAAAGAAAAGAGCATGATATTTGAACGGGTCAATGCATGAGCCGAGCCAGGTATGTGTAACAGGTCAAAATTCTCAACAAAGACTTAAAGATCCAATCAGAGTTAAATGAGTCATAAAGGAATAATGGATTACCTATGGTAAGGTAAATCCAATAATCTAATCCGTAAACATTATGCTCTTAAGAACATAATGATTTTATATAGATTATGGTTAAAAGTTCATTTTGGTCAAAACATGTTATGGTAAGTCTTTCATCGTAAAAGAAGAGACTAAGTTGACCAAAATGCCCTCGAGTGATGAAAATAAGTAAACGACTTTAGTGTTAATTTAAAAATGAGTTTATTAATATAATAGACCCTTTCAGTAGTGAAAAAGTGAAAAGTATAAGGCTTTTTGGTTTAATACCTTTTAAATAGTCTTTTCCGTAAACGGTCGAATAAAAAAGGGCAGAAAATTGGACGAAATGAATTTACGATAATAAATTCACCACCAATAAAGTTGTGGTGAGAAATAAATAGATATCTTAGTGTGGATATAATAAGATAGATAAATTTTGGTGGAAATAAACGTTGAATTACGCTAAAATAACCCAAGGGGGTCAAAGTAATAAATAAATAAAGGTCTAGTTGAATTGGGCAATGTATTTTCTAAGGCAACTATGCGGGTAATAAGGGAATGCTAAAGCATACCAAATAGGGCGTATAAATGTATAGTTGGTCCAAAAAGGGATTAAAGGGCAAAATGGGCAAAATCGGAAAGTATGAGTATAAATCGGAAATAAATGCATAAGTCATAGAAAATGAGTATCTGGGTCAAGGATCTCGGGTTAAATATGTAATAAAACAATTTACGGACGATTAGAAACAAGTTTCAAGTAAAACAGATTTATATCGAATGGTTACGGAAGTTTCCGTAACTAAATTGCAAACAAGAGAAAATCTGCAGCAAGCCACCGTAGGCTACGGTGGCCTACCGTAGCTTACGGTGGCAACTGCTATGGTCACGTAGCTTACGGTGGAGCCTAAAACTAAAGTTTTGTTTTTATTATTTTAAGCCTTCGGGTTTATCCGGTTATGTTATAATTTATTATAACTAACGTATGTTATAAAATATGAAATATAGGTGATGTTTGGAGCACCGGAGGAGGATCAAGCCGTATGAAGAACCGAACACGATCAAGGACGAAGCTTCCGCACTAAGTTTTGATTATATCAAAACTTATCTTCGATAACATGTTAAATTGTTTAAATATGTTAAAAAGGTTTAATAAATTTGAAAATTTAAGTGACGCATATTCATAATTACATGTTTAAATGCGAAATTTTTAACAGAAATTCTGTAAAGTAAGATAGGGCGTTACATTAACATACATTATTACTGGAACAATTCTAAGTAACACGTGCCTTAAACTTTCCTCATAACCTAACTAAGTTTAATTGGGGGACTAAAATCGTAAAAAAAAAGCCTAAGATATGAAGTTAAGGGGGCTGAAAATGGCAAAAATAAAAAATTTTCCACGTCAGAGGTCCTTGCGAACCGTATGGAATACCCGTTACTGTCCGCAAGGGGTGTCTACACAGCCATAAAATCGTTGGACAACTACCTTTCACATATCTTGATACCTATTTTGAGTTCTTGTCATATTTCTTATGCTCTTTACACCTTATATGTCACACCCCAACCGGTGGCGGAAACATCGGGATGAGACGAAAACAAGATTGCTCATTGCTCACAACATTAATAAGTGACAATACATAACAAAATTGACACATCGACATTAAACCTAACGTCTAATTTGTGTGTATCTAGTCCTTGCTATATTGTTTTCATAGCATCATCTCCTTCAACCTGTAACATGTTTTAAAATAATGTCAATGTGAAAGCAAAGGCGAGTACACAAGTTTAGGCATAGCATACGTATACGAATAAGTTTAAACAATCCACATGGCAACCAAATCTATACAAGAGCAATATCAAGGCATGCAATACTAATAATCAAACCCTTAACGCAATCACGATGTTTGAACATGACCTCATGAATAACACGATGGTGGTGGATGCGTGAATTCCTATTGCGCTAAGCATGTCAAAGGCTAAAAATAGTTAATGACTAAAGCATAGCATAACGAATATCCAAGACAAGCATCAAGTATAAGATTCAAGTTTTCATGTATATGGATCGTTTGTGTGTTTCATAAAGTTTAAGTGTTTGTGATTTTGTATATGGAAACATGTTACACCCGAAAAGTGTTATAAACAAAAGTGGGTCGAGTGTACTCACGGTTTTGCTAAGTCTTTTCTACACTTAACAATCTGTGAAGACGTTGGTTCGAGGATGACGCCGAATTATCCTACAAGAGGAAACGAGGCGTATGAGTATAGTGTAACATTTGTATAAATCGGGTCTCCAAAACCCGCTCCACTTTGTAATCAAATACCAAGTTATGAAAGTACATTAATTATTTATGATTATTTTGAGTTTAAACGTTGCATAATTAATAAATAAACTAAACTATAAAAATTAAATTTGTTAAAAAGTTAAAATAAAATAAATAAAAAACAACTGAAGCTGCCGGGACTCGAACCCGGGTCAGCTGAGGCATTCCAAGACTTAACATCCACTTCCCAAACCACTCCGCCACAATGTGTTTTCTGTTAACAATTGGCAACCAAATGGAACTTATACGCGAACTCGAATTAACCATTGATGCCATCTGAATAACGGAAACCGGCAAACCGAACGCTAAATCATTTCGACTTCTTTTGGCCAGCTTATAACCGATGTATTTCGGTTTCTAATTAAGTCCGAATTGAATGAACATAAAGACTTCATCATTTCCGGTATTTGAAACCGAAAACTTATCAAACTCTGATTTAATTCAAGTTCTGATCATTTGCGCGATTCATAACTATCACAACAACACTCAATTTCATTTTCGTCAAGTTTCTGAACCGTAAGATCCTCTGAATCCGATCGCCGGAATTTTTCTGCAACTCACCGGAAAACCGGGACTCGCATTCTCACGGTAATTCCTTCGACTCTTTTTGTTTAAAACATGTGATTAGTCAATCTCTAACACAACTCCATCATCAGAATCAATCTTAGCCAACGATTATCGGGAATCTAACCTTCGCCGGAAAGTTTCTGAAATTGCCGGAATTCTACTGTGAACTGGTAAGATATCCTACACTTCATTTAAACTTTGTTTAGGTGATTTAATTCTATAAATAATCGATCCACACTGTTAATTGTTTCAACAGTCGGAGTTCATTTCCTGTACCGACAAAACCTTCGCCGGATTTATGTGATTATCTACAATCGGTAAATTCTGTTCTTTAAACTCTCTCCATTCCTTACTCTTGAATTACTGTTAGTGTCTAAGATCTTTGTAAATCGCAAAATCAACTTTAACCAGTCGAATTACGCTGACAGTGTAATCCGACGAAGAAGATGAATCTATTTCAGAATATAAGAGTAATTAAAATCCGGTTTATAAACGGGTTAGACACACAGTCCAGCGGTGGACTGTGTGCAAAGTTCATATACACGTCCCGAGTTCGAACCTTAATACACACACGCTTTACGTAATAACATTCTTTTTTTATTCATGAACTAACCGGGTTGAGCGGGTAGTTGTTAAGTATAATATAAATCAAGAATATAACCGGGTTAGACACACAGTCCAGCGGTGGACTGTGTGCAAAATAAACTCCACGTCGCGCGTTCGAACCCTGTCCCAAGCACCGGTCAATTGAATTAAAACATTTTTGTAAATAAAGGTATTTTCGGTTAATTCGAATAAGTATATAAATATAATTAAAACTGAGTTTCTAACGGGTTAGTCACGTAGCTCAGTTGGTAGAGCTACGTGCACGTGAACTGAAGGTCACCGGTTCGAATCCCGCTTAGCGCAACCTTTACCGCTGACCGAACCGGTCAACGGTCAAACAGTAAAAAAATAATATTTTTTTTATATATTTATTTGTTTATTTTAAGTTAAAAATCAATTAAAAATACTTAAAAATAACATTTTTAAAGATAGAAAATAGCCATAAACTCACAAAATATATCTAAAAATCCCATTAAAAATCCTTAATAAAATCCATCCATTTAATATACCTTTCCATTATTATTTAGGTTAGTACTCCTCGTCGATCCGCTCATCTAAATCGTGCGCATCTCACCATCTTCGATTCAACGCACCCAATGTGAGTGAACCCTTCAAATTCCCCGTTTTAATCACGTTTTGGGGTGTATCATGTGTCTTGTTTATTTACATATTATAACGAGATTATTGTGCATACATCATATCATGACATGTGTATTAGTTTATTACTGTTAAGTAGTTATTATTGGATGCAAATTATTATTTCAGTACATGCAATTGCCGAGGCCGCAGCTCCCCATCCATCGAGGTTGAGCTTGATCCCCATTTTATTATGCGGTTGATTTTGGCGTGCCCGCACGATCGGCTCCGTTTGATTGAGCCTTGATCGGTTATTTCATTTTACATTTCAATACATGCAATACGCTCGGCTCCGTTTGATTGAGCCTTGAGTGCACAGTTCAATTTACATTTCCAGTTCATGCAATACGTTCGGCTCCGTTTGATTGAGCCTTGAGCGCACAGTTCAATTACATTTCCAGTTCATGCAATACGATCGGCTCCGTTTGTTTGAGCCTTGATCGCACAGTTCATTTATGTTAGTTATCATATGATATTGGTATGTTCATGTATGCTATCGAATGTTAATGTATGTTATAATTATAACTGATATTTGCAAATGTTTGATTACATACATGTGCTCTTTTATGATTATGCACAATATTTTATTGATAAACTAACCATAAAATCATTATCAAATGTTTATCTATAAGGTTCACTCGCCAACTTATATTGACCCAAAAACCTCCCATTTTACACATGATACAGGTGAACCAGCAGCAGCTAGGAACACATAGGGCCTGGATTAGAAGAAATAAAACGATTTAGTATTTGGAATATTATGTTTGGTTATTTTCCTTTGTAATGAATGAACATGTTTGGATGTTTGAGAAATGTAACTTTGACTTCATTTAATTATGAAACATAATAGTAAATGTCATGTGCTTTGGTGATAACCCAATTATGCCCCGACTCTTATTTCCGCTGCGGGTCGGGGTGTGACAGATTGGTATCAGAGCCATGACTATAGGGATATAGGATAGGTTATTAGACCCTTAGAGCCTATACTATAGTCGATTAGAAACTTATAAGAATTTTGTGTGTTATATGCCAAATTTCATGATGTTTATATGTTTATGTTAAATGTTACATTTGATATTGTTCAAGCATGTTCATAAGTATGTATATCAAATAATGCCTATCATGAAATCGTATGATCATAACATATCACATCCATGCAAGCACACACCACATCATGATTGATTTTACAATGATTTTCGTGTTTTCAAATCTCATCAAAGTGAGTTCTCATGGCGGGCATGTAGTAACTGGAAGGGTACTAGTACCGGTAGTCGGAACGTCCTGTCTAGGCTAGCATTCGTATAAATCCAAAATAAAGGACCAGTTTGCCTACCTGGGGACTAACGATGAGAGTACGAAATACCTATTAGGCCAAAGCATGCTATACCAAACGTCGTGAGAGCTAATCCCACTTTGAGTTGTCATTGTGTCTACACCTGGACACGTTCCGACCAAACATCTCATGAACATATTTTGTGGTTAGCATTCGGGGGATGCGAGTGTTAAATTGCCAATACTAATGTGAATCCTACCAAGCCAATAGCCATGGGGGCCCACATGACTATATAGGTGAAGGTATGGGGGAATTTGAGGCCCAAAATGAGCGAACCCAAGACATCCTTTGGACGTAGTTGCATTATTGATATTTATGTTATTTTCATTTTCTTAAAGACACATGACACCTAAAAAGACACCATAAACTCACAATCTTCTCATTTTATGATCCTGTAGATGTCGTCTAGACAGCATCGAAGGGGTAGGAAATCGGAAAAGTCTCGGGAACGTTTGGCCACTCATATCGCGAATCAAATGGCCACGATATTGTCTGACATCGTAGTACAAGTACAACAAGCCCTTGCTGCAAATCCTACTAACCCTCCTCAACAACAGGACCAGATCATCAACAACCCTCCTACCATCAAATGCTCTTACAAACATTTTAAGTCCTGTGATCCTCCAAAATTCGAAGGGACTGAGGGAGTCACTGCTCTCCTACATTGGTTCGAGGAGATGGAAAACGTTTTCTTAAATTGCGATTGTCCTGAGGATCGCAAAGTTCGTTATGCCACCGGGAGACTACTTGGGGTAGCTCTCACTTGGTGGAATACTGAAAAAGGAAAGAGGGGAACAGAAGATGCGATGGCCTTAACTTGGGAGGAGTTAAGGGAAATCATGACTAGGCGATTCTGTCCTAGAAGTGAAATTAAGAAATTGGAAGATGAATTTCATGCCTTGAAGCAAAAAGAGGGTGATCACTCTACTTACAACAAAAGGTTCTTGGAGTTGAACCAAATGGTTCCAAACTTATTCACTCCAACCTACCGTCTGATCGAACATTACATTCGAGGACTTCCCTCGAAAATCCAAGATTCGGTCCTCAGCGTTTCACCGGTAACACTCGAAGCTGCCATGGAGTTGGCAACAGAACTGACCGAAAACCGAATTCGCAATGGGAAGTTCAAGGAGGAAAAGAAGAAAACCCCTGCTGAGGGACAAACCTCAAACCACCACACTCCTTCCTCTAAGTTTGCTAACAAGAGGAAGCGTAACACCAGGAACTTTGCAGTCACCCAAACCAACACCCATGTTCCTGCTGCACCCATCACTCAAGCCACTCCTCCACCCGCGCCATACAGAAAACCATACACAGGGCCACTACCAAAATGTAACCGTTGTCAGTATCACTACTCCCCTGACTATCCTTGCCAATACTGTACCGGCTGCGGTCGCGCCGGACACACTGTTCAAAACTGCCGCACGCTTCAACGAACAAACCGCCACCAACCCATAACCCAAACCCACCAACAATTAATGGGTCAAGCCCAACAACAACTACCATTTCCACCCACTCAAGATTTAGCCCAAACATACTATCAACCCAATTACCCTATGGGCCAACCTACGCGGGCTTGCTTCAATTGCGGCGACCCAAGTCATTTCAGGAACACATGTCCAAGGCTGGTCAATATTATTCATGCTCAGGCCCAAGCCAACCCTGTGAATCAAGCGAACCAAGCTCCTCCACCTGCTAGAGGAAGGGCTTTCAATATTAACGCAAACCAGGCCAGAGCTGATGGTAATGTGGTCAACGGTACGTTTCTTATAAATGGTAGATATGCCTCTATGTTATTTGATACTGGTGCGGATAGAAGTTTCGTGTCATTAGAATTTGAACCTATCTTAAGTAAAAATCGGGATAAGCTCGCGGAATCCATAACGGTGGAAGTTGCGGACGGAAAACCAGTTTCATTAGACTCTATTTTACGCAACTGTACGCTCACCCTAAACGACCACGATTTCTCAGTCGATCTTATTCCTATGAAGCTGGGAAGTTTCGACATCATAATCGGTATGGATTGGCTCAGTCAACATCATGCAGAAGTTGTATGTCGTGAGAAATTTATTCGTATTCCTCTTCCAAACAGTCAAACTCTTCGAATCATTGGAGAAACCTCGTCGAAAGGGCTCAACTTAATGTCTTGTCTTCAAGCTCAAAAATACCTTCGCAAGAATTATATCGCATTTTTAGCCCATATCATCAAGAAGGGGACCGCAGAGAAGAAACTTGAAGATATTCCTGTTGTAAAAGATTTTCCACAAGTTTTTCCTGGCGACATTTCAGGACTTCCTCCAATCAGAGATGTCAAATTCCGTATCGATCTTATACCTGGTGCTACACCAGTGGCAAAATCTCCATATAGGTTAGCCCCCTCTGAAATGCAAGAGCTAGCCAGTCAATTGCAAGAGTTGACTGACAAGGGATTCACACGCCCCAGCTCATCGCCTTGGGGTGCACCTGTCCTGTTTGTGAAAAAGAAAGATGGATCTTTTCGGATGTGCATCGACTACAGAGAGCTCAACAAGTTAACTATCAAAAATCGATATCCTTTACCTCGCATAGATGATCTTCTTGACCAACTACAAGGTGCCAGTTGCTTTTCGAAAATCGACCTTCGATCTGGCTATCATCAGCTTAGAGTGCATGAAGAAGACGTCCCTAAAACTGCTTCTCGAACTCGATATGGTCACTATGAATTCATGGTTATGCCGTTTGGATTAACCAACGCACCAACTGTTTTCATGGACCTAATGAATAGAGTCTGCAAACCTTACCTTGATCGATTTGTTATTGTATTCATCGACGATATTCTTATCTATTCAAAATCTAAAGCTGATCATGAGCGTCATCTGCGACTTGTTCTTGCACTTCTAGAAAAGGAAAAGCTTTATGCCAAGTTTTCTAAATGTGAGTTCTGGTTAAAAGAGGTGCAATTTCTCGGGCATGTAGTCAATGACAAAGGAATACATGTGGACCCATCAAAGATCAAAGCAGTTCAAGAATGGCAAGCTCCACGTACACCAACTGAAGTAAGGTCTTTTCTTGGACTTGCTGGCTATTATCGTCGGTTCATTTCAAACTTCTCTCGCATCGCGGTGCCACTCACGGCTTTAACCCATAAAGGGAAACCATTTGTATGGGGACCCAAGCAAGAAGAAGCTTTTCAAACTCTCAAGCAAAAACTTTGTGATGCACCAATCCTCACTCTTCCTGAAGGTTGTGATGATTTTGTAGTCTATTGCGACGCGTCAGGGCAAGGATTTGGTTGCGTTCTCATGCAAAGAGGAAAAGTCATAGCTTATGCCTCAAGGCAACTCAAGACACACGAAAAGAACTACACCACTCATGACCTTGAACTTGGAGCCGTTGTATTCGCTCTTAAGATATGGAGACATTATCTTTATGGTACGAAGTGTGAAATATACACTGACCACAAGAGTCTTCAACATATCTTTAATCAGAAAGAGTTAAATATGAGGCAACGAAGATGGGTCGAACTCCTAAATGATTACGACTGTGAAATCAGATACCACCCTGGTAAAGCAAATGTGGTGGCTGATGCACTTAGTCGAAAGGGTTATGCGAACTCCATTCATCTTCTATGTTCGCAAATTATAACCAACATTAAGGATCAAATTCGAGAAGCTCAACACGTTTCAATAACAGAAGAAGATGTACAAAAAGAGATGTCCTGTGGAGCCGAGCTAAAACTTGAAACTAAATCTGATGGTATTTTATATTACCTAGATCGTATCTGGGTTCCTAACCACATCAATCTTCGTGAAACACTCATGCATGAAGCTCATAAATCGCGATATTCTATACACCAGGGGCTGATAAGATGTATCAAGACCTACGGTACACCTATTGGTGGCTTGGAATGAAGAAAGATATTGCCGTTTTTGTTTCCAAGTGTCTCACATGTTCTAAGGTGAAGGCTGAACACCAAAGACCCTCCGGACTTCTAGTCCAACCGAAAATACCTGTATGGAAGTGGGAAAATATAACCATGGATTTCATTACCGGGTTACCTCGCACTTCTAGTGGGTATGACACTATATGGGTGATTATAGACCGACTTACAAAATCAGCTCACTTTATCCCTATTCGAGAAGATTTCAAGAACGAAAAGCTTGCTCGTATTTATATCAACGAAATCGTCAGCCGACATGGAGTACCATTAAGTATTATTTCTGATCGTGATGGTCGTTTCACCTCACGAACATGGCAAGCAGTACAATCCGCTATGGGCACTCGACTAGATCTCAGTACCGCCTATCATCCTCAAACTGATGGACAGTCTGAGCGCACCATTCAAACCCTTGAGGACATGCTTAGAGCATGTGTCATAGACTTCAAGGGAAATTGGGACGCCCACCTACCGTTAGTTGAATTTTCGTACAACAACAGTTATCATTCTAGCATCGCATGGCACCTTTTGAAGCTTTATATGGTCGAAAGTGCTGATCTCCTGTTTGTTGGCACGAAATTGGGGAAGCACAAATTACTGGTCCAGAATTGATCCAAGAAACCACAGATAAGATTCATCAAATCCGAAACAATCTTCTAGCGGCTCAAAGTCGTCAAAAGAGTTACGCAGATAAACGACGGAAGCCCTTGGAGTTTAGCGTTGGTGATCATGTGCTTTTAAAAGTATCACCGTGGAAGGGAGTAGTTCGTTTTGGTCAAAAGGGAAAGCTAGCACCACGTTACGTAGGACCTTTCAAGATACTCGAAAGAGTAGGTCCTGTAGCATACAAGCTTGACCTACCGAAGAACTCGACAGGATTCATCCCACATTCCACGTGTCGAACTTGAAGAAGTGCCTCGCTGATGAGAATCTTCATATTCCACTAGAAGATATTCAGATCGATGAATCCATGCATTTTATTGAAAGACCAGTGGAGATTATGGACTATGGAGAAAAGCGTCTACGACGAAGTCGCATTCCTATTGTTAGGGTACGCTGGGAGTCGAAACGGGGACCTGAGTTTACTTGGGAACGTGAAGACTCAATGCGTGAAAAATACCCGCATCTTTTTCCTGCTACTTCAACCGTTTAAATTTCGGGACGAAATTCCTGAAAGTAGGGGATACTGTAACATTTGTATAAATCGGGTCTCCAAAATCCGCTCCGCTTTGTAATCAAATACCAAGTTATGAAAGTACATTAATTATTTATGATTATTTTGAGTTTAAACGTTGCATAATTAATAAATAAACTAAACTATAAAAATTAAATTTGTTAAAAAGTTAAAATAAAATAAATAAAAAACAACTGAAGCTGCCGGGACTCGAACCCGGGTCAGCTGAGGCATTCCAAGACTTAACATCCACTTCCCAAACCACTCCGCCACAATGTGTTTTCTGTTAACAATTGGCAACCAAATGGAACTTATACGCGAACTCGAATTAACCATTAATGCCATCTGAATAACGGAAACCGGCAAACCGAACGCTAAATCATTTCGACTTCTTTTGGCCAGCTTATAACCGATGTATTTCGGTTTCTAATTAAGTCCGAATTGAATGAACATAAAGACTTCATCATTTTCGGTATTTGAAACCAAAAACTTATCAAACTCTGATTTAATTCAAGTTCTGATCATTTGCGCGATTCATAACTATCACAACAACACTCAATTTCATTTTCGTCAAGTTTCTGAACCGTAAGATCCTCTGAATCCGATCGCCGGAATTTTTCTGCAACTCACCGGAAAACCGGGACTCGCATTCTCACGGTAATTCCTTCGACTCTTTTTGTTTAAAACATGTGATTAGTCAATCTCTAACACAACTCCATCATCAGAATCAATCTTAGCCAACGATTATCGGGAATCTAACCTTCGCCGGAAAGTTTCTGAAATTGCCGGAATTCCACTGTGAACTGGTAAGATATCCTACACTTCATTTAAACTTTGTTTAGGTGATTTAATTCTATAAATAATCGATCCACACTGTTAATTGTTTCAACAGTCGGAGTTCATTTCCTGTACCGACAAAACCTTCGCCGGATTTATATGATTATCTACAATCGGTAAATTCTGTTCTTTAAACTCTCTCCATTCCTTACTCTTGAATTACTGTTAGTGTCTAAGATCTTTGTAAATCGCAAAATCAACTTTAACCAGTCGAATTACGCTGACAGTGTAATCCGACGAAGAAGATGAATCTATTTCAGAATATAAGAGTAATTAAAATCCGGTTTATAAACGGGTTAGACACACAGTCCAGCGGTGGACTGTGTGCAAAGTTCATATACACGTCCCGAGTTCGAACCTTAATACACACACGCTTTACGTAATAACATTCTTTTTTTTATTCATGAACTAACCGGGTTAGAGCGGGTAGTTGTTAAGTATAATATAAATCAAGAATATAACCGGGTTAGACACACAGTCCAGCGGTGGACTGTGTGCAAAATAAACTCCACGTCGCGCGTTCGAACCCTGTCCCAAGCACCGGTCAATTGAATTAAAACATTTTTGTAAATAAAGGTATTTTCGGTTAATTCGAATAAGTATATAAATATAATTAAAACTGAGTTTCTAACGGGTTAGTCACGTAGCTCAGTTGGTAGAGCTACGTGCACGTGAACTGAAGGTCACCGGTTCGAATCCCGCTTAGCGCAACCTTTACCGCTGACCGAACCGGTCAACGGTCAAACAGTAAAAAAATAATATTTTTTTTAATATATTTATTTGTTTATTTTAAGTTAAAAATCAATTAAAAATACTTAAAAATAACATTTTTAAAGATAGAAAATAGCCATAAACTGTAACATCCGTCAAAAACGGATTTACCAAACCCGCTCCGTTTAGCAACCGAACAGTCAGTCAAAATTTTCGTTGCGAATTAAATGCCCAAAATATTTTTAAACGATCCGTAATCAATTATTATACGGGGGTATATATTTAGTTTTTGAAAAACTGTTGAAAATCGAAAAATAAAAATGAATTGTTACAGCCGGGTTTCGAACCCGGGTCTGTACCGAGTCACCTAGTGACTTAACTCTCACACACAAACCACTGCGCCGTTTGTTATGTTTGATGAATAACAGAATCATTTAATTGATATAGTGACTTTACGAATTCAAAATCGGCGCCCAAACGGTTCAGTCGTCGGAATCCCGGATTATTCGTGAGTCTTAACACCAATTTACGTTATAACGTAAACCTTTAATCACATATCGGTTATAACTGATGTTTGAAGTCCGCGACACTTTTCAAAACCGCCGGAAAACTTAAATTTATGAATACAGTTCAAAATCAGACCAAATACATTTCGATTATTCCCTATAAATTCAACCACAATCGTCTGCAAACTTTTTCGCTAAAAATCACATCTTTTCACGGCGTAATTTCACTCGCCGGAACTGTCCTATTTTTCGCCGGAAAACCGAGTTTTAATTTTCTGAACCTCACTAATCCCCTAAACCTTTACTGAAGTTACCCATACTCTCCCCAAGATTTCCGGAGACTTGCTGCTGCAAGGAACCTATCGCCGGAGGTGAATTCTGTCGCCGGAGTTCTGCCGGAAAACAGAGAGTCTTGTCGGTATATTTCTCCGCCCAGTTTCTTTTCCTTTTCACTGTTATCTTACCGAAATAAACTGTAAAACACTAACAAACTGATAAAAAAACTTGAACTAGTCGAATTCCGATTTCTGGTTCAATATTGACGAAGAAGACGACGCACTTCCATATCATATAAGTATATTATAAATCATGATTTTAATCGGGTTAGACACACAGTCCAGCGGTGGACTGTGTGCACATAATACGTTAATTATGCAAAGGTCTCGAGTTCGATTCCCGTCTCACACGCTGCCTTAATAAAATCTATTTTTTTTTATTACTGAACCGGAGTCGCCTTAGTTATATGTTAAGTATATTAATAACCGGAATAATAACCAAGTTATACACACAGTCCAGCGGTGGACTGTGTGTTTGTTTATATCACAGGTCACGAGTTCGAGTCCGGTCCTCCGCACCGACTCGGACAATTATCTTTTCTTTTAAATAAGGCAGAAAAGGAAATATCTATTTTGTATTTAAGTATAATGAAAACCGAATATTATAACATGTTGAACACACAGTCCAGTGGTGGACTGTGTGTTAGATTAACCCACAGGTCCCGGGTTCGAGACCTGTGGTGTGCATGACCGTTTCACTTAAACTGTTTTTAAAATAAACGATTTTCTATTAATTCTAATTAATGTATATATGAAATTAAAATCGGATATATAACGGGTTAGACACGTAGCTCAGTTGGTAGAGCTGCGTGCACGCGTACGGGAGGTCTCGGGTTCGAGCCTCACCGAGCGCACAACAATATTCCGCAAACCGGTCAACGACCAGTCAAAGTCAACTGGTCAAGGTCAACTGTAGCAGATTATTTAATTATTTTAATTAAAAATCAATTATAAATACTTAAAAATAACATTTTTAAGATTAGAAAATAGCTTCAAACTCACAAAAATACACCCAACAATCCTACTAAAATAGTTTAATAAAATCCGTTTACTCACCAAACCATAATGCGATTTATCTAGGTTAAATCTCACTCGTGGTTAAAACCACTTCGCGTGCATTCATCGTCATCAACCGAACGCACCCACTGTGAGTGAATCTTACAATTCCCCCTTTTAAATTACACGTTTTGGGGTGTGTCATGTGTTTTGAATTAATTAATTTATTTATTTAAACTTGTGCCATACCACATCATGACTTAAACTTAGATTGATTTATTGTTGTGATTTATTTATATTCCGTTTGTCAAATTACATGAAACTCATACATTAAGCCCATCAGTTCCTCGTGGGAAACGAGTAGAACATCGCGTGCTTCAATTCAAAATTCATTATTGTTCATGTGTGTTTTCATTGAGTTTATATTGTTTGTAGTTGTGTTATTCATATTATCATGTTTATGCAATTCATTCATCAGGCCCCTCAGTTCCTCGTGAGAGACGAGTTGAGCATCGCGTGCCTTTAATTGTTCCATTATTGTTCATGAGTGTTTTCATTTAACATCTTATGATTATTGATCAAGTTACATCTAATTTTACTCATGATTGGTTGTGCACATATTTCATAATCAATTTAAATAAATTGTTCAAATGTTTTTCCATAGGATTCACTCGCCAACATTATGTTGATCCAAAAACCTTTTTACACATGATACAGGTGAACAGGTTGAAGCAAGGATAGCATAGGATATGCCTTAGAAGAGAACAAAGGAATTAGATTGTTAGTTAGATCATGTTGTAGCAATCATTGTAAACTTTCATTTAATTTGTATTAATAAATATGAAACATTTAATAAATGTCATGAGCTTTGATGATAACCCAATCATGCCCCGATCACCTTATCCGCTGCGGGTCGGGGTGTGACAGATTGGTATCAGAGCCATGACTATAGGGATATAGGATAGGTTATTAGACCCTTAGAGCCTATACTATAGTCTGCCTAAAATTTTAAATTGATTAAGTGGTTACATACAAACTTGTGATATTTATTTGTTTCATATTTGTTTACATTTCAGTCAAACATACATGCTCATATACATATTCATTATACATATATACATATTCATTATACATATATCGATGTTCATGTGTTCAATTTATTTTCATATTCTCATTATCCAAAGATTTTATGCAATTTTCAAATCTCATCAAAGTAAGTTCTGCGACGGGCATGTAGTAACTGGAAGGGTACAAGTACCGGTAGTCGGAACGTCCTGTCTAGGCTGGCATTCGTATAAATCCAATATAACGGACCAGTTTGCCTACCTGGGGACCAACGATGAGAGTACGAAGGACCTATTAGGCCAAAGCATGCCACACCAAACGTCGTTCGAACTAACCCTACTTTGAGGTGTCACCGTGTCTACACCTGGACACATTCCGAACATCACACGTTGTATACATATTTCTCGATTTTCACCGGGTTTTGTGTACGCAACCAGGCAGAAACCGTGCGAACCATATGAAAAACCGGTAATTCATGGGGGCCCACATGATTACATAAGGTAAAGTATGGCGGCATGACGGGCCTAACAGCGAGCAAAGCCCAAGACATCCTATGGATGTAGTATTTTTGGTATAATTATTTTATGAATGTTCATTCTTGAATGCGACCCATGATCTCAAAAGCATCCAACTCATACCCTTGTCATGTATTCATTGTAGATGTCTTCTAACCTCGCCCGTAGGAAGATGAGAGCAGGAAAAGCCCGCGAACGCATGGCTACCTTAATCGCTCAACAAATGGCTGCCGTAATACCCAACATTGTAATCCAAGTTTAACAAGCACTTACCAATAATCCTGTCAATCAAGTAAACCAAAACATTTTCAACTCTTCCCCAAACACCACTAAATGCACCTACAAGCATTTCAAATCATGCGACCCTCCGAAATATAAAGGGACTGAAGGTGTCACCGCACTCCTCCATTGGTTTGAAGAAGTGGAGAATACTTTTCTAAATTGCGATTGCCCTGATGATCGCAAAGTGCGTTATGCTACCGGTCGACTATATGGGATAGCACTTACTTGGTGGAATACAGAGAAGGCCAAACGAGGTGTTGAAGATGCTATGTCCTTAACTTGGAACGAATTGAAGGAAATCATGACCAGACGATTTTGCCCAAGGAGCGAAATCAAGAAGCTAGAAGATGAATTTTACTCATTGAAGCAAGTGGAAGGAGACCACACCACCTACAACAAAAGGTTCCTCGAATTACAACAAATGGTTCCCAACATGTTTACTCCCCTCCACCGTTTGATCGAGCACTACATTCGTGGTCTTCCGTCAAAGATTCAAGACCCTGTAATAAGTACCAAGCCTGCAACTTTGGAAGCAGCAATGGAGCTAGCAACAGAGCTCACCGAGAACCGAATCCGAAACAAAGACTTCGAGGAAGAGAAGAAGAAGGATAAAGGATCAACTGAAACCTCCGAATCCCCTTCTCAAACCGAATCCCCTTCTCAACCCGAATCCCCTTCTCAACCCGAATCCCCTTCTCAACCCAAACCTAAGAGAAGAAGAGTCGGGCGACTTTTCGCTGCTACTCAACGAAATCAACCAGTTTTTCACGCTATACCCATCCGAGCTGTCCCAATCACCCAAGAGGCACCCAATTCAGCTTACCCAAATAAGAAACCATATCTTGGACCTCACCCTCAATGCAACCACTGTTTTTATCATCATTCCCTTACTTTACCTTGCCGGCTATGTACAACTTGTGGACGTTATGGTCATTTGAGCAATGTTTGTCGCACCTTTCAAGACCAAACCTTTTCCCCTACTCAAAACATGGCCCAAACTTATCACCAACCCCAACACCCCATGTTCCCATATGCTCGAGCTTGCTTCAATTGTGGCGACCCTACCCACTTTAGAAACACATGCCCTCAATTGGTAAACGTTATCAACACTCAAGCCCAATCAAACCCAGTTAACCAAGTAAACCAAGAAAACCCAACCACTATGCCGCCAGCAAGAGGAAGAGTCTTCAATATCAACGCCAACCCTGTCGAAGATAATGACGGCCCAAACGAAGATACTCAGCTAGTCCTGTTCGCCGAAGATCCAGATTCAACTCCTATTGTTTAGTCTTTCTTTATCACATGTGTAGACTGTTAGAGAAATTATTGGATATTATATATTATATATTGTTTTCGGTATATGCTTTTGCCGAGGCCGTGGCTCCCCATCCATCGAGGTTGAGTTGGATCCCCATTTTATTATGTGGTTGATCTTGGCGTGCCCGCACGATCGGCTCCGTTTGTTGAGCCTTGATCGGTTACGTAATATTACATTTCAATACATGCAATACGCTCGGCTCCGTTTGATTGAGCCTTGAGTGCACAGTTCAATTTACATTTCAAGTTCATGCAATACGCTCGGCTCCGTTTGATTGAGCCTTGAGTGCACAGTTCAATTTACATTTCAAGTTCATGCAATACGCTCGGCTCCGTTTGATTGAGCCTTGAGTGCACAGTTCAATTTACATTTCAAGTTCATGCAATACGCTCGGCTCCGTTTGATTGAGCCTTGAGTGCACAGTTCAATTTACATTTCAAGTTCATGCAATACGTTCGGCTCCGTTTGATTGAGCCTTGAGCGCACATACAATTTCATTATCAGTATCTTGTGGTTGTGGTGTTTGTAGTAGAGTCGCATCGAACTAACCATAACTTTCGGATAAAGTCAACGAAAATTTGACAAGGATATGGTGGATACGCCGATGGTACTTCCTATATATAAGTATTCTTGTCAAATGATCTGAGGCATTATCAGGCGGTTATGAGAGGTTCCATGCATAGGCTGTTTGTGTGGTTAAGTTTATTCCTATTCAGTACATGCAATATGTTCGGCTCCGTTTGATTGAGCCTTGAGCACACAATTTCAATTTCAGTACATTCAATATGTTCGGCTCCGTTTGATTGAGCCTTGAGCACACAATTTCAATTTCAGTACATTCAATACGTTCGGCTCCGTTTGATTGAGCCTTGAGCACACATCCATTTTATTTTCAGTACATGCAATACGATCGGCTCCGTTCGATTGAGCCTTGATCGCACAGATATGTTTCATTTCAGTATTTTATGTTTGTTGTATTGATTGTAGAGTTATAGGACTAATCATAATTCACTGATAAAACCAATGAAAATTTGACAAGAATATGGTGGATACGCCGCTGGTACTTCCTATATATAAGTATTCTTGCCAAAGGATCAGAGGCATTATCAGGCGGTTATGAGAAGTTCCAGGTAGGATTTATTATTTGCCTTGGTTGGAATTTGTGATACATTTATATCATCATGTTATTTAAAGAGATTGGATTGTGTTCCATTTCTACATAAATTAACCTCTCCATCATAACAAACGAGAGAGGAACTTCCATCATTCAAACATATATGGATTCAAATATTTGCTGTTGTGTTTATTCATGTTCAAATATTCGCTGATGTGTCTATTCATGTTCGAATTTTTGCTGTTGTGTTTATTCATTCGCTGATGTGTCTATTCATGTTCGAATTTTTGCTGTTGTGTTTATTCATGTTCAAATACTTGCTGTTGTGTTTATTCATGTTCAAATATTTGCTGATGTGTTCATTCATGTTCGAATATTTGCTGTTATGTTTATTCATGTTCAAATATTTGCTGATGTGTTCATTCATGTTTGGATATCAACTGTTGTGTTTTTATTTATGTTCCATGTAGATTGTAGTGTTAGAAGTTTTGCCTTAGGATATAACCATATTTTTCCCAAACGTATCTAAACTCTTATGCATGATATCATTTTTTTGAGAATCATTCCTGTTTATCAATATTCATACAGTAGGCAACAAAAAGCGATTCCTAAATAAGGTACTTAACTTTTCCAAGGAACGTTACCGCCTCGAACAAAAACTTAAGCCCTCATTTTTCTGAGCATACAACTGTCAAAACAAAACATCATCATTCTTATAGTCAAAATATATCATTAATTAAATTTCGGGACGAAATTTCTAAAAAGCAGGGGATACTGTAACATCCGTCAAAAACGGATTTACCAAACCCGCTCCGTTTAGCAACCGAACAGTCAGTCAAAATTTTCGTTGCGAATTAAATGCCCAAAATATTTTTAAACGATCCGTAATCAATTATTATACGGGGGTATATATTTAGTTTTTGAAAAACTGTTGAAAATCGAAAAATAAAAATGAATTGTTACAGCCGGGTTTCGAACCCGGGTCTGTACCGAGTCACCTAGTGACTTAACTCTCACACACAAACCACTGCGCCGTTTGTTATGTTTGATGAATAACAGAATCATTTAATTGATATAGTGACTTTACGAATTCAAAATCGGCGCCCAAACGGTTCAGTCGTCGGAATCCCGGATTATTCGCGAGTCTTAACACCAATTTACGTTATAACGTAAACCTTTAATCACATATCGGTTATAACTGATGTTTGAAGTCCGCGACACTTTTCAAAACCGCCGGAAAACTTAAATTGATGAATACAGTTCAAAATCAGACCAAATACATTTCGATTATTCCCTATAAATTCAACCACAATCGTCTGCAAACTTTTTCGCTAAAAATCACATCTTTTCACGGCGTAATTTCACTCGCCGGAACTGTCCTATTTTTCGCCGGAAAACCGAGTTTTAATTTTCTGAACCTCACTAATCCCCTAAACCTTTACTGAAGTTACCCATACTCTCCCCAAGATTTCCGGAGACTTGCTGCTGCAAGGAACCTATCGCCGGAGGTGAATTCTGTCGCCGGAGTTCTGCCGGAAAACAGAGAGTCTTGTCGGTATATTTCTCCGCCCAGTTTCTTTTCCTTTTCACTGTTATCTTACCGAAATAAACTGTAAAACACTAACAAACTGATAAAAAAACTTGAACTAGTCGAATTCCGATTTCTGGTTCAATATTGACGAAGAAGACGACGCACTTCCATATCATATAAGTATATTATAAATCATGATTTTAATCGGGTTAGACACACAGTCCAGCGGTGGACTGTGTGCACATAATACGTTAATTATGCAAAGGTCTCGAGTTCGATTCCCGTCTCACACGCTGCCTTAATAAAATCTATTTTTTTTTATTACTGAACCGGAGTCGCCTTAGTTATATGTTAAGTATATTAATAACCGGAATAATAACCAAGTTATACACACAGTCCAGCGGTGGACTGTGTGTTTGTTTATATCACAGGTCACGAGTTCGAGTCCGGTCCTCCGCACCGACTCGGACAATTATCTTTTCTTTTAAATAAGGCAGAAAAGGAAATATCTATTTTGTATTTAAGTATAATGAAAACCGAATATTATAACATGTTGAACACACAGTCCAGTGGTGGACTGTGTGTTAGATTAACCCACAGGTCCCGGGTTCGAGACCTGTGGTGTGCATGACCGTTTCACTTAAACTGTTTTTAAAATAAACGATTTTCTATTAATTCTAATTAATGTATATATGAAATTAAAATCGGATATATAACGGGTTAGACACGTAGCTCAGTTGGTAGAGCTGCGTGCACGCGTACGGGAGGTCTCGGGTTCGAGCCTCACCGAGCGCACAACAATATTCCGCAAACCGGTCAACGACCAGTCAAAGTCAACTGGTCAAGGTCAACTGTAGCAGAAAAAAATAAATATTTTTATTATTTTTATTTAATTATTTTAATTAAAAATCAATTATAAATACTTAAAAATAACATTTTTAAGATTAGAAAATAGCTTCAAACTCACAAAAATACACCCAACAATCCTACTAAAATAGTTTAATAAAATCCGTTTACTCACCAAACCATAATGCGATTTATCTAGGTTAAATCTCACTCGTGGTTAAAACCACTTCGCGTGCATTCATCGTCATCAACCGAACGCACCCACTGTGAGTGAATCTTACAATTCCCCCTTTTAAATTACACGTTTTGGGGTGTGTCATGTGTTTTGAATTAATTAATTTATTTATTTAAACTTGTGCCATACCACATCATGACTTAAACTTAGATTGATTTATTGTTGTGATTTATTTATATTCCGTTTGTCAAATTACATGAAACTCATACATTAAGCCCATCAGTTCCTCGTGGGAAACGAGTAGAACATCGCGTGCTTCAATTCAAAATTCATTATTGTTCATGTGTGTTTTCATTGAGTTTATATTGTTTGTAGTTGTGTTATTCATATTATCATGTTTATGCAATTCATTCATCAGGCCCCTCAGTTCCTCGTGAGAGACGAGTTGAGCATCGCGTGCCTTTAATTGTTCCATTATTGTTCATGAGTGTTTTCATTTAACATCTTATGATTATTGATCAAGTTACATCTAATTTTACTCATGATTGGTTGTGCACATATTTCATAATCAATTTAAATAAATTGTTCAAATGTTTTTCCATAGGATTCACTCGCCAACATTATGTTGATCCAAAAACCTTTTTACACATGATACAGGTGAACAGGTTGAAGCAAGGATAGCATAGGATATGCCTTAGAAGAGAACAAAGGAATTAGATTGTTAGTTAGATCATGTTGTAGCAATCATTGTAAACTTTCATTTAATTTGTATTAATAAATATGAAACATTTAATAAATGTCATGAGCTTTGATGATAACCCAATCATGCCCCGATCACCTTATCCGCTGCGGGTCGGGGTGACATAAACTCACAAAATATATCTAAAAATCCCATTAAAAATCCTTAATAAAATCCATCCATTTAATATACCTTTCCATTATTATTTAGGTTAGTACTCCTCGTCGATCCGCTCATCTAAATCGTGCGCATCTCACCATCTTCAATTCAACGCACCCAATGTGAGTGAACCCTTCAAATTCCCCGTTTTAATCACGTTTTGGGGTGTATCATGTGTCTTGTTTATTTACATATTATAACGAGATTATTGTGCATACATCATATCATGACATGTGTATTAGTTTATTACTGTTAAGTAGTTATTATTGGATGCAAATTATTATTTCAGTACATGCAATTGCCGAGGCCGCAGCTCCCCATCCATCGAGGTTGAGCTTGATCCCCATTTTATTATGCGGTTGATTTTGGCGTGCCCGCACGATCGGCTCCGTTTGATTGAGCCTTGATCGGTTATTTCATTTTACATTTCAATACATGCAATACGCTCGGCTCCGTTTGATTGAGCCTTGAGTGCACAGTTCAATTTACATTTCCAGTTCATGCAATACGTTCGGCTCCGTTTGATTGAGCCTTGAGCGCACAGTTCAATTACATTTCCAGTTCATGCAATACGATCGGCTCCGTTTGTTTGAGCCTTGATCGCACAGTTCATTTATGTTAGTTATCATATGATATTGGTATGTTCATGTATGCTATCGAATGTTAATGTATGTTATAATTATAACTGATATTTGCAAATGTTTGATTACATACATGTGCTCTTTTATGATTATGCACAATATTTTATTGATAAACTAACCATAAAATCATTATCAAATGTTTATCTATAAGGTTCACTCGCCAACTTATGTTGACCCAAAAACCTCCCATTTTACACATGATACAGGTGAACCAGCAGTAGCTAGAACACATAGGGCCTGGATTAGAAGAAATAAAACGATTTAGTATTTGGAATATTATGTTTGGTCATTTTCCTTTGTAATGAATGAACATGTTTGAATGTTTGAGAAATGTAACTTTGACTTCATTTAATTATGAAACATAATAGTAAATGTCATGTGCTTTGGTGATAACCCAATTATGCCCCGACTCTTATTTCCGCTGCGGGTCGGGGTGTGACATATAGAGTTTCGACGGGAGATTAGGAGTATTCGAGCATGATTAAAAATAAGTTTGATAAAGTATTATGATACGAAAGTATTCACTAAGATGTAACACTCGTTCTTGACACTATAGTAACTCTTACGAGTTGGATGTGATTTCATAGATTCGGGACCTATTAGAATCGTGACAAGGAATTACATACTTTAGTGTTAAACTTAATAACTTGATGGTGATTATAAGTTCATTATCAAGGTTTCGGTTTTAGAATTATAATATAGTTATATATATATCATTATAATCATGTAGGAGGTGGGAGGATGAACCATCCACTTTGTAACCTCTAGTGTCATGTATGTCAAGTATGAGGTGGGAGGTTAAACCATCCACTTTGAATCTCGGATTATGTTCACCACTACACAAGTTACCATTGGTAACAATGAGGGTACAAGAACTATATACTATACACGAATGTATAGACAAGAATGATAAGGTGTCATCTAGATACCAAGTAGCCAAGTATTCAACAACCCGACGAGCACACGAGGACAATCGTCAACAGCTTTGTGGGGTTGTGACACTTTAAGTCTAGCAAACTATCTTGGGATCTTGATGAAAAATCGTCAAGTGATGTGTGGTCTCAAGTTAGGATAGCCCAAGCTTCCTTGGTGGACACACATGAACAAGTTTAAGAACTTGCATCACTTGTGAGCTCAATGCTCTTCAAAAACAGAAAGTTTGGAGTGATTAAACACTCCTATTTACAAGTTTAACAACCTAGGTTAGTCCCAATAATCATACATGTGATTAGGAGTTCAAGAACACTAGGATGAATGAGAAAAGTAAGAGATTAAACAAGTTTATGAGAACATAAAGTAAAACAGTCCACTTTGGAACCTTTTTCTGGTCATTCCAGAGCTTGGTTTTCCATGGAAAACCAATGGAAATGATCCTTAGGTTTAATCCAAGAAAGTGGGAAAAAGAATGGAAGGATTTTGTTAAGAAATGAGTGAGTTACACTCACTTTAGTGAAGATGAGTAATTCTGCTCGAACTTGTAATTTTGCAGCTGATTTGGAAGGTTTTGAGAGAGATTTGAGGGAGATTAAAGTGTAAAAGTGCTTGGATTAGAGGTGGGTTTTATAGGGGAAGGATTAGGGTTAGTTAGGTGGGGTTTAAGTGAGTATTAAAGGCCTCAAAAACACAAAAAAAATATAAAAAACCCGCCCAAAAGGGCTGCTGTTCGCCCCCTTTGCGACCAGCCTTACCCGGAAACAAAGCTTAACAGCTTTGTGTTTCCGGGTTCTAACACAAGTGGCCCGCTGGTGGAGTGGCTGTGTTGTTGTTTGTTGAACCGGAGGTCCCGGGTTCGAGTCCCGCGGATCCGGTTTTGTTGATTTATTTTTTTTCATTTAAAAATAATTAAATCAGGTTTCATAAATGACAAGAATAGCCCCTGTAGTTTGAGAATCCAAGAATTACACTTTAAACCTTGGACTTATTAAAAAGGGGTATATATTAACATCTAAAAACTAAATGTTAATATATATATATATATATATATATATATATATATATAATATATATATATAAACTAAATAGCATTTTATTTTATTTTTTGTAAAAATAAATTAATTAATTTTATTAACTAATTTAATTATTAATTTAATTAATTAATTTAATTAATTAATTTGAATTAAGTAACTTAATAAATGAATAGGTTACTGTATTATCGTAACGAATTTAATTTAACGATTACGAGTTTCACGCTTGAGTCTCGATTACGCATACATACCATGTTTGCAAGTTATCAAACATTTACGATTGAGAGTACCACGAAAACGTTTACATGTTTAAAGTATGAACAAGTATAAGTGTAACAAGATTATAGTTAACACAACATGAATAAAATACGAGTTTCTCATTACGATCCAAGTCTCGGTTTACAACGTTTACAACAAAAGACGAATACAAGATACAACGATTACAGAAAATAGAAGTACGGTACAAGGTTTCCAAATATAGAAAGTATAGAAACGCGGGGCGTTACAGTCTCCCCTCCTTTTGGAAATTTCGTCCCGAAATTTAGGAAGATGTAACGAAGAGATATGGATACTTAGTCTTCATATCACTTTCAAGTTCCCAAGTGAATTCGGCGTCACGTTTACCTTCCCATCGAACCTTGACAATAGGAATACGACTGCGCCTCAGTTGCTTGGTTCCTCGGTCCATGATTTCGACAGGTTTCTCCACGAAGTGCAAAGTATCATTGATTTGAAGATCTACTAGTGGAACTTGGAGTCCTTCTTCAGCTAGACACTTTTTCAAATTTGAAACATGAAACACAGGATGCACGTTGATGAGCACTTGAGGTAGATCCAGTCGATACGCTACCTTGCCAATCCTTTCGAGAATCTTGAAAGGACCCACATAGCGAGGAGCGAGTTTGCCTTTCTTACCAAAACGAACAACACCTTTCCAAGGTGCAACCTTGAGAAGTACGTGGTCACCTATGTCGAACCAAAGGTTTGCGTCTTCTATCAGCATAGCTCTTTTGTCGGCTTCGAGCTTTGAGCAAGTTGTCACGAATCTGTAGGATCTTGTCCGTCGTCTCTTGTATAAGTTCGGGACCGGTGAGTTGTACGTCTCCGATCTCGTGCCAACAAATAGGCGAACGACACTTGCGACCATACAGTGCTTCAAATGGAGCCATTTGAATACTTGCGTGATAGCTGTTGTTGTATGAGAATTCTACCAAGGGTAAGTGTGAATCCCAGTTGCCGCCAAAATCGATTACGCATGATCGAAGCATATCCTCTAGAGTTTGGATAGTACGCTCGGTCTGACCGTCAGATTGAGGATGAAAAGCGGTGCTAAGATTTAAACGAAGGGCGGATTGGAAAGTTTTCCAAAGGCGGAGGTGAAACGAGCATCGCGATCAGAAATAATATCAAGAGGAGTACCGTGACGACTAATGATTTCACTCGTGTAGATACGAGCCAATTTCTCGACTTTGTAATCTTCACGAATGGCGATGAAGTGTGCGGATTTGGTCAAACGATCGATGACAACCCAAATGCTGTCGTGACCAGACGAGGTACGAGGCAATTTCGTGATGAAATCCATGGCTATGCTCTCCCATTTCCAGACATGAATTTCTGGTTGTTCGAGCAAACCGGAGGGACGTTGATGTTCTGCCTTGACTTTGGAACACGTAAGGCATTTGGAGACGTAGAGAGCGATATCACGTTTCATTCCAGGCCACCAATAGGATGCGCGCAAGTCATGGTACATCTTATCAGCTCCAGGATGAACGGAGTATCGGGATTTGTGAGCTTCGTCCATCAAAGTAGTCAGAAGATTGAGACGATCGGGAATCCAAATGCGACTATGGTAGTAAAGAATACCATCAGGCTTAGCTTCAAGTGGGTTTTCGATTCCACAATTCAACTCGTTATCGAGGTTACCCTGTTAATGACGGCAAATTGTGCTTGTCGAATCAACTCATTGAGTTTTCCCACGATTTGGTAGCAACGAGCACTCTTGACATGAGTCTTACGACTAAGTGCATCGGCCACGACATTCGCCTAACCAGGGTGGTAGCGGATATCGCAGTCGTAGTCGTTTAACAATTCTACCCAATGACGTTGACGCATGTTGAGTTCCTTTTGATCAAAGATGTGTTGGAGGCTCTTATGGTCGGTAAAGACCGTACACTTTGTACCATAAAGGTCGTGTCGCCAAATCTTTAATGCAAAAACAACTGCACCAAGTTCAAGGTCGTGAGTAGTATAGTTTTTCTCATGAATGTTGAGTTGTCTCGACGCGTAAGCGATTACTTTGTCCCGTTGCATGAGAACGCAACCAAGACCCTGGTTAGAGGCATCTTAATACACGACGAAATCGTCGTTCCCATCGGGGAGAGTGAGAATAGGAGTATTAAAAAGCATGTCCTTGAGCGTTTGGAAAGATTCTTCTTGTTCGGGACCCCAAACAAAAGGTTTATCTTTTTGAGTCAACGAAGTCAAAGGTACGGCAATCTTCGAGAAGTTCGAGATGGAACGGCGATAATACCCAGCTAGGCCAAGAAACGAACGAATTTCAGAGGGCGAATTAGGTGCAATCCAATTCTTCACAGCTTCTATCTTTGCAGGGTCAACATGAATACCAAGTTCATTGACGGTGTGACCTAAGAATTGAACCTCTTTTAGCCAAAATTCACACTTGGAGAATTTGGCATAAAGACGTACAGTTTGCAAAAGCTGAAGAATAAGACGCAAATTTCGTCCATGTTCTTCTTTCGTCTTGGGGTAGATTAGGATATCGTCGATGAATACAATGACGAAATGATCGAGAAAAGGCTTACACACACGGTTCATGAGATCCATAAACACTGCAGGAGCGTTGGTCAAACCAAAAGGCATGACCACGAACTCGTAGTGTCCATAACGTGTACGAAATGCGGTTTTGGGTACATCTCCCTCGGAAACCCGAAGTTGATGATAGCCAGAACGGAGGTCAACCTTTGAAAAGCACTTCACGCCTTGCAATTGATCGAAGAGATCGTCAAAACGAGGAAGTGGGTATCGGTTTTTTACTGTAAGTTTATTGAGCTCACGATAATCAATGCACATCCGAAAAGACCCATCTTTCTTCTTGACGAACAACACGGGAGCGCCCCAAGGGGAAGTACTAGGGCGTATAAAGCCTTTATCAAGAAGCTCTTGAAGTTGGCTTGATAGCTCTTGCATCTCCGAGGGTGCTAAACGATAGGGAGCCTTCGCAACAGGAGTTACGCCAGGAATGAGGTCAATACGAAAATCGACAGCTCGAGGAGGCGGAGGACCAGGGAGATCCTCGGGGAAAACAGAAGGGAACTCACAAACGACAGGAACATCACTTATGCTAGGACCTTTGTCTTTCTTTTCCACAACGTGGGCGAGAAAGGCAAAGTACTCCTTACGCAAGTACTTGTTCGCTTTGATGCACGACATAAGCTTGAGACCCTTAGAAGGTTTCTCACAATAGACGTGTAAAGAGTCACCTTGAGGTAGGGGAAGGCGAATGAATTTCTCAGAACAAACGACTTCAGCACGAACTCGCTTAAGCCAGTCCATGCCTACTATGACGTCAAAGCTACCCATTTGCATAGGTATGAGGTCGATGGAAAACTTATGATCGTTTAATATTAGGGAGCAACCAGAAAGAACAGAGTCACCGGAGATGGTCTTACCATTAGCGACTTCGACAGCAAAAGGATTAGGCATTTTAGTTCATTCGCACTTAAGCAAGGGTTCAAATTCAATGGATACAAAACTTCTATCCGCGCCAGTATCAAATAGACAAGTAGCATAGATATGGTTCACAAGGAACGTACCAGTGATGACATCATTCGAACTTTGGGCTTGAGCTGAGGTGAGAACGAAAGCTCGTCCTTTCGCAGGTTCGGTTTGTTGTTGCTGTTGGTTGTTGGTGCGTTTCAGGCAAACGTTGGCGAAATGGTTAGGATCGCCACAATTGTAGCAGGTTCGACCAAGTGTAGCTTGGGTTTGCAGTTTGGGTTAGGATTGGGTAAAAGGGCTTGGGTTTGCTGGTTCTGGGGTAGGCGACAGTAGTTGGAGAGGTGTCCCAACCTATTACAGTTGGCACATTTTCGGCATGAGGTGCCAACAGGGTGATGGTAGTTGCAAGTGGTACACTTGGGGTGAGAGCCAATGTAACCTTGTCCAGGTTGGTTGGTGTTTTGGGTAGGCGGAGTGACGACTGCATTGTTTTGAGAAGAAGCCTTCCGCTTCTTGTTCTTGTTGTGGGGCTTTTTGGCTGGAGGGGCAGGTGATTCGGTGGTGTTGGCAATGGCTTGGTGCGCATGCTTCGTAGGGACCTTGTCGTAGCCCCCCTGAAGGATGCAGTTATGGTTGAGTTGGAGGGTTATGGCATAGGCTTCCTCGAGGGTTTTCGGGTTGGCTGCGGCTACATGGTTCATGATCACCGGTGAGAGGCAACGGATGAGCTTGGTGATAGACTTGGGAACAGTATCGACTTGCCCAGGGCAAATGATACTTAACTGTTTGAAGCGCGCAATCAATCCTTCAGCGTCGCTCCCCTGTTGTGTGAGATTCCAGAACTCATTTTCAAGTTTCTGGGTCTCATGGGGAGGACAGAATTGCTCCTTCATGAGCTCCTTAAGCTCTTCCCAAGTCATCGCATAGGCTGCTTCGTTGCCACGCGTGTTTTTCGGTGGTCCACCCCTCGAGGGCTCTCTTGCGGAAGACCCCGGTGGCATTAAGGGTTCGGAGTTCCTCAGGGAGCCGCCCTGAAGGAAGATAAGCTCCATTGAATCAAACCAATTGATCATGGCAGTAACACCGTCCATGCCAGTGAATTCCACTGGTTTACAAGCCATGAAATGCTTGAATTGGTAAGATGGTTTGGGGGTATCAGCTTTGGAATCAGCGGATGATTTAGGTGTGGCTTCGGCGTGTATGGTGTGGGTTTGGCTAACAATGTCGGGTATGATCTTAGCCAATTGCCCGGCCATTTGCTCCGAAACGAGCCCAATCAGTTCTTGCTTCGATATCGAGTCCTCGTTGTTGGATTCCTTCTGGGAATCCGTCTTCTTGGACTTCTTGAGGCGGTTCAACGAGTTACGGAAAGGAGGCATCTAGAGGTTGTAAACAAGACAAAAGCATGAGACTTGATTGTAATAAAGAAAATAGGTTTTGCATGCATGAGTATTAATAAAATTCACATAAGTTTCACATAAGAAGCATGTGTTCATCAAGTATGGTTCACATAGTTTGCATGAGTTCAACAAGTATAACATGTATACTCACGTATGAATACAAATAAAGAGTATAAATTTAATTTGTTCACGAGGATTAGTATTGTTTTTGATTGCGATAAACGTGCGAGTGTGTAACGGTTTGAAATGAACCAAAGTATCAAAACACATAAAATTTGAGTCACAAAAAAAGAATAGGCTCGTAAAACATGGGAATGATTTGGGTAGAGAATCGTCGACAATTCCAAAGTGAATCGAAGATCTTTTCGAATTAGAGAAACGTGCTTTGGCCTATGCTCTCATCGAGAAGCGACTAACGACATTTTACCCTTCCAGTTACTACACGTCTCTAATCCGATCGGAAAATCGAGACTTTGGCGAGAGCGAAAATCAAGGAATGGGACTTAATCGACAAGGTGCGGGTTTCACCCCTAACTTGACGATTTCGTACCCTAAGTGTGGTTGGTACTTACCAAACGAAGAGCAAATTCCGATTCGTTGGTAAGGGTCCACTAGAGTTTTGAGTTGGAAATTTTCCATCAATGTTTGGATTTCACTCCTAACTCGATGTCATAATTGCGTGCAAAAAGAATAAGTATAAGGGATTGAGAGTCGTTCACCAAATTACGGTTTTCACACCTATTTTAGTGAAGTCGTCTCGTTTATATTACGAGTGTCTTCAAGCGTCCAAACGTGTATTGTGTAAATTGTCTTAGAAAGACAACATGTATATGTATTAAGACCAAAAGGAAAGAGAGAAGCAAAGTAGGAAGCATAAAGTTTTAAGCATAATAAAAAATGGTCACAACGGGTACTTAGAACTATAGACTAGGTCGAACATGGCAATTCTACCTAATTCCCTATAGTTATGGCTCTGATACCAATCTGTCATACCCCAACCGATGGCGGAAACATCGGGATGAGACGAAAACAAGATTGCTCATTGCTCACAACATTAATAAGTGACAATAATTAATTAAACCATATTTCATTTCATAAGAATTGTCGAATACATCAATGTAACAAAACAAAGAACAACATAACATTTGCAAAGTCATAACAAAATTGACACATCGACATTAAACCTAACGTCTAATTTGTGTGTATCTAGTCCTTGCTATATTGTTTTCATAGCATCATCTCCTTCAACCTGTAACATGTTTTAAAATAATGTCAATGCGAAAGCAAAGGCGAGTACACAAGTTTAGGCATAGCATACGTATACGAATAAGTTTAAACAATCAACATGGCAACCAAATCTATACAAGAGCAATATCAAGGCATGCAATACTAATAATCAAACCCTTAACGCAATCACGATGTTTTAACATGACCTCACGAATAACACGATGGTGGTGGGTGCATGAATTCCTATAGCGCTAAGCATGTCAAACAAAGGCTAAAAATAGTTAATGACTAAAGCATAGCATAACGAATATCCAAGACAAGCATCAAGTATAAGATTCAAGTTTTCATGTATATGGGATCGTTTGTGTGTTTCATAAAGTTTAAGTGTTTGTGATTTTGTATATGGAAACATGTTACACCCGAAAAGTGTTATAAACAAAAGTGGGTCGAGTGTACTCACGGTTTTGCTAAGTCTTTTCTACACTTGACAATCCGTGAAGACGTTGGTTCGAGGATGACGCCGAATTATCCTACAAGAGGAAACGAGGTGTATGAGTATAGAGTTTCGACGGGAGATTAGGAGTATTCGAGCATGATTAAAAGTAAGTTTGATAAAGTATTATGATACGAAAGTATTCACTAAGATGTAACACTCGTTCTTGACACTATAGTAACTCTTACGAGTTGGATGTGATTTCTTAGATTCGGGACCTATTAGAATCGTGACAAGGAATTACATACTTTAGTGTTAAACTTAATAACTTGATAGGTGATTATAAGTTCATTATCAAGGTTTCGGTTTTAGAACTATAATATAGTTATATATATATCATTATAATCATGTAGGAGGTGGGAGGATGAACCATCCACTTTGTAATCTCTAGTGTCATGTATGTCAAGTATGAGGTGGGAGGTTAAACCATCCACTTTGAATCTCGGATTATGTTCACCACTACACAAGTTACCATTGGTAATAATGAGGGTACAAGAACTATATACTATACACGAATGTATAGACAAGAATGATAAGGTGTCATCTATATACCAAGTAGCCAAGTATTCAACAACCCGACGAGCACACAAGGACAATCGTCAACGGCTTTGTGGGGTTGTGACACTTTAAGTCTAGCAAACTATCTTGGGATCTTGATGAAAAATCATCAAGTGATGTGTGGTCTCAAGTTAGGATAGCCCAAGCTTCCTTGGTGGACACACATGAACAAGTTTAAGAACTTGCATCACTTGTGAGCTCAATGCTCTTCAAAAACAGAAAGTTTGGAGTGATTAAACACTCCTATTTACAAGTTTAACAACCTAGGTTAGTCCCCATAATCATACATGTGATTAGGAGTTCAAGAACACTAGGATGAATGAGAAAAGTAAGAGATTAAACAAGTTTATGAGAACATAAAGTAAAACAGTCCACTTTGGAACCTTTTTCTGGTCATTCCAGAGCTTGGTTTTCCATGGAAAACCAATGGAAATGATCCTTAGGTTAATCCAAGCAAGTGAGAAAAAGAATGAAAGGATTTTGTTAAGAAATGAGTGAGTTACACTCACTTTAGTGAAGATGAGTAATTCTGCTCGAACTTGTAATTTTGCAGCTGATTTGGAAGGTTTTGAGAGAGATTTGAGGGAGATTAAAGTGTACAAGTGCTTGGATTAGAGGTGGGTTTTATAGGGGAAGGATTAGGGTTAGTTAGGTGGGGTTTAAGTGAGTATTAAAGGCCTCAAAAACACAAAAAAATATAAAAAACTCGCCCAAAAGGGCTGCTGTTCGCCCCCCTTTGCGACCAGCCTTACCCGGAAACAAAGCTTAACAGCTTTGTGTTTCCGGGTTCTAACACAAGTGGCCCGCTGGTGGAGTGGCTGTGTTGTTGTTTGTTGAACCGGAGGTCCCGGGTTCGAGTCCCGCGGATCTGATTTTGTTGATTTATTTTTTTTCATTTAAAAATCATTAAATCAGGTTTCATAAATGACAAGAATAGCCTCTGTAGTTTGAGAATCCAAGAATTACACTTTAAACCTTGGACTTATTAAAAAGGGGTATATATTAACATCTAAAAACTAAATGTTAATATATATATATATATAAAAACTAAATAGCATTTTATTTTATTTTTTTGTAAAAATAAATTAATTAATTTTATTAACTAATTTAATTAATTAAATTAATTAATTAATTAAATTAGTTAATAAAATTAATTAATTTATTTTTACAAAAAATAAAATAAAATGCTATATATATATATATATATATATATATATATATATATAGTAACATTTAGTTTTTAGATGTTAATATATACCCCTTTTTAATAAGTCCAAGGTTTAAAGTGTAATTCTTGGATTCTCAAACTACAGGGGCTATTCTTGTCATTTATGAAACCTGATTTAATGATTTTTAAATGAAAAAAAATAAATCAACAAAACCGGATCCGCGGGACTTGAACCCGGGACCTCCGGTTCAACAAACAACAACACAGCCACTCCACCAGCGGGCCACTTGTGTTAGAACCCGGAAGCACAAAGCTGTTAAGCTTTGTTTCCGGGTAAGGCTGGTCGCAAAGAGGGGCGAACAGCAGCCCTTTTGGGCGGGTTTTTTTTATATTTTTTTGTGTTTTTGAGGCCTTTAATACTCACTTAAACCCCACCTAACTAACCCTAATCCTTCCCCTATAAAACCCATTTAATTAATTAATTTGAATTAACTAACTTAATAAATGAATAGGTAACTGTATTATCGTAACAAATTTAATTTAACGATTACGAATTTCACGCTTGAGTCTCGATTACGCATACATACCATGTTTGCAAGTTATCACACATTTACGATTGAGAGTAACACGAATATGTTTACATGTTTAAAGTATGAACAAGTATAAGTGTAACAAGATTATAGTTAACACAACATGAATAAAATACGAGTTTCTCATTACGATCCAAGTCTCGGTTTACAACGTTTATAACAAAAGACGAATACAAGATACAACGATTACAGAAAATAGAAGTACGGTACAAGGTTTCCAAATATAGAAAGTATAGAAACGCGGGGCGTTACATTATAGGACACTAATCATCCTCCTAAGCCTTCTTGGACATTTGTTATAACCTCATGAGTCCTCATTTGCTATAAATAGCCAACTTGAGTTCATAATTTTTCATTCCAAACTCAAAAAGTCTTGTGTTAAGATTTTGGTCCCTGCTTTGTGAGCCTCTCTTCTGGTCTTTGGTAGAGTATCTGAAGCTAGTAAGTTCTTTTCTTTTAGTTCTTTCAATAGCAATTAGTTTTGTAGCTTAATTTAGTCCGAGCGTCAAGAATTTCAAATAGTTTGACCAAACTGTTTGACTTTCAATTCTGACCACTTTGATCAGTCAATTTCAAATCAATTTCACCCAAGTGGTCTACATAATGGAAGGAATAAATGGGTCAAGTCTAAATGGGTCAAAACGGAAAGTCAAACAATGTTTTTTGAAAAGTCAAACGCGGTTACCAAATAATGACCTGTAAGCATATGTAATACGGTATTTTGACATCAAAGCAGTTTGTACAACATAACAAAAATATATTTTAACTTATGCAACTTGTCTTAAACCTATTATCCCGTTCGAACTCATATTTACGCACACGACTCGTTAAATTAGCTTAAAACATATAAACAAGCCATAATATGTCAAAACCATTTTTAAAACCTTAATGAACCATCCATATTATTAGGATTTGCCTTTAACCTTGAGAGCATATGAAATCATCATCAACCATCAAGGTGAGTACATAGTCCCCCCCCCCCCCCCCCCCTTCACTTTTAACTATTTTGGGGTGATTCATATGGGGTAACAATTTTTCTAATGCAAACTTACTACGCATGGCTTATGTGAATTCTATGTTCCATTTGTGTGAAACTTGGTGGTTCGCTAATATCCATGACTAAATACATTCATTAACTTTGACCAAGCCGAATAGTAGTGTGTTATAACGCTATAGGTGTGACGACCCATTCTAGCTTCCAGTGAGTTTTGTTAGTTTGTGGAAGTATCCTTTGGGAATGACAGAAACCGAACTATATGTTCTAAGTAAACTCTTTGGGTTTATTCTACCAATCAACTAAGGTTTGAATGTATCTCCAAATAACCATGCCTTCTTTATGCAAGATGCATAGTTTTCCATATAAAGCCATACGATTTATACTTAAACTATTGCCATGTGATTTGCTAAACAAACCTATGTTACTCACTAGCTCTTTCTAGTTGATCCGTATTTTTCACATATGTTTCAGGTGTTAATTCATGATTCTCTCCAAGTTCACTTCACATAGGAAACAAACTTTTGCCTTGTTTTGCTTTAATTAAAAACAATTACCATGTTTTGAGACAAAGTTATTTTGTTGTAATGAATCATGTCAATTTGGTTAAACAATAATATATCGCAACTTTAAATTAGTGCCATGTGTTTTAAACAATCTACTTTACGTGACGCCCTGACATTTCCGTGTTGGTTCACAGTTGAGGTGTTATAACATACGTGCACATACACACACCATTTTGAAAAAGAAAGAAAATTTTGTATGAAAATTGTATAAAGTCACCAGAAGATGCTATGTGTACAAGGGATGTTTGAGAGCACTAAAGAGACACTAATGCCTTGTTTATAAAACAAAGCGATGGTACCAAGTCGAAAGAAAATATAATATGGTGTTCGACCTAGGGATTGGATGGAGAGTTTTGATTGGTTTGGGCATTTGACTTATTTAAATTAAAAAAAACAAAAATAAAATAATTTATGTATGTATAAGTGCCGTCACTTTTTACTAGTTAATAATTACTTTGAGTTAAATTTGACATGAAAGATGTTAGTTTGTTGAGACTAAGATAACTATCTTTGAGTACTCTTTCCTCACTTATATTAACAGTAAAAATTTATATTAACAGTAAAAATATGTGACCGGATATATTTTTTGAAATACACCGCTACAACATAAAAAGTAAATATATTTCTTTTTATAGTATACCAACTTCTTTATTTATTTTGGCCACTACAATAACATAAAAAAGTAAATATATTTCTTATTATAGTATACCAACTTCTTTATTTATTTTGGCCTTTTAATAAAACACTAAAAACTATAACCCTTGGATTGAACCAAGAGAGTCAAAAATAGCAATAAATAGCAACGTAGTCCAATTCAAAAAATAAAACGGGTATATGGTTCGGATCCCCAGTAAACTGACCAATATATACTCAACTCCATCACCACCATAATCCACCACATCTCGACCTCGTATTTTTCAAAAAACACAAACGGAACAACAACCCATCATCCAACATCCACCATCTTATCTCTTTCTCTCTCTAAAACCCTACAAGAGAGAGAGAGAGAAGGAGATCAAAGCTCCAAAAGGGCATTTTCATTTCGTCATGTTGTTCATTTATCATTGGTGATCAATTTCCGATGGGGAGAGAGTGGTTGTTCAAGGTTACCGGTGCCGGAGATGGTGGGAAATCACCATCTGTTGTCACCGGTAAAAGAGAAAAGTACAAGAACACTTGGTCTTCAGGTTGCATGAGTGCAATTTACAATTTGTTTGATGTTCATCACCATCAGTTTTGCTTTCATCATCCATCGTTTATGCCGCCCGAATCCGGCTTTACGGATTATCAACACTCTTCTAGCTTTTCTCTTCAAGGTGTGTGTTTAAATATTTTGAATTCTACATGTTTTTAGGTTTTGAAAAAGATATTAATATTGTTGGTTTTTTTTTTAATTTTTTTATTACAGGCATTGAAGCACCAAGAAATAGCTTAGAGTCACCTCAAACCAACTTAAACATACCAGTAAGTTGTTTCTATTTTTAGTATATAATTTAAATTACGAAATAGCTTTGTAGCGTAAGAAAAGATGTGTTGGAAATGTGTTCCTCGTTAGAACATTTGATGTTGTAGCATCTTTAAAAAAATAAAAGTATTTAAGAGTATAGTTAGCGCGTGTATTGTATTAAAAACATTATTTTGATATTATTTTTTAATTGAAGGTGGCTAAAATTCAGATCAAAACAAACCGGTCAAATTTCATTGAAGATTTATCTTCAGAATCGTGTAGCTCTCTTATCATTAAAACACCTAATCTCGTCGCAAGACTAATGGGTCTTGATCTACTGCCCGAATATTCTTCCGCGAGAGTGTCCGCCTCATCTGTCACAACAAACGCCCATCATCACACTCGTTCATTACCCGTAACACCTAGAGTATCAACCGCTAGCAGGCGCTCGACGGATAATGATTACCACCACCGGCATTCGCTACAAATCGACAAAGAAAATAACCACAATTGTAGTAGTGGTCAAAAGTCACTTCTACAACCGGTGCCAAAACAAATTATGGTAAAAACCAGGGAAAGAAGCAGTCGGCGACTTGGTACTGATATAACAAATGTAACATGTCGCCGACTGCTAGAGGTAAATGTCACATAAGAGACTTGAATCTCATTTTGCTTAAACCGAAAAAGGCTCCGGTTACGGAGCCTAACGGGAGAGCAAAACGAGACTTAAGAGAGTTAACAAGTTCACCAAAGCTTAGATTGTTGGACATTAAAAGTAATCTCAATAACCCGGTTTCAAACTCAAACTCAAACTCACGGTTGTTGTCAAATGAAGTGGTGAAATCAAAGTGTCAGACAGTAAAGATGCATCAAAAGCCTGTGAAGAAGCTAAACAACGTAGTGAAAGATGAAAAAATTAAGAGAATTGCAAGTGAGAAATATGATTTACGGTTGAAGAAAATGAGTCAAGTAGAAAAGTCAACAGCATTGCCAAAGAAGTGTCGTTCTTTAAGAAAGAGATGGCGTCATCTTGCTCAACAAAAGGATTATATCAAAAGCAGGTATGACATCTTTTATCTGAAATTATTTCTACTTTTATGAATTTTATTTTTTAAATGTTTTTTATTTTATATTATTTCAAAACTAAAGTAAAATAAACTGAAATTATTTCTACTTTTTTGAGTTTTATTTTTAAATGTTTTGTATTTTATATTATTTCATAACTAAAATAAAATATACATATTTTTTGTTTCAAGAATCTAGGTGTATAATATTTTATTTTATTTTATATTATTCGAATGGCAAGAATCTAGGTGTACGTTTAAAAAAATCAATTCGTTCAATATAAAAATATAACAAATAAACAAAAGCAATAAATGAAAAGATAATTACTTTTTTTGTTTTTATATCTTTTGGGACAGAAATGTTATTAAATGTAATTTTCTAAGTTATGTCAGTCAGATTCTTTTTTTCATTAGAATGCATTCCAACTATCAAAATTTACTCATTATTTTGGAAGAGAAAGTGACACTTTTAAATTTTATTTAAACGAAAACATTGAATTAATTAAAAATATTATTATTTTGTATTATACCATCATTTTGTGAATATTATTGCTTTATACAATATATGTTTAAGGAATATTTGATTTTGCAGGTGTCCTTACCTAGTAATCAGAACTCATCGTACCAATCAAATGACACACACAATCTCAAGGCAGCAGTCACTACTAACACCACAACCACATGTTCATCTAACCCTTTGCAACCATCAATCTCTCACCAACTAGAAAAACATCTACACATCACCGTCGCCGCTGCCACCGCAACAAACGCAACTGATTATGAGGTGTTTGAGTGGGATACAGGGAGGAGGAGCATGTGGCGGTTGTTGTCAAGAGAGTTTATGACGGATTTAGTAGTAGAATTAGAGAGTGAGATTTTGAAGAATTTGATGCATGAGATTGTAACGGAAATTGTGGGACCTGCAGTGTCTGACATGGTGAGGTCACATGTGCTGTTCACGTGATCATTTTGGAGCAATAAAGAACTAGAAGGCATATATGCAAAGTCAGCTTTATGTGGAGGGTGAAGAACATAGGTTTTCACTAGCTGATGATATTCGTAGTTATTGTGTTCGTTTTTATATATAATACGATAATGTTAATAGGCTTGAAAGTGAAAATATGGTTACAGTTACAACATGTGATAATATTTAAAGAATTTTGATTTTATAAAATAACGTGCTATAGGTTTAATTGATAAGGAAAGTTAAAAAGAGTTTTAAAAGAAAAGGGAATAACATACTAAATGTTGTTTGAATCATGTCATGAGTCCCCTAATTTGACTTTCAAAGTCATTAGCCTTATAATAAAATGAATGAATATGAATGGAGTATGTCCGTGTGTTCGTTTGTTTAATTTTAACTGAATAAACGATCAAACACGAACAATGATTTCTTGTTTATATTGGTTCATTAAACAAATGAATACGTTTATGTTTGTTCTTAGTATAAATATAAATGTTAGTTCATTGAACGTTTAGTTCGTTTACAAACACAACCATCAACGATGCAAAATGCCAAATGATAATATAAACACAACTAGTCAATTACCACTTTAAAATTTCACAAATTTTTCAAAAACACTAACTTTCTTTCAGTCTCTACAAATGTGTCCATGTAATCACCACATTTACATTTATGTTAATATTCAATCCTTTTGGTTAATATATATTACTTTATTCGTTTAAAAGAAAGCTGAAAATTTTCTATACATTTTTTTATTTAAAAAGTAAGTTTCATGTTAAACATATTTTAAAATAGCATTAATTAACTTAAATTAATGTTTTCTAATAATAATATTACATTTTCTTTATTATACCGAAGTACTAAATTCAAGGTGAAAAAAATGTAGTGTATAAATCATTAAAACATGTGATGTACAATCATTAGTCTCGATTTAAATTAAAATGAAAACAAAGAGTAATTTTTTACAGTCACACTATTACCCGTATATGAACGCCACTGTGCACCGACACATTTGCTAAATGGGAAACACTCCAATGAACCCTTTGGAAGGGTTGAATCCACATCACCAAATGCCGCTTTCAAATGATGCATTTGGAACATGCAATGTCGAAAGAGGTAATGCACACAATTTTCTCACAAACCGTATGGAGCATATGGATTGCATAGAACGAAAAATTACTCAGTGGAAAGGAAATTTGCACGTACAAAATGGTCAAAGAGATAAAGAAAAAATGTTTGAATGAATATAAAGTAGATCAAAGCTTGGGGGTATGTCATGGAGCAACTGGAGACGTTTTAATTTAAGTATTTAGATATCATGTATTGTTTTTGTTTTAATTATGTTCTGTAAGTTATCAAATGTAGCACCTTGCTAGGTTGGATTATTTTGATTATATAAACGAGAATCTATATTGTTAAAAAGTTGATGCATTTGAAGAAGTTCTTATTTCACTAATTGAAAATTGTGAATCTCCGCCAGCATCGCTTTAGTGAGGTGATAGAGGCTTTGTGCTTTTTGGAGAGAGATTAGGGTTTAATTACTGATATGGGGTAAAAGTGATGTAATTTAGTAGTAGTGATTATGTAATCTTTGCCGTTAAAAAAGTTGTGAATCCCTAAAGGTTCCCAATCCCCTCTCGCGACTTTCATTTATATAAGATACTAAAACCCTAATCGATCTTGAACTAACACACACTCGGTTCTCCCACACACCGATATTGTTTTAATTGTTTAATTTTAACCATAATATTAATTTATGTGAGCTACCACTCTGGACAACTCCAGATATTTTTGTTTAACACATGAAATTAAAATGTTGATTCACAATCGTTCTGTTGTTGAATTTTTCATAAATTATCTAATCCTTACCTTTTTTGTTAACCATATATAGAAAAGGTATACCCATCTGAGAGAAAAAAAACCTATGTTGACGTCGACCCAATTCCTATACATGTTGATGACCCACAATTGTGGGAGCAACGTGCTAAAGGCCAGAAGAAGGGTCACATGTTCAGTTTTAGGATCCCTCACGATCCCCGTTATGCTATTATCAATGATTCAACAACTTCAACACTAGGGGATATTACGCTCGTGGTCCTTCAACATAGTGTAAGTTTATATGCAAGGTAATTATTTTCAATATATAACTATATAGAAAAAGTGTAACGTACTATAGGTTTATCGTACGAGCGTTCACGATTGTGAAATTGCATGTTATGAAAAAGCATGTTGGTTTTTTTTTGTACAATTTTGCATGTTTTTGTTTTCAGCAGAAATCACATTTAAAAAGTAAAGTCACACGTTGAAAAATCAATCGCGTACGCTCGTACGATAAGTCCTATTGTACAATAATCAACCTCTCTCTCTCTCTCTCTCTCTCTCTCTCTCTCTCTCTATATATATATATATATATTATATATATATATATATATATATAAGTGTAAGTGTATAAAGAAAACCCTTGTAATTAAGAAAACCTTGGAAACTCTAACCTCCCGATATTTTTTTATTTTGAAAAGAAATCACACATGTAATATATATGTTTTTAAGAGTTTTGAGCAAAAAAAAAAACTAAAAAGCGCCGAGTGAATATTTAAAAAAAATAAACAAGTTTTGCCCAACGTGACTGTAACAAAAACTTGTTTATTTTTTTTAAAAAAAATATGGTCGGCGCCTTTTTGATTTTTTTTGCTCAAAACCCTTAAAACATTTATATCATATGTGTAATTTATTTCTAAGAAAAATGTCGGGAGCTTAGAGTTTCCTGGGTTTTCTCACCACAAGTGGGTTTTCTATTTATTCTTTCCCTATATATATATATATATAGGTAGAGGTTCATATGAGAAAATTTAAAAGTGTGAAAGGGATAAGAAAGATTATGGAGGTGACATGTGTCCCTTTTTATTTTAGTAGTTTAAGTGTATAAGTGTATTTAACTAATAAAATCTAATTATGAAATGAATATATGCAACCGATTTTTGGCAGTTATTGTAGAGATTTTTGAATTTGAAATAACACCCTAACTCATAAAAACACCACAACATGTATATTGAAGGCATACATCTTATAAAGAACAGAAATATAACTCATAAAAATACCCTAACTCATACAAACACCACAACATGTATATTGAAGGTATACATCTTATAAAGAACAGATTTATAACAAAAATAACACCATAACTCATAAAAACATCACAACAGTTATATTGAAGGCACACATCTTATAAAAAACACCATAACATTGAATATAACAGAAATAACACCCTAATATAACATCAGTCAACACTTCAATCAGAATCAAAATAGAAATAACACCCTAAATATATAAAAACAGAAATAACTCTACATAAGTATATCAATATGATACTCATATTAAAGATAAAAAAACACTCGTTATTATCGTGTAATTTTTTTAAAAAAAAGAGTTACGTATAAAAGTTATTTATGTTTAAAAAAGAAGGGGAGAACTTTGCATGTGCGTTAATATTAGTTTCTTAATTTAAAAATATTAAATTTACCTTTATACCCTTAATCTAGAAAATTAGTTAGTTTAATAGTCAACATTATTTACAGAATTGCCACTATGATCTCAACCATTATATTAAATATCTAATGATTTAGATTCTTTCTTATCCTTCTCACACTTTTAAATTTTCACAATAACCCCCTCCTCTCTCTCTCTCTCTCTATATATATATATATATATATATATATAGGAGAATGTTCATTTGAGAAGAAAATTTAATTGAGAACAAAAAGAATAAAGGGTATAATTGTAAAACATTAAATAGTTTTTTATTAATCTCATTTATTATCATATTTGACTATTTAATTAGTCATAAATACTATCATCTTTCACACTAATTTTTTTGCATACACACATCAAAAGTTATATTACACATTCGAAATTTATCCTACACATGATGAAATTTATCATACACAACTGTAATTTATCTTATACACCTGGTAATTTATCATACACTCTAAACTATTGTATTTTATTTTTTAGAAAAAATATATATTTTGAAGATAAGTTACAAATTTTAATGTTTTAATATATTAAAGAGTAAGACTACAAATTAATGATTTATGTAGGTTTACCATTATACCCTTATAGTAACATTAAATACTTATATTAAATGAAGTAAAATAAAACATTTTTATTGGTTGTAGATTTCTTCTTTTTTCTTCTTACAATAAATTTCTTCTCATTTGAAATATATATATATATATATATATATATATAGTTAGGATCATGCGAGAAGCAATATCTTAATTGAGAAACATTTTGGATCAAACATTTTTCTTAAGCTTTTCGCAATATCCACATATGTATATAGTCAATTGTAAACTATAAATATGTGTATATTACGAAAAACTTAGGAAAAATATGTGGTCTAGAATCTTTCTCAAGTTTCTCAAATATGGTAGATTTCTCTTAGAATCCGTACCCTGTATATATAAAATTATCATTCACTTTATTAACAACCACACAACACAATGATGGTGTTACACAATAAACAGAAATATGTAGATATATATGTGAGTAAAAACTTTAATTTTTTTTCTCTAAACAAACCACTGTAAATTCAATAAAAGAAACAATCAAATTTGTCCAAACAGTAAATTTTAAGAAATTTCTTTATTTTTTGGTTCTAACTTCTAAGGCTCACAACCATTAAACATCTTAATAGAAAACCCAAATTCATATTTGTGTGGTCCACTTAAAGAAATTAATGTTATTGACAAGGGTCCAAAGAACAAGTGTGAGAACTGAAAGATACGTGTGATACCCAACAAGTGATCAGTACAGTAACCAACCCATGCCCTCATCAACTGAGATCCTCTATTAGTTTCCAAGCTAGCGCCAAATTTTCAATTCAAAATTATTGTCTTCCCACTCAAAAATCAATATCATTATCAAACTTTAAGAACCACATTGGCATTTTGTGTATGGGGGTGGATCAAAACAAACCATATCAGCAGTGGTGGATCCAGGAACTTCTTTCAGTGGGTTTGTTTTGATAAATTCTTACTATTTTTTTTTCAAATCATACAAAGTTTTCATGATTTTTTCCAAATCGAGTGAGTTCTTGTGACCCCAGAAAACAGGGATGGATCCGCCACTGCACATTAAACGTTTGGATAAAAGTGTTGGGTTAGTGAAGCGTTTGTTTGGGCTTGAGTGATTGCCAAAGGAAACAAAAAAAGGGGCCGGTTTCATTAAACTGTATTTAGGTTCATATTTCTTTTTGACTAAGTAATTAACCGTAATCTCTAGTCTTACACAGGGGCGGAGTTAGCATGGTATGAGCGGTAGCACGGGCCACCCCTCAACTTTTTTGGCGAAATAAAAAATTAGTGCAAAACTTTTTTTACTTCTTCGTTTTATGTATCGGATACCGCTAATCAAATATTAGGATACCCTCCTTGAAACTTTTGAAAAAGAAATTGTGCGACGAATAAAACGATAAGAAATTTAGGTTTGCAGGTGTGATCGTGTAGTTAAAAAAAGAAGAAGAAGAAGTGTTTGATATATATTTTTGGAAATAACAAAAAGTCTCATAAAGAGGGATAAGGAAGTTCAAAGAATTTAAATTGAAGTCAAATCCAGAAATTATATATTGATGAGCAGTTTATTGTTGTAACTTTGATGTTAATTGTAAACATTATTAAATAGAATAGTTCAAAAAAGAAATACAGCCCAACTCCTCTTAACTTCTCTTTCAAATATAGAAATTTTAGACACATTAGATCATACAAAACTTCATTCCAAAATGAAAATCACTCCTAATATCTTGGTGAATTTTCCAAATCAAAATCATCCTAAAATCATGCTTTATTATTCACAAAGTGAATTTCAATATATACGTAATTATATTTGATTATGTAAAGAATGTTAATTGGGAATGAGTTGTATTATAACTTTACCTTTTGTTTGGAATTTAAAGAATTTTGTACAGAATAAATTGGATTTGAGTGCTATAACTATTAAAATTGGCAGAAGCTAAAATGGTCCAAACCGTCTGACCCGTGAGGACTAAGACCACCTGATCGACATTCAAGACTAACTACAATTCGTTTGGTCCTATAGTCGGTTTCGATATTTTCTCGTTTTTCAGTATGTTCCATTCATTTGTATTTCTAAAATGCATTTTAATGACCATTGGCGCCACCTGAACTGAACCGAAAAATTTAATAGTAGTTGTAGACAACCGGCCCACAGAATTTTCCAAACCTCATGAAAAAAAATTGGGTCTAGCTCTAGGTCTAAATATTTTTAGGATACCCCTTTTAGATCCGTCACTGGTCTTGTATATACCCATAATGTAATTTATTCTTTGAGCACCTAATTAATATAAGATAAACCCTAGCTGCAACCTGTGGATGTAAGGCACCTTAACTGGACCACATCGTGTTTTTTGTTAATCTGCTATTGTGTGTGTGTTTGTTTGCTTTCGTGGGACCGACTATGATGTGATACCTAACAAAAAGTGGGTAGCAATTTTGCCAAATGGCAAATATGGTATAATGTTAGGTGTTTATGCCAAAAACCAATTGTTTTTAGCTCATAAAGATTGTTAAAACTTATTGTATATAACAGTTGAGTCAAATCACACATCGTCAATAAGTTTGATCTCAAGTACCTTTAAATGGTGTTTAGCATATATTGGTTGTGGAAGACAGGAGAACTTCTCCATTAAGCGCGATAAAGCAGTTAGCTCCTAGTGGGCAAGACATATGATACTTTTTGGTATCAGGGTTTAGATTTACATGTTTTCTACATATGAATGAGACGATGCACCCAATTGACGTTTTTATTTTCTAACAATGTTGATACAGTGATATTTTAGGCAAATCTCACACCTTCTTTTGCGCATTGGCTGTAACGAAAAAACCCTATAGTTAAGTATGGTTGGGTGGTTAATGCAATGATGGCAAGATGCCTCACAAATCACCGATAAACACCGCTTCGGTGCACAACTAGAACTGCTAGCGTGAACTTCTGACGTAAGTAACACTTGTACATTGCAGAGTTTGATTCAAATAAAAGCGTATACCACACTTTTTATTATCTTACTTATTCTTTAGCTTTCATGTTTCAAGATTACAATCTAGATGTTTGAATTCACATATAAAACTGGATGGACTAATAATACTAATAAAATTTGACTTGATTGTTATGCGGGTCCTAAATGGTGTGGTAATAGATGAAAAAATGTACTTGATTAAAATGTCGAACAAAAATGATGTAAATAAATGAAACTTGCACAGATACATATTGTTGTACTTTATAAAAGTTAAGCTGATTAGAATCCCACAAAGAAATGAGAGTCCAAATAGCAAGATGTGACTGTGGGCCTGTGGGCCCTTTTGAATGATAAGACGAGCATGAGAACCCGGCCCACAAATGGAATTGTTGTGATTTGTCAATGAATAAAACCTTTGCACTGAAATTATAGCACATGTGGGTCCTAACAATGTGGTTTGAAAAAACAATGGAGTGTGGTCCATTTGTTGTCATGAGCCAAAGTTAAAATGCTCAAAATAGTAGCACATTTGAAATCAAGATTTGATGGTTCATGGTTTAACATAAAAATTTACCCACTAAAAGTTGAGAGATTTGTATCCAAAGGAAAAAAAGCTTCAAATTTCACTGAAACAAATGCAATCTCATATTCTCATGTAGTACTAGCTACTTGTTCATGGTTTATTCTCTAACATGTCATTTTAAAAAAAAAAACAAAAAAATGGTCAAGTGATCAAACAAGTCGAAAGTCCTCTAAAGTGATTTTTTATATAAAAAAATATATAGCATTTTACCACGAATTGGTAGTTTCAATGCTCCATAAATCAATGTCTACAAAGAGTCGTGAGAGTTTCCATGAGTATGGTCATTCGATTCCATGGTTCGTTATTTTGGGACAAGATTATTAGCGGTATTTAAAATAAAAGACTTGTGGAGATATCCCCCACTAAGACATGCGGTATGGTCAAGTGGAAATGAGCCGAAATCGGGTTTACTCGAAAATACCCGTGACCCAGACCGAGAAATACCTGTAACCGAACCGATATCATGTAAACAAGTTGATATTTAGTTCCCATATCATGCATATATCGGGTTCGGGTCGGTTCTTGGGTTTGAACCTAGGTTAACCTAATTTTTGACAACTGGACCGAAATTGTGAAATCACAAAGCAAATTGGAAATGGTCGGTCGGTTTTTATACCTTGGACCGAGCAACCCGAAAAAAATAATACCCGTAACCGATATAATGATTAGGGTAGTGATTCAGCTAGTTATTTTACATGCCATATCTAGTTCCTTTGTTCTATGGAGTATATGTCTATTTATAAAACATATTAATCATGTCTAGTAATATTGAGTTACATGTTTTTGAAACATGTTTATATTAATTAAACAAATCTTGGGAACTGCTTGCGGCGGTTGGTCGGAAGAGAGATAAAATTAAAATGTGGTTGGATTCAATGATAACGAGTGATCCTTTGAAGGAGGTCTATCCAAGCTTGTGCTTACAGGTTAAAGAAAAGGTTGCACTAATTAAAGATTGTGTTAGTTTAAACAATGGGATCTTATATTGGAGCAGGTGGCTCTAATGGGTAAACTCTAGCAGGTGGCTCGGAATCAATATGAAGATTGCCGGAAGTATATGAAGGATGTTTCTGGATCGAGTATTTTCAGTGGAATTCGTCGGTTCCTCAGAAAATAAACACCTTCGTGTGGAAAGCGGTTAGAGATAGATTACCAACACTGGCAGGTATCAAAAAAAGAAATGTTAATGTGGACTCGAAGCAGGGCCGTTCCTGATAATTCTCAGAAACTCACGGTCTGTGCGAGTAGAAAATGGGCCTCTATATTCTTGTAAATGAAATTAGCATGCAATGCTTGCTCTTGCTAACTAACTATGTGTCTTTTCTTTCTTGTGTTTTATATAATCTCTGGTGTTATTTATTGTAGAAAAATCTAACTCTCAAATTTAGAACTATTATATAGCAAGAAAGGAACTAGTGTTGGATTATATTTTAATCAATAACAGTATGGAAATTCCATGCACTTCAAAACTAAAAACAACTAGTGGGTTACATCCGTGTTTCAAGGCGGGACGTCCTGATTTTATATATTTATATATATATATATATATAAGAGAAGGATCCGTTTAGAATCACCCTTTATTGTGAGAACCGCGAGAACCAATGTCAATAACACCAAAAATACCTAAAAAATAAAAAAAACAACACACAATTTTTCTAAATCGCTATATTTCGTCACTAAAAAACAAAAAAAATTTGAGTAACAATTATCCATGCACATGTGCATTTATATCATTTCTTTGACAAATTCTATAATACATTACCAAAATTAGACAATTGCACTTTCATTTACACTACTATCCATAATACACTACTTTTTACATTAACAATATTAAAATGCACATGTGCATCTATATGTATAAACATGATATAACGTGTTTTGATACATTACTTTGAATACATTTTCCCTTTCATCTATCATACCATCCATAATACACTCTATTACCTCCTACCATCCATAATACAACACCGTTACTAATATTTCACTTTATTACATGTACATTAACACTCTTTATACCATCCAAACAACATATTACATCATAAAGTGACAAATATCCAAAACATCAACCACTAGATATATGTATACGGGCCTAATTCATTATTCAAAATCACAAACTTTTTATACCAAAATACGTTATATCATGGTTATACATAATGATGCACATATGCATTTTTAATATTGTGTAAATGTAAAAAGTAGTGTAAATGAAAGTGCATTTGTCTACTACTGGTAATGTATTACGGAATGCTTCGATAATTGTTACTCGATTTTTTTGTAACGAAATATAGCGATTTTAAAAAAATATATCAAAATTTTTCTTTGTGTGTTTTTTAGATTTTTTAGGTATTTTTTTGTGTTCACATTGGTTCTCGTGATTTTCACAATAAAGGTGGTTCTTGCATGAACCCTACCACACACACACACACACACACATATATATACAGATCTATATTAGTTTGGTTCAGTCGCTATGGATATGAATGAGCTTTGATTACTTATGCATTACTACTTATAACACGGTTTCAAAAAAAAATCGAGACGTCGATAAAAAAATAGCCACGTTGCGACGATAAACTCGCAATTTATAAAATACCGTATATTAAATGTAATAAGAAGAAAAACAAATTATACTCAATGCTAATTGTAATAAAAAATAAAGCTTAAACAAATTTGTAAATCTATGCAGTGGGAATTTGGTCAGTGTTAGTTTAATTCATTATAGTGTCGGCACTTGCTATAACAAGCAAATAGAAACAAAAAAAAAAGTTGTCATATGACCAAAAGAATATCGAAGCGTGTTTTACATCAATCGAAAACAATAATTAATGAATACCGATACTGGTATCGATGTTCGGTTAGTGTCGGTCTAGTTTTTTTGTTATTTGTACAATACTAGAAACTGATATAACTGAGAAACCAAAAATTATTAAAAGTATAAAAGTCCGACTGAAACATAAAAACAACACCAAAAAAATAAAAGAGAAAACGAAAACTACTGTAGCAAACCCCCCAATCATTTTGATATATAAAACTAGTTTTTATGCCGCGCTTCACGGCGGGAGCATGGTAGTTTTTCCGCACGCAATAAAACAGAAGATTGGCCATTATCAATTTGGTTTGTCGAAAATATAAGAAAACTAAGAACAGTTGCACCTTCTGGTTTTTTGTTAACAAACATGATTAAAAAAAGAAATTATTAGAAAATCAAACGGATTAAAAATGTACTTTAGATATGGTATAGGAGGTGAAACAATTTTAATATGTTTTATAATCAGTATAAGACTGTTATATTAAACCATGTCCTACACCCGTTCCGTTGTAATCACTAGTGAATTTTCCATTAATCGTCACATTATTGCTTGCATATCTTAACCAAAACAACAGTTTTTTATTTATTTTCATTTATATGTTTCCGTTTAGACTTATGTTGCAAAATATTGAGATGAATCTATCTCAAAAGTTTCAAGATCATAATAATTTTTGAATTATAAACACGAATTATATCCTTCATTGATTGTGAAGTTTTTCAGATTCAAAAGTTACATTATAATTATTATTTGTGGTATTAAAGTTTTTCAAATGTGGGGTTAGTTATACTATTCACAATCCATGTGATTTTATATGTTTGGCAAAATGATTTGATGGATTATTAATTGTATGGCCCAATTAAAATGGAGCCCAAGGCCACCGCCAAAGCTAGCTAAACAGACATGAAATAAAAGAGAAAAAAATTAAAATACGAAGTTGTAAAAGATACTGCCAGTGCAAGTAAAAAAGAGCCCATTGACCACAATCAAGACAGAACACAATTTTGTTTGAATTTTATTCAAAATATTTATATATACATATATTTTTTTTAAATGCCAAAACTTTTGGAAGATTGGACCTTGGACAATTGTCTGTCTTGGCCAGCACAAAGCCAACCCTAACTCGGAGATATGAAAAACTTGTGATTAAGGCAACAAAGATAGCGACCATCTGTTTACGTCTTGTTATGTGGCCAACGCCATTTAACAGTTTATTAGTAGATGGTGCGGATTCCTTGATATTTATGCTTTTATCGGTGAAAATATCATTTTTGTCCATCGAAGCAATTTTTGCAAATAAGCCAATTAGCATTTCCGAAGATAAAGGAAGAGATTAGATCTCTGGGGTTTCTTTGGATTAAAAATTACGTCAAGGTCATTGTCTTTAGATTGGAAAAACTCGATGAAAATTGTCCTGTGATGTAGTTATTGTGTTATGGCCTAGCTTCTTGCTTGATGTCTTTTTAATGAAAGTTGGAGGGGTGTGGTCCCAAAAACTCTGCGCATGCGTAAGAGACCATACCTCAACAACAACATACTACAAGATTAACCTTGCGAGCAATGTGCAATGGTGCGCCATTCTTGAAACCAACAGGTTGCCTAACAACCTTGCACGCAATGCGCAATGGTAATGCATCCTTTATACATGCAGGTCATACAACGAACTTTGCGCACTCAGCGCAACGACAAGTTAGACCAACCCATGCAGGTCATACAACAAACCTTGCTCACTCAGCGCAACGCAAGTTAGACCAGCCCATACAGGTCATACAACGAACCTGTGCACTCAGCGCAACGACAAGTTAGACCAACCCATACTGTCACACAACGAGCCTTGCGCACTCTGTGCAACGGCAAGTTAGACCTGAAAATACAAGTCACACAACGAACCTTGCGTACTTGATGCAACGCCAAATTAGTCTTAGAAGCGCAGGCCACTTGATCCTGCGCGGATCAAACAACCTCTAGCCGCGAAGTCCTAAAAACCGTGCACAAGGACAAGACAAACATGAGAGCAACTCATAGTCAAAAGGATTTGACCCCTACAACTCTGCACTGGCCAGTATGCACTAAAAGCCACACGGAAGGGAAAAGCGCAAAGAGGCGTTGACCAATACAAGAGTACAAAGTGGCAGACCTGTGACCCAATGGTTGCTTGGCAGGTTGTGTCAGACTGCTTCGCAGGAACAATAATGCAGAGGCCAAACTGTACACCAACCACACTCACGCCAGTGACTGTCACTCATTTCCACTTTTGGCTGATGACAGGTCTGGCACCAGGGACAACTGCCATAACACGTGGCACCATTCACCATCTGAAAAAGCACACCTCCTGCCAGAGATCATTAATGATCGATGCAGAGGGACAGAACGGATATCCCTGGTCGTCTGGGCCGGGCCCAAGACCCATGTCACACCCTGACCCGCAGCGGAAATGGTAGTTGGGGCATGATTGGGTTTCCATCAAAGCTCATGACATTTACTATAATAAAGTTTCATATTTATTATTTCCAATTTAAAGGAAACATTACAACAATCATACAAGCACAACAATATTCATGAACTTTTTATATTTCTTCTAAGGCAATTTCCTATGTGTTCTTGTTTCAACTTGTCCACCTGTATCATGTGTAAAAATAGGGTTTTGGGTCAACAAAAGTTGGCGAGTGAATCTTATTTAAACATTTAAACGAATTAGTTATATTGGTTATTTAAATAAAAATGTGCATAAACCAAATATAAGTAACGCATACAAAATAAGTAAACGCATATGTAAATCTAACCACAAACCACATATTATCAATCAATGCACACACAAGCATGACAAATGATGAACAATGAGATCAAGGCTCAATCAAACGGAGCTGATCTAATGAGGCACCTGATGCTCAACTCGTCTCCAACGAGGAACTGATGGGCCTAATGAATGAATTACACACAACTGACAAAAATGTAAGCACACAATACAACACGTAATATTTACATCCCACGTTAAATCATAAAATGGTAACAACACAATTATTTGAATAAACGAAAATATGTAAACGACACATGATACACCCCAAAAACATGAATAAAAAGGAGAATTTGTAAGGATTCACTCACGGTGGGTGCGTTTCCTTGATTTGACGACGAACGCGCACGAGTTTGGGATTTAACCACGAGAGAAAACTAATCTAAATCATAACGTAATAATTAAATAAATAAGTAAAAGTTAATATTTTAATTAATTCTTTTTATTAGATTTTTAGGTTATTTTTATGGTATTTAATGGAGTTTTTAAAACCTAAAAAGTCTTATTTTTAAGCATTTTTATATGATTTTTAAGTAATAAAAGTAAAGAAAATAAATAAAATAAAGATTAAAAAATATTTGACCTTGTCAGGTCTGACCGGGTCAACCGGTTGGATCGTATGTGAAATTGGCAACGTGTGAGATTCGAACTCATGACCTCCCGTATGCATGCACGCAGCTCTACCAACTGAGCTACGTGTCTAACCCGAAATAATCTCTGATTTTATTATTCTTATATACTAATTAGGTAAATAATGAAATTTCATTTAATTAAAAATTTTTAGAAAATATTGAACCGGTGCACAACCCTGGATTTGAACCCGCGTCTGCTGTTACATTTGCACCCAGCCCTACCAACTGGGCTGTGTATCTAACCCGGAGAACAGAGAATTTTAATTATATTTATACACTTATAAGACTTCATCTTCTTCATGTGAATAAAAACAGTTGATTCAATACCCATTTATCACTTCTTTTATCTTGCCAATTAATCTACCACTGATAAACGTAAATGGAAAAGTAAGGATTTAAGAGATTTAGGATTATACCGAACAGGGACGATAACTTGTGATTTCTCCGGTAAGTTCCGGCGATTGAGCAAGATTCCGGCAAAGTGTGTTTTTGAGGAGCAGAAAATTGGAAGGAGTTTTAGGATGAACATGCATTCCAAATGAATTCATGACCCACTATTTATAGTCAAATTCGCTCATATGATTTGATTTTCTTTTCGGGTTCGGTCAAATCCCATTATGGGTGATGATTGTAACTCATAATTGAAAACGTTTGACTCATTGATTGAGTTTATTACACGATTTGAGAGCAGTTACAATTCGTTAATTGCAGAGGAAAAAAACTGAGATCTTGATGATTGCCGGTGATTTAGCGCGGTTGTTTCTATTTGAATCCGGATCAAAGGAACGAGAATACAAGTGATTAATTGGTTTGAATTATAACAGATATGGGCAAGTGGTGTAGTGGTGTGTTGTGTGTTCGGTTTGGGTGGAGACCCGGTTTCGATCCCACCCTTTATTTATTTTTGGACCAAATTGATATTATATTTATATATTTTACTTTTTATTATATATATATATATATATATATATATATATATTTATTCTATTAATAACACAGTATTTATTAAACGACTAACATAAGTTTGGAACACAAAATTATAACATATATTCGATTACAAAACGCAGCGGGTTTTAGAACCCGTTTTTCATCTGATGTTACAACCCATCAGCCCATTTCATGTACCCACCTATCTTCGGCTATAAAATAAGGGTTATACCACGAGGTAAAGACATTCAGAAATATACAAGATTACTTGCTACTTGCTTGCTATTACCTTGCAATACCAGCCAGAGTGTGTAACATTTGTAAAAATCGGGTCTCCAAAACCCGCTCCGTTTTGTAATCTTGTACCATGTTATAAAAGATTCGTTAATTATTTATGATTATTTTGAGTTTAAACGTTACATAATTAATAAATAAACTAAACTATAAAAATTATATTTGATAAAAAGTTAAAATAAAATAAATAAAAAACATTTGTAGCTGCCGGGACTCGAACCCGGGTCAGCCAAGCCTTCAAAACAACTTAACCTTCTTTCACTAAACCACTCCGCCATAATGTGTTTTCTGTTAACACTAGGCAAACAATTGGATCTTATACGCAAACTCAAATCAACCGTTGATGCCATCTGAATAACGGAAATCGGCAAACCGATCGCCAAATCATTTCGAATTCATCTGGCCAACTTATAACCGATGTATTTCGGTTTCTAATTAAGTCAGTAATGAATGAACTTAAAGTTTCATCATTTTCGGTATTTGAAACCGAAAATTTATCAAACTCTGATTTAATTCAAGTTCCGATCATTTGCACGATTCAGAACTATCACAACAACACTCCATTTCCTTTTCGTCGTGTTTTCAAATCATTTGAGCACCTAAAACAGTTCGCCGGAATTCTCTGCAGAAGTCACCGGAAAACCGTATTCAACACAAACCGGTAAGATACTCCTTCTTTACGATTTCAATCTATTGTTAGAACTTTACTAACATTAACCCATCACTCAAAATCAGCCACAGACGACTTTGCTGGATTTTCTGTGTTCGCCGGAGAATTTCTGGAATTGCCGGAAACTCGCTAGTTATCGGTATGCACATTCAAACGTACTAATAATCAATACACACTAGTTCAATTTCATATCTAATTCCTTAATTCTGTTGATAGACCCTCTCAGCCGAAGGTTCAAAAACAGAGCCGTCAAATTCTCGCCGGACTCTCTGAGGAAGACAACCTGTCCGGTATCTTCTTTCCCCAAACTGTTCGGTTTAGTACATTCAAGCTAGTCGTCATGTTTATTAATTAGATTAATCACGAACCAGATGTTTGAGTAAAGTCTGTGATCGTAATGAAGAAGACGAACTTAATAATGAGATAAGAGTAATTAAAATCCGGATTATAAACGGGTTAGACACACAGTCCAGCGGTGGACTGTGTGCAAAGTTCATATACACGTCCCGAGTTCGATCCTTGCTACGCGCACGCTTTGTGTAATAACATTCCTTTTTAATCATGAACTAACCCGGGTTAAAACAGGTAATTGTTAAGTATAATAAAAACCAAGAATATAACCGGGTTAGACACACAGTCCAGCGGTGGACTGTGTGCAAAATAAACTTCACGTCGAGCGTTCGAATCCTGTCACGAGCACCGGTCCAATGGAATTAAAACGTTTTTGCAAAATAAAGGAATTTTCGGTTAATTCAAATAAGTATATAAATATAATTAAAACCGGGTTTATAACGGGTTAGTCACGTAGCTCAGTTGGTAGAGCTACGTGCACGTGAACGGAAGGTCGCCGGTTCGAATCCCGCCCGGCGCAGGAATTTACCGCTGACCGAACCGGTCAACGGTCAACGGTCAACAGTAAAAAAATAATATTTTTTTATATATTTATTTATTTAATTTAATTTAAAAATCAATTAAAAATACTTAAAAATAACATTTTTAAAGATAGAAAATAGCCATAAACTCATAAAAATATATCTAAAATTTCATTAAAATCCTTAATAACATTCATCCACTTAATATATTTTTCCATTATTATTTAGGTTAGTTTTCCTCGTCGACTCGCTCATCTAAATCGTGCGCATCTCACCATCTCAAATTCAACGCACCCAATGTGAGTGAACCTTTCAAATTCCCCGTTTTAATCACGTTTTTGGGGTGTATCATGTGTGTTTGTTTATTTACATATTATAACGAAACTATTGTGCATACATCATATCATGACATGTGTATTAGTTTGTTTCTGTTAAGTAGTTATTATTGGATGCAAATTATTATTTCAGTACATGCATTTGCCGAGGCCGCAGCTCCCCATCCATGAGGTTGAGCTTGATCCCCATTTTATTATGCGGTTGATCTGTGGCGTGCCCACACGATCGGCTCCGTTTGATTGAGCCTTGATCGGTCATTTCATTTTACATTTCAATACATGCAATACGCTCGGCTCCGTTTGATTGAGCCTTGAGCGCACAGTTCAATTTACATTTCCAGTTCATGCAATACGATCGGCTCCGTTTGATTGAGCCTTGATCGCACAGTTCATTTATGTTAGTTATCGTATGATATTGGTATGCTCATGTATGCTATCAAGTGTTATTGTATGTTATAATTGTAACTGTTATTTGCCAATGCTTGATTACTAAATTTGCTCTTTTATGATTATGCACAATATTTTATTGATAAACTAACCATAAAATCATTATCAAATGTTTATCTAATAAGGTTCACTCGCCAACTTATGTTGACCCAAAACCTCCCATTTTACACATGATACAGGTGAACCAGCAACAGCTAGGAACACATAGGACCTGGACTAGAAGAATAAAACGATTTAGTATTTGGATTGTTATGTTTGGTTATTTTACCTTGTTTTGAATGAACATGTTTGGATGTTTGAATATGTAACTTTGACTTCATTAATTATGAAACATAATAGTAAATGTCATGTGCTTTGGTGATAACCCAATTATGCCCCGACTCTTATTTCCGCTGCGGGTCGGGGTGTGACAGAGTGTGGTCACGGAGAAAACCCTCCCTTTTCCATGTGACGAGGCTGACGGCGTTGCTAGTTTTGCAGATTAGCTTGAAGTGAGATCACCCAGAAGAGCGAACGTGAGACAACCTTTCATGCAGAAAAACTAGGCTGTAACTAAAATATCTCCGGATACCTCTCGTTTTAGTCCAATGTTTCTTCAAAAATGGTCATTCATAAAAGAAAGGATGTTGGATTTAAATAACCCAAACTTTCACCTACTGGCCAATAACACTCTCAACTTTCGATTTGTACACCAGCAATCCCAACTTTCAACTTATATACTTTCTAACTAACTGAACCCTAACTCAGATAGTTTTTGCTGACGTGACATATGATGTGGCCCTATGTGCTAACGTGGCAGCTAATGTGGCATTTTGCTGATGTGGTAGCTGGTGTGGCAGGTGATGTGGCATTTTTTGATGACGTGGTAGCTGACATAATATTTTTTGATGACGTGACAGCTGACATCAGCTAACTAGGTTATGGCTCAGTTAGTTAGAAAGTGTTATCGGCCAATAAGTTGAAAGTTGGGAGTGCTGATATACAAATTGAAAGTTAAAAGTGTTATCAGCCATATGATTAAAGTTAAGGTTATTTAAATTTAATATTCTCAAAAGAAATTAAACTAAGTGTTAAATTATTTTGTTACTAGTTATATTACCAACCAAAATTTGAAAGTAGAGTAAATAATAGATTTATAATAACATTAAATTATAGATTATAATAAGTGCAAATTATAGACTACGTCCTTTGTGATTACGACTAAGAGATTGTGTACTATAACTTCAATAGATCCCCTAGGTGTCACCAGTTTATAGGTTGTAACATTTCACATCATTTACGCTAACGAATTTTTTTAAGTTACTTTCTTTAAAAGTTAACCTTTTTGCTTCTTAAAAAAATAATAAGTAAACACCCACAACAAAGCAATTTTAAGCTTATATCGGGAACGGTGATGTTTCCAAGGCTATAGGGTATGATCATGACATTCATGACCATCATTAATCTTTATGTCAACATTATGTCACCTCACACTTATCCACCATCCACATCCACACCTTATATGCTATTGGTAAGACCCAAACCATTATCCCTTAATTTATTTTTGTCTAAAATTTATTCAAATTAAATAAATAGTTCATAAAAGTAAAATTTCATTAATTATTAAAGGGATATTGGATTTAAATAACCTTAACTTTCAACAATTGGTCGATAACACTTCCAACTTTCGATTCGTACACCAACACTCCCAACTTTCAACTTATTGGTCGATAACACTCCCAACTAACTGAACCCTAACCCAGTTAGTTTCTGCTGATGTGGCATATGATGTGGCATATGAAATGACTCTTTTTGCTGACGTGGCATACGATGTGGCTGTTGGGTTGCCATTTTGATGACATGGCAGATGATGTGATGGCTGACGTGGCAATTTTTTATGATGTAGCAGCTGACATGTCATTTTTGATGATGTGGCAGCTGACATCAGCTAACTGGGTTAGGGTTCAGTTAGTTAGTGGGTGATGGAACAACACTCAAAAACACCCTATAACGAACCCTGATCGAAACCCCAAACACGCACGGCGAAAACCAGCATGAAAAATAAAAAATTAAGATTTTTGATGCTTCTCGCAGGCCACGACAGACTCTAAGGAGCCCGTCGCGGGGCGCGAGAGACCTTGTAGCCACCAGAGACCCGTGTCAGACATGTATCGTCCTCGTGTCAAACCTACCCCGGTGACTCATGCCACCTATGCCCTAGCCAGACCCTCTCGCGGGTCGCGAGAGGGAAGCCTTTACCAGTCGCAGGGTATGAGATGCCTTGAAATCAGCTATAAATTGAGCAAGAAGCAGGCATTCCAACTTGTTCAGTTTCTTTTCTTCTCTCTCTCGATACTCTGGTGTAATACTACTATTATACCCGAAGTTCTAAACCTCTGCCTTTACTCGGCGTGTTAACCCAAATCACTAGCACGACACCCGGTCCGATCGATCAATAAACAATTAAACGGATGTTTAAGTGCTGCCTGAATAAGGCTATAATTTATCATCACGTTGAGGTTTTGATATTGTGATTATCGTTAAAGTTGAAATGGGTTAATACACTACTACGTCTTGCATTGTGTGTTTAATTAGGAACTCCAGATTTAAACTAGAAGGCTATTACTGATAACCTAAATCTTTAAAGTGAGTCATTCTTTTTTTTTTTTCAAATGCTTTCAAAACCCTAAATGTTTTCCAGTTGAATTTACAGTGATTAAGATTATGTATTCTTGAATTACTACTAGTATGTGGGGTTTTGTATACACTACTTGATAGGCTTCGCAATTGGACAATTAAGGGCCAATAGTGGTATGACCATAGTTATAGGAACTGCCATCGAGTGACAAGTAGTTATTTGAGTAATTGAAAGATTGAAACAAATGTAAAAACCCTTAATGCTGTAATTATAACAATATGTTTTAGTACAAAATTGAATGAACTCACCAGTGTTTTTCGCTGACCAAATGTTTTTGAAACGCGTTTCAGGTGATTTACTGTGAAGAGAAGGAAAAGTGCTATGAGTCACTCAAGCTTAAATAAGTGGCTATGTAAACCTGAATAAAACGTGTTTTGTAATCAAGGGTTTATCACTTTGAAAATCCTTTATGTAAATATGGGTTTCATCTCACAGTTTATGAAATGAAAACTACGGTGTTTTGAAAACTCTGATAATTTTTCCTGAAACCTGGTCCTGATAGAAATTTCGCTACGATAATTTTAATAAGCACCGGTACCACTTGTATCTGCACACGGCTCCCGCCCAGGGTAGGGTCGGAGGGCGTGACAGGTGTTATCAGCGAATTAGTTGAAAGTTAGGAGTGTTGGTGTACAAATCGAATGTTGAGAGTGTTATCAATCAATTGGTGAAAGTTAGGGTTATTCAAATCCGATATCCTATTCTTAAAAAAGACGAAGATGCATAATTTAAAGATGAAAACTATAAAATATAAAAAACAATAACGACATAATTTAAAGGTGAAAACTAGAAAAATATAAAAATGAATACGACATAATTTAAAGACCCTATTTAAGTAATTTTCGCCTTCATTTTTTACATCACTTGTTTCAGAGAATGAGTCGATGTTCATCGCCATTATCTTATAGTCTTCACGGTGGGTCACTTCTTTCTCTTTCAAATAATTGGTTAGCTTGATTCATTCTTGAATTAACATAATTGGATGATTATCATAAGAATCTTTGTTAGTGATTTTGTATGTGTTATAACGATGGTCTGTTAGATATATGGGTTAAATAAAATTAGAGCTTAAGGTTAACATGATGTTGGGGAATTATGATCTCACGTGGAAATTTAATGTTGTCAATGCTAAGAAACTAGAGTTGCTCACATAAGAAACTAAGTAATTGATGACTGGATCTTTCATTGCTCAATTGATTTGCAGTGGGTGTTGGATGGACTATGCTCCAATATTTTCCTTATGATTTAATACTATTTTGATTATTGGTATTTGCGTGGCAGGTAGTAGAGATAATTGTTGGTCAAAACCTTTACAAACACGAACACAACGATAAATTACGAACAATTGAAATACTTGTATTGAATATGAAAGTATAACTGATTCAGATTGAATACAAATGAAATAGACAAACCCTATTTATACTAAATGAAAAAGTACGTCTTGAACATCACGCTTTCTCCTTAATCGACGTGTCCCTTGAAAAGTCTAATGTATTGCCGCCAATCTGAATCGAAGCGTCTCCAGGGATGTGTCGATTCCCTTGTATGTAGGTTATAATCATTCGTATTGTCGATTCCAGTCCTTGCACTAGTTTACTAATCTAATCAAAACATAAACTAACTATCTACTATTTACATTACGACCCTTGGACTTAAGGATGTGAAGAGATTAGATCTTCATTCCCCCTAATCATGAACATCCTTGAGTTGTTGTAGGTCTTGAACTTGCTTGACTTGCAATAGCATTGGTTCTTCTTCCAATGTGAGATTAGCCTCTTCATGCTTCTCTTTTTCCTTGTCTTTCCACTTGCTACACTCGTATGCGAAATGACCGAATTCATCACATTCGTAACACTTGAACTCGCTCCTGTCTCTATTTCCTCAATCCATATTTTGTCCACGTCCTATTCCTCCTCTAAACGAACTTCTTCCACGTCCTCTATCATGGTTTTGATCACCTCGTCCTTTTCCATGATGCCAATTTCCGAAATGATTGTCAGAACTTACCATTAATAGGTTATTGTTTTTCGGCTCGTTTTATCTCTTGAGGCGTTCTTCAAATACTGTAATCCTACCCACTGCTTCTTCAAATGTCATTTTATCCACTTCTGACTACAACTCAATGGATGCTATAATCGGTAGAAACTTCTTTGGAACAGGGAGCAGTTTTTTTCTTACAATCTTCTTATCTTTAATGGTGTTACCATGACTTTTAAACTTGGCTTTTATACCACTCAACTTGCTTGCGAAACTACTTATTGTTTCATTCCCATCCATCTTTAAAACTTCTAATTCGCTTCTCAAAGTTTGCAGGCACGCTTTCTAAACCATATCGGCTCCAAGATATCGAACTTTGATTGCATTCCAAATGTCACATCGACCCGCAGCGGAATAAGAGTCGGGGCATAATTGGGTTATCACCAAAGCTCATGACATTTACTAATATGTTTCATATTTAATAAAGTCAAAGTTACATTTCCAAATATCCAAACATGTTCATACAATACAAAGGAAATAAACCAAACATAACAATCCCAACTCTAAATCATTTTATTCTTCTAGTCCAATCCTATGTGTTCCTAGCTGCTGCTGGTTCACCTGTATCATGTGTAAAAATGGGGGTTTTTGGGTCAACATAAGTTGGCGAGTGAACCTTATTAGATAAACATTTATTAACGAATTACTTGTTAGTTTATCAATGAAATATTGTGCATAATCATAAATGAGCAAATGTAAATAATCAAGCAGTGGCAAATAGCAATCACAACTATAACATACAATAACAGAGGATAACATACATGAACATACCAATATCATACGATAAATAACATAAATGAAACTGTGCGATCAAGGCTCAATCAAACGGAGCCGATCGTATTGCATGTACTGAAAATGAAAATGTCTGTGCGATCAAGGCTCAATCAACCGGAGCCGATCGTATGTGGGCACGCCAGGTTCAACCTCATAATGAAATGGGGAACATGCTCAACGCTCATAATGTAATGGGGAGCGGCGGCCTATGAAATTGCATGTACTGAAAATAATAAATTGCATCCAACAATAACTACACAACAGAAACAAACTGAATACACAAGTTCATGATATGATGTATGCACAATGGTTTAAGTATATTATATATCAAGACACATGATACACCCCAAAACGTGATTAAAACGGGGAATTTGAAAAGATTCACTCACATTGGGTGCGTTGGATTGGAGATGGTGAGATGCGCACGAATTAGATGAGCGGAACAACGAGAAATACTAACCTAAATAATACCGGAAAAATATATTAAATGAGTGGATTTTATTAAGGATTTTAATGAAATTTTTAGATATATTTTTGTGAGTTTAAGGTATTTTCTATCTTTAAAAATGTTATTTTTAAGTATTTTTAATTGATTTTTAAATTAAATTAAATAAATAAAAATATAAAAAAAATTGTTTATTTGCGTTGACCATTGACCGTTGACTTGTTGACCGGTTCGGTCAGTGGAAGTGTTTGCGCCGGGTGAGGCTCGAACCCGAGACCTCCCGTACGCGTGCACGCAGCTCTACCAACTGAGCTACGTGTCTAACCCGAAATAATCTTGTTTTTAATTATATTTATATACTAATTCGGTTTAACCAAAATTCTTTTAATTTCAAAAACATTTTAATTTAACGAACCGGTGCCAGTGACGGGTTTCGAACTCGCGACGTGTGACTTAGTGTTGCACACAGTCCACCGCTGGACTCTGTGTCTAACCTGGTTATTATCTCAATTTTTATTATACTTAATAACTAACTGAGTTAACCCGGTTTAGTTTTTAAACAAAAAGGAATTTTATTATATAAGAAGTGCGTGTATCAGGGATCGAACTCGGGACCTGCGTATATGTTTTGCACACAGTCCACCGCTGGACTGTGTGTCTAACCCGTTCATTTTACTGGTTTTAAATATACTTATAACTTAATTAACATCGTCTTCTTCATTCAATATTTCCGTCGACTGAATCACTGATCCAATTCTTGTTTTTACGATTATCAAACATTCTTAAGGTTAAAATAAAATGACAGAAACGGTGTTGGAAGTAACATACCATAGGAATGATATATCAGAGAATTTCCGGCAATTGCGTCGGCTCTGTTTTTATGCTCTTCAACTGAACAAGACAATTAACTGTTTTGATTAGTCAATCGTGGAATTGAAGTGATAAGCAAACGTTAACAGCGGGATTGAAGGTCCATACCGTTCCACAGACGGAAATAAAGACTTTCAGGAAATTTCCGACGAACTGGAATTAGTTGAATACAGCGCCTGAATTCGATTTCAATTGAGAGGTTTAAGTTAGAAATAGTCTAACAATTGTTGAACTATAATGATATTGAAAGATTTACCGTTTGAGGATGAATACGGTTTTCCGGCGACTTTTGCAGAGAATTCCGGCGAGTTGATTTAGACGTTCTGACGGTCTGAAAATGTGACGAAAGTGAAATGGGATGTTTGTATGATATTTCTGAGTCGCGAGAGTGGTCGTGAGTTGAAGTAATCTGAACTTGATTACTTTTCAGTTATAAAAACCGATAATGATTAGACTTGATGCTCAATCAATTCCGACTTGATTAAAAATCGTCGGTGCATTGGTTATAAACTGAATGTGCGAGTAAATAAGCGATTTGACGATTGGTTTGCCGATTTCCGTTTCTCAGTTGGCGCAACCGGTTTAACCGAGTTTGTGTATAAATCTCATTTGTTTCCTAGAGATAACAGAAAACACAAAGTGGCGGAGTGGTGATGTGAGTGTGTGTTAAGTCGTTGGAGTTGTTTCTGGCTGACCCGGGTTCGAGTCCCGGCACCGACATATTTTTTTTATTTATTTTGTTTTAACTTTTTATCAAATATAATTTTTATAGTTTAGTTTATTTATTAATTATGTATCATTTTATATCAAAATAATCATAAATATTCAACGTATCTTTTATAACTTGATATTCGATTACAAAACGGAGCGGGTTTTGAAAACCCGTTTTTGACAAATGTTACACCAAACTTCCTTTGCATTTTCGTATTGCAAAACTTGCATCAAAAGATCTCCTGGCAACGTTTGGAAGATCATTTCTTTCGTTGTATACGCCTTCTTTTGAAACAACTGTGTCCTAAAGATTACACGTCTTCAGGATCGTTTCCAACAAAATTGCCCATGAGTGTAATTTGATTCAGTCAACTTTGGGTATTGAAGTGAGATACTTCCTTGCTCGTGGATTGACGTTGACGTGCCTTCTTTGTTATCTTATCCTGACATATTTCCTTTCTGATTTGTGTTCTTAGACTTTTTCTTTCCAGTCTTCCGTGCTTTACTTCAAGATTCTCTTGCTATTTTTCAAACTTTCTTCTTGCTTACACCATACATGTTTTGTTTGCCACACAGGTCTTCATTGCCACAAAGGTCTTGATTTGCCACAAAGGTTTTCTTTGCCACACAGGATTGCCACACAAGTCTTGATTGCCACATAAGTCTTATTACCACGAAGGTTATGCACCACAAAGGTTTTTGTACCACGAAGGTTATGTATCATGAAGGCTTATGTACCACGAAGGTTTTTCCACCATTAAGGTTATGTTCCATGAAGGTTTTTTTTTGTACCACGAAGGTTGTACCACAAAGGTTTTCTCAAACTTCTAACTTGATATTTGATATTCGTTTTGAATTGTATTCTTTTCTAAAACATACTTTATGTTATTTTGAAAAAACTAGATTTGTTTTGTTAACACTTGTATTTTAAATTCCTAAAAAAATGGCAGAATCAGCTCTCACTGATTTGATTTAATAGAAAATTCGATTCTCCTAGATTTGATTTTTCAAAAGAATTCAAACAAACGAGATGTTTGATTGCAATCAGTCCGCACTTCATTTTTGAAACAAATACAAATACCTAAAAAATAAATTCGAGAAAACCTGGTTATGATAATTCCAATCGACTTTTTCTTCTTCTCAAATTTGAAACATGTGCTCTTGTACCACTGTTGGTTAGAACTCTTATGAACACGAACACAACAATAAACTACGAACAATCGAAATACTTGTATTGATTATGAAAGTCAGTGATTCTGATTGAATACAGATGAAATAGACAAACCCTATTTATACTAAACGAACATGTGTGTCTCGAACCATCCCATCTTCTCCTTAATTGATGTGTCGCTTGAAGAGTCTAATGTATTACCAACAATCTGAATCGATGCGTCTCTAGGGATGGGTCGACTCCCTTGTTATGTAGGTTATAATCTTTCGTATAGTCGCTTCTAGTCCTCGCACTCATTTACTAATCTAATTAAAACATTAGCTAACTATCTACTATTTTCATAACAACCCTTGGACTTAAGGATGTGAAGGGATTATATCTTAAATAATTTACTCGTCTAATTGTTGATGTTTGGAATCAAGTATTTCTTACATTGATCTACTAACGAGGCAAAACTCAAGTCGCTTGCAACAAGGAATCGCTTGCGTTAGTGTACCAAATGCTAGAATTTGACTGAAGTTGCCGAAGGTTGCTACCATATTTCTTGTAGGTATTGTTTTCTCATCACTTTTATATAGTTTCTATATAAGGGTGTGAATCTCTAACACCCAACCTAACACAAATTTTGTTGTTTTGGGTTTAGTTTAAGTAGGCTTGGGTTTGTGTTAGCTCGAACCATGAACATGTTTAGCTAAATGGGTCGTGTTCGTGTCAACTCAAAAGGTTCCCGCGCTGAACCGGTTAGCCCATTTAAATACTTTTTTTAAATAAATGGGTTTTATTAATTTATGTAATAGTATTTTTAACAGTTTAAACATAAGTTGGCATAGTTTAAACATACCCGCAAAAATAATAATTTGGAAATTTTTTAAAGCGTATATTGTGCATAAAACAAATTTTTAACTTTTATTGGGTTATATGGATTGTGTTCGTCTCAATTCGTAAATCTACATGTCATGTTCGGTTTCATGTGACACAATTCTTGAGTTTGTGTATAGTTTTTCGGTTCGTGTAACCAACTTAACCCATCGGTTTTTCCACAACAAATAACTAATTATTAGAGTTTCAATGCCAAATAACCATGATGACTTACCGACTTAGTTGATTAAATGTTATTTTGGTTGTCATGCTAAGTTTACCAGTTACCATATAATTTTTTTTTGTATATATTGTTGTATTATATCATTGATATGTATGATAAAAATGTTACTAATTTTGTTCAAGTGTCATCAAACTCTTGCTCATATTGCAGCTGTACAAACATCCCAACCTAAAAAAGTCCATAATGCTTTAACAACACTTGTAACTTGTGACTTATTATTTATTGAAAGAAACAAAAATGCCTGTGTGTCTGCTGTCTTTAGCAAAACTATAGACTTACAGAATCTGAGATGTGAGATCCATCCTATATAATCAAATACTGATTGGTTGTTTGAATAACATATTTCATGCTAGTGATTCCAATTGGTCAAATAATATATCTCTTTGTATTGTTTGGTTGCAACAAAGGTACCACCACAAATTGGGCTTTTCTTTCAACTGTAAGCAACTAATGACGTTGGAATATCCATAAGCAGCTAACAATGTGACCAATGTTTGTATCCATGGTCATCACCAATGTTTATGCTCTCAAATTGATATTTTTAGTGAGCAGCTTGTTATGTTTGTAAACACACTTTTACAATCATCCGTTCTTTATAAAAATCATCATTGTGGTTGTTTTTATGGTTATTTTAGTAATGATTATTTTATACGGGTATTTCATAAAGCATGAACAATCTGTAGAACAAGCAAAAGTATTTGATTCAAAGCTATGAAATTCCGAAATGCGTGCAAGTGTGTACCAAAGAGTATATCAAGAAAGAGAAGTGCCTATTGGAATGAAGAAACTGTATGAAAAACTATTTGAACAAAGAATGATCATAAGTTGATTTTTGTCATGTTGATCAGTTCTGTTTAAATATAATGGAAAACATAAAAAAAATACTTGTGACGGCAGACAGGCCAGCAGAGAATCCAGTCAGAGACGCAGCCATGGGGTTTGACATATTTGTCAGTATGATCTGGTTCCTCCTTAGGGTGTAAGATTATGATGGTAAGAACCGAACTAGGGATGAATTCGGTTTAGGTTATGGAGAGAGAGTGGGTGGCGGCTTTAGTGATGTTGTTGTAGGTGTCTAACCCTAAACCTCTCTAATCATCTCCTTATATACACCCAGAAGGAAACCCTAATTAGTTAGTAAGGGTAATATGGTCCATCAATAATTGCCAACTAATTATGTTATAGGATTAATATATTTTGATCTAATATAATATAAATGATTATAATGGCTACATGATTAAATATTATAAATAATATATTTAATCTTACATTCTCCCACTTAGCCGAGTAATCATTTATCATGAGTATTAGATAAGCCTGATCAGGAGTTAACACTCATTTTAGCTTTAAACCAAGAACCGTAGCAGAGAAATACAGCCGTTGAATCATCATTCGACTCAAGACCCCCATTAGTCATACTAAAGCCTCAATTTAAAACCTAACAGTTATGATCAAAATATGCAAATAAGCCCTTTAGTGTTTGAGTTGTATTTATATTTGTCTATATGTCATTATACCGGCAGAACATATGTTAGAGACATACAAAATCAAATTGAGGAAACTTCATTCATTAAAATAAGTAAGTACAATATGCTATTAAACAAGGTCTTTAGTAAATCCCATATTCGAAACATGTTCTTCGAAAACTTTAGGTGGGAGACCTTTAGTCATCGGATCCGCAAGCATATTTTTAGTACTAATATACTCAATACAAAGATTATTTTGCTCAACTCGTTCATGTACAAACAAGTATTTTGTATCGAGATATAAACCAGCTCCAGTCGAATTGTTACTGTTCGAGAAACTAACAGCAGCTGAGTTAACACAGTAAAGCTTCAATGGTCTAGAAATGGAATTAACAATTTTGAGTCCAGTGATCAGATTTCTAAGCAACATTCCATGACAGGTTGTGTTATAAACTGCAATGTATTCTGCCATCATTGTGGAAGTTGAAGTTAACTGTTGTTTATGACTCTTCCATGAGATAGGTCCGCCTGCTAACATAAAGATATAGCCCGAAGTGGATTTCTTGTCATCTTTGCATTTGGCAAAGTCAGAATCAGAATATCCTACCACTTCCAAATGATCACTTCTTCTATAAGTCAGTTTATAGTCTTTCGTCCCGTGCATATATCTAAGTACCTTCTTAGCTGTTTTCCAGTGATCTAGGCCAGGATTAGTCTGATAACGGCCTAGCATTCCAGCAATATAAGCGATATCTGGGCGAGTATAGACTTGAGCATACATCAGGCTCCCGACTATTGACGCGTAATGTATCTGGCTCATTTGCTCCTTTTCAACCTCTGTTGTCGGACATTGGAATGAACCGAAAACATCTCCCTTAACTACTGGAGTGAATGAGGGTTTTCACTGTTGCATGTTATAACGAGTAAGGACACGATCTATGTAAGCCTTTTGGGACAATCCTAAGATCCCCTCGTGTCTGTCTCGGTGAATTTTGATGCCAATAACGTAAGAAGCATCTCCGAGATCCTTCATGTCGAAGTTATGCGAAAGTAACCGCTTTGACTCATGCAACATGTCTAAACTATTACTTGCCAACAGAATATCATCTACGTAAAGGACATGTATAGTAAAGTTGCTCCCACTCATCTTGAGGTAGGTGCATTGATCCACTTGATTCTTTATAAAACCTTGCCTCTTCATGACTTCATCAAACTTAAGGTACCATTGACGTGATGCTTGTTTTAACCCGTAAATGGATTTCTTCAACTTACAGACTAGATGCTCCTGACCTTCAGGTTTAAAGCCTTCGGGTTGTTTCATGTAAACATCTTCGTCTAAGTCTCCGTTAAGGAAAACGGTTTTAACGTCCATCTGATGCAGCTCTAAATTAAAATGAGCTACTAGGGCCATAACGATCTTCAATGAATCTTTACGAGAGACAGGTGAAAACATCTCTTGATAATCAATTCCCTCTTTCTGAGTGTAGCCCTTTGCAATCAATCTTGCTTTATAGCGTTCAATGTTCCCATTCAGATCCAGTTTTTTTTTGAATGCCCATTTACATCCTACGGGTTTGACACCGTTGGGTAATTCTACCAAATCCCAAACGTCATTTTTCTTCATGGATTCAAGCTCATCACTCATTGCTTTATTCCATTAAGAAGACTGATCACTGCTAATGGCTTCATTATAAGAGATAGGATCATTGAGCTTTCCGGCATCCATTTCAGTCAGGTAGGTAACATAATCATCCAAATTAGTAGGCCTTTTGTGCCTGGAAGACCTCCTGAGTTGATTTTCGGGTTCAGCAGTGTCTTGGTTCTGAGCGTTTGATGTGCCTTCGTTATGAGGTATAATGGGTTCTTGATGTGGAGGTAAATTTGCAGTTGGTGTAGTAGCTTCAGGTGCAGTTGTTGCATTGGGTACAAGAGGAGTAAACAGAGTAATGGTAAGCAACGAATCTCCCCCCCCCCCGCGTCTTGTACTTCTTGCAATTCTTCGTAAGGGTTGGTACTGCTCCCACTGACTTTAAAATCCTCCAGGAACGCGGCACGCTTGGTTTCAACAATACGGGTGACATGGGAAGGACAATAGAAACGACAACCCTTTGAGTGATCAGGATACCCAATAAAGAAGCAGGTAACTGTTTTAGGGTCAAGATTCTTTAGAAAAGGATTGTAAAGTTTCGCTTCAGCAATGCAGCCCCATACTTTCATATATTTAAGACTCGGTTTCCTTCCTATCTGTCACACCCCGACCCGCAGCGGAATAAGAGTCGGGGCATAATTGGGTTATCACCAAAGCTCATGACATTTACTATTATGTTTCATATTTAATAAAGTCAAAGTTACATTTTCAAATATCCAAACATGTTCATTCAATACAAAGGAAATAAACCAAACATAATAATCCCAACTCTAAAACGTTTTATTCTTCTAGTCCAAGTCCTATGTGTTCCTAGCTGCTGCTAGTTCACCTGTATCATGTGTAAAATGGGAGTTTTTGGGTCAACATAAGTTGGCGAGTGAACCTTATTAGATAAACATTTATTAATAAATTAATTGTTAGTTTATCAATGAAAATTTGTGCATAATCATAGATGAGCAAATGTAAATAATCAAGCAATGGCAAATAGCAGTCACAACTATAACATACAATAACACATAACAGCATACATGAACATACCAACATCATACTGTAAATAACATAAATGAAACTGTGCGATCAAGGCTCAATCAAACGGAGCCGATCGTATTGCATGTACTGAAAATGAAAATGTCTGTGCGATCAAGGCTCAATCAAACGGAGCCGATCGTATGTGGGCACGCCAGGTTCAACCGCATAATGAAATGGGGAACATGCTCAACGCTCATAATGTAATGGGGAGCGGCGGCCTATGAAATTGCATGTACTGAATAATAAATTGCATCCAATAATAACTACTTAACAGCAACAAACTGAATACACATGTTCATGATATGATGCATGCACAATGGTTTAGTTATAATATATATATACAAAGACACATGATACACCCCAAAACGTGATTAAAACGGGGAATTTGTAAGATTCACTCACCTTGGGTGCGTTGGATTGGAGATGGTGATATGCGCACGAATTAGATGAGCGGAACAACGGGGATTACTAACCTAAATAATAACGGAAAAATATATTAAATGGGTGGATTTTATTAAGGATTTTAATGAAATTTTTAGATATATTTTTGTGAGTTTATGGCTATTTTCTATCTTTAAAAATGTTATTTTTAAGTATTTTTTAGTTGATTTTTAAATTAAATTAAATAAATAAAAATATAAAAAAAATTGTTTATTTAGCGTTGACCGTTGACCGTTGACCGGTCGGTCAACGTATTAGTTTGCGCCGGGTGAGGCTCGAACCGGCGACCTCCCGTACGCGTGCACGCAGCTCTACCAACTGAGCTACGTGTCTAACCCGAAATAATCTTGTTTTTATTTATACTTATACACTTATTCAGTTAATCCGAAATTCTCTTTAATCACAAAAACATTTTAATTCATCGGACCGGTGCAAGTGACGGGTTTCGAACGCGCGACGTATGGTTCATGTTGCACACAGTCCACCGCTGGACTGTGTGTCTAACTCGGTTATTATCTCGGTTTTTATTATACTTAACAACTAACTGAGTCAGCCCGGTTTAGTTTTTGATCAAAAAGGCATTTTATTACACAAGGTGTGCGTGTAGCAGGGATCGAACTCGGGACGTGTGTGTGTATTTTGCACACAGTCCATCGCTGGACTGTGTGTCTAACCCGTTTAAAATACCGATTTTAATTAGTCTTAAGTTGTATTGCGTCTTCATCTTCTTCGTTGATTTTACACAGATAACATATTCCGACTGTTATGACCGATTCATGACTTATACGCTTTTCAGACATTACAAGTAATTTAAAAGTAAAGAATGGAGAGAGTTTGGGGGAAAAAGATGTACCGATTGAGGTTGTTCACAGAATTCCGGCAGAGGTTCGTCGGTACTGAAGGTAAACTCCGGCTGTTGAAACCAATTAACAGCTTTGTTCGATTATTTAAGAAGTTGAGTCACTTAAACAAGGTTTAACAGAAGTTTGGGAGATCATACCCGTTCACGGTGTGTTTCCGGCAGTTTCAGGAGTTTTCCGGCGAAGGTAAGATTTTCGACAAACGTTGACTAGGATCGATTCTGATAGTGGAGTTGTGTTAGTGACTGATTAATCACATGATTGAAACAGAAAGAGTCGGAGGAAATACCGTGTGGCTGTGAGTCCCGGTTTTCCGGCGACTTGCAGAATTTTTCCGGCGGTCTGATTCAAGCTTCTCCGGTGGACTGTAAGGTTGCGGAAATGCAATTGAAAGCTTTGCGGAGTGTTTTGAGTCGCAGGAAAGGTCTAGGATTGAAGTAGTTCGAGAATTGACAACTTTCGGTTATTAAACCGATCTACTTCCGAATTCAAGTTACACTCATGGCAGCATTGATTGGAATCGTCCGTTTATCGGTTATACTCGCTGAATCGAGAGTATCCAAATCGACTTAGGGTGTTTGATAACCGATTTCAGTTACAATTTGTAAAATCGGTTGATTTACCTTAGTCCTTAAAACTTATTTGTTTCCTAAAGATGACAGAAAACAAACAAGTGGCGGAGTGGTGATGTGTGTGTGCGTTAAGGCTTTGATGTTGTAACCGGCTGACCCGGGTTCGAGTCCCGGCAGCTTCATAATTTTTTTATTTATTTTGTTTTAACTTTTTATCAAATATAATTTTTATAGTTTAGTTTATTTATTAATTATGTATCGTTTTAACTCAAAATAATCACAAATATTTAATGTAACTTTTATAACTTGATACTTGATTACAAAACGGAGCGGGTTTTGATAACCCGATTTTTTACAAATGTTACACTGTCCAAAGTTCATAAGGAGTTTTAGGGACAGACTTAGAACTAACTCTATTGAGTATATGAACAGCTGCTATTAACGCTTCAGTCCAGAGGAATAATGGTAAATTAGTGTTGGCTAACATACTGCGCACCATGTTCATAAGGGTACGATTTCTTCGTTGAGCGACACCATTCTGCTGAGGTGTACCTATCATGGTGTATTGGTATATAATCCCCTGGCCCTTATACAACTCATAAAATGGACCAGGAACTTGACCCACATCAGTATGTCTTCCATAATATTCACCGCCTCTATCTGATCTCACAACTTTAATTTTACGATCTAGTTGTTTTTCAACTTCAGTTTTATAATCTTTAAAAGTTGTAAGAGATTCAGATTTTTCCTTAATTAGGTACAAGTACATGTAACGAGAATAATCATCAATGAAAGTGATAAATGAAGTATGTCCAGTTATGCAAGCGATTTGGTAAGGACCACTAATGTCAGTATGAATGAGTTCTAATAAATTAGGGCTCCTAGTAGCACCATTCTTATTCGCTAATGTCATTTTACCTTTAAGACATTTGACACATGTTCCAAAATCAGTAAAATCGAGAGGAGCTAAGACTTCATCCTTTACGAGTCGATTTAATCGGTCTCTTGAGATGTTGCCTAAACATTGATGCCACAACATGGATGAAGTCTCTAAGTCTCGATTTTGTTTCATCTTTGTGAGTGATTCATTAATATTATATGACAACAAAGATTTGGAAAAGTCGTCATCTAGTTCTAATCTATAGAGACCACCATCCAGAATGCTAGTACCATAAACCACAGAATCATAGAGAATAGAGAGTTTGCGATGACCATGAGTAATATCAAAACCGTCTATGTCTAACTTTGGTCCTGATACAAGGTTCCGAGTTACTTCAGGAACATATAAGGTATCATAAAGTTTAATGCATAAACCAGTTTTCATAAACAATTGTAAAGTTCCAATGGCCCTCACTTCTAATTCTTTATCATCCCCTACTTTAAGTGTTCTTTGGTTTCTTCCAGCCTCCGGATTGTAAGGAATCCCTGAGTAGAGTTAGTGACATGAGTCATAGCACCAGAATCAAACCACCAAGAATTAGCTGGAACATTAATATTATAGGACTCAAGTATCATGAAAAAATCGTTACCTTTCTTAGCCAGCCACTCCTTAAAGTCAGGGCATTCCTTTTGCTTATGTCATTTTTTTTACAGAATTTACAGTAGGTTTGCCTAAGAAGTTCTTAGAGCTGGAAGGTGCACTTGTACTAGGATTGGGCTTTTGGACTTTAGAAACATCCCTCCTTGGATAAGTGTTCTTCCTCTTCTTAGAGCTGGAGGTAGTAAAGTGTGCAACATCAGTAGTTCGATCCATCTTCATACGCTCCTCCTCCTGCACGCACATGGCGATCAGCTCACTCATCGACCATTTTTCATTCTGAGTGTTGTAATTGATCTTGAATGCTTCATAGGACGAAGGAATCAAAGTCATGATGAAATGAACAAGAAAACCATCACTAATCGCCATGTCTAATCCCTTGAGCTTATGGGCCATGTCGTTCATCATCATCTGGTGTTCACGGATGACACTCCTCTCGTCATACTTAGTAGTCACCAGCTTGAGGATAAGAGTACTAGCGTGTGCTTTAGACGTTCCCTTGAAGTGCTCCTCCACAGAAGCCAAGTAGGTTTTAGCATCTTCAGAATCAGGAATGGCTCCTCGAATTGCATTGCTTATGGACTTCTTCATGAACATGAGAGACATGCGGTTACACCTTGTCCATTTTTCATGAGCCAGCTGCTCAGCAGCGGTACTCTGAGGAGTAAGGTCTTCAGGTTTATTCTCTCTTAGTGCGTAATCAAAACCCAGCAAAGCAAGAGTAAGCATGAGAGAGTCTTTCCATGCAGCGAAGTTTTCACCAGTCAATGGTGGAATCCCGCAATTGGGCGCTGATAGTGGAAATAATATGAGCAAATTATGATACTAAGAAAAATAATGTGATCTAAGGGAAAGTTATTCTAAGGCAGGCATAAGTAAGGACCATTTTAATTATGAAGCTGTGATATTGTCTATTACTAACATCAAAATAATAGACTTAGTTAAAAGTCTACTTAAATGAAGACAAATCAGCTTTGGCTAGAAGTGTAATCACCTAAGTATGTGTGCAAAGTAATTGTGACAAATCAGCGTTGGCCAGAAATGAGACAACCACTTTAATTACGTGCTTGTTAAGTATGCTAGACATGAATGAATTAGATTAGTTTTGGCCAGAAATAAGACATTCACGTATATAATGCACAATTAACATAGCTTTTGTAATACTTGAACAATAATAGATGCATCAAATCACCTTTGGGCAGAAGTGATACATCAGAAGCTCATTCAAGTTAAGCTATTTAGTTTTGTAAAAAATTATCTTATTATAGTTAATTAAGTATTTACAAAACCATTTATTTAATAGCAAACCCCCTATTTAGTTCACAAAAATAGCCTAATTTAGTAATGAGATTTCGGATGAAACTCGGATTAGTCCGAGATGGGCATCTCGGACGAGTTTCGGACTAGTCCGAGATAGGCATTTCGGATGAGTTCCGTATTAGTCCGAAATGGTCATCTCGGATGAGATTCAAGTTAGTCCGAAATGTCATCTCGGATGAGCCCCAAGTTAGTCCGAAATGGGTATCTCGGATGAGATTCAAGTTAGTCCGAAATGGTCATCTCGGATGAGCCCCGAGTTAGTCCGAAATGGGCATCTCGGATGAGACCCAAGTTATTCCGAAATGGGCATCTCGGATGAGACCCAAGTTAGTCCGAAATGGGCATCTCGGATGAGACCCAAGTTAGTCCGAAATGGGCATTTCGGATAAGTCTTTGATGAGTCCGGATTGGTCATTTCGGATAAGACGCTGATGAGTCCGGATTGGTCATTTCGGATAAGGCTCTGATGAGTCCGAAACTTATCCTGTAAGATTTCAAAATCTCTAATAATGGCAGTTAGTTGTGATAAGTTTTGAAATTCGAAATTTTAGAGATTATGGGATCAGTTTTCCTATTTATTGCTGATCTAAATATATCAAAATATTTCGAAAATAATATCCCTTTATTTTATAACAGATTTCGAAAATTTAATTAAATAAAAAATAGATCAAAACTGGGAAAACACTTAATAATCCGCATTTAACTCCAAAATATAGGACTTTTTTTCGAATTTCATAAGAACAAATGATGAACCCTAAAACATAAACTTAATTCTGGAATCCGAAATCTGGGATTTTTGAGTTCATTATAATGATTTCGGAACAGTAACATTACCATTTGATTTCGGAACAGTGATTAACCATTAAAACATCAGATCCGAATTACTAATCCACAAGTCATGTGATTTCGGAACAGTAATCATGTTCAAAATTTATGTTTTCCAGATTTTAATCCCAGAATAATGGATACATAACAGAACTGATTTATCAACATATGTTCTGATACCACATGTTGATCAGTTCTGTTTAAACATAATGGAAAACATAAAAAAGTATCTGTAACGGCAGACAGGCCAGCAGAGAATCCAGTCAGAGACGCAGCCATGGGGTTTGACATATTTGTCAGTATGATCTGGTTCCTCATTAGGGTGTAAGATTATGATGGTAAGAACTGAACTAAGGATGAATTCGGTATAGGTTATGGAGAGAGAGGTGGGTGGCGCCTTTAGTGATGTTGTTTAAGTGTCTAACCCTAAACCTCTCTAATCATCTCCTTATATACAAACAGAAGGAAACCCTAATTAGTTAGTAAGGGTAATATGGACCATCAACAATTACCAACTAATTATGTTATAGGATTAATATATTTTGATCTAACAATTATAATGATTATAATGGCTACATGATTAGATATTATAAATAATATATTTAATCTTACATGTCACGGATCAACGATGCTATCATTCTCGCCAGGGGCATACCCACCCCAATCTATGGGTGGGTGGGCGCACCCCATGAAAAAAATATTTTTTAGTGTTATTTTTCGCCAGAAATCCCGATGCACCCCTTGGAAATTTTCAACCGCCCCACTTTGAAAGAAAATATTATGAATTTATAAAAAAATAAATACTGATTATTATTTAATATGTATATAACACATATATATAATTATTCTTTAACCACTTATTCACTTAATTACTTAACCCAATTTATTTTTATTAACCCAAGCCCAAACCAACCCAAAGAAATTTTAACTAAATAAAATAACCCAAACCCATCCACCCCTTCCAATTTCAAATCCCGCCCCCAAAACAACTCTCAACGACTTGACGCCACTGCTCACAACCGGAGACTTTTTTTGCCGGAAAAACCAAAATCCAGCGACTTGATCTTTTTTTGTTGTTCTAGACTTTTATTTAAATGATTTTGTTGTTTTATTTATAACTTTGTTTATTTAATGATTAGTTACAAGTAATCAACATTTAATACTAGGGCTTGAATGTTTGAATATAAAATTGAAAATTATGGACTATGGCTAAATATGATTGTTTATTTTGTTTAAGTGTTTAGTGTTTTTTATGAACTTAGGGAGCGAATTATATGTGATAGGAACAATGAGTAAGAATGTAATGAACTTAGGCGTGTTTAGTATATTTAGATGATGTTTTGGATATATTTTAAAAAATAAAACTTGTATGGCACAGTTTTAAATACGTTTGTAACGACGTTTGACGTGTTTTTGATGATTTTATAAATTTTAGTTTGATGTTCTTTTGTCTTACATGATCCGACCCGATCTGACCCCTATGTACCGATTTTTTTTATATAGCTAGGGACTAAAATCTTTGAAAATATTTCGCACCCCCAGAAAAAAATTCATGGACCCGTCACTGATTCTCGCTATCATCTCGGTGATTTGCGGCTAGCGGCTGCTGGTTCAAAGCATTCTGCATGGCCACGGATTCTTGTTGGGTGGATCCTAGCTTGAATAGAGATTCAACCACGCCACCATATACCGGTCCTTTAGCCATACCATGGACTGATCTACAAGAGGAACAACAGCTATTGCCCTTTTGGAGGCAGGGAGATCTCTGAGGATTCTTTCACAAAGCTGGCTGAATACAATATGTGTACGATTTTGAATCTAAGAGGCTGGTGGGGTGGAAAGCACGGTGCAAACACGCATTCTTTGATACATTCACGGTGCAAACTCCTCACCGATTTGAATTTTTTTTCACTTTCTCCTTGTTGGTATCACAGTTAACGGTTTCCAGGACCAATTGAACCGAGAAGAAAGATGATCACACAAATACTTATAATCGCAACAAACATCACACCACTTCATGATCAAACCGAAAAACAAGAAACCGAAATATAACTAACCGAAAATATTGAAACTGAACTTGAATAACTTGAAATCCTTTAAATACCAGATGAAGGGGTACGATGAAGGGACGTGTCGTTCATGAAAGGATACGTCGATCCCATGATACACGGTTATATCCCTCAAACGTACGTCCATTCATAAGAAGCCCAAACTAACACACTTTAACCTAATGGACTCTAGACTATGCTCGACCAAATAAGTTGTTGGCCTATGGCCCAATTCGAAACAAATAAAAACATAAGAGTTTGACCCATTAAAACTAATATATAATAAACATAGTTGCGACCCAATTTCAGATCACCGGATGTGCTTGATTATCAAAATGACAAGTTTTATAGCTAATAACTGGCACACAAATTGATGAATGAAAAAAAAAAAAAACACGAGCGGATAAGCTAGAAGCAAGAGTGCAAGACCCAACCTTTAACATGTAAGGAACTAAGATTAAATCAATGCCTAAACTTGTCTTAATCAGTTGATCAAAACAAGTTTCGAGTCATAGAAGAAATTTGGTTCTTGAGCCCAGATATGAGTGAAGAACTAAGCTATGGTCACACCTTTGCTTGAAGAGGGTTCTAATAGAATATCATAGAAAGGGCGCTCAAAGATTGGTCCATTTGATACACCACTAATATAATTATAAACCATTAAAGTTATCACCTAACTAACATAAATATGACGATCAATTCAACCAAGATTCTAGTTTAATAACCATTGGTCCATTTGATACACCACTAATATAATTATAAACCATTAAAAAAGTTATCACCTAATCGTTTCCGAAGGATGCGCGGGCACACACGAGTTCAACTAAATTCCGGTTCCAAATTTTGCTCCCCTGCCCACGCGTAGGACTTGTGATAAAACATGTCATAGAACAACAATTGGTCCATTTGATACACCACTAATATAATGATAAACCATTAATAAAGTTATCACCTAATCGTGTCTGTAGGATGTGCGGGCACACACGAGTTCAACTAAATTCTGGTTCCAAATTTTGCACCCGTGCGCGCGTATAGGACTTATGGTAAAACATGTCATAAAGCTACAATTGTTAGGTAAAGATTTTACCTTCTGAAAAATCATTCCCTTTGTTCCCACACCAATGTGGGACAAGGTGTTTTACTTTTTGAGACTTTCGTTCACACACGCCCAAACTCCAACAATTCATTCATGATAGGGTGTGTTTCCAATCTGATACAAGCCCAAGTGATATCGTGGTAGCATGCGCTGAAGACACCAACTCTTCAATCGACATGTTGGTTCCATATGAAATGATGTGTAGAAGTAATATCATATTATCATGTCCCACTTTATATCTGCATAACATTGTGATATATGACCATTCCACCATCATGTTTGTTGCATATAGTGATGGACCTTTAGGTATGTCTTTTGTCCCCATGTAACTCTGTCATGTATTAAATCGACTTACTTTTGGCTTTTATCTTGTCACCAGTTTGAGATAATGCATGGGACTCGCAGGTTTTCTATTTCTAGTTGAATAAGGTCAGTGGAAGTTTCTTTACAGGAGTTCTTGACACGCGGTTTACTTGCTTGGTCTATATTGTCTATATTTCATGAACCTTTTGAAAAACCATAGAACTGTATTGAACTGCGACCGAACTGGCCTGGACCTGTATGTTATGTTTTGATTTCACTTTATAATTTTGACTCTATGCAATGAGATCAGACCCTTTATCTCCTGCAAGTCAAAATTATTGTTATGTTTTGATTGCCCTACTAAGACAGATCTCTGCTTTAGAAGCCATAAAGCCATCGAACTATTTCATGTTAAAGACCTAAGTTTAAAAAGTAATCTGTAAAATGAAGTTTTGCCTTCTACATATTTGGTATTATGTAGGAAAACCTGCATCTTTGTTAGAAACATCTAAAGTAAAAGTACAAAAGATTTTTTATTGCAATTATGTGTAGAGAGTTATATTTATTGATGCATTTACATATGGTACATAAAATGAAAGAAATATTTGATAAGTGTAGCCGTAGTGGTAGCCGGAAAATCTCGGGGCCATTGTAGGTTCATGGAACACTTGCCTGTCCGATGCGGCAACAAACAAGAGACACCTAGGGTGAGATGTATCTCCCTAGTGTTTCCTAGTGTTTGAACCATTTTAAACGCCTATATAGCTCTTGCAAATTATAGAAAGTAATCAAATCTAAATAAAATTTAAAATCTTTACATATAAACAAACTAAATAAACTATTACTTATGAGTGTTCATGGTCTTGTTTTGATGGTTTTTAGGACAAACCGTGAGCCAACCTTTTGTAACTGTCTTTGTTATCGAAAACCAAAACTAAACCATTGAAAAAGTTAAACCTAACCATTACTAACGGTTTTGGTTGTGGTTTGATTTCGTGGTTTGGGCTTTACTGGACCCTTATATAAAACACATAAGCTAAAATTTAAAAGTGGTCCAAGATTATATAATACAAGCTATCAAATCAAGCTATCCTACATTGCTTAAGCAAAAATGTAAAGGATAACAAACTGTCCAAATTGCTGAAAAAATATTTGGATACAAAAATGTAGAGGATACCAAGCTGTCCTAATACATCAAATAAACCCTTCTCCAAGATCTTCAATCTCTTTCAACACATAGTTTCTAATGATTAAACACAGATTTCATGCCAATCCATATAGAGGAAGTTTGAAACTTTTAACTAGGGTTAGGAACTTAGCTCGGCTGCAACTTCAGTTAAACTAATCTTATTGAATTCAGAACGTTTTTTAAGCTTTTGGAGCGGTTAATATTTTAATTAAAAATAATATAATGCGTAGTTAAGTATATGTAATAATAAATATATTTTAATTCTACGATGCGGTGCGAACCGATTTTATATGACTGGTTTTGGGTACAAATCGTAAACCAAAGTGTTACTACTTTTGAAACTTTTAAAATCGACTGACCGAAAGTTTAGAAAATAAACTGAATGTGAAACCAAACTGATAACCAGTTTGGGGATTTCACAGTTTGAGACCGAACCGTGAACACCTACCATTTTTACACAAAACTAAAAAAATCATTTCCATACTATCAAATTCCACTCTACTCCGTCATGGTTTATTTTAAAGTTTCACCATCTTCTAGTTTGTCATCTTCATCAATTGCGAGATCAAGTACGCACCACGCACTTCGAACATGTCTTAGTGGAGAAGAAGCATGGACTTACCACATTTAAATAACTAGTACCACTTTGATGTTTTTTATTAGTTTTGTAGTGTTTTTTTATTAATGCAGTGTTATCTTATGTTTTTTACTTGAACAAGTTTTTGCTTACTTAAATTGGTTGTTTTAAAAAACAATTGTTTTTATATATTTAATTTAAATTTATACATCTTTAATCTTCAATCTTTGGTATTGATCCAGTTGAAGAGTGAGCGAGTCATTCACTGAAGCGGTGATACATTCAATTAGCTTCTAGCGAAATCTTAGAATTAGAATTGAATGTGGAAATTAAGATTACACTTGGATGTTGAATGCATGGTACATAAGATCACAATACGCGTGTTTAGATATGTGAAGCATCTAAAATTATACATATAATTCATGTTTATTTCCTTGCATTATGAACTTTTTTAGTACAAATCTGATAAGAATAGGTATGTATTGATGTCTTTCTTGTGATTTGAAGGTTTTGATTTAATATGAAGGATTTGTGACGAGTTAAGAGTCAAGTTGAAGAAATTTTGAAGAAAACGATAATAATACCGCCCGTACTAGGTCTTAAGTACGACCCATGCCTTACCAAACCGATTTAATCATAGGCTTGGACTCAATTCGGCCCAATCGACAAGGGTACGACTTGTACTTTTTATGAGTATGGCCGTACCGACTTCGTGAAAATCCTAAATGACTTCTATAAAGCCTTAGTTTATACGATTTCATAATATATCTTATTTTCCTGAGTTTATCTGTTTTCTTTTGTGTAGATCTCCTCTTAATTTTAGGAGATTTATTAGGTCTATATATTGTATTCTCTTTATTCTTGATCAAATTAATAAAAATAAAATTCCTATTCTTCTCCTATACCCATGGTTGTAAAATAAGGTTTCCAAGCCCGTGTAGTCGCTACAAGGTACGTTGCCGAGACGACTTTCTTCACCTCCGCCTAACTACTCGGAATCGATCAAACGTGCTCAGCTAAAATCGGATCTTGTAGGTCAACTTGGGCCGTGTTTGACATACAAAATTAATAAAACATAATTTTTGTGCCTATCATATTAAACAATTAATATAATTTCACGTATTTTGTTATAAATATTCGTAAACTTGTTTTATTTGACATATACTTAATTTTCAAAAACTAATGTTTTATAATTTAACATGTCCTAGTACTCTCAAATCCCCGGTTGACCAACTAGGGAGCGCCTAGCGACTTTTGTAACCATGCCTATACCATTGAGTTTTAGATGGTATCAGATCATGTAACGCCCCGTGTTTCTATACTTTCTATACTTGGAAACCTTATACCGTACTTCTATTTTTAGTAAGCGTTGTATCTTGTATTCGTCTTTCGTTGTAAACGTTGTAAACCGAGACTTAGATCGTAATGAGAAACTCGTATTTTATCCATATTATGTTAATCATAGTCATGTAACACTTTTACTTGTTCATACTTTAAACATGTAAACGTATTCGTGGTACTCTCAATCGTAAACGTGTGATAACTTGCAAACATGGTATGTATGCGTAATCGAGACTTAAACGTGAAACTCGTAATCATTAAACTAAATTCGTTACGAAAATATAATTACCTATTCATTTATTTAGTTAATTAATTTATTAATTATTAAATTAGTTAATTTCTTTAAAAAAAACTAATTAAAATGCTATTCTTTAAATCTATTAATATTTAAGATTAAATGTTAATAAATACACACCTATATTTCTTTAAATAAAGTCTAGGGGCTATTTGAGTAATTATGCTGAATTTTAACTTACAGGGACTATTTGCGCTTATAACTGAAAGTATATTGTGTTTAAAACAAAAAAATAAGAAAACTGATGACCACGGGACTCGAACCCGGGTCACCCGCTTCATCAACACGCGCACAAACCACTCCGCTGTGGCCTCCACATCGAATAAATCCAGCCCCACATTTCACTTGTGCAAGCGTTAAAATGAAGCCTGATCAGCGCGACCTGACCCCCTTTCAGCTCGCGTTTTGGCGGGTTTTTGTGTTTTATTTGAGTTTTAAATCATGTTTTAACATTAATTACTTAACTAAAACCTAACCTAACCCTTCCCTATAAAACCCACACACAATCCAAACATTTTTACACTTTAATCTCTCTTAAATCACTCTCAAATCACCTCAAGATCCTTGCAAAATCAGAATTTTCGAGCAGAATTACTCATCTTCACTAAAGTGAGTGTAACTCACTCATTTCTTAACGAAATTGTAACATTTGTCAAAAACGGGTTCCAAAACCCGCCCCGTTTTGTAATCGAATATCAAGTTATAAATGTCACGTTGTATATTTATGATTATTTTGATTTTTAATGTTACATAATTAATAAACAAACTAAACTATAAAAATTATATTTGATAAAAAGTGAAAACAAAATAAATAAAAATAAAATGTTGCTGCCGGGGCTCGAACCCGGGTCAACCGGAAGTGAGATCCAAAGACTTAACACACACACACATCACCACTCCGCCACTTGTTTGTTTTCTATCAACTTTAGGAAACAAATAAGTCTTATACACAAACCTAGTTAAACCGGTTACGCCAATTGAAAAACTGAAATCGGCTATTCAACCGTCTAAACGTTTGAATAATCGCGATTTCAGGTTTATAACCGATGCACCGACGATTTTAATCAATTCAGACTTGAATTGACTTCAATTCTGAGAATGATGAGTGTTATAACCGAAACTATTCAACAGTCTGAATTACTTCAATCAAGACCCTTTTCGCGACTCAGAAACATCATACAAACATTCCATTTCACTTTCGTCACACATTCGGTCCATCAGAAAGCTTAAATCAACTCGCCGGAAAATTCTGCAAGTTCGCCGGAAAAACCGTATTTGTCCTCAAATCGGTAAGTTCTTCAATACCATCATAGTCTAACAGTTGTTAAGCTATTTCTAACTCAAACCTTCCACTTGAGATCGAATTCAGGCACTGTTATCAGATAATTCCAGTTCGCCGGAAAATTTCTGGAAATCCTTATCTTCGTTTGTGAAACGGTAAGGACCTTCAAACACACTGATAACGTTTGTTTAGCACTTCAATTTCATGATTAGCTAATCAAAACGATTAATTGACTTGCTCAGTTGAAGTCCTTAAAAACAGAGACCGACGCCTTGCCGGAACTCTGTAATCAATCGTTCACCGGTATGTTTTCCTCTAATTATCATCTCTGCTATCTCATAATAGTCTATGCAATGTTTAACAATCGAATTAACAAGATTTAAGGGTGTAATCTACTGTCGGTAAAATTCAACGAATAAGATGAACTGTGATAACACTATAAGTATAATTAAAATTGGTATTTTAAACGGGTTATACACACAGTCCAGCGGTGGACTGTGTGCAAATAATACGCACACGTCACGAGTTTGATCCCTGATACCCGCACCCTCTATGTAATAAAATGCCTTTTTGTTTAAAGCTGAACCGGGTTAACCCCGTTAGTTGTTAAGTATAATAAAAACCGAGATATTAACCAGGTTAGACACACAGTCCAGCGGTGGACTGTGTGCAACACTAAGTCGCACGTCACGCGTTCGAGTCTGGTTAACGGCACCGGTTCGATGATTTAAAATCTTTTTTAAAAACAAATGAATTTTGAATAAATCGAATTAGTATATAAATATAATTAAAAACAAGATTATTTCGGGTTAGACACGTAGCTCAGTTGGTAGAGCTGCGTGAACGCGTATGGGAGGTCTCGGGTTCAAGTCTCACCCAGCGCATACATGCACACTGACCGAACCGGTCAACAGGTCAACAAGTCAACGGTCAACGGTCAACGCAAAAATAAACAATTTTTTTATATTTTTATTTATTTAATTTAATTTAAAAATCAATTAAAAATACTTTAAAATAATATTTTTAAAGATAGAAAATAGCCTTAAACTCACAAAAATATATCTAAAAATTCCATTAAAATCCTTAATAAAATCCACTCATTTACTATATTTTTCCGTCATTATTTAGGTTAGTAATTCTCGTTGTTCAACTCTCCTGACTCGTGCGCATCTCATCATCTCCATTCAAACGCACCCAATGTGAGTGATGTCACACCCTGACCCGCAGCGGAAAAGGTGATCGGGGCATGATTGGGTTATCATCAAAGCTCATGACATTTATTTTACGTTTCATATTCATTAATACACTTTAATGGAAAATTACAATCAATATTACATCATGTCCTAAATATCAATCTAGGCTTCATTGTTTTCTTCTAAGGCATTTCCTATGTTTTCCTTGCTTCATCCTGTTCACCTGTATCATGTGTAAAAAGGGTTTTTGGATCAACAAAAAGTTGGCGAGTGAATCCTATGGAAAACATTTGAACAAGTTTATTAATTGATTATAAAATAAAGTGCACAACTACACATGAGTAAAAATAGATGTAAACTTATTCACCAATCAATTTAATATTAAACAATACACACATGAACAATAATGGATCGTTTAGAGGCACGCGTTGTTCAACTCGTCTCTCACGAGGAACTGATGGGCCTAATGAATGAATTGCATAAACTTGACAATATGAAATACAAAACTACAAACAATATAAACTCAATAATACACACACGAACAATAATGGATTTGTTTTGAGGCACGTGTTGCTCAACTCATCTCACACGAGGAACTGATGGGCTTAATGAATGACTTTCATATAAGTTGACAAAATGAGATACATAACCACAACAATATAAACAATCTAAGTTTAGATCACAATATGGTATGGCACAAGTTTAAATAAACGAGTTAATTATTTTGTGACACATGACACACCCCAAAACGTGTAATTAAAAAAGGGGAGTTGTAAGATTCACTCACATTGGGTGCGTTCGGTTGATGATGTTGAATGCTCACGAAGTGGTTTTAACCAAGAGTGAAATTAACCTAGATAATGGCATAATGTTTCGGTAAGTAAACGGGTTTTACTAATCCATTTTAGTAGGATTGTTTGGGTGTATTTTTGTGAGTTTAAGGCTATTTTCTAACCTTAAAAATGTTATTTTTAAGTATTTTTAATTGATTTTTAAATAAAATAAATAAATAAAAATAATAAAAAATGTTGACTTTTTGACCATTGACCGTTGACCGTTGACTTTGACTGTGGACCGGTTCGTATGCGTGTATGTGTGCGCTGGGTGAGGCTCGAACCCGAGACCTCCCGTACGCGTGCACGCAGCTCTACCAACTGAGCTACGTGTCTAATCCAAAATATTTCTGTTTTTAATTATATTTATATACTAATTAGATTAAACTGAAAATCATTTATTTTTAAAAACGATTTAAATCTAACGAGTCGGTGCGCTCCACAGGTCTCGAACCCGGGACCTGTGGTTTAGGTTAACACACAGTCCACCGCTGGACTGTGTGTTTAACTTGTTATATAATCTGATTTTTGTTATACTTATATACAATTAAATAATTTCAGTTCTGCCTTATTTAAAAAGGTTGGATAATTGTCCGGACCGGTGCGGTAGTCCGGATTCGAACTCGTGACGTGTGTTTAAACATTCACACAGTCCACTGCTGGACTGTGTGTCTATCTTGGTTATTATTCTGGTTTTTATTAAACTTAACATATATCAGCAGTGAATCCGGTTCGGTAAAAAAAAAAGAACATTTTTATTAAGGCGAGTGTGCGTGGGACATGTTTCGAACTCTAGACGTTTACGTGTTTAATGTGCACACAGTCCACCGCTGGACTGTGTGTCTAACCCGAGTTATAACTTGATTTTAATTATACATGTACACAACTGAAACTTCGTCTTCTTCGTTGAATTTAAACAAAATCAGAAGTCCGACTGGTTCGAAGTTGTAATCATGTTCTTTAGTGTATTGAGGTTAATTACAGGTGAGATATATAAAAAGAATGAAAGATTTAAGCGTAAGGTATACCGACTGGACTCCTCTGTTTCTCCGGTGAAACTCCGGTGACAGCAGAAACTTCCAGCGACGTGTGTCCTCCGGCAGAGAGTCTTCAGCAAGCTTGAAATGGATGTGGGTGACTTCGGTATAAGCTCTGGGGGTTCAGTAAGGCTCAGAAGTGAAGGGTTCGGTTTTCCGGCGATGTGCAGAACTTTTCCGGCGAGTGGAATTACGTCGGGGAAAGGTGCGGTTTTGAGCGAAAAAGCTTGCAGAGGTTTGAGGAGGTATTTATAGGGCAGGTCATCGATGAATTTGGTCCGATTTCCGACTTGATTCGTCGGTTAGAAACTCTCCGGTGGTTATAACTTGTGTCGCGGACTCAGGCATCGGTTATAACCGATGTAGTGATTAAGGTTTACGTTATAACTGAAGTAACCGTCCAATCTTAGCGAGATAGTCGGAATTTCCGACGACTGAAATTTGGGCGCGCCGATTTTGAATTCGATATTTATTTTATGTATTAATTGTTTCCAATATTTAACAAGATACACTAGTGGCGCAGTGGTTTAAGGGTTGAGTGTTAAGTCTGTGTTTGACTCGCTGGCTGACCCGGGTTCGAAACCCGGCAGCAATATTATATTTTTATTTCATTATTTTTAACAATATTTCAAAAACAAATTATATATTCCAATATAATAATTAATTATGTATCGTTTAAAATTAATTTGGGCATTAAATACGCCACGAAATTTTAAACTGATTGTTCGGTTAATAAACGGAGCGGGTTTGGTAAATTCGGTTTTTGACGGATGTTACAGTATCCCCTGCTTTTTAGAAATTTCGTCCCGATATTTAAGTAGTGATATATTTAACTAAAAATGATGGTGTTTAGTTTGACAGTTACATACTTAGAAAAGTAAGGGTTTAAGTTTTTGTTTGAGGCAGTAACGTTCCTTGTAAGGGTTAAGTACCCTGTTACAGGAATCGCTTTTTGTTGCCTTCGGTGAAAATATTGATAAGCGGAGTTGATTCGCTAAATATGATATCATGCGCAAGAGTTTTGATATGTTTGGAAGGATATGGTTTTATCCTAAAGCAAAACTACAACGTACATGGAACTTCTCATAACCATCTAACAATACCTCTGATCCTTTGACAAGAATACTTATATATAGGAAGTACCAGCGGCGTATCCACCATATTCTTGTCAAATTTTCATTGGTTTTATCAGTAAGTTATGATTGGTTCTATGACTATAGAACATAAATAAACACAACAACTAATGTACCAAGAAATTACTAAATCCTACATAGAACTTCTCATAACCGTCTGACAATGCCTCTGGTCCTTTGACAAGAATACTTATATATAGGAAGTACCAGCGGCGTATCCACCATATTCTTGTCAAATTTTCATTGGTTTTATCAGTAAGTTATGATTGGTCCTATGATGTAACTCTAGAACATAAATAACACAACAACCAATATTTGAATCCACATTCTGATAGCATATATGTTTGAATGGTGACAGTTCCTCTCTCGTTTGTTATGATGGAGAGGTTAGTTTATGTAGAAATGGAACACAATCCAATTTCTTTAAATAGCGAGATGATATAAATGTAACATAAATTTCAACCAAGACAATACTAAATCCTACATGGAACTTCTCATAACCGCCTGATAATGCCTCTGATCCTTTGGCAAGAATACTTATATATAGGAAGTACCAGCGGCGTATCCACCATATTCTTGTCAAATTTTCGTTGGTTTTATCCGCAAGTTATGATTAGTTACCAAGGAACTACTAAATCCTACATAGAACTTCTCATAACCGTCTGACAATGCCTCTGGTCCTTTTACAAGAATACTTATATATAGGAAGTACCAGCGGCGTATCCACCATATTCTCGTCAAATTTTCATTGGTTTTATCAGTGAATTATGATTAGTCCTATGTGACTCTACAACCAATACAACAAACACAAAATACTGAAAATGAAAAAATGTCTGTGCGATCAAGGCTCAATCAAACGGAGCCGATCGTATTGCATGTACTGAAAATGAAAATGTCTGTGCGATCAAGGCTCAATCAAGCGGAGCCGATCGTATTGCATGTACTGAAAATAATAAATTTAATCTAAACAACAATCACACAAACAGCTTATACATGGAACCTCTCATAACCGCCTGATAATGCCTCCGATCCTTTGACAAGAATACTTATATATAGGAAGTACCAGTGGCGTATCCACCATATTCTCGTCAAATTTTCATTGACTTTATCCGCAAGTTATGATTAGTTCTATGTGACTCTACAACAAACACAACAATCACAAGATACTGATAATGAAAAATGTCTGTGCGATCAAGGCTCAATCAAACGGAGCCGATCGTATTGCATATACTGAAAATAATAAATTTAATCTAAACAATAATCACACAACAGTTAATACATGGAACCTCTCATAACCGCCTGATAATGCCTTCGATCATTTGATAAGAATACTTATATATAGGAAGTACCAGCGGCGTATCCACCATATTCTTGTCAAATTTTCATCCGCTTTATCCTTAAGTTATGATTGGTTCTATGTGATAAAGAAAAACATAAAACTAAACGATTGGAGTTGAATCTGGATTTTCGGTGAAGAGGACTAGTTGGGTATCTTCGTTTGGGCCGTCATTATCTTCGACAGGATTGGCGTTGATGTTGAAAACTCTTCCCCTTGCTGGTGGCCTAGTGATTGAATTTTCTTGATTTACTTGGTTAACTGGGTTTGACTGAGCTTGAGTGTTGATGATGTTAACCAATCGAGGCACGTGTTTCTAAAGTGGGTAGGGTCGCCACAATTGAAACAAGCTCGAACATATGGGAACATGGGGTATTGGGGTTGTTGATAGGTTTGGATCATGTTTTGAGTAGGGGGAGAGATTTTGTTTTGAAAGGTGAGGCAAACCTTGCTCAAATGACCATAGCGTCCACAAGTTGCACATAGTCGACAAGGTAAGGTAAGGGGATGGTGATAAAAACAGTTGTTGCATCGAGGGTGAGGTCCAAGATATGGTTTCTTATTTGGGTAAGTTGAGTTGGGTGCCACTTGAGTGATTGGGATAGCTTGGATGGGTATGGCGTGTGAAATTGGTTGATTTCGTTGGATAGCAGCGAAAAGTTGCCCGTCTCTTTTTCTCTTAGAATTGGGTTGAGAAGGGGATACGGTTTGGGTGTAGTCGGAGGTTTCAGTCGATGCTTTATCCTTCTTCTTCTCCTCCTTGAAGTCTTTGTTCCGGATTCGGTTCTCGGTGAGCTCTGTAGCTAACTCCATTGCTGCTTCCAAAGTTGCAGGCGTGGTACTTATTACAGAGTCTTGAATCTTTGACGGAAGACCTCGAATGTAGTGCTCGATCAACCGGTAAAGGGGAGTGAACAAGTTGGGAACCATCTGATGTAACTCGAGGAATCTTTTGTTGTATGTGGTGTGGTCTCCTTCCTTTTGCTTCAACGAATAAAATTCATCTTCTAATTTCTTCATTTCGCTCCTTGGGCAAAATCGTCTGGTCATGATTTCCTTCAATTCGTTCCAAGTTAAAGTCATAGCATCTTCCACACCTCGTTTGGCCTTCTCTGTATTCCACCAAGTAAGTGCTATTCCATATAATCGACCGGTAGCATATCGCACTTTGCGATCATCGGGGCAATCGCAATTTAGAAAAGTGTTCTCCATCTCTTCAAACCAATGGAGGAGAGCGGTGACGCCTTCAGTCCCTTTGTATTTTGGAGGGTCGCATGATTTGAAATGCTTGTAGGTGCATTTAGTGGTATTTGGGGGAGGGTTGATAACGTGTTGATCTTCTTGATTGACAGGATTAGCGGTAAGTGCTTGTTGGACTTGGATTACAATGTTGGGTATTACGGCAGCCATTTGTTGAGCGATTAGGGCAGCCATGCATTCGCGGGCTTTTCCTGCTCTCATCTTCCTACGGGCGTGGTTAGAAGACATCTACAATGAATACATGTCAAGAGTATGAGTTGGATGCTTTTGGGATCATGGGTTGCACTTAGGAATGAACATTCATAAAATAATTATAGAAAAATAAATCTACTACATCCATAGGATGTCTTGGGCTTTGCTCGTCATTAGGCCCTACATGCCGCCATACTTCACCTTCGTAATCATGTGGGCCCCCATGAATACCGGGTTTTTCATATGGTTCGCATGTGTTAGCCTGGTTACGTACACTAAAACCCGGAGAAAATCGAGAAATATGTATATAACGTATGAGATTCGGAATGTGTCCAGGTGTAGACACGGTGACAACTCAAAGTGGGGTTAGTTCGAACGACGTTTGGTGTGGCATGCTTTGGCCTAATAGGTCCTTCGTACTCTCATCGTTAGTCCCCAGGTAGGCAAACTGGTCCGTTATATTGGATTTATACGAATGCCAACCTAGACAGGACGTTCCGACTACCGGTACTTGTACCCTTCCAGTTACTACATGCCCGTCGCAGAACTTACTTTGATGAGATTTGAAAATTGCAACAAAATCTTTGAATAATGAGAGTATGAAAATGATTTGAATATATGAACATTGAAATATGTATAATGAATGTGTATGTAAGTATGTATGTTTGACTGTAAATATAAACAAATATGAAACAAGTAAATATCATAAGTTTGTATGTAACCACCTAATCAATTAAAATTTAGCCAGACTATAGTATAGGCTCTAAGGGTCTAATAACCTATCCTATATCCCTATAGTCATGGCTCTGATACCAATCTGTCACACCCCGACCCGCAGCGGAAAAGGTGATCGGGGCATGATTAGGTTATCATCATAGCTCATGACATTTATTTTAACGTTTCATATTCATTAATACACTTTAATGGAAAATTACAATCAATATTACATCATGTCCTAAATATCAATCTAGGCTTCATTGTTTTCTTCTAAGGCATTTCCTATGTTTTCCTTGCTTCATCCTGTTCACCTGTATCATGTGTAAAAAGGGTTTTTGGATCAACAAAAAGTTGGCGAGTGAATCCTATAGAAAACATTTGAACAAGTTTATTAATTGATTATAAAATAAAGTGCACAACCACACATGAGTAAAAATAGATGTAAACTTATTCACCAATCAATTTAATATTAAACAATACACACATGAACAATAATGGATCGTTTAGAGGCACGCGTTGCTCAACTCGTCTCTCACGAGGAACTGATGGGCCTAATGAATGAATTACATAAACTTGACAATATGAAATATAAAACTACAAACAATATAAACTCAATAATACACACACGAACAATAATGGATTTGTTTTGAGGCACGTGTTGCTCAACTCATCTCACACGAGGAACTGATGGGCTTAATGAATGACTTTCATATAAGTTGACAAAATGAGATACATAACCACAACAATATAAACAATCTAAGTTTAGATCACAATATGGTATGGCACAAGTTTAAATAAACGAGTTAATTATTTTGTGACACATGACACACCCCAAAACGTGTAATTAAAAAGGGGAGTTGTAAGATTCACTCACATTGGGTGCGTTCGGTTGATGATGTTGAATTCGCACGAAGTGGTTTTAACCACGAGTGAAATTAACCTAGATAATGGCATAATGTTTCGGTAAGTAAACGGGTTTTATTAATCCATTTTAGTAGGATTGTTGGGTGTATTTTTGTGAGTTTAAGGCTATTTTCTAACCTTAAAAATGTTATTTTTAAGTATTTTTAATTGATTTTTAAATAAAATAAATAAATAAAAATAATAAAAAAATGTTGACTTTTTGACCGTTGACCGTTGACTGTTGACCGGTTCGTATGCATGTATGTGTGCGCTGGGTGATGCTCAAACCCGAGACCTCCCGTACGCGTGCACGCAGCTCTACCAACTGAGCTACGTGTCTAATCCGAAATATTTCTGTTTTTAATTATATTTATATACTAATTAGATTAAACTGAAAATCATTTATTTTTAAAAACGATTTAAACCTAACGAGTCGGTGCGCTCCACAGGTCTCGAACCCGGGACCTGTGGTTTAGGTTAACACACAGTCCACCGCTGGACTGTGTGTTTAACTTGTTATATAATCTGATTTTTATTATACTTATATACAATTAAATAATTTTAGTTCTGCCTTATTTAAAAAGGTTGGATTGTCGGACCGGTGCGGTAGTCCGGATTCGAACTCGTGACGTGTGTTTAAATATTCACACAGTCCACCGCTGGACTGTGTGTCTATCTTGGTTATTATTCTGGTTTTTATTAAACTTAACATATATCAGCAGTGAATCCGGTTCGGTAAAAAAAAGAACATTTTTATTAAGGCGAGTGTGCGTGGGACATGTTTCGAACTCTAGACGTTTACGTGTTTAATGTGCACACAGTCCACCGCTGGACTGTGTGTCTAACCCGAGTTATAACTTGATTTTAATTATACATGTACACAACTGAAACTTCGTCATCTTCGTTGAATTTAACCAGAATCGGAAGTCCGACTGGTTCGAAGTTTTAATCATGTTCTTTAGTGTTTTGAGGTTAATTACAGGTGAGATATATAAAAAGAATGAAAGATTTAAGCGTAAGGTATACCGACTGGACTCCTCTGTTTCTCCGGCGAAACTCCGGTGACAGCAGAAACTTCCGGCGACGTGTGTCCTGCGGCAGAGAATCTTCAGCAAGCTTGAAATGGATGTGGGTGACTTCGGTATAAGCTCTGGGGGTTCAGTAAGGCTCAGAAGTGAAGGGTTCGGTTTTCCCGCGATGTGCAGAACTTTTCCGGCGAGTGGAATTACGTCGGGTAAAGGTGCGGTTTTGAGCGAAAAAGCTTGCAGAGGTTCGAGGAGGTATTTATAGGGCAGGTCATCGATGAGTTTGGTCCGATTTCCGACTTGATTCGTCGGTTAGAAACTCTCCGGCTGTTATAACTTGTGTCGCGGACTCAGGCATCGGTTATAACCGATGTAGTGATTAAGGTTTACGTTATAACTGAAGTAACCGTCCAATCTTAGCGAGATAGTCGGAATTTCCGACGACTGAAATTTGGGCGCGCCGATTTTGAATTCGGTATTTATTTTATGTATTAATTGTTTCCAATATTTAACAAGATACACTAGTGGCGCTGTGGTTTGGGGTTGAGTGTTAAGTCTGTGTTTGACTCGCTGGCTGACCCGGGTTCGTAACCCGGCAGCAACATTATATTTTTATTTCATTATTTTTAACAATTTTTCAAAAACAAATTATATATTCCAATATAATAATTAATTATGTATCGTTTAAATTAATTTGGGCATTAAATACGCCACAAAATTTTAAACTGATTGTTCGGTTAATAACCGGAGCGGGTTTGGTAAATCCGGTTTTTAATGGATGTTACAAGTGAATCTTTACAAATTCTCCGTTTTAATCACGTTTTGGGGTGTATCATGTGTCTTGCTATATATTATATTTAAACCATTGTGCATACATCATATCATGAACTTGTGTATTCAACTTGTTACAATTGTTTGTGTGGTTATTGTTAGATTCAATTTATTATTTCAGTACATGCAATTTCATAGGCCGCCGCTCCCCATTACATTATGAGCGTTGAGCATGTTCCCCATTACATTATGAGCGTGAACCTGGCGTGCCCACATTACGATCGGCTCCGTTTGATTGAGCCTTAATCGCACAGACATTTATCATTTTCAGTACATGCAATACGATTGGCTCCGTTTGATTGAGCCTTGATCGCACAGTTTCATTCATGTTATTTATCGTATGATGTTGGTATGTTAACGTATGCTATCATGTGTTATTGTATGTTATCTATGTGATTGCAATTGCTACTACTTGATTATTTACATTTGCTCATTTATGATTATGCACAGTTTTTCATTGATAAACTAACAAGTAAATCAATAATAAATGTTTATCTAACAGGTTCACTCGCCAACTTATGTTGACCCAAAAACCCCCATTTTTACACATGATACAGGTGAACCAGCTGCAGCAAGAAACACTTAGGATTGGACTAGAAGAATATAATAATTTAGAGTTTGGGATTGTTTTGTTTGGTTTATTTTCTTTGTATTGTATGGACATGTTTGGATATTTGGAAATGTAACTTTGACTTTAATAAATATGAAACATATTAGTAAATATCATGAGCTTTGGTGATAACCAATTATGCCCCGACTCTTATTCCGCTGCGGGTCGGGGTGTGACAGATTGGTATCAGAGCAATGACTATAGGGATATAGGATAGGTTATTAGACCCTTAGAGCCTATACTATTGTTGATTAGAAACTTATAAGATTTTTGTGTGTTACATGCCAAATTTCATGATGTTTATATGTTTATGTTAAATGTTACATTCAATATTATGCAAGCATGTTCATAAATATGTATTATCATATAATGCCTATCATGAAAAATATTCTCATAACATATCACATCCATGAAAGCACACACCACATCATGATTGCTTTTACAATGATTTTTGTGTTTTCAAATCTCATCAAAGTGAGCTCTCATGACGGGCATGTAGTAACTGGAAGGGTATCAGTACCGGTAGTCGGAACGTCTTGTCTAGGCTGGCATTGGTATAAATCCAAAATAAAGGACCAGTTTGCCTACCTGGGGACTAACGATGAGAGTACGAAGTACCTATTAGGCCAAAGCATGCTATACCAAACGTCGTGTGAGCTAACCCCACTTTGAGTTGTCATTGTGTCTACACCTGGACACATTCCGACCATACATCTCGTAAACATATTTTGTGGTTTGCATTCGGGTGATGCGAGTGTTAAATCGCCAATACTAATGTGAATCCTACCAAGCCAATAGCCATGGGGGCCCACATGACTATACAGGTGAAGGTATGGGGGACATTTGAGGCCCAACATGAGCAAACCCAAGACATCCTATGGATGTAGTTGCATTATTGATATTTATGTTATTTTCATTTTTCTTAAAGACACATGACACCTAAAAAGACTCAAAAAACTCACAATCTTCTTATGTATGTTCCTGTAGATGTCGTCCAGACAACATCGTAGGGGTAAAAGATCAGGAAGGTCTCAGGAACGCTTGGCCACACACATCGCGAAACAAATGGCCACGATACTGCCTGACATTGTTGTCCAAGTACAACAAGCTCTCGCCACAAATCCCACTAATCCTCCCCAACAACATGACCAAAACATCGACAACCCTCCTACCAGCAAGTGCTCATACAAACATTTCAAATCTTGTGATCCTCCTAAATTTGAAGGGACCGAAGGTGTCACTGCTCTCCTCCATTGGTTCGAGGAATTGGAAAACACCTTCCTCAACTGCGATTGTCCTGAGGATCGCAAGGTTCGATACGCCACCGGGAGACTATTTGGGGTAGCTCTCACTTGGTGGATACTGAAAAAGGGAAGAGGGGAATTGATGATGCAATGGCCTTAACTTGGGAGGAGTTAAGGGAAATCATGACTAGGCGTTTCTGTCCTAGGAGTGAAATTAAAAAGTTGGAGGACGAATTTCATTCTTTAAAACAGAAGGAGGGGGATCACACCACCTATAACAAGAGGTTCTTAGAGTTGAACCAAATGGTCCCAAATTTGTTTACCCCAACTTATCGTTTGATCGAACATTATATTCGAGGATTTCCCTCGAAAATTCAAGATTCAGTTCTCAGCATTTCACCGGTAACACTTGAAGCTGCTATGGAGCTAGCAACTGAACTGACCGAGAATCAAATTCGCAACGGAAAGTTTAAAGAAGAGAAAAAGAAAGCCCCTATTGAGGGTCAAACTTCAAACCATTCCATCTCCTCCTCTAAGTTTGCTAACAAGAGGAAGCGCAACACCAGAAACTTCGCCGTTACACAAACCAACCTCCCAATTCCTGCTGCACCCATTACCCAAGTCGCTCCTTCACCTGCACCATACAAAAGACCCTACTCTGACCCGTTACCAAAATGTAACCGTTGCCAATATCACCATTCTCCTGATTATCCTTGCCAGCATTGCACCGGCTGTGGTCGCGCGGGTCATACTGTTCAAACCTGCCGCATGCCCCAGCGAACGAACCGCCACCAACCTTTAACCCAAACCCACCAACAATTAATGGGTCAATCCCAACAACCCCTACTATATCCACCCGCCCAACATTTAGCCCAAACATATTACCAACCCAATTATCCTATGGGTCAACCTATGCGGGCTTGCTACAATTGCGGAGACCCAAGCCATTTCAGAAACACCTGTCCAAGGTTGGTAAACATTATTCATGCTCAGGCCCAAGCCAACCCGGTGAATCAAGCGAACCAAGCTCCTCCACCTGCAAGAGGAAGAGCTTTCAATAGCAACGCTAATCAGGCTAGAGCTGACGGCAATGTGGTTAACGGTACGTTCCTTATAAATGGTAGATATGCCTCTATGTTATTTGATACTGGTGCGGATAGAAGTTTTGTGTCCTTAGAATTTGAACCTATCTTAAACCAAAATCGGGATAAGCTCATGGAATCCATAACGGTAGAAGTTGCTGACGGGAAACCAGTTTCATTAAACTCTATTATACGCAACTGTACACTCACCTTAAACGACCATGAATTCTCAGTAGACCTTATTCCTGTGAAGCTGGGAAGTTTTGATATCATAATTGATATGGACTGGCTCAGTCAACATCAGGCAGAAGTTGTATGTCGCGAAAAATTTATACGTATTCCTCTTTCAAACGGTCAGACTCTTCGAATCTTTGGAGAAACCTCGTCGAAAGAGCTCAACTTAATGTCTTGTCTTCAAGCCCAAAAATATCTTCGCAAAAATTATGTCGTGTTTTTAGCTCATATCATCAACAAGGGAACCATGGAGAAGAAACTTGAAGACATCCCAGTAGTAAAAGACTTCCCGCAAGTTTTTCCTGATGACATTTCAGGACTTCCTCCAGTTAGAGAAGTCGAATTCCGTATTGATCTTATACCTGGTGCTACACCAGTTGCAAAGTCTCCTTATAGGTTAGCCCCCTCAGAAATGCAAGAGCTAGCCAGTCAATTACAAGAGTTGACTGACAAGGGATTCATACGTCCTAGCTCATCGCCTTGGGGTGCACCTGTCCTTTTTGTAAAGAAGAAAGATGGATCGTTTCGTATGTGCATCGACTACAGAGAGCTCAACAAATTAACAATCAATAATCGCTATCCTTTACCTCGCATTGATGATCTTCTTGACAAACTCCAAGGTGCCAGCTACTTTTCAAAATCGACCTTCGATCTGGTTATCATCAACTTAGAGTACATGAAGAAGACGTCCCAAAGACCGCATTCCGAACTCGTTATGGTCATTATGAATTCATGGTCATGCCATTTGGTTTAACCAACGCTCCAGCAGTCTTCATGGACCTAATGAACAGAGTCTGCAAACCTTATCTTGATCGATTTGTTATAGTTTTCATCGACGACATTCTTATTTATTCAAAGTCTAAAACTGATCATGAGCGTCATCTTCGACTCATCCTTACACTTCTAGAGAATGAAAAGCTTTACGCCAAATTCTCCAAATGCGAATTCTGGTTAAAAGAGGTGCAATTCCTCGGACATGTAGTCAATGACAAGGGAATACATGTCGACCCCTCAAAGATCAAAGCGGTACAAGAATGGCAAGCGCCACGTACACCAACTGAAGTAAGATCTTTTCTTGGCTTTGCTGGTTATTATCGTCGATTCATTTCAAACTTCTCACGCATTGGGTACCACTCACGGCTTTAACTCATAAGGGAAAACCTTTCATATGGGGACCCAAGCAAGAAGAAGCTTCCAAACTCTTAAACAAAAACTCTGTGATGCACCAATCCTCACTCTTCCTGAAGGTTGTGATGATTTTGTGGTCTATTGCGACGCGTCATGGCAATGATTAGGCTGCGTTCTAATGCAAAGAGGAAAAGTTATAGCTTATGCTTCGAGACAAATCAAGACGCATGAGAAGAACTACACCACCCATGACCTAGAACTTGGAGCGTTGTGTTCGCTCTAGAGATATGGAGACATTATCTCTATGGTACTAAGTGTGAAATATACACTGACCACAAGAGTCTTCAACATATCTTCAATCAAAAGGAGTTAAACATGAGGCAACGAAGATGGGTCGAACTTCTAAATGACTACGACGTGAAATTCGATACCACCCTGGCAAAGCAAATGTGGTGGCCGATGCACTTAGTCGAAAGGGTTATGCGAACTCCATTCGTCTTCTATGTTCGCAAATCATAACTGACATTAAAGATCAAATTCGAGAAGCACAACATGTTTCAGTAATGGAAGATGATGTACGAAAGGAGATGTCCTGTGGAGATGAACTTAAAATTGAAACTAAATCTGACGGTATTCTGTACTACCTAGATCGTATCTAGATTCCTAACCACAACAATCTTCGTGAAATTCTTATGAAGGAAGCTCACAAAAGCGATACTCTATACACCCAGGAGCGATAAGATGTATCAAGACCTACGATATACCTATTGGTGGCCTGGAATGAAAAAGGATTGCTGTTTTTGTTTCAAGTGCCTTACATGTTCCAAGGTGAAAGCTGAACACCAAAGACCCTCGGATTCCTGTCTAACCTGAAATACCTGTATGGAAGTGGGAAAATATAACCATGGATTTCATTACCGGGTTACCTCGCACTTCTGGTGGGTATGACACTATATGGGTAATAATTGACCGACTTACAAAATCAGCTCACTTTATTCCTATCCGCGAAGATTTAAGAACGAAAAGCTTGCTCGTATTTATATCAGCGATAAACGTAAGCCGACATGGGGTACCGTTAAGCATTATTTCTGATCGTGATGGTCGTTTCACTTCACGAACATGGCAAGCAGTACAAGCCGCTATGGGTACGCAATTAGATCTCAGTACCGCCTATCATCCTCAAACTGATGGTCAATCTGAACGCACCATTCAAACTCTTGAAGATATGCTTCGAGCATGTGTTATAGACTTCAAGGGAAATTGGGACGCTCATCTACCATTAGTAGAATTTTCGTACAACAACAGCTATCATTCAAGCATCGGCATGGCACCTTTTGAAGCCTTATATGGTCGTAAGTGCTGATCTCCAATATGTTGGCACGAAATTGGGGAAGCTCAAATCACTGGACCAGAATTGATCCAAGAAACCACAGACAAGATCCATCAAATCCGAAACAATCTTCTAGCGGCTCAAAGTCGTCAAAAGAGTTATGCAGATAAACGACGGAAGCCTTTAGAGTTTAACATTGGTGATCATGTACTTCTAAAAGTATCACCGTGGAAGGGAGTAGTTTGTTTTGGTCAAAAAGGCAAGCTAGCACCACGCTACGTAGGACCTTTCAAGATACTCGAAAGAGTAGGACCTGTAGCATACAAGCTTGATCTACCAGAAGAACTCAACAGGATTCATCCCACATTCCACGTATCTAACTTGAAGAAGTGCCTCGCTGATGAAAACCTCCACATTCCTTGGAAGATATTCAGATTGACGAATCTATGCATTTTATTGAGAGACCTATAGAGATCATGGATTTCGGAGAAAAACGTCTTCGACGAAGTCGCATTCCAATTGTTAGGGTTCGTGGGAGTCGAAACGGGGACCTGAGTTTACTTGGGAACGTGAAGACTCAATGCGTGAAAAATACCCGCATCTTTTTCCTACTACTTCAACTACTTAAATTCGGGACGAAATTCCTAAAAGTAGGGGATACTGTAACATTTGTCAAAAACGGGTTCCAAAACCCGCCCCGTTTTGTAATCGAATATCAAGTTATAAATGTCACGTTGTATATTTATGATTATTTTGATTTTTAATGATACATAATTAATAAACAAACTAAACTATAAAATTATATTTGTTAAAAGTGAAAACAAAATAAATAAAAATAAAATGTTGCTGCCGGGGCTCGAACCCGGGTCAGCCGGAAGTGAGATCCAAAGACTTAACACACACACACATCACCACTCCGCCACTTGTTTGTTTTCTATCAACTTTAGGAAACAAATAAGTCTTATACACAAACCTAGTTAAACCGGTTACGCCAACTGAAAAACTGAAATCGGCTATTCAACCGTCTAAACGTTTGAATAATCACGATTTCAGGTTTATAACCGATGCATCGACGATTTAATCAATTCAGACTTGAATTGACTTCAATTCTGAGAATGATGAGTGTTATAAACGAAACTATTCAACAGTCTGAATTACTTAATCAAGACCCTTTTCGCGACTCAGAAATATCATACAAACATTCCATTTCACTTTCGTCACACATTCGGTCCATCAGAAAGCTTAAATCAACTCGCCGGAAAATTCTGCAAGTTCGCGGAAAACCGTATTTGCCCTTTCAAATCTGTAAGTTCTTCAATACCATCATAGTCTAACAGTTGTTAAGCTATTTCTAACTCAAACCTTCCACTTGAGATCGAATTCAGGCACTGTTATCAGATAATTCCAGTTCGCCGGAAAATTTCTGGAAATCCTTATCTTCGACTGTGAAACGGTAAGGACCTTCAAACACATGATAACGTTTGTTTAGCACTTCAATTTCATGATTAGCTAATCAAAACGATTAATTGACTTGCTCAGTTGAAGTCCTTAAAAACAGAGACCGACGCTTGCCGGAACTCTGTAATCAATCGTTCACCGGTATGTTTTCCTCTAATTATCATCTCTGCTATCTCATAATAGTCTGTGCAATGTTTAACAATCGAATTAACAAGATTTAAGGGTGTAATCTACTGTCGGTAAAATTCAACGAATAAGATGAACTGTGATAACACTATAAGTATAATTAAAATTGGTATTTTAAACGGGTTAGACACACAGTCTAGCGGTGGACTGTGTGCAAATAATACGCACACGTCACGAGTTCGATCCCTGATACCCGCACCCTTATGTAATAAAATGCCTTTTTGTTTAAAGCTGAACCGGGTTAACCCCGTTAGTTGTTAAGTATAATAAAAACCGAGATATTAACCTAGGTTAGACACACAGTCCAGCGGTGGACTGTGTGCAACACTAAGTCGCACGTCACGCGTTCGAGTCTGGTTAACGGCACCGGTTCGATGATTTAAAATCTTTTTTAAAAACAAATGAATTTTGAATAAATCGAATTAGTATATAAATATAATTAAAAACAAGATTATTTCGGGTTAGACACGTAGCTCAGTTGGTAGAGCTGCGTGCACGCGTACGGGAGGTCTCGGGTTCGAAGTATCACCCAGCGCATACATGCACACTGACCGAACGGTCAACGGTCAACGCACAAAAATAAACAATTTTTTTATATTTTATTTATTTAATTTAATTTAAAAATCAATTAAAAATACTTTAAAATAATATTTTTAAAGATAGAAAATAGCCTTAAACTCACAAAAATATATCTAAAAATTCCATTAAAATCCTTAATAAAATCCACTCATTTACTATATTTTTCCGTCATTATTTAGGTTAGTAATTCTCGTTGTTCAACTCTCCCGACTCATGCGCATCTCATCATCTCCATTCAAACGCACCCAATGTGAGTGAATCTTTACAAATTCCCCGTTTTAATCACGTTTTGGGGTGTATCATGTGTCTTGCTATATATTATATTTAAACCATTGTGCATACATCATATCATGAACTTGTGTAGTCAACTTGTTACAACTGTTTGTGTGGTTATTGTTAGATTCAATTTATTATTTCAGTACATGCAATTTCATAGGCCGCCGCTCCCCATTACATTATGAGCGTTGAGCATGTTCCCCATTACATTATGAGCGTGAACCTGGCGTGCCCACATTACGATCGGCTCCGTTTGATTGAGCCTTGATCGCACAGACATTTATCATTTTAGTACATGCAATACGATCGGCTCCGTTTGATTGAGCCTTGATCGCACAGTTTCATTCATGTTATTTATCGTATGATGTTGGTATGTTAACGTATGCTATCATGTGTTATTGTATGTTATCTATGTGATTGCAATTGCTACTACTTGATTATTTACATTTGCTCATTTATGATTATGCACAATTTTTCATTGATAAACTAACAAGTAAATCAATAATAAATGTTTATCTAAAAGGTTCACCGCCAACTTATGTTGACCCAAAAACCCTCATTTTTACACATGATACAGGTGAACCAGCTGCAGCAAGAAACACTTAGGATTGGACTAGAAGAATAAAATGATTTAGAGTTTGGATTGTTTTGTTTGGTTTATTTTCTTTGTATTGTATGGACATGTTTGGATATTTGGAAATGTAACTTTGACTTTAATAAATATGAAACATATTAGTAAATATCATGAGCTTTGGTGATAACCCAATTATGCCCGGCTCTTATTCGCTGCGGGTCGGGGTGTGACAGAAATCACTCCATTCTTTTTCCTACTTGCTTGGATAAACTTTGAGTTGAATTCCTTGGGTTGTCCATGGAGAATCCAAACCTGGAAATGCCCCAAAATGTCCACAAACTTTCTGTTTTGTTTAAACTTTTATCAAACTTGTGTTTTAACTTCAACAAACTTGTGTTCTTGTGCTTACAATCAAGCTTATGATTAGTAAAGCCTAACCAACTTCTTAACATGAACTAAGGGCTGCTTTTAACACCTAAACTTTCTGTTTTTGAAGAGCATTAAGCTCAAAGTGATGCAAGCTATTATGCTTGTTCATTTGTGTCCACAAGGAAGCTTGGGCTACCCTAACTTGAGACCACACATCACTTGATTATTTTCATCAAGATCCCAAACTAGTTTGCTAGACCTAAAGTGTCTCAACCCCACAAAGCCATTGACGATTGTCCTCGTGTGCTCGTCGGGTTGTTGAATACTTGGCTACTTGGTATCTAGATGACACCTTATCATTCTTGTCTTTACATTCTTGTATAGTATATAGTTCTTGTACCCTCCTTGTTACCAATGGTAACTTGTGTAGTGGTGAAAATAATCCGAGGTTCAAAGTGGATGGTTTAACCTCCCACCTCATACTTGACATACATGACACTAGAGGTTACAAAGTGGATGGTTCATCCTCCCACCTCCTACATGATTATAATGATATATATATAACTATATTATAATTCTAAAACTGAAACCTTGATAATGAACTTATAATCACCTATCAAGTTATTAAGTTTAACATTAAAGTATGTAATTCCTTGTCACGATTCTAATAGGTCCCGAACATATGAAATCACATCCAACTCGTAAGAGTTACTATAGTGTCAAGAACGAGTTTACATCTTAGTGAATACTTTCGTATCATAATACTTTATCAAACTTATTTTTAATCATGTTCGAATACTCCTAATCTCCTGTTGAAACTCTATACTCATACTCCTCGTTTCCTCTTGTAGGATAATTTGGTGTCATCCTCGAACCAACGTCTTCACGGATTGTCAAGTGTAGAAAAGACTTAGCAAAACCGTGAGTACACTCGACCCACTTTTGTTTATAACACTTTTCGGGTGTAACATGTTTCCATATACAAAATCACGAACACTTAAACTTTATGAAACACACAAACGATCCCATATACATGAAAACTTGAATCTTATACTTGATGCTTGTCTTGGATATTCGTTATGCTATGCTTTAGTAATTAACTATTTTTAGCCTTTGTTTGACATGCTTAGCGCTATAGGAATTCACGCATGCACCTCCATCGTGTTATTCGTGAGGTCATGTTAAAACATCGTGATTGCGTTAAGGGTTTGATTATTAGTATTGCATGCCTTGATATTGCTCTTGTATAGATTTGGTTGCCATGAGGATTGTTTAAACTTATTCGTATACGTATGCTATGCTAAACTTGTGTACTCGCCTTTGCTTTCACATTGACATTATTTTAAAACATGTTACAGGTTGAAGGAGATGATGCTATGAAAACAATATAGCAAGGACTAGATACACACATATTAGACGTTAGGTTTAATGTCGATGTATCAATTTTGTTATGACTTTGCAAATGTTATGTTGTTTCTTTTTTTTGTTACATTGATGTATTTGACAATTCTTATGAAAAGAAATATGGTTTAATTAATTTTGTCACTTATTAAAGTTGTGAGCAATGAGCAATCTCGTTTTCGTCTCATCCTGATGTTTCCGCCATCGGTTGGGGTGTGACAGATTGGTATCAGAGCCATAACTATAGGGAATTAGGTAGAATTGCCATGTTCGACCTAGTCTATAGTTCTAAGTACCCGTTGTGACCATTCTTGATTATGCTTAAAACTTTATGCTTCCTGCTTTGCTTCTCTATTTCCTTTTGGTCTTAATACATATACATGGTGTCTTCCTAAGACACTTTTACACAATACACGTTTGGACGCTTGAAGACACTCGTAACATAAACGAGACGACTTCACTAAAATAGTTGTGAAAACCGCAATTTGGTGAACCACTCTCAATCCGCTATACTTATTCTTTTTGCACGCAATTATGCCATCAAGTTAGGAGTGAAATCCAAACCTTGATGGAAAATTTCCAACTCAAAACTCTAGTGGACCCTTACCAACGAATCGGAATTTGCTCTTCATTTGGTAAGTACTAACCACACTTAGGGTACGAAATCGTCAAGTTAGGGGTGAAACCCGCACCTTGTCGATTAAGTCCGATTCCTTGATTTTCGCTCTCGCCAAAGTCTCGATTTTCCGATCGTTAGAGACGTGTAGTAACTGGAAGGGTAAAATGTCGTTAGTCGCTTCTCGATGAGAGCATTTTACCTATAGGCCAAAGCACGTTTCTCTAATTCGAAAAGATCTTCGATTCACTTTGGAATTGTCGATGATTCTCTACCTGAATCATTCCCATGTTTTATGAGCCTATTCTTTTTATTGACTCAAATTTTATGTGTTTTAATACTTGTTACCTCGTTCATTTCAAACCGTTACACACTCGCACGTTTATCGCAATCAAAACAATACTAATCCTCGTGAACAAACTAAATTTATACTCTTCATTCGTATTCATACGTGATTATACATGCTATACTTGTTGAATCCATAAATTGTACGTGAAACTTATGTGAACTTTATTCATACTCATGCATGCAAAACCTATTTTCTTTATTACAATCAAGTCTCATGCTTTTGTCTTGTTTACAACCTCTAGATGCCTCATTTCCGTAACTCGTTGAACCGCCTCAAGAAGTCCAAGAAGACGGATTCCCAAAAGGAATCCAACAACGAGGACTCGATATCGAAGCAAGAACTGATTGGGCTCGTTTCGGAGAAAATGGCCGGGCAAATGGCTAAGATCATACCCGACATTGTTAGCCAAATCCACACCATACACGCCGAAGCCACACCTAAATCATCCGCTGATTCCAAAGCCGATACCCCCAAACCATCTTACCAATTCAAGCATTTCATGGCTTGTAAACCAGTGGAATTCACAGTCATGGTCGGTGTTACCGCCTTGATCAATTTGTTTGATTCAATGGAGCTTATCTTCCTTCAGGGCGGTTGCCCTGAGGAACTCCGAACCCTTAATGCCACTGGGGTCTTTCGCAAGAGAGCCCTCGAGTCGTGGACCACCGAGCGAAACACGCGTGGAAACGAAGCGGCCCACGCGATGTCTTGGGAAGAGCTTAAGGAGCTCATGAAGGAGCAATTCTGTCCTCCCCACGAGACCCAGAAACTTGAAAACGAGTTCTGGAATCTCACACAACAGGGGAGCGACGCTGAAGGATTGATCGCACGCTTCAAACAGTTAAGTATCATTTGCCCTGGGCAAGTCGATACGGTTCCCAAGTCAATCGCCAAGCTCATCCGTTGCCTCTCACCGGTGATCATGAACCATGTAGCCGCAGCCAACCCGAAAACCCTCGAGGAAGCCTATGCCATAACCCTCCAACTCAACCATAACTGCATCCTTCAGGGAGCCTACGACAAGGTCCCTACAAAGCATGCGCACCAAGCCATTGCCAACACCACCGAATCACCTACCCCTCCCGCAAAAAAGCCCCACAACAAGAACAAGAAGCGGAAGGCTTCTTCTCAAAACAATGCCGTCGTCACTCCGCCTACCCCTGCACCACTAACGTCGTCGCCACTACCCAAAACACCAACCAACCTGGACAAGGTTACATTGGCTCTCACCCCAAGTGTACCACTTGCAACTACCATCACCCTGTTGGCACCTCATGCCGAAAATGTGCCAACTGTAATAGGTTGGGACACCTCTCCAACTACTGTCGCCTATCCCAGAACCAGCAAACCCAAGCCCTTTTACCCAATCCTAACCCAAACCGCCAAACCCAAGCTACACATGGTCGAACCTGCTATAATTGTGGCGATCCTAACCATTTCGCCAACGTTTGCTCGAAACGCACCAACAACCAGTAGCAACAACAAACCGAACCTGCGAAAGGACGAGCTTTCGTTCTCACCTCAGCTCAAGCCCAAAGTTCGAATAATGTCATCACTGGTACGTTCCTTGTGAACCATATCTATGCTACTTGTCTGTTTGATACTGGCACGGATAGAAGTTTTGTATCCATTGAATTTGAACCCTTGCTTAAGTGCGAACGAACTAAAATGCCTAATCCTTTTGCTGTCGAAGTCGCTAATGGTAAGACCATCTCCGTTGACTCTGTTCTTTCTGGTTGCTCCCTAATCTTAAACGATCATAAGTTTTCCATCGACCTCATACCTATGCAAATGGGTAGCTTTAACGTCATAGTAGGCATGGATTGGCTTAAGCGAGTTCGTGCTGAAGTCGTTTGTTCTGAGAAATTCATTCGTCTTCCCCTACCTCAAGGTGACTCTTTACACGTCTATGGTGAGAAACCTTCTAAGGGTCTCAAGCTTATGTCGTGCATCAAAGAGAACAAGTACTCGCGTAAGGAGTACTTTTCCTTTCTCACCCACGTTGTGGAAAAGAAAGACAAAGGTCCTAGCATAAGTGATGTTCCTGTCGTTTGTGAGTTTCCTTCTGTTTTCCCCGAGGATCTCCCTGGTCCTCCGCCTCCTCGAGCTGTCGATTTTCGTATTGATCTGATCCCTGGCGCAACTCCTGTTGCGGAAGCTCCCTATCGTTTAGCACCCTCGGAGATGCAAGAGCTATCAAGCCAACTTCAAGAGCTTCTTGATAAAGGCTTTATACGCCCTAGTACTTCCCCTTGGGGCGCTCCCGTGTTGTTCGTCAAGAAGAAAGATGGATCTTTTCGGATGTGCATTGATTATTGTGAGCTCAATAAACTTACAGTAAAAAACCGATACCCACTTCCTCGTATTGACGATCTCTTCGATCAATTGCAAGGCGCGAAGTGTTTTTCAAAGGTTGACCTCCGTTCTGGCTATCATCAACTTCGGGTTTCCGAGGAAGATGTACCCAAAACCGCATTTCGCACACGTTATGGACACTACGAATTCGTGGTCATGCCTTTTGGTTTGACCAACGCTCCTACAGTGTTTATGGATCTCATGAACCGTGTGTGTAAGCCTTTTCTCGATCATTTCGTCATTGTATTCATCGACAATATCCTAATATACTCCAAGACGAAAGAAGAATATGGACTACATTTGCGTCTTATTCTTCGGGTTTTGCAAACCGAACGTCTTTATGCCAAATTCTCCAAGTGTGAATTTTAGCTAAAAGAGGTTCAATTCTTAGGTCACACCGTCAATGAACTTGGTATTCATGTTGACCCTGCAAAGATAGAAGATGTGAAGAATTGGATTGCACCTAAGTCGCCCTCTGAAATTCGTTCGTTTCTTGGCCTAGCTGGTTATTATCGCTGTTTCATCTCGAACTTCTCGAAGATTGCCGTTCCTTTGACTTTGTTGACTCAAAAAGATAAACCTTTTGTTTGGTCCCGAACAAGAGGAATCTTTCCAAACGCTCAAGGACATGCTTTGTAATGCTCCTATCCTCACTCTCCCCGATGGGAACGACGATTTCGTCGTGTATTGCGATGCCTCTAACCAGGGTCTTGGTTGCGTTCTCATGCAACGGGACAAAGTAATCGCTTATGCGTCGATACAACTCAAAATTCATGAGATAAACTATACTACTCATGACCTTGAACTTGGTGCAGTTGTTTTTGCATTAAAGACTTTGCGACACTACCTTTATGGTACAAAGTGTACGGTCTTTACCGACCGTAAGAGCCTCCAACATATCTTTGATCAAAAGGAACTCAACATGCGTAAACGTCGTTGGGTAGAATTTTTAAACGACTACGACTGAGATATCCGCTACCACCCTGGTAAGGCGAATGTCGTGGCCGATGCACTTAGTCGTAAGACTCATGTCAAGAGTGCTCGTTGCTACCAAATCATGTGAAAACTCAACGAGTTGATTCGACAAGCAAATTTGCCGTCATTAACGGGGTAACCTCGATAACGAGTTGAATTGTGGAGTCGAAAACCCACTCGAAGCTAAGCCTGAGGTATTCTTTACTACCATAGTCGCATTTGGATTCCGATCGTCTCAATCTTCGAACTACTTGATGGACGAAGCTCACAATCCTGATACTCGTTCATCCTGGAGCTGATAAGATGTACCATGACTTGCGCGCATCTATTGGTGGCCTGGAAGAAACGTGATATGGCTCTTACGTCTCAATGCCTTACGTATTCCAAAGTCAAGGCAGAACATCAACGTCCTCGTTTGCTCGAACAACCAAAATTCCTGTCTGGAAATGGGAGAGCATAGCCATGGATTTCATCACGAAATTGCCTCGTACCTCGTCTGGTCACGACAGCATTGGGTTATCATCGATCGTTTGACCAAATCCGCACACTTCCTTGCCATTCGTGAAGATTACAAAGTCGAGAAATTGGCTCGTATCTACACGAGTGAAATCATTAGTCGTCACGGTACCCCTCTTGATATTATTTCTGATCGCGATGCTCGTTTCACTTCTCGCCTTTGGCAAACTTTCCAATCGCCCTTGGCACTCGTTTGAATCTTAGCACCGCTTTTCATCCTCAATCTGACGGTCAGACCGAGCGTACTATTCAAACTCTAGAGGATATGCTTCGATCATGCGTAATCGATTTTGGCGGCAACTGGGATATACATATTCCCTTGGTAGAATTCTCGTACAACAACAGGTATCACGCAAGTATTCAAATGGCTCCATTTGAAGCACTGTATGGTCGCAAGTGCCGTTCGCCTATTTGTTGGCACGAGATAGGAGACGTACAACTCACTGGTCCCGAACTTATATAAGAGACGACGGGCAAGATCATACAGATTCGTGACAACTTGCTCAAAGCTCGAAGCCGACAAAAGAGCTATGCTGATAGAAGACGTAAACCTTTGGAATTCGACATAGGTGACCACGTACTTCTCAAGGTTGCACCTTGGAAAGGTGTTGTTCGTTTTGGTAAGAAAGGCAAACTCGCTCCTCGCTATGTGGGTCCTTTCAAGATTCTCGAAAGGATTGGCAAGGTAGCGTATCGACTGGATCTACCTCAAGCGCTCAGCAATGTGCATCATGTGTTTCATGTTTCAAATTTGAAAAAGTGTCTAGCTGAAGAAGGACTCCAAGTTCCACTCGAAGATCTTCAAATCAATGATACTTTGCACTTCGTGGAGAAACGGTCGAAATCATGGACCGAGGAACCAAGCAACTGAGGCGCAGTCGTATTCCTATTGTCAAGGTTCGATAGGAAGGTAAACGTGGCGCCGACTTCACTTGGGAACTTGAAAGTGATATGAAGACTAAGTATCCATATCTCTTCGCTATGTCTTCCTAAATTTCGGGACGAAATTTCCTAAAGGAGGGGAGACTGTAACGCCCCGCGTTTCTATACTTTCTATACTTGGAAATCTTGTACCGTACTTCTATTTTTAGTAAGCGTTGTATCTTGTATTCGTCTTTCGTTGTAAATGTTGTAAACCAAGACTTGGATCGTAATGAGAAACTCGTATTTTATCCATATTATGTTAATCATAGTCATGTTACACTTTTACTTGTTCATACTTTAAACATGTAAACGTATTCGTGGTACTCTCAATCGTAAACGTGTGATAACTTGCAAACATGGTATGTATGCGTAATCGAGACTTAAACGTGAAACTCGTAATCATTAAACTAAATTCGTTACGAAAATATAATTACCTATTCATTTATTTAGTTAATTAATTTAATTATTAATTAATTAATTAATTAGTTAATTTCTTAAAAAAAACTAATTAAAATGCTATTATTTAAATATATTAACATTTACGATTAAATGTTAATAAATACACACCTATATTTCTTTAAATAAAGTCTAGGGCTATTTGAGTAATTTGCTGAATTTTAACTTACAGGGACTATTTGCGCTTATAACTGAAAGTATATTGTGTTTAAAACAAAAATATAACAAAACTGATGACCACGGGACTCGAACCCGGGTCACCCGCGTCATCAACGCGCGCACAAACCACTCCGCTGTGGCCTCCACATCGAATAAATCCAGCCCCACATTTCACTTATGAACGCGTTAAAACGAAGCTTGATCAGCGCGACCTGACCCCATTTTAGCTCGTGTTTTGGCTGGTTTTTGTGTTTTATTTGAGTTTTAAATCATATTTTAACATTAATTACTTAACTGAAAACCTAACCTAACCCTTCCCTATAAAACCCACACACAATCCAAGCATTTTTACACTTTAATCTCTCTTAAATCACTCTCAAATCACCTCAAGATCCTTGCAAAATCAGAATTTTCGAGCAGAATTACTCATCTTCACTAAAGTGAGTGTAACTCACTCATTTCTTAACGAAATCAATCCATTCTTTTTCCTACTTGCTTGGATAAACTTTGGGTTGAATTCCTGGGCTCTCCATGGAGAATCCAAACCTGGAAATGCCCCAAAATGTCCACAAACTTTCTGTTTTGTTTAAACTTTTATCAAACTTGTGTTTTAACTTCAACAAACTTGTGTTCTTGTGCTTACAGTCAAGCTTATGATTAGTAAAGCCTAACCAAGCTTCTTAACATGAACTAAGGGTTGTTTTAACACCCTAAACTTTCTGTTTTTGAAGAGTATTAAGCTCACAAGTGATGCAAGCTATTATGCTTGTTCATGTGTGTCCACAAGGAAGCTTGGGCTACCCTAACTTGAGACCACACATCACTTGATTATTTTTATCAAGATCCCAAACTAGTTTGCTAGACCTAAAGTGTCTCAACCCCACAAAGCTGTTGACGATTGTCCTGGTGTGCTTGTCGGGTTGTTGAATACTTGGCTACTTGGCATCTAGATGACACCTTATCATTCTTGTCTTTACATTCTTGTATAGTATATAGTGATTGTACCCTCCTTGTTACCAATGGTAACTTGTGTAGTGGTGAACATAATCCGAGGTTCAAAGTGGATGGTTTAACCTCCCACCTCATACTTGACATACATGACACTAGAGGTTACAAAGTGGATGGTTCATCCTCCCACCTCCTACATGATTATAATGATATATATATAACTATATTATAATTCTAAAACTGAAACCTTGATAATGAACTTATAGTCACCTATCAAGTTATTAAGTTTAACACTAAAGTATGTAATTCCTTGTCACGATTCTAATAGGTCCCGAACCTATGAAATCACATCCAACTCGTAAGAGTTACTATAGTGTCAAGAACGAGTGTTACATCTTAGTGAATACTTTCGTATCATAATACTTTATCAAACTTATTTTAATCATGCTCGAATACTCCTAATCTCCCGTTGAAACTCTATACTCATACGCCTCGTTTCCTCTTGTAGGATAATTCGGCGTCATCTTCGTACCAACGTCTTCACGGATTGTCAAGTGTAGAAAAGACTTAGCAAAACCGTGAGTACACTCGACCCACTTTTGTTTATAACACTTTTCGGGTGTAACATCTTTCCATATACAAAATCACGAACACTTAAACTTTATGAAACACATAAACGATCCCATATACATGAAAAGTTGAATCTTATACTTGATGCTTGTCTTGGATATTCGTTATGCTATGCTTTAGTCATTAACTATTTTTAGTCTTTGTTTGACATGCTTAGCGCTATAGGAATTCACGCATCCACCTCCATCGTGTTATTCGTGAGGTCATGTTAAAACATCGTGATTGCGTTAAGGGTTTGATTATTAGTATTGCATGCCTTGATATTGCTCTTGTCTAGATTTGGTTGCCTTGAGGATTGTTTAAACTTATTCGTACACGTATGCTATGCCTAAACTTGTGTACTCGCCTTTGCTTTCGCATTGACATTATTTTAAAACATGTTACAGGTTGAAGGAGATGATGCTATGAAAAAAATATAGCAAGGACTAGATACAAACAAATTAGACGTTAGGCTTAATGTCGATGTATCAATTTTGTTATGACTTTGCAAATGTTATGTTGTTTCTTTGTTTTGTTACATTGATGTATTTGACAATTCTTATGAAAAGAAATATGGTTTAATTAATTATTGTCACTTATTAATGTTGTGAGCAATGAGCAATCTCGTTTTTGTCTCATCCAGATGTTTCCGCCATCGGTTGGGTTGTGACAGATCAGAGTCTGCAACCTTAGCTCTTCACCCTGTGATTCCAACAGAAGACGATGACTAGAAAACACAAAAAAGTAAAACTTTTTCTTTCTTTGTGTTAACAGCAATACCACAAAACCACTCTTTTGTTTTGTTATTATTGGCGATATCGATTGGCATCCACACAAGCTTCCTTTTCTCCTTTATCTAATTTCAAATTTTGCTCAAAAGGACACGAACTAGGCTTGCAACCTAACATCCCACTATCTTTCAAAATGTCGAACGTATATTTTCGTTAGCTTCGTACCAAACCATTAGTCGTCTTGGCAACCTCGGTGCCAAGAAAATACTTCAAAGGATTGAAATCTTTGATACTAAATTCTTTATCAAGTTGTTTCTTGGTTCAACACATTTACAGCATATGCTATATCCAGTCTAGTAGCCTGTAAATAAAGAAGTCGACCATATTATTGGCAATATCATTTGGCATCCACACAAGCTTCCTTTTCTCTTTTGTCTAATTTCAAATTTTGCTTAAGGGGAAATGAACTTGGCTTGCAACCCGACATCCCACTATCCTTCAAAATGTCCAACAAACTAGGAAACGAATAGGAGATGCAAAAGGAAATTGTGGCACTAGAGAAAAATGGCACCTGGACTTTGGAAAATTTACCCGAAGGAAAATATGCTATAGAATCAAAATGGGTCTATAAAACAAAATTTAAACCAAAAGAAGAAGTTGAAAGATACAAGGCTCGTCTCGCCGCAAAGGGGTTCACACAAATGGAAGGAGTTGATTATCATGATATTTTTGCTCCGATGGCTAAACTGGTGATTGTTCGAACCCTTTTAGCAGTCGCTGTAAAAAGGGATCGGATCATTCACTAGCTTGACGTGAGTAATGCCTTTTTGCATGGGGATTTGGACGAAGAAGTTTACATAAAGATTCCTCTAGGGTTCTCTAAGGATAATGAAACTCGAGTGTGTCGTCTAAGAAAATCTTTATACGGTCTAAAACAAACTTTACACAATTGGTATCATAGATTCACTGCCTTTCTTTCAAGTTTTGGTTTTAGACAGTCCAAAGCGGATTACTCCCTGTTTACTCATGAAGAGGGTGACTCGTTCTTGATAGTTCTCATTTATGTGGACGATGTCATAATTACTGGGAATTGTCTCAATAAGATACAAGAAACCAAGCAACAACTTGATAAAGAATTTAGTATCAAAGATCTCGGTCCTTTGAAGTATTTTCTTGGCATCGAGGTTGCCAAAACGACTAATGGTTTGGTACTAAGCCAACGAAAATATACGTTGGACATTTTAGAAGATAGTGGGATGTTGGGTTGCAAGCGAAGTTCGTTTCCTTTTGAGCAAAATTTGAAATTAGACAAAGGAGAAAAGGAAGCTTGTGTGGATGCCTATTGATATCACCGATCAATTGGTCAGCTTCTTTATTTACAGGCTACTAGAGCGGATATAGCATATGCAGTAAGTGTGTTGAGCGAGTTTGTTGTTGACCGATGACACAATCATTTGGAGGCTGTAAATCGAGGTCTACGGTACTTAAAGGCAACACAGGGCCAAGGTATTCTCCTTTCTCATGAAGGAGCCCCTATATTGAGTGCTTATTGTGACTCTGATTGGCTTGGGTGCCCTTACACAAGACGGTCTCGCATTGGATACTTTCTCTTACTGGGTGGGGCACCTATCTCTTGGAAGACTAAAAAGTAATCAGTGGTGTCTCGTTCTTCCGCTGAAGCAGAATACCGTGCAATGGCTTCCACTGTTGTGAAATTGTTTGGGTCCGTTGGTTACTTAGTGACCTGCAAGTTCACCATTCATCACCTACGCCCTTGTTTTGTGATAACCAGGCCGCTCGTCACATTACCAATGACCCTGTTTTCCACGAGCGAACGAAGCATGTTGAGATGAATTGTTTTTTTTGTTCGGAGTGAGTTGAATCAAAAGAGATTGCCCAATGCTGCATATCGATAGTAAGTTGCAAGTGGCAGATTTATTGACTAAAGGACTTGGAACTCAACAACTCAATTCTTACTTGGCAAGATAGGCACTATAAATTTGCATGCTCCATCTTGATGGGGAGTATAGGATTTCATAATATATTTTATTTTCTTATGTTTATGTGTTTCCTTTTGTATAGATCTCCTCCTTAATTGTAGGAGATTAGTAGGTCTATATATTGTATTCTCTTTATTCTTGATCAAATTAATAAAAATAAAATTCCTATTCTTCTCCTATACCATTGAGTTTTAGATAGTTGTTGTTACATACTTTATACACACATACATACTTACATACTGTCACACCCCAACCGATGGCGAAATCATCGGGCAGACGTCATTAGATTGCTAGAGACATCATAACACTAATGTGAAAATATTTAATTCAAAACGGATTTTATTTCAGAGATAATCATTGTTAAGTACAATTCAAGAAATCTAATACAACAATGGGAAAATTAAAGTACAACGTAATTTGCCAAAACTACAATAACAAATCTAGCATTTTTAGATGCGTTTCTAAGTCGTCCCTACTAGATTTCGTCAATATCAACATCATCAACCTGCAACATGTTTAAAAGTATAGTTCAACACAAAAGCATTGGCGAGTACACAAGTTTAATATAGATAAGTAAGTAAAAGGTTTAAACGAATTCGCATGGCAAAAAATAGTTAACTATATTAATTTATCATGGCATGCAATTTTACAAGTCAACCCTCTGATTACCGCATGATTTAAAGACTTAACATGACCACAAGACTATGAGTGGTGCGTTACTCCTATAGCGCTATACATGTTAAGGAGATGGTCATACGAAGTTAATGACAACAGAGTCACATAAGAATGTTCCAAGAATACAAATAAACTATCACGTATTTTTAGCATGCATGTATGGATTGTTTGTGTTTGCATAAAAAATAGTTGTAATTGTGTATTTTGATATGTTAAACATACCCAAAAGTGTAAAGCGTAGAAAAAATGGGATCGAGTGTACTCACGGTTTTGCAAAGCTTCCTTTGGTAATCCGTGAAGAGTTGGAGGGTTTGGAGGATGGAACACCGAGGTCACCCTACATGGGTAAACGAAGGTGTGTGAGTATTCGGAATGTTAGCGGAGGATTTGGATTCGGAGTTAAAGTAGGTAAAAGTATGTATAAGAAAGTAATTATCTAGTATTAAACACTCGTTTCTGACACTATAAGTCCTGTAAGGGTTGATGTAATTTCATGGATCAAGTTACCGATTAGAATCGTAACGAGAGGTTCAAGACGTGGATAATATAACCTATTGCCATGACAAGTAACCATCCGATTATAATCAAGGGTTCGGTTAGTTATACGTTTATATATATATATATATATATATATATATATTATAGTTTACATAATAATTCTAAGTTAAGTCCATCAAGAGTATTCATAGATTGTTATGTAAGTCAAGCATGGGGGATTAACCTCATTGTATGATTCACCAATACACAAATCATCACATTAATGATTCGAATGGTCATGAATGAAAAGGATATGTGCAACTTCTTACTATATCAAGTGGCCAAGTAAGCTTTAACCCAGGTGAGTCACACCCGACATGGAAAGAGTTAACTAAGTGTCAAAGGCTAGACGGGGTTAAGTTACTTTAAGTCTAGCAAACTACTTGAGATTGCAAGGTAAAAACATCAAGTGAGGTGGTGGAATGAAGTTAGGATAGCCAAGGCTTCCAAGTATTCACACATATACCAAAACACAAGTCTTGCCATAAACTTCATGGCAAGCTCGAACGGTTTCATCACTTGTGGGTTGCAAAAACCCTTGCAAAAACAGAAAGTTTAGAGGTGTTTGCACCTCTTAAACCTATAAGAATCTATTCCTAACAAGTCTCATAACCTTAGATATGTTCAAGAACAAGTAGGAATAAGATTAAGTCAAGAAAATCATAGTTTGTAAAAGTTTAACAAAAGTTCTTCCAAAACATAAAGTTTGGACCTCAAAATGATGATGTTCCACCTTAGATTACCATGGTAATCTTGTGGAAACACTCCTAGAGGTGTTCTAAGCTTTGTAGAGGAAGATTTGATGAAGAAAATATTGAGAAAAGTGAGTTTGAACTCACTTTTGCACTCGAGAGTAATCTGCCTTTTTCTTGAAATTCCAGGGAAATTGAGGTGTTTTGATGATTTAGAAGTATTTGGAAAGTGAAATTGAATGTATAGAGGCTCCCATTTATAATGGGGTGATTAGGGTTTGAGTTTAATGAGTTAGAAGGTTGAAAAATGTGGCAAAATGGACCACCCATGAGCTGGCAACGTTCTACTACGGATCGGTATCTGTCACGCGTCGCGGGAGATACCAGGGTATCTCCCTCGCATGGCGCTTGGGCATACTTTCTGAAAATGTCCATTTTGGTCCCTAAACTTAGTATTTCGGTCATTTTAAGTCGTAAATGTAAGATCCATCAAAAACCGGATTTACCAAACCCGCTCCGTTTTTTAACCTAACAATCAGTTAAAAATTCCGTTACGTATTTAATGCCCAAATTAATTTTAAACGATACATAATTAAAAAGTATATTGGAATATATAATTTATATTTGAAAATTCGTGAAAAATAATGAAATAAAAATATATTGCTGCTGCCGGGTTTCGAACCCGGGTCAGCCAGGAATCCACAACGCCTTAACTCTCATCCTTCCAACCGCTCCGCCACTTGTGACTTTTGTTCATTATTGGAAACAATTAATACATAACATAAATCTCGAATTCAAACTAACGCGCCCAAATCGCAGTCGTCGGAAATCCCGACGATTTCGCCGAGATTGGACGGTTTCTTCTGATTTAACCGAAGCATTAACCACAACATCGGTTATAACCGATGTCCAGTCCGCGACTTTGGTCATAACCGCCGGAAAACTTATTGACCGACGAATCAAGACTGAAATCAGACCACATGCATCTCGATTCTTTCCTATAAATACACCCACAAGCCTCTGTCAACCCTTTCGCTCACAATCGCACCTTTTCTCGACGCTTTTTCACTCGCCGGAAAACCGAGATTTCATCTACACGGTAAATACCTCGACTCTTTCCGTTTTAATCCGATGTTAGACTGTTACTAACTTCAATCCAACCATCAGAATCTATCCCAGACGACGTAGCCGGAATATTCAGCTCTCGCCGGAAAAACCTCTGAGACTTCTGATCTTACGCTGTGAATCGGTATAACCCTCCAAACTCCTGTAAATCCTTGTTAAGTACCTCCATATCATAACTAATCGAACATAACTGGTAATTAACTCTAACAGCCGAAGTTCCCAAACAGAGCAGACGAGTCTTCGCCGGAGGTCTGTGAAAGACGCTGATCGGTATATTCTTTCCCCCAAACTCTCTCCATTCATTACCTTTCAATTACTTATAAAGCTTGAAAATCGAATGAGACATAAATCAGTTGAATTGTCATAATCAGAAATTTTAATCGGAGAAGACGAAGTACTGATATGATATAAGTTTAATTAAAAACAGTTTTATGAACGGGTTAGACACACAGTCCAGTGGTGGACTGTGTGCAAACAATATGCATAACGTCCCGAGTTCGATTCTTGACACACGCACTTTCACGGAAATAAAATGCCTTTTTTTTAGAGACCGAACCGGGTTAACTTCAGTAAGATGTTAAGTGTAATAAAAACCAGTTTATTTACCAAGTTAGACACACAGTCCAGCGGTGGACTGTGTGCCAAACTAACCCACAGGTCCCGGGTTCGAGACCTGTGGCGAGCACCGAGCGAGACATTAAAATCGTTTTTAAAATAAATGATTTTCGGATTAATATAATTTGTATATAAATATAATTAAAAAAAGAAATAATTCGGGTTAGACACGTAGCTCAGTTGTTAGAGCTGCGTGCACGTGTACGGGAGGTCACCGGTTCGAGTCTCACCCAGCGCATATCATATACACGACCGAACCGTCAACAAGTCAACGGTCAACAAGTCAACAAGTCAATGGTCAACAGTCAAAAATCAACATTTTTTTTTATTTCTTTTATTTATTTATTTAAATTAAAAATCAATTTAAAATACTTAAAAATAACATTTTTAAGGTTAGAAAATAGCCTTAAACTCACAAGAATATACCCAATAATCCTACTAGGATTAATAAAAAGCCGCTTATTTACCGAACCATTATGTTATTATCTAGGTTAGTTTCACTCGTGGTTAAATCAAACTTCGTGCGCATTCAACATCATCAGCCGAACGCACCCAATGTGAGTGAATCTTACAACTCCCCTTTTTAATTACACGTTTTGGGGTGTGTCATGTGTCACTAAAATTAACTCGTTTATTTAAACTCGTGCCATACCATATTGTGATCTAAACTTAGAATGTAAATATTGTTTGTAGTTATGTATTTCATATTGTCAAGTTGTATGCAAATCATTCATTAGGCCCATCAGTTCGTAGAACAACGCATGCCTTAAAACTCATTCATTAGGCCCATCAGTTCCTCATGAGAGACGGGTTGAGCAACGCGTGCCTCAAAACAATTTATTATTGTATGTGTGTGCATTATTTAATATTAAGTGATTTGTGAATAAGTTTACATCTATATTTACTCATATGTGGTTGTGCACTTTATTTTATAATCAATTAAATAAACTTGTTCAAATGTTTTTCATAGGATTCACTCGCCAACTTTTTGTTGATCCAAAAACTTACACATGATACAGGTGATCAGGATGAAGCAAGGAAAACATAGGAAATGCCTTAGAAGAAAATAATGAAGTCTAGAATGATGTGTAGGACATGATGTAATTATGATTGTATGTTCCCTTTAAATTGTATTAATAAATATGAAACGTTATAATAAATGTCATGAGCTTTGATGATAACCCAATCATGCCCTGATCACCTTTTCCACTGCGGGTCGGGGTGTGACAGATTGGTATCAGAGCCATGACTATAGGGATATAGGATAGGTTATTAGACCCTTAGAGCCTATACTATAGCTGACTAGATTTAATTGTTTATGTGGTTACATGCAAACTTATGATATTTATTTGTTTCATATTTGTTTATACTACAGTCGAACATACATACTTACATACACATTCATCATACATATTTCAATGTTCACATATTCAAATCATCTTCATACTTCGCTATTCAAAGATTTTGTCGCATTTTTCATTTTTCAAATCTCATCAAAGTGAGTTCTGCGACGGGCATGTAGTAAATGTAAGGGTACAAGTACCGGTAGTCGGAACGTCCTGTCTGGGTTGGCATTCGTATAAATCTAATATAACGGACCAGTTTGCCTACCTGGGGACTAACGATGAGAGTACAAAGGACCTATTAGCCAAAGCATGCCACACCAAACGTCGTTCGAACTAACCCCACTTTGAGGTGTCACCGTGTCCACACCTGGACACATTCCGAATATCATACGTTACATATTTCTCGATTTTCTCCAGTTTTAGTGTACGTAACCAGGCTAACACATGCGAACCAAATGAAAAACCCGGTATTCATGGGGGCCCACATGATTACGAAGGTGAAGTATGGCGGCATGCAATGCCCAATTACGAGCAAAGCCCAAGACATCCTATGGATGTAATAGATTTATTATGTTATATTTATTTTATGAATGTTCATTCCTAAATACGACCCATGATCCCAAAAACATCCAACTCATACTCTTGATATGTATTCCTTGTAGATGTCTTCTAGCCTCGCTCGTAGGAAGATGAGAGCAGGAAAAGCCCGCGAGCGCATGGCTGCCCAAATCGCTCAACAAATGGCTGCCGTAATACCCAACATTGTAGTTCAAGTCCAACAATCCCTTACCGCTAATCCCGTCAATCAAGAAGATCAAAACATTGTCAATCCTCCCCCAATTACCACCAAATACACCTACAAGCATTTCAAATCCTGCGACCCTCCAAAATACGAAGGGACTGAAGGTGTCACCGCTCTCCTCCATTGGTTTGAAGAAATGGAGAACACTTTTCTAAATTGCGATTGCCCCGATGGTCGCAAAGTGCGATATGCTACTAGTCGTTTACTTGGAATAGCACTTACTTGGTGGAATACAGAGAAGGCCAAACGAGATGTTGAAGATGCTATGACTTTGACTTGGGAAGAGTTGAAGGAAATCATGACAAGACGGTTTTGCCCAAGGAGCGAAATCAAGAAATTAGAGGATGAGTTCTATTCGTTGAAGCAAAAGGAAGGAGACCACACCACATACAACAAAAGATTCCTCGAGTTAAATCAAATGGTTCCCAACTTATTCACTCCCCTCTACCGTTTGATCGAGCACTACATTCGAGGTCTTCCGTCAAAAATTCAAGACTCTGTAATAAGTACCACACCTGTAACCTTGGAAGCCGCAATGGAGTTAGCTACAGAGCTCACCGAGAACCGCATACGGAACAAAGACTTCAAGGAGGAGAAGAAGAAGGATAAAGCATCGACTGAAACCTCCAACTCCACCCAAACCGAATCCCCTTCTCAACCCATTTTTAAGAGAAAACGAGATGGGCAACTTTTCGCTGTCACCCAACGTAATCAACCAATTTCACCAGCCATACCCATCCAAGCTATCTCAATCACTCAAGTAGCACCCAACTCAACTTACCCAAATAAGAAACCATACCTTGGACCTCACCCTCGATGTAACACCTGTTTTTATCACCATCCATCTACCTTACCTTGTCGACTATGTGCGAATTGTGGACGCTATGGTCATTTGAGCAAGGCTTGCCGCACCTCTCAAAACCAAATCTCACCCCCTACCCAAAACATGATCCAAACATATCAACAACCCCAATACCCCATGTTTCCATATGTTCGAGCTTGTTTCAATTGTCGCGACCCTACCCACTTTAGAAACACGTGCCCTCGATTGGTTAACATCATAAATGCTCAAGCTCAATCAAACCCAGTTAACCAAGCAAATTAAGGAAACCTAATCACTAGGCCACCAGCAAGAGGAAGAGTTTTCAACATCAACGCCAATCCTGTTGAAGATAATGACGGCTCAAACGAAACCACCCAACTAGTCCCCTTCACCAAAAATCAAGATTCAACTCCAACCGCTTAGTTTTTACGTTTTCTTTATGTTATCTCAATTTTCCCGTATCCCAGTTATAAATTGGAATCTTATCCAAGGATCTTAATGCGAATTACTATTTCAGTTTGTTTATGTTTTAAAGTCACATAGAACCAATCATAACTTACGGATAAAGCCAATGAAAATTTGACAAGAATTGGTGGATACGCCGCTGGTACTTCCTATATATAAGTATTCTTGCCAAAGGATCAGAGGCATTATCTGGCGGTTATGAGAAGTTCCATGTAGAATTTAGTATTGTCTTGATTGAAGTTTGTTTTGTACTCACTGATTTAGCATATATAGCATCTCATCATTTAAAGAAATTGGATTGTGTTCCATTTCTACATAGACTAACCTCTCCATCATAACAAACGAGAGAGGTATTGTCATCATTCAAACATGTATACTATCAGAATTAAGACTCAAGTTTTGGTTGTTGTGTTTGTTTTAGAGTCACATAGAACTAATCATAACTTGCGGATAAAGTCAATGAAAATTTGACAAGAATATGGTGGATACGCCGCTGGTACTTCCTATATATAAGTATTCTTGTCAAAGGATCAGAGACATTATCAGGCGGTTATGAGAAGTTCCATGTAGGATTTAGTAATGTCTTGGTCGAAGTTTGTTCATCATACATTTCAACGTATTTCAATTTCATCATTTAAAGAAGTTGAGCTATGTCTCACTTCCACAAGGACTAACCTCTCCATCATAACAAACGAGAGAGGTACTGTCACCATTCAACCATGTACACTATCAGAATTAAGACTCAAGCTTTGGTTGGTTGTGTTTATTTATGTATTAGAGTCACATAGAACCAATCATAACTTACGGATAAAGCCAATGAAATTTGACAAGAATATGGTGGATACGCCGCTGGTACTTCCTATATATAAGTATTCTTGCCAAAGGATCAGAGGCATTATCAGGCGGTTATGAGAAGTTCCATGTAGGATTTAGTATTGTCTTGGTTGAAATTTGTGTTACATTCACTGATTTAACATTCATATCACCTCATCATTTAAAGAAATTGGATTGTGTTCTATTTCTACATAAACTAAACTCTCCATCATAACAAACGAGAGAGGAACTGTCACCATTCAAACATGTATGCTATCAGAATTTGGACTCAGATATTGGTTGTTGTGTTTATTTATGTTCTAGAGTCACATCATAGAACCAATCATAATTTACTGATAAAACCAATGAAAATTTGACAAGAATATGGTGGATATGCTGCTGGTACTTCCTATATATAAGTATATTCATCAGAGGCATTGTCAGGCGGTTATGAGAAGTTCCATGTAGGATTAGTAATTTCTTGGTTGAAGTTTGTTTTATACTCACTGATCTAGCATTTATATCATCTCATCATTTAAAGAAATGGGATTATGTCACCAATCAAACATGTACACTATCAGAATTAGGACTCAGACATTGGTTGTGGTGTTTATTTATGTTCTAGAGTCACATCATAGAACCAATCATAACTTACTGATAAAACCAATGAAAATTTGACAAGAATATGGTGGATACGCCGCTGGTACTTCCTATATATAAGTATTCTTGCCAAAGGATCAGAGGCATTGTCAGGCGGTTATGAGAAGTTCCATGTAGGTAGTAGTATTAGAAGTTTTGTTTTAGGAAATAACCTTATCTTTCCAAACATATCAAAACTCTTGCGCATGAAATCATACTTAGTGAATCAACTCCGCTTATCAATATTTTTACCGTAGGCAACAACAAGATCTGTAGCAGGGTACTCAACCCTTACAAGGAACGTTACCGCCTCAAACAAAAAATTTAAACTCTTACTCTTTTTCTAAGTATGTAACTGTCAAACTAAACACCATCCTTTTTAGACAAATATGTCACTACTTAAATTTCGGGACGAAATTTCTAAAAAGTAGGGGATACTGTAACATCCGTCAAAAACCGGATTTACCAAACCCGCTCCGTTTATTAACCGAACAATCAGTTAAAAATTCCGTTGCGTATTTAATGCCCAAATTAATTTTAAACGATACATAATGAAAAAGTATATTGGAATATATAATTTATATTTGAAAATTCATTAAAAAAATGAAATAAAAATATATTGCTGCTGCCGGGTTTCGAACCCGGGTCAGCCAGGAATCCACAACGCCTTAACTCTCATCCTTCCAACCGCTCCGCCACTTGTGACTTTTGTTCATTATTGGAAACAATTAATACATAACATAAATCTCGAATTCAAACTAACGCGCCCAAATCGCAGTCGTCGGAAATCCCGACGATTTCGCCGAGATTGGACGGTTTCTTCTTATTTAACCAAAGCATTAACCACAACATCGGTTATAACCGATGTCCAGTCCGCGACTTTGGTCATAACCGCCGGAAAACTTATTGACCGACGAATCAAGACTGAAATCAGACCACATGCATCTCGATTCTTTCCTATAAATACACCCACAAGCCTCTGTCAACCTTTTCGCTCACAATCGCACCTTTTCTCGACGCATTTTCACTCGCCGGAAACTTTCTGCAACTCGCCGGAAAACCGAGATTTCATCTACACGGTAAATACCTCGACTCTTTCCGTTTTAATCCGATGTTAGACTGTTACTAACTTCAATCCAACCATCAGAATCTATCCCAGACGACGTAGCCGGAATATTCAGCTCTCGCCGGAAAAACCTCTGAGACTTCTGATCTTACGCTGTGAATCGGTATAACCCTCCAAACTCCTGTAAGTCCTTGTTAAGTACCTCCATATCATAACTAATCGAACAGAACTGGTAATTGACTCTAACAGCCGAAGTTCCCAAACAGAGCCGACGAGTCTTCGCCGGAGGTCTGTGAAAGACGCTGATCGGTATATTCTTTCCCCCAAACTCTCTCCATTCATTACCTTTCAATTACTTATAAAGCTTGAAAATCGAATGAGACATAAATCAGTTGAATTGTCATAATCGGAAATTTTAATCGGAGAAGACGAAGTACTGATATGATATAAGTTTAATTAAAAACAGTTTTATGAACGGGTTAGACACACAGTCCAGTGGTGGACTGTGTGCAAACAATATGCATGACGTCCCGAGTTCGATTCTTGACACACGCACTTTCACAGAAATAAAATGCCTTTTTTTAGAGACCGAACCGGGTTAACTTCAGTAAGATGTTAAGTGTAATAAAAATCAGTTTATTTACCAAGTTAGACACACAGTCCAGCGGTGGACTGTGTGCCAAACTAACCCACAGGTCCCGGGTTCGAGATCTGTGGCGAGCACCGCGAGACATTAAAATCGTTTTTAAAATAAATGATTTTCGGATTAATCTAATTTGTATATAAATATAATAAAAAACAGAAATAATTCGGGTTAGACATGTAGCTCAGTTGGTAGAGCTGCGTGCACGCGTATGGGAGGTCACCGGTTCGAGTCTCACCCAGCGCATATCATATACACGACCGAACCGGTCAACAAGTCAACGGTCAACAAGTTAACAAGTCAATGGTCAGCAGTCAAAAATCAACATTTTTTTATTTCTTTTATTTATTTATTTAAATTAAAAATCAATTTAAAATCCTTAAAAATAACATTTTTAAGGTTAGAAAATAGCCTTAAACTCACAAGAATATATCCAATAATCCTACTAAAATTGATTAATAAAAATCCACTTATTTACCGAACCATTATGTTATTATCTAGGTTAGTTTCACTCGTGGTTAAATCAAACTCCGTGCGCATTCAACATCATCAACCGAACGCACCCAATGTGAGTGAATCTTACAACTCCCCTTTTTAATTACACGTTTTGGGGTGTGTTATGTGTCACTAAAATTAACTCGTTTATTTAAACTCGTGCCATACCATATTGTGATCTAAACTTAGAATGTAAATATTGTTTGTAGTTATGTATTTCATATTGTCAAGTTGTATGCAAATCATTCATTAGGCCCATCAGTTCGTAGAACAACGCGTGCCTTAAAACTCATTCATTAGGCCCATCAGAGACGGGTTGAGCAACGCGTGCCTCAAAACAATTTATTATTGTATGTGTGTGCATTATTTAATATTAAGTGATTTGTGAATAAGTTTACATCTATATTTACTCATATGTGGTTGTGCACTTTATTTTATAATCAATTAAATAAACTTGTTCAAATGTGTTTTCATAGGATTCACTCGCCAACTTTTTGTTGATCCAAAAACCATTTTTACACATGATACAGATGATCAGGATGAAGCAAGAAAAACATAGGAAATGCCTTAGAAGAAAATAATGAAGTCTAGAATGATGTGTAGGACATGATGTAATTATGATTGTATGTTCCCTTTAAATTGTATTAATAAATATGAAACGTTATAATAAATGTCATGAGCTTTGATGATAACCCAATCATGCCCCGATCACCTTTTCCGCTGCGGGTCGGGGTGTGACAGTAAACTTGCATTTTAACATGTTTCTAGGAATTACAAGTGTAATAAAGTATAGTATAAGTGTATTCAAGTATAATTTGTGTGTCAAGAATGTATGTATAAGTATAGGCATGTATAGTAAGTATCGGTTCACGTATAAACGATTAAATTGTAAGTATAACAAGCATGTATAAAGTATGAATTTTGTTACGATAAAAGTCTCGGATTATAAAGCTGGAATTGAAATACAATTACACAGAAATACAAGTTTACAAGAATAGAATACAAGACAAACTTTCTAAATAAGGAAAGTTACAAAAAGTGACGCGTTACACATACACACATACACACATACATACATACACACATATTTTCACCAAATACACATACATTTACATACTTAAATACACATATTTACATACTTACATACACATACATAGTGAACACACACACATACATATGCCTGCACTCACACCTACATACACACATACATACACATACTACCAACATAAATACATACATTTACCTGCATACACATATATACACACTAATTAAACAAACTAAAAGAAAACTAACCAAATTTGAAGAGGTGAAGCCGATTTCGTGGTTGTGGGGTCGAGGTGCTCCGATGGTGGTGGTGGTGAAGAGGTCGTGGGGTTGAAGTGGTTGGGGAAATTTGGAATTTCTTTTTTCGTGAGAGAAGTGAAGAGCTTTGGGGGAAAATGGGGAATGGGTGGAGAAGTCCTGCTTTTACCTGTTGGTTCTATGTTAGAGTTTTAGATGCTAAAAATTAAAATAATCCTAGCCATTGGATTAGGATAAGAAATGAATGGCTGAGGTTTGATCTTGACGCCGCGTTCCGGATCGAATCCATTAGCGGCGACAAATGGGTTGTTGCCACTAATGTTTGGTTTTCTTGTAACATCGTTCTTAGATTGATGATATTATTAACTAACTCTATTAAACATGGATAAATATTAGATTGAAGTTAAGTTATAATAACCAGGACATATGAAGTACATGCTTTTATAAACAAAATTTAATTTTAGGTTCTTTGAAAGATGGCTAAATATTGAAATGAAGTTTTACATTGACTTCATAGAGGGTTAGCATAGTGTCACGGGCCAAGTATTTGAAGGTTGCAATACTATGGGCTTTTTTTGAACATTTGCGTTACTGGCTAGTTAGGGACTTCATCCGGGACAGTCTCAGTATATAAGAAGGTCTACGTGTCTAGTCGTGTCTGTGCGATGAACACATCACTGATTGAGAGCTGGTGCCGCTCTCCTGATAGTCTAAGACAGGATAAAACCAGTGATCCACACAAAAAAGAGAGATAGATTAGCTTGTCCCGAAGATTTGAGTACGTCACACATGGGTCCAAAAGTAACCCCGTGAGAGTAGGCCCTCTTTACTACTACGCATAGAAATTTGGCAGATGGTCAACGTAGACAAAGCATGTGTTTGGCACAAGAGACCAAGTTAGCAAATGCATGTGTAAGGTAGTTAGGTACTTGATAATAGGTTATAACATTTCTCCTAGGGTCTGGCATTAAATATCATTGACATTGACATTGTAAGAGTATTTCAAACACTAACCTTATATCTGGAATGGATGGTTAAACAATATTGATCTTCAACGAAACTTTTCTTACAGTAATTAGGGATGGTAATTGAACTTGAACCCTGGGTAAACTTAAAATCAAAATATTTGGAACAGGTTTAGGGTCAGGTAATTGGGTATGAAATTATTATTTATTTTTTCGCAGGTTTCGGACGGGTACGAGATTTGATGATATACTTGTTTAGCTGACCCGATTACCCGATAACATATACCTGTTTCCTAACAATATTAACATGTATGTAGGTAATCCCTGTATTGACTTATAAAGTATTTAATACACAAGTTGTCTTAAGAAGACATTAAACACTTAGAATTTAATATGATTACATTTAATAGAACAATAATAAGAAAAATACAATAAAAAATTTGTATTGTAGTGTGTTGTTAAAATCATCATATTATATCATGATACACAACAATCAATTTGCTGTTGATAGAAATGATACTCCACAGTTCATATTTCTAATTTAATTGTCTATTGCTTCTTGAAATTAAGTTAAAAAACCCATAAAAATATATGGTTCAATTAACCAACCACAAGTGACAACTAATGCATAAAATATTATATCCTCAATTTGTCGTTTCAGAAAATTGCTAACTCATCTTTGGTTATTAGTGGACAACACACAAATACAACATTTAAACTCTAAAACATCACGGAAGAGATCGACCACAAAAACTAGGATAAGAGCAAAGTCACTTGTTTAATTGAGATCGTCATATTAAAAACTTAAAGCCGATATTAAACAACCTCAAACCCAAGCCTAAAAACAAGCTCGTATGATAAAAAGACTAAAGCCCGAGCTTCACATATGAGCTTGAGTAGGCTTGCAACCCTAAACAAACCGATTATTGAAGTATTTGTAATTTACTATATTTAATATGTATTTACATAATAATTATCAAATAAAACTATGATAAAAATGTGCTATATAAAAACTATAGTATATTATAAATATATATTAAAATATTTATAAGAATTAATTAATAACCAATAAGTAAATGGAGCTCAAGCTTTTAAAATAGAACTCGAAGAAAACAGACCTTGTATTTGTAACGCCCCAAAACTCGAATTGTTTAATTCACTAGTATGCGTTCATATTTTTAAGTATGAAATAAGATAACTAGACAATCTAACCTAGTTATGTATGGTAAAAACCATTAAAGGAGGAAATTTGGGTCAGTTATGTTTTAGTAACAAATATGAGGGGCTAAAGATGATGATTTTGGGTGAAGTTTTAATTAAAAGGGAATGCAGGAAATTTACTGTGTGTTGGTGTGTGTATATGTGTGTGTCGACACACACAAGCAAAAGAACAAGGGGAGTTCTTCCAATCACCCAAAATCCAGAAATTGATGATGGAGTTGAGCCAAAATACTTGCATGTAGGGTTGTAAACGAACCGAACGTTCAGCGAACGGTTCATTAACCGTTCGGCGGGAAGTTCGTTTATGTTCGTTCGATTAGCTTAACGAGCGAACACGAACAAAAAATTTCGTTCGGTTAGCTTAGCGAACGGACACGAACACAGGTCTTGTTCGTTCGACTGCGTTCGTGAATGTTCGGTAATATGTTCGGTTACGTTCGTTCGTGTTCGTTTGATTATATCAAAAAATTAATAATTAATAAACCATTCATCTAAACATATTGAAAAATTGAAACCCTATTTTTTTCTTAGTTATCTAAAATTTAGATATTCTAAAACATTTATGGGGATAACTATGTTTAAGTGAGTTAAACTTGATTCATCGTTTGGTGGTGTAGTAGACCTCTTTTGTTTTGATTTATCATTTGATGGTTGTATTTATCTAGTTATATCCAATGTTTAAGGATAATACTGTTTTTATTTTTTTTATTTTCAAGTTAAATGTTCATTTGCGTTCGTTTTTATTTACTTGCGTTCGTTTGGGTATGAGACCAGCGTTCACGAACTGTTCGTGAACAACTGAATTTCCTTAACGAACGAACACGAAGATAAACTTATGTTCGGCAAGCGTTCGTGAACAGTTCACGAACATGTTAATTTCCTTAACAAACGAACACGAACATGGCCTTGTTCGTGTTCGTTCGGTTCGTTTACAGCCCTACTTGCATGGTTGAAGATTTATGATCATCTAAGTCTACTAAACACTTTGTAAGTTGTAGATTCTCATTTGATGATCTTTTTAGAAATGGGTTATAATCAAATCCGTAAATTGGTATGAAATTAAGTATGCTTATGTGTTAAAATTGTCATATAGAACATATGTTATGCATGTTTTTGATGAATTTGATGTTTGGAAGTAAAACCCATTTGGGATGATGAAGATGCTTGTCATCCATGACTAATCTTGTTTCAAATTTGACGAGTTTATGCGGTGTGTGATCTTAGGTGTTAGTTAGTTTAAAGAATAGTATGAAGATTGTTTGATTATAGTTGTGTTAATAAGATGAATGCAAGAAGTGGGAATCAAAGCATGAATGGGTTGTACATTATGCTTAGAAAGTATTATGCACACCAAGTGTATGATGAAATGTTTAAATGAAATTAGGATGTGAAATTGTATGAAATGGCTTGACATATATAAATGAGATACGTTAAGGATGTGATTAGTAGTAAACTAACTTGTAGAATGTTATAACGCCATGTTTGAAGATCATTAGAAAGGATGAAGTTGAAATGGTGTTAGGTTAGCTTAGTATGGGTTAAGATGTTAGTTGTGAAAAAAATGCTAGTGTGGATGGAATGGAGTGCATATGTATGTGCATGTGTACATAATTATGAGACCATGTAGTTATATATGCCATATAATATGAGTGTCGTGAATGATGATAAGTGAGTTGCGTGAATGTGGAATAAGGTGACTTTTAGTCTATGTCTTATGTATGTGTTATTTGGTTAATAAAATGTCAAGTAATATGTGAATGGAAAGGTATGAATATTAATACGAATGAACATGTGCGCTAACAAGAATGTGATTTCCTTGACATGAAAGTATAGGATCATGTCAAGATGGATGGAAGCATGGAAGGCTAAAGGGTCAAGAAGAGGCAAGGTAACAGATGCTAAAACGGATGCTAAGGTAAGTGATTTCTAGAATCACTCTTTAGATACTTTAATGGAAATGTTTTAATTTAATTGTTGAAGAAGCTTGTGGGAATGTAAGAACAATGGAGGTACTAAGATGAGTTAGATAATATTGGGTTGATAATAGTCAACTAAATGAAAGTTGTATGATATAAACCGAATGGAGTAAATCCAAGTGGTAAGCTATCGTTGAACGACATAATTAAAGCACAAATGGGCTTGTGCACATGTAGAATTTATTGTTAAAATGAGACTACGGTAGTATTGAGAAGAACGGGACCTCGTTTAGATGTTATATGTTTAATTTGAAATGAATCAGAACATGCATGAACGAACGGGACTCGAAACGGGTCAAATAAGCTACAGCCCCAAAGCTGCAGCAGCTGACCGTAAGCTACGGTAGTTAACCGTAGCTTACGGTAGAGGATTTTATTTTTGGGCAGAACGTGGTTACCGTAAGCTACGGTAGCTAACACGTAGCTTACGATAGAAGATTTAATTGTTAGCAGAACATGTCTACCGTAAGCTACAGTAGGCAGGCCGTAGCTTACGGTGGGATTAATCAACTTTCTAAATATATTTGTATCGACTAATTCCGGCTCCAACCCGGTATCTCGTAAGATGTTTTTAAGGGATTAAGTGATGTTAAGCTTGTAAAAAAATAAAGTAAGAGTGAAAGTACGAGTCTTGATATACGTATGTGGTTTCATGTGTGGGTGCCAACACCAAGTTATGTAGTTGAATGATTAAAACTCGGATTGAGTAGAGGTGTTATAGGAAAGAAAGAATCAACTTATTAACACGTACGAACATTGATGAATAGAGAGTATGCGATTTAAGTACGGTGATCGCATGTAAACAAGCAAATGTAACTTGCATGTATATATGTATATTGATGCGTGCGAGTGTAAACAGGAAGTGTAATTATTGAATGTAGATCAGTGGTATGTGCTTACGCAATTTGGAGGTTTGTAATACGTTAATATTATGTCTTACTAACTGTACTGCTAATGAGAATGAAACAGGAATGCAGGTATGTAAGTGTTGGGCTTTCGAAAGTGCGAAGTCCGGTATACAGAACAAATTTAGAAGGATATAATTATGAAGAAGTATACATAGAAAGAATAGTATGTGGTTATTGATTTATTATATATCCATTTATTTATGTAAGATGTCACCCTCTACTAATGTGTTGGTTGTGTATGTGGTCACCGCAGATTTAGTCAGATTACCACTATCATCAAGGGAGATGTGTGGACGAAGATCGAGTTAAAGAGTAAGGATTGTACGGGAAGAGCGATTTCATAGCTTGTATTATGCATTACATACGGCAAATCAAGCAAAATGAACATAGTAAATCTTTTAAGGAGGTATCCAAATATTTATAAACGAACCCTTTAAGTATGTTATATAGTTAATAAAGAAAGAATTTTATGGTTCATATTTCCGCTGCGTCGTTTTGGGTCAAAACACTTTTAGGGTGTTACAGTATTAGAGCTTTCATAAATTAAATGAGCCAAGCAAGGGTTGGCTTGATCACTGGTGGAGCTTCTATGGGGTTGGGGGTGCCTCGGCCTTCGCCAGTTTTTCGCTCGTGGTGTAAAATTTTAAAAAGAAATTGTAGTGAAAATTATTAGATTTTTAAGAGCTCAGCAACCACTGATTTGGATTTTAAAAATTCGGCCGGGCCGAGTTTTCGTTCAAGTTTCGTCACGGAGCTCGGTTGATTATACCTTGGATGAGCCCAACGTTATCATTTATATAATTATGAATTTTAAAGCTAGATTCCTTTATACCAAGGAAAACATCAGAAAAAGAGACAAAGAATGGTTATCATGACATCAAATTGGCTTGAGCTGACTCAGAATTTTTAGCTTAGAGTTGTATATTAATTAACAATTAATGAAAAAATAAAGATAAATATTTTCTTCTAGCTACGTACACATGCACTTTGTACCGCATTGTCGTGTCTGACGGAGTAATTTCATGACCAATATGACAACGATGTACATTCATCAATTACTCGACACGTGTGCACAACTTAAATTCTTGGTCTTACACGCGAATAATGGGCAAGGAATAAACTCCTGCTTGTATGCAACTTTGAAACAAAATTCCCAACAAATAAGCAGAAAAAGGTGTTAAAAAAGACCCCAGCCTCCTGGTACAACCCAAGACATAGTATTTGAACCCATCGTACTGTAATATGACATTTGTTTGAAGATCGAATCCATTCGTTTGTAGTTAACTTTAGGGAGTGCCTCAGTGAGTGGTTAGGCGTGTAAGGAGTGTCTCAGTGATTGGTTACGCATACTGGTCGGGTGTAGAGGCTCTCTTATGATCAGTCCATAGTTGTACAATATTAGTGATCCATAATCATTAGCGAGAAGGATTGTTGGATCTCGATGATAGTTGAGAGGGCAGACGGTCTTCATTTAACAACCTCATGACAAGTTGTATAAGAGTGGGTTTGAGCCATCAGGCATTGGTGGAGCTTGAACGGAAACTTGGCGGGGGCCGTACTCTAAAAATCTAAATGGGTGGAGGCCGGATTCTTAAAAATTCAATATTATACTCTAAAAAATTAATTTTTTCAGAATTTTTCAATAAAAGTAACACTAAGTGTGAAAATTGGCGGGGCCAGAGCACCCCCGGCCTCCACTATCCTCCGCCAATGCCTTCATGCAATTTGCAAGTTCAAGTTATTTTATCAAAAGTTCTTAGATGGTGACTAAGAAATGGTGGCATTAGAAGATCATATTTGGTTGCCCATTTCGGAAGTGTGGGCAAAATGCCCGTGACTAGCAACAAAGGTGGTTTCTATCGTAGCTAAACTCATATGTTGATTGAATTTGCTCGAAGACTACAGAAAGCTAGAGAGCACACATCTCTGTTGTTGTAAGTGTCATGAAGTCGTAGAAAGTTGTGTCTTGTTGTTGGGTTGGTGAATTGTATGGGTCAATTGCATTAAGTTATGTGTTTTTTATGGCTAATTTTGTATCAAACATAGCGACTTTGGGTGCGTTTATTGAATGTAGGTGATATGTTGGGTTGTATGCAATAGGCGGGATTGGAATACACGAAGAAATCAAGTTAATCGAAGAAAAAAATCAACGCCGGCGTTCCAAACTCCAACTTTAATGTTTCTAATGTCAGGGTAGAGTTTTGGGCATTTTGATTTTCCACAAAACGTATGGGCGTTCAAGTGCACAACCAGGATTCCAAACGTCGAGGGTAGATAAATCCGCAAATTTCTTAATTAAACTTATGTATTTAAGGAATAATGTTAGGGTTTTGGAATTTACACGTCTTAGAGGCTAAGGAACAAACCAAGGGCGAATGATGGTGATCTTGGAGCTCTGATTCATCAATACAACCCATATCGATTCTTAATTCAACAAGATGCAAGGAATCAACACCACCATGCGCTACTAATCCACCGGTCATTATACCTGTTGTAGGGTTTGTGTTAGCAATTTGTATTCAACTTGGTTTTTATGTACTAAACACGAATTGTTGTATTGATTCAATCTTTTGATAATTATAATTGATATTATGTATTTAATCTAGTGGGTTTCCAAAGAGACGATTTGACTTCAATACTTTGAAACATAATCTACCACTCATTGGTTTTTCTAATCATTAAAAAAGCATTATGCTTTGCGAAACCAGAGGATTAGATTGGTAATTGTTTAGACTACTTACTAGCTTGAATCCTTATTTGTTTACGTATCGTAATTTGGCAAGGTTACTTAGTCTTGGAATTACCCTTTAACCTTTTGGTTAATCAATTTATGTCCATGTAATTGTCAATCATATTAACACAACCAAGTTACACATTATGCTTCTAATTAAACCTGAAGCTCGTGTGCACTTATTTTTTACGTACTATTATCAAATCAAACAATTTATGCTTAGTTAAATTCAAACAATTAAACAAATCATTTAACAATCAAGTTTAATTTTAATGTATAGGTTAAGGTATCTAGGACACAGTTTTTAACTCTATTTTTACTGATACTTCGACATCGATTAGTTGCACTTCTATTGGTCGCAAGAATCTAAAAAGAAAGATCAACCCAATAGGATAGATCACACTAAACATGGATTTTGGATGCCAAGAATATCGACGTGGTGGGCTTAAATGACAAGTTCAATGGTGTATGAGTGTCCACATAATTAATCTAAGAGGATGAAATACAGTTTTAGTATCGGGAGAATGTCATTCCAAATATTAAAAGATCACGTATATTGATTTGTGTTTAACAGCTTAGTAAACGGCTACTCCAACACATCTTTAGTTAGGGCCTCAAACAATTCACTAAGATAGTACCTCAGATTGCTTTCACTTCTTAGATCTCACTAGTCGGAAGTTAGGGTGACTCCCCGGATGGGTCATTGGCGTGACGAGATGTGTGGCCATAAACATAAGTCTATAGTAATCAATCTCCCGTAGAGAATTGTGAAAACCACATAAGCATTTGTGCGTACTGCTTTAAAAATACAATGAAAGAGAGAAAGAGATAACATTTTAAATAATAAGTTCACCAGCGCTACTGGAGTTCTATATGTAAAATTAGCTTTGAATTGAACGACTATACGTACACATATATATAATAATAATAATAACCCATTATAACTGTAAAACATTAGAATCGCAACAAACATATGTACGTAATGTTGATAAGATGTAGTTAGAGAGAGAGAAAGATAGGTAGTTATGCAATACGTTACTACCCTGTGTATCATGTTTAACATAACATGTACATGAGTTTATATTTTTCTCACAATTATCTATTTAATTGATTATGTATTAAATATCTTAGGCTGTAAACGAACCAAACATTAACCAGAGCATTAGTGAACTGTTCGGTGAGAAGTTCATGTACGTTCATTCGCTTAATAATTGAAGGAACAATTGAACACGAATAAGAAATTGCGCTCGATTATTAAATGAAAGAACATAATAGATGTTGTGTTCGTTCAATTGCATTTGTGAACGTTTGATAATGTGTTCGATTATATTCGTTCATTTATGTTTGTTTATGCTTGTTGGTTCATGTTTGTTTGTTTATTTATGTTAAGTTGTTCAAGGTTTATTTAAATTTATTGTCTTAATTATTTTAATATGTAGTTTGTTACCCAGTTATTCAAGGTTTATTTAAATTTATTTTATTAAGTATTTTAATATGTAGTTTGTTACCCATCATTTAAACTTCTTATATATTTCTAATTTTTATTATTTAGTTTGTTACCTTCACATTTATTTTGGGATAACTATGATTATGGTTATTATGTTGATGTATTTTTAGATAATTATGTTATGTGTTTAATTTACATTTTTAGTGATTATGTCTAATGCATGAGATTAAGAGTGTTGATTTTTCATTTTAAAAATAATTATTTGTATATTTGTGTTCATTTATGAAATTAAAGAACGAAATACACACAAATTATTTTCCTTAATAAACAAAAACGAACAAAAACTTTTGTTCGGTTATGTATTCGTAAACCATCCATTTATCCGATAAAAGCTTAATGCCTCGTTCAAAATGTTTTAGACAAAACACAAATATACACTACCCAAACTTTGATGGCATAAAGACAAAACGCACACACGTCCCTGTGGATGTTAATTTGATTAATTATGTGGTTCCTACATCTTCCGACAATGTACATATCAAAGAAGTCAATGATCCATCTTAAATGTGAACTCCTAGTGGTCAATTTAGACATTGGCTGATTGGCTAACACAAAGATCAAGTCTTTATCCATTTATAATACTAACAACAATGACATGATATCACCTAATAGTTATCCCCTATCCCAACTCATTCTGCTCGTAGTGGCACATTTAACTAAAAGTCAATACCTTACCACTGACTAATGGCTAATGTATGTACTATTTCACTTTCCTATCATTGTTCTTGATGTATATGTGGTCACCATCCTAGTATAATAATGACTGTTGAACTTAAACTTGTTACGATGTTGTTTCTTTCACTATTGGCATGATCAAGATTTCTATGCTTCGTACCAAAAGTGTTGTTTCAATAAGATTTCAAGAGAATCATATACGTGCACAGAGCTAGAAGGACGACGAAAATTGAGTGGATAGTACACCATTATTTCAAAGAGGTGTCAAGAGCATCATATATGTTTTTCTTCCACAGAAAGTATCTTTTTTTGGTTTAATATTCTTGACAATGGCCGTAAGCCACATATAACTCTTTGAAAATTTTAAAATGTGTAGAATGAAAATATATTGATATTATTAATATTAAATTCTACATGTAGTGATAAACTCTTGAGTACTGTTATTTTATGTGACTTGTTTAGTTTTATATTAGAATAATACACTCTTGAGTGGTGTATTGATGACAACTATTAAGTAGAATTTCTTGTATGCCAGTTGATTAGAGATTTTATGGCAAAATTAACTCTATAATTTTGTTGGACTTTTGATCACCCATGGCTCTTGCATACTTAGTGGGCTATGTGCCATAGAGTTAGAGAAAAGAAAAAATATAAGTAAAAAGATACAAGAAAGAGAGATGTATACATGAAGAGTCATTGGAGAAGAAGTACTTGATAACACATGTGTTGGGAACATATAGAAATAAGTTTCTCTACACGATTCGACTATATTTCTGTTCTTAGTTTCCAAATGTTCTAACACTATAATTTTACCTGGTGTAACCTTGGGCGTGTGGCCTTCTATTCTTAGTTTCTCTACACGATTCGACTACATTTTTGTTCTTAGTTTCCAAATGTTCTAACACTATGATTTTACCTGGTGTAACCTTGGGCGTGTGGCCTTCTCTGGCAGTACAAACTGCTTCGGCTGTTGTACCCGGAGAGAAAGACACGTCGTCTTTAGTAAATGCGCAAAAACTGTTTTAAGGGAAGCGTGTTAAACACGTGCCATAACCAGAACCGTCAACATTTGTGTGTTCTTTTTGTAGGAAATTATTGTACAAGAAGACGTGGTTCAAGAATTCGTTGAAGACTAGACAACAGACCATATAAATAGATGCGGTTAAAACTCTTGTTAAGGATCATAGTTTGAATCAATTTAATTACATATGTTATATTGTATGTTATATTCGTTAGGATTTGTATATATATACATGTTTATTATAATTTCTCAAATATATAAAGAGAGTATCTTTACTATTTTTATATATATTTATATAATTTTATTATTATTTTGACCCATGTCCTACAAACTTAAAACAGTTTTCGTGAGATTTTTATTATTATTTTGACCCATGTCATACAAACTTAAACCTTATTTATGAGGATTTTAGGTTTACGAAAGAATTTATAATAGAAATTTTAGAGATTATGATTTTAAAAATATTTTTTTGGAAATATATTTGTAGTTCAACTTGTTGTGTGTGGATTTATTGAGATTGAGATACAATCTTAAATCTTATACCGTGGTACAAAACGAATAGTTTTGGTTCAACCGTCTTGGTTTTTGAAACGGTATCGTTAATTTTTCTAACATTGGTGTTACATCAGATTATTAGTGTAAACCATACGTTTTTTTGTAAACATTAAATTCTCTAACGCGTGCGTTGGAGCGGCTTTATTTTTATAAACAATTCGTTTTTTGTTAATGTTTCATGTTCTAACATGCTTATTAGAAATGATCATATTATTTATACAATATGGTTTAATAAACGAGTGTTAAAAATGTTTATTATATAAACTAATAAGCCTTATATTGATTTTTGTAATCATTTATTTCTACACGAGCGTATTAGAATTAGGTTATTTATACAAACTGATAAGTTTTATGATGGTTTTTGTAGTCGTGTATTTCTAACAAGCTTGTTGGAACCTATTTATTGATAAGTTTTATAAATTTTTTGGAATTGTTTACTTCTAACAAAAGTGTTAGAAACGGTTTATAAAATCCATTAAATTTAAAAACGATTTTTGTAATCATTTGTCTTCTAACATGTGTGTTAGAAACGTTCATGAAAAGCGTTAGTTTGGAAGCAATTTTAAAATTTTTATTTTCTAACGTGTGTATTAAAAATGACTTATTTGATTGAACCATATATGTGTTTATAACAAGTCGAATTAACATTTTGTGGAAATGTTAATATTTCTAACATGCGCATTAGAATTTCTTTCATTTTAACAATTTTAACATGATTGTTAAAAATGGTTAAATTACAAATGTTTTGAAATGTTTTATGTAAACATTTTATATAAGTAATTTGTTGTAGCATTGGTTTTAATGAATATAAACGCATTATGTTATGCTTTATGTGGTATAGAAATAAAAGGTCATACATTAAAGTTGATGTTTGATTTGCTTCAAGAATTAAATCACCATAAAGTAATGGTGTAGTTGTGTGTGACTTTTCACCAACTTTAATTTGTGATTTCTAAATCCAAATGGTCATGTTTTGTATATATAAAATGACTTAAATTTTCTAACATGTGTGTTAGAAAATGTGTATCACAAATACAAGATTAGAGATGTTCATTTTATAAGCTATAATGAATGTAAATGTTTTAGGTAAACATTTAATTGCCTATGTGTGCATTGAAAACAATAAATAGTTTATTTTATAAACTTTATCCTTGGAAAATGTTTTATGTAAACGCTCGATTCTATAATGTGCCCATTATAATATTTTTTTTCTAATATGCGTGTTAGAAAATGTTTAGTACATGCGTAGTAAGACTAAACAATATAAAATCATTTGATATTTTTGGTTTTGATCTATGTTTTTATAAACAAAGTAAATGTTTCAAAACGAAGGAAATGTTTTAGAATGTTTTTTAAAATAAAGTTTTGCATAGCACTGATAATTAAAATGGTTCGCTACTCTTGCTAGAAGTAGCATATGGTGAACAAAGTAACAGTCTTGTGGATGTTATTTCATGGAAAACAACTTGGTGTTATTGTGGACAAATTTGTATTGTTTAAGTATACTACTTCAATGTAGTCTTTGTAACAACAGGGTGTTTGTAACATCCGTCGAAAAACAGGTTTTCAAAACCCGTTTCATTTATTAATCGAATAGTCAGTTTCAAATTTTCGTTGCTTATTTAATGCTCATTTTAATTTTAAACAATACATAATTAATAAACATTTTAGAATATGGAAACTAAAATTGTTAAAAAGTAAAAATAAGGTAAATAAAAAAGAAAATAGGCTGCCGGGTTTCGAACCCGGGTCAGCCGGAAGACACAATCAACAAACACTTAACCACTCTGCCACTTGGTGCTTTTGTGTAATCAAGGAAACAAATAAAACTTAACTCTACCCGTGAACTCATTTGTTTGCGCCAAAACTGAAACCGATAATCGGCTTTCAACTATCCAGACGATTGAGTGATCGTGAGTTACGATTATAACGATAAATCCATTACAACCCACGTTTTAATCAATTCAGTCTTCAATTGAACTCGATTCATATGATTTTCGAGTTTGATAACCGAAATCATTTACTTCCAATTTTCATTAACAATATTATCGTCTCATAACTCGGAAACACTCAAAGAACCTTCAATTTCACTTTCGCTCTAATTTCTGTTCGTCGGAAACGTTTTCTGATATCGCTGGACTTTCGCCGGAAAACCGTGACATTCATCGAATCGGTAAATTTCTCAATTCTTTCATCTTCTATCCATTGTTAGACTTTTACTAACTCAAATCCTTCAATCAGAATCGGGCCCAGACGACGTTGTCGGATAATCTGCACCCGCCGGAAATTCTCTGAAAATTCCGAAATCGCGCTGTGAATCGGTACAAACATCTAAACTCTCTGATAATTCTTGTTTAGTCATTTAATTTCACAATTAGTTAATCAAAACTGTTAATTGGTCCGCTCAGACGGAATTCATAAAAATAGAGCCGACGACTTTGCCGGAATTCTGAGAAAATCACCTTTCGGTACATTCATTTCCAAAACCTTCTCTATCCATTACATTTCAATCATTTATAATTTTCGTTAATCGAATTAAACAAGAACTGTCGACCATCGGTTGTCTGTGTCTTTGAACGAAGAAGATGAAGTCGAACCTAATGATAAGTTTAATTAAAACAAGATATTAAACCGGGTTAGACACACAGTCCAGCGGTGGACTGTGTGCAAACACAGAGCGCACGTCACGAGTTCGAATCTTACAAACGCACCGGCTTTCCGAATTAAAACCAATTTTTTTTAAACTGAATCAGAGTAGGTCCCAGGATGTTTTTAAGATTAATATAAACTATAAGTTTAACAGATAAAACACACAGCCCAACTGGTTGGGCTGTGCGCTTACAAACCAAAGAACCGAGTTCGATCCGGCTTCCTGACACCGGTTCAACCATTTAAATTCTTTTAATATAAACCGAATAAATTAAACATTTAATTAGTATATATATATAATTAAAACATAGAATATTTCGGGTTAGACACGTAGCTCAATTGGTAGAGCTGCGTGCACGCGTACGAGAGGTGTCGGGTTCCGAACCTCACTCAGCGCATACATACACAAAGTCCGAACCGGTCAACAGTCAAAGTCAATGGTCAACGGTCAACGTCAACCCAAAAAGTCAACATTTTTTATATTTTTATTTATTTATTTAATTTAAAAATCAATTAAAAATACTTAAAAATAATATTTTTAAAGTTAGAAAATGACCTTAAACTCACAAAAATAAATCTAAAAATCCTATTAAAATTGTTAATAAAAATTCACTTATTTACCGTACCTTTTCGTTATTATTTAGGTTAGTTATTCCTCGTCGATCAACCCTCTAAACTCGTGCGCATTCAACATCATCAAACGAACGCACCCAATGTGAGTGAATCTCTACAAATTCCCCGTTTTAATCACATTTTGGGGTGTATCATGTGTCGTTTATTATTTATTACATTTAAACACTTGTGCATCCATCATATCCATGATCAAACGTGTATCCAATATGTATCAATTGTTTGTGTGGTTAATGTTTAGATTAAATTTATCATTTTCAGTACATACATCATCATAAGCTCGTCTGTTCCCCATTACCTATGAGCGGAACCGTTCCCCATTACCTATGAGCGGAACGTGGCGTTGCTAACATACGATCGGCTCCGTTTGATTGAGCCTTGATCGCACATACATCATCATAGGCCGCCCGTTCCCCATTACCTATGAGCGGAACGTGACGTTGCCAACATATACATTATCATTCATGTCATATACTCATGCAAGGTGGTTTGTTATCGTATGATTATTTACGTTTGCTCACATATGATTATTGCACAATTTTTTCCATATTAAATACAACAAGAAATCAATAATAAATGTTTTCTAACAAGGTTCACTCGCCAACTTTTGTTGACCCAAAAACCCACATTTTTACACATGATACAGGTGATCCAGTTGCAGCAAGAAACATATAGGACGGCCTAGAAGAATAAATCAGTTTAGGCTTTGGATTGTTTACTTAGTTACTTTTTCCTTGTAATTGTATGAACTTGTTTGGAATATTGAAGTTGTAATTTGAATTTAATAAATATGAAACATATTAGTAAACATCATGAGCTTTGGTGATAACCCAATTATGCCCCGACTCTTATTCCGCTGCGGGTCGGGGTGTGACAGTGTTGTTTTGAGTAGAATTGTCCAAGTTTAGAGTTTCAAGATGAAATGGGGAATTTGCACTTACGAGTGCATGGAGTCTTATTGGAGGAGTACCTCAAGACATACCATGGGACGATACCATTGCGAAGATTTCGGTCAAATGATAAAGTGTTGAAGATGATAGCACTTTGAAATTTGATGTCTACATACCGTCTATGCTTCTCTTTAAATTATTCAAAGTGTTTGGCACTTATGATTCTGTTTCAAATGTATTTTATTGTTTTGTGTTCAATATCTTCGGATAACACATACAATTTTTTACAAAGAAATTAATCACTAATGTTTGTTGTCACACCCCGACCCGCAGCGGAATAAGAGTCGGGGCATAATTGGGTTATCACCAAAGCTCATGATGTTTACTAAAATGTTTCATATTTATTAAATTCAAATTACAACTTAAATATTCCAATCAAATCCATACAATTACAAGGAAAATGAAACTAAGTAAAACAATCCAAAGCTTAAACTGATTTATTCTTCTAAGCCTTCCTATGTGTTTCTTGCCTCAACTGGATCACCTGTATCATGTGTAAAACGGGGGATATTTTGGGTCAACAAAAGTTGGCGAGTGAACCTTGAGAAAACATTGTTATTTATTTTCTTGTTGTATTTAATATTGAAAATTTGTGCAATAATCACATGTGGGCAAACATATATATATAGCATAAACGCAAACCACATTGGATGAGTAAATGACATGAATGATGATGTATTTGAGATCAAGGCTCAAACAAACGGAGCCTATCGAATGACATGAATGATGATGTATGTGAGATCAAGGCTCAATCAAACGGAGCCGATCGAATGAGGCACCTGATACTCAACCCGTATCCCACGGGGAGCTGATGGGCCAAATGAAATGCATGTACTGAAAATGATAACTTCAATCTAAATATAATTCACATAACAATTGATACATAATTGATACACATTTGATCACGGATATGATGGATGCACAAGTGATTTAAATATAATAAGGAATTAAGCGACACATGATACACCCCAAAATGTGATTAAAATGGGGAATTTGTAGATTCACTCACATTGGGTGCGTTCATTGATGACGTTGGATGCGCACGAGTTTTGGGATTTGATCGACGAGGAAAACTAACCTAGAATAATAACGAAATAGTTCGATAAATAAATGGATTTTTAGATTTATTTTTGTGAGTTTAAGGACTTTTCTAACTTTAAAAATATTATTTTTAAGTATTTTTAATTGATTTTTAAATTAAATAAATAAATAAAAAGAAATAAATTTTTTTGACTTTTTGATCGTTGACCGTTGACCGTTGAACGTTGACCGGTCGGACCGTGGTTAATTGTGCGCTGAGGGAGGTTCGAACTCGGGACCTCTCGTACACGTGCACGCAGCTCTACCAACTGAGCTACGTGTCTAACCCGAAATATTCTCTGTTTTAATTATATTTATATATTAATTAAGTTTAATTTTATTTAGTTTTTATTAAAAAGGATTTATACGGCCGAACCGGTTGCAGGGACCCGGAGTCGAACTCGGGTCCTTCGGTTCGTATGCGCACAGCCCAACCAGTTAGGCTGTGTGTCTGATCTTATTAACTCACGGATTATATTACTCTTATAAACATACTGTGACATGTTCTGATTCAGTTCTAAAAATATTGGTTTTATTTCTGAAAGTCGGTACGTTGTGCGATTCGAACTCGTGACGTGTGTGTTGTTTGCGCACACAGTCCACCACTGGACTGTGTGTCTAACCCGTTTGATTATGTGTTTTAATTATACTTATACTTATTCTCGACTTCGTCTTCTTCGTTTACAAACACCCAGATCAGAGAGTTCCGACTATTTTGTTTAATTCGATTATCAAAACTTATAATTAGTTGAACCGTAATAGTTAACGAGATTAAAGAACAGAATGTACCAAAACAGTGCGTTTAATTCAGATTTCCAGCAGGAGTCGTCGGCTCTGATTTGTGACTCTCGGCTGAGTGAAATGTTTGACAGTTTAGTTTCTTGTGTTATGAAATTAAGTTACTGAGTAAGAGATAACAAGAGTTTTTAGATGATTTTACCGATCGACAGTGAGACTTTGATGTTTCAGTGAAATTCCGGCGAGTGTGGGATTTCCCGGCAGCGTAGTCTGGGATAGGTTCTGGTTAAGGATTGAAGTTAATATATGTCTAATAATGGATTACAAGCAAAAGAGTCGAGAATTTTACCGATTTGAAGTAAGCCTCGGTTTTCCGGTGAAAGTCCGGCGACTGTAAAATATCTCCAGCGAGTGCTAAAGCTTCGAGAGTTTGTGCGATTTTGAGCGAAAAGATTACCAGAGGTTTGGGTGGGTATTTATAGGGAAGAAACAGCATGTATTTAGTCCGAATTTGGTCTTGATTCGTGGTCAAGGTTTCTCCGGCGGTTATGACTAAAATCAAGGGTCAGACATCGGTTATAACGATGTCTTAGTCGGTTAGCGTGTTTTGGTAAAAAGGAAATTGGCCAAAGTCGCGGATTGCCGGATTTCCCGGTGACTGCGAGTTCTGAGCGGTGACACTCCGGTTTTGAATTCGGATTCCATCTTATGTATTATTTGTTTCGTAATATACACAAAGATGGCAAGTGGCGGAGTGGTATGTTGTGTGCTTGTTGAAGCGGCTGACCCGGGTTCGAAACCCGGCAGCCCTATTTATTTTTTTATTCACCTATTTTTTTGTTTTTATTAATTATGTTTTAAAATTCTAACAATGTTTATTAGTTATGTATCGTTTAAAATTAATATGAACATTAAATACGCAACGAAAATTATAACTGAAATATTCGATTAATAAACGAAGCGGGTTTTGGAAACCCGTTTTTCGACGGATGTTACATTTGTGACGTATGAATTGTTTTTGTGTAAAACAATTATAACGTCAACTATACAGTGTTTAAAAGAATACGGTTTTAAACGGATAGTACATGAAAATATTTGGACATAAACAACTTGAGAGTTGTTGAATTGACTAAAAGTCAAAGACGAGATATTAAATGTATAACCACATCATGAGAGAGTAATGAAAGAACACAGTGGGTATATTGAGATGAAATACTCAAAAGAGATACATGTTGAGATACCAAGTCATTGAAAATTAACAAATGTGCATTCTAACATATGGAAGTAAAGTACTATACCTTTGGTATATCTTGCGAGATTTATTCCAAGTGATCCATATGTAGATGCGTCTACCACTTGATTATTGTTAGAACTATATGGAGATTTTAACTTCATTTGGTAGAGCATCCTAAATATAGATATCTCCTAATGAATAACAATGGATGTGTGCAAATCACTTATGGCAAAATTATGAATGCCATGTTGTTGAGTGTCAATCTAGTTGACTCTATCTCACATATAATAACGATTGTAGATGAGACACATTCATCTTGTTGGTGATGAATGTGTTCACCAAGTGACTTGGATTAAGACTTATGTTTAAGTCCTTATGAGTCAATGGTAAAGTGTTGGAGATCAAAATTAAACAAGTTATGTTCCTTAATTTAATTATAAAATTTAGCTATGTGTTATATATAATAATTTTGTGAGACCTTCCTAAATATTGATGTTTTAGGATTATAAATAAGTCTCACTATTTTGTCTTAACAACGTATGAATGTTGTAAAGTGATATCATGATATCCTTAGGGTTGTGAAGAATCAGAATGATACATTTTCTGTTCACAGGCTAAGGTATTGTAGTCCAAAGCATGCTAGACTATTACTTGGTTAATTATGTTTCTTGACGGAGACTAATTAACGCTAAACATTCAAATGTGTATGAACACAAAAAGAATTTGTGTATAGACAAATTAAGGAAATTTTCATTCATTATAAGGAAAAGACATTTAACTTTTCAATAGTTTGCTCGAAAAGCTAATGAGGAGAACTCATTGCCTAGGCTTATTCTAGATGGTAAATTAGAATTATTCTAAGTTGCTGACAAATTTATGACAATGGCATGTGTTGTTTTGTCTGCTCGGAAGCTTATGTAAGCTAATGCAATATATGAGTTGAATTCACTTAAAATGAGGTTGATCTTGTTCAATCATATGTGTATAAATGTCGCCATAAGTGAAGTTACGGAAATGTTGATCAAATGGCAAGAAATGTGGGAGATGATCCATTTAAGAAACAACCCTATAAGGGTATGCAGAAATGGTTGTCATTACTCCATCTGGATGTTATCCAATAACACTTTAATGTGGGGGTATCTTGCATTTGTACTATAAAATTCTTGCAATAAAGATTTTGTAATCCAATCTAATATTGCAAATAGACGACTAAGTGAAGGACACAAAGGTCGTAGTGCATAATAGAGATGTGTCTGCCTTAAGTGATAAATGAATCATTCCAAGACAAATATTATAACCAGATTCAGGTGGCCACTAAGGTTATAGTCCTAGAAGTTGACAATAGGCAATGTTAACTTTCGAGTTACAAACAAGTCATGACAATTGATCTCAACTGCAAAGTTATCTTCAATGACTTGTCAAAGACAAAGATAATGTTATGGGTCCAACAATCTGAGGGTTTATTAGAGATCAAGTTGTGGAATGAGACTAAAGCCCATAGAAAAAGGGTGTGTGAAGGAAACCTAACTTAGTTGACTGGAAATCCTAAGATCTAAGTTCAATAGGACAACGGATTCATATGCCTAAGGGTGGTCACCGTGGGGGCATAGTTGACATACCCCCTAAACGAAAAGGGTATTTAAATACGCCCTAGTTCATTCCTATGAAAATCAGTGACAAATTGTAAGACTAAGCATATTATTTGGTAAATGATTTTGCATAATCAATGTAACCACGATGCTTTTAATGATTTAAGAAGAATCACATATGTTAGAGAGAAGTGAGGTCGCTTCGAATGGAATTGAGGCATAATTCCTAGAGCTCTCGCAGAACAAGTAAAGTGTTCCACGACCATTTTGGACACGACTATGAGAAGATGACCCGACTAAGGAGAGTTGCATGAAATGTATTGTCGTCTACACAAATGGAGGTTTGTTCAAGGACATCACGTCTACAAACCGCTTGGGCACGAAGTATGCTTCACAATGGAAAGTTCAAAGGGAACACCCACTTATTCGGCAATACTCAACTGTCGAGGTTGCATTGGAAATTTTATGTGTTTTGATCAATCTCCATTCATGTGGGGGATTGTTGAAAATTTTTAAAATGTGATGAATGAAAATATATTGAGATTATTAATATTAAATTCTACGTATTGTGACAAACTCTTGAGTAGAGTTATTTTATGTCACTTGTTTAGTTTTCTATTAGAATAGTAAACTCTTTATGTGGTGTATTGATGACAACTCTTGAGTAGAGTTTCTTTTATGGCAATTGATTAGAAATTTTATGGCAAAATTAAGTAAAAAGATACAAGAAACAGAGATGTATGCATGAAGAGTTCTTGGAGAAGAATTACTTAACCCATGTGTTGGGAACATATAGAAATAAGTTTCTCTACACGATTCAACTACATTTCTATTCTTAGTTTCCAAAAGTTCTAACACTATGATTCTACCCGGTGTAACCTCAGCCGTGTGACTTTCTCTGGTAGTACAGACTGCATCGGCTGTAGTACCCTGGGGGACAGATACGTCGTCTTTAGTAGATGCACAAATTTGCTTTAAGAGAAGCGTGTTGAACACATGCAACAACCGTCAACATTTGTTTGTTCTTTTTTTTAGGAAATTATTGTACAAGAAGATGCGGTTCAAGAGTTCGTTGAAGACTACACAGTGGACCGTACAAGAAGATGCGGTTAAAGCTCTTGTTGAAGACCATAGTTTGAATCAATTTAATTACATATGTTATATTCGTTAGGATTTGTACACGATACATATTTATTACAATTTCTAAAATATGTAAAGAGAGTATCTTTATTATTTTTATATTTATTTATACAATTTTTATTATTATTGTGATTCATGTCCTAAAATAACCTCCTAAATCTTCAAAATATCAAATAATGGTTGCATTAACTAAATCTATAGGAAGTCATATTTAAGTTTATTTATTCAACTAAATCCCTACTAGATATTAGTATTAAAAAACGACTGTGTGGCTCAAAATTATTAATTATAAACAACAAAACGCAATTTAACACATATGCTGTCATATCCCGACCCGCAACGGAATAGTGATTGGTATATGATTGGGTTAACTCGAGAGCTTATGGCTTGCTATTACTTGTTTTAAATATTCATTAATTCATATCAAGTGTCACACAATACAAATAATTCACATAAACAATTACAAACACAAGACGATGTTTATAACAAGTATATTGCATTAAGTCGTTTCTTGTTAACTAAGGCCTATCCTATGTCCAATCTTCTCTTCGTACCTGTTCACCTTTATCATGTGTAAAATTGGTTTTTGGGTCAACAAAGGTTGGCGAGTGAATCCCGTTTAAACATTTGAATGAAATAATATGTTGATTAATTTAATAAAAATGTGCATAAACCAAATATGAGCAAACGTATATGTAAAATATCCACAACCCACATAAACATCTAGTAATGTACACATAAGCATGATAAATGATGTGATATGAGTTCAAGGCTCAATCAAACGCAGCCGATCTAATTAGGCAACGCGATGCTCTGCTCGTATCCAACGAGGAACTAATGGGCCTAATGTGAATGCTTGACTGAAATGAGAAAATATAACCACATATAACAATAAACCAAATATTACATAACACATTAGATCATATAATGGTAGTAGCACATGTTTTTGAATAAACGATATAAATAAACGACACATGATACACCCCAAACATGAATAAAAAGGGGAAGTTTGTAAGAATTCACTCACCGTGTTTGCGTTTTATTTCCTTAGTGAAAAACCATACGAGAATAAGGGGAAAAATCCAATTGATAGCGTGATTTAAGCTAGACAAACGAATGCAACAAGAAAAAGGGTAAACTTTATGCTAGGCATAGCTAAATGAACGAACATGATATGTTAGACTCGTTGAGCCTAACGAGCCTCTACAAGGCTACGCCAAGCCAAAAGGCGAGCCTACACTAGGCTACCTTAACGAGCCTAATGCTCCTTAACTAAGAACATAAACTAAACTAACTAAAGAAATAAATATTAAAAAAAGGAAGATTACTTCGAAGAAGAACTTTACAAAATGAGAAGAGCTTGAAGGGCAGCACCTCCTCGTCGAAAGCATAAATAAAAACTACTACACACCACACCCAAAGGGATATTGTGCTTGTGGAGCCACCAAATTTGGTTATTCCACTTGTTTATACTCAAACTATGAGCTGCAAGCTATAATGAACCAAGCAAGGGTATTTATAGGTGTGAAATGGAGCACAAAATGGTGATTGGGGTGATGTGGGATGACTTTAAAACAAGATTTTCGCGTCTTTCAAATCAGCAACAAACACCAAACTTGTTTTCGCGATTCCCGCTTCATTAAAACTCTGTTTCGCGCACGTTTTTCGCCTACGTTCATTATTTTCAAAGTACTATCATATGGAAGAGAGTAATCCAACATCCATGGTGTCGAGAATTGGGCTTAAACCTTGGGTCTTGATGCGGGTCGAGAGTTATGTTCTAAAACTTGTGTTTGTGATTCCCGTTACACTAGAGCTCGGTTTATTGCACCATTTGAACCTACTTGATCTTTAGTATACCAAGTATATCTTGGAGCTTTGAATGGACTAGAATGATAGCTCAAGGATGGAGAAAAGTTGGAAAAAAAGTCACCCGAAAGTAATGTAACATTCGTCGAAAAACGGGTTTACCAAACCCGCTTCGTTTATCAATCAAATATCCAGTTATAAATTTTGTTGTGTATTTATAGTTGTTATTAATTTTAAACGATACATAATTAATAAAGATATTAGAATTTAAAAACCATAATTTAAAATTACTAATAAATAATGAATAAAAAATAAATGTAGACGCCGGGTTTCGAACCCGGGTCACCCACAAGCCAAAACACACAACACAACCGCTCCGCCATCCACTGTCTTTGTGATAAACATTAAAACAAATAACACTTATAATGAAACTGAAAGTCAAACCGGTAATCAGCGCGCCCAAATTCGCAGTCGCCGGAAAAGCCGAGATTATTGCGAATTATGACCGTTTCCTTTGACTGAAACGCGTGAATTAATTTCGACATCGGTTATAACCGATGTCTAGCCCTCAATTTCAGTCGTAACCGCCGGAAAACTTTGACCACGAATCAAGACCCAAATTCGAACCAGATACACCCTGTTCCTCCTTATAAATACCCACCCAAACCTCTGGTAACCTTTTCGCCCAGAATCGCACTCTCTTTCGAAGCTTTAATCCTTCCAGAGCACGTCGCCGGAAACTTCAATTTCGCCGGAACTTCGCCAGAATCGATCGTCAGAAAACCGTATTCATTCATCAGTAGGTATAACTGTCTAAATTTCTCTGCTATCTCTTAATTTATGTTTTAATCGTTCAAATCAATAATCAAAACTGTTAAACAGTTCATACAGCCGGACATCGCAAATCGGAGCCGACGACACTTGCCGGAAAACCGAAGCAAACCCACTGTTCTGGTATACCATATCATTTAATTTCTCTGTTGATTTCAATCAAGTTTAGGTCGTGAAAGATTAAACAAGAACAGTCGGATTTCAATGTTCTGTATTCTTAAACGAAGAAGATGAAGTCACAAATAAGTATAAGAATAATTAAAATCAGATATTCAAACGGGTTAGACACACAGTCCAGCGGTGGACTGTGTGCACAAACAATACACACGTCCCGAGTTCGAATCGCACACATACCGACTTTCAGAAATAAAACCAACATTTTTAAAACTTAAACAGATCATGTCACAGAATGTTTATAAGAGTAATATAATCCATAAGTTAAAAAGATTTAACACACAGCCCAACTGGTTGGGCTGTGCGCACTCGAACCGAAGGACCCGAGTTCGACTCCTGGTCCCTGCAACCGGTTCGGCTGTATAAATCGTTTTTAATAAAAAACCAAATAAGTTAAAAATTAATTAGTATATAAATATAATTAAAACAGAGAATATTTCGGGTTAGACACGTAGCTCAGTTGGTAGAGCTGCGTGCACGTATACGAGAGGTCCCGAGTTCGAACCTCACTCAGCGCATATAAACACACAGTCCGACCGGTCAACGGGGTCAAAAAAAGTCAATGTTTTTATTTCTTTTTATTTATTTATTTAATCTGAAAATCATTTAAAAATACTTAAAATAAGATTTTTAAAGTTAGAAAACTTCCTAAAACTCACAAAAATAAACTAAAAATTCCATTAAGAGTATGAATTAAAAGTATTAATCTCAAATAAAATCCATTTATTTACCGAATCATTTCGTTATTATTTTAGGTTAGTTTTTCCTCGTCGATCAAATCCTAAAATTCGTGCGCATCCAACGTCATCAAAGAACGCACCCAATGTGAGTGAATCTCTATCAATTCCCCATTTTAATCATGTTTTGGGGTGTATCGTGTGTCGTTTAATTCTTTATTATATTTAAACACTTGTGCATACATCATATCCGTGATCAAATGTGTATCAATTGTTGTGTGGATTATATGTAGTTTGGATTTATCATTTTCAGTGCACGCATATCATTAGGCCCATCAGTTCCCCGTGGGAGACGGGTTGAGCATCAGGTGCCTCATAAGATCGGCTCCGTTTGATTGAGCCTTGATCTCACATTCATCATCATTCATATCATATACTCATTCAAAGTGGTTTGTGTTGTTTATTTATATATGTTTGCTCACATGTGATTATTGCACAAATTTTCCATATTAAATAAAACAAGAAATTAATAACAATGTTTTATCAAGGTTCACTCGCCAACTTTTGTTGACCCCAAAATATCCCCCGTTTTACACATGATACAGGTGATCCAGCTGAGGCAAGAAACACATAGGAAGGCCTAGAAGAATAAACCAGTTTAAGCTTTGGATTAGTTACATAGTTTCATTTCCTTGTAATTGTATGAATTTTGATTTGGATATTTAAGTTGTAATTTGAATTTAATAAATATGAAACATTTTAGTAAACATCATGAGCTTTGGTGATAACCCAATTATGCCCCGACTCTTATTCCGCTGCGGGTCGGGGTGTGACAGATTGGTATCAGAGCCATGACTATAGGGATATAGGATAGGTTATTAGACCCTTAGAGCCTATACTATAGTTGATTAAAATTTTAAATTGCTTATGCGTTACATACAAAATTCATGATGTTTATATGCTTTATGTTTATTGTTACACTCAATGTTATGCAAGCATGTTCACAAATACATGTTATATACAATGCTCATCATAAATCATATCCTCATAACATATCATATCCATGAGAGCACACACCTCACAATTCCCATGATTTTTACAATGATTTTTGTATTTTCAAATCACATCAAAGTGAGTTCTCATGACGGGCATGTAGTAACTGGAAGGGTACGAGTACCGGTAGTCGGAACGTCCTGTCTAGGCTTGGCATTCGTATAAATCCAAAATAAAGGACCAGTTTGCCTACCTGGGGACTAACGATGAGAGTACGAAGGACCTATTAGGCTAAAGCATGCTATACCAAACAACGTGTGAGCTAACCCCACTTTGAGTTGTATTGTGTCTACACCTGGACACCCTCCTACCACACATCTCGCAATCATATTTTACGGTTTTCATTCGGGTGATGCGAGTGTTAATCCGCCAACACCAATGTGAATCCTACCAAGCCCAATAGTCATGGGGGCCCACATGACTATACAGGCGATGGTATGGGGGACATTGGAGGCCCAAACATGAGCAAACCCAAGACATCCTATGGATGTAGTTGCATTATTGTTAGTTATGTTATTTTTATTCTTTTAACGACACATGACACCTAGAAACTTCTTAAACTCACAATATTCCTATGTATGTTACTGTAGATGTCGGCTAGGCAACTACGTGGAGGTAGAAAGTCAGGAAGATCCAATGAACGCTTGGCCACACAAATTGCTAAACAAATGGCTGCAGTGCTTCCTGACATCGTAATTCAAGTTCAACAAGCTCTCACTGCAAATCCCACCAACCCTCCCAATCAAGAAGACCAGAGCGTCGCCAACCCTCCCTCCAAAAAGTGCTCCTACAAACACTTCAAATCTTGCGATCCCCCAAAGTATGAAGGGACCGAAGGTGTTACTGCTCTCCTCCACTGGTTTGAAGAAATGGAGAACACTTTCCTCAATTGCGATTGTCCCGAGGATCGCAAGGTACGTTATGCAACAGGAAGACTGTTTGGGGTAGCCCTTACCTAGTGGAACACGGAAAAGGGTAAACGAGGAGTTGAAGATGCCATGGCCTTAACATGGGAAGAGTTAAGGGAACTCATGACCAGACGCTTCTATCCAAGAAGCGAAATCAAAAAGTTGGAAGATGAATTCCACGCGCTAAAACAAAAGGAAGGAGATCACACTTCCTTTAACAAAAGATTTCTCGAGCTGAGATGATCCCTAATCTGTTCACCCCCGTGTACCGCTTGGTTGAACATTACATTCGAGGTCTTCCCTCGAAAATCAAGACTCAGTTCTAAGCACTTCGCCTGCAACACTTGAAGCCGCGATGGAGTTAGCTACAGAACTTACTGAGAATCGCATCCGAAACGGCAAATTCAAGGATGAAAAGAAGAAAGCACCCACAGAGACCCCAACTACCAACCACTCGGTCTCCTCCTCAAGGTTTGCTGGTAAGAGGAAACGAAACAGCAAGAATTTTGCTGTCACTCAAACCAACCCTCCTATCACTGCTGCACCGATCACCCAAATTGCTCCTTCGACTGCACCATTTAAAAAGCCATACACCGGCCCACACCCAAAATGCAACCATTTTCAATACCATCACCCTCCCGAAGCTCCTTGCCAACATTGCACCAGCTGTGGCCGTGCGGGTCACACCATCCAAACCTGTCGCACTCTTCAACGAACGAACCGCAATCAACCCCCAACCCAAACCCACCATGGGTCAAGCTCAACAACCCCTATTTCTACCACCTGCACCACACGCAGCCCAAACTTACTACCAACCCAACTACCCCATGATGCAACCCATGCGAGCTTGTTACAACTGTGGAGACCCAAACCACTTCAGGAACACTTGTCCACGCTTGGTGAACATCATCCATGCTCAAGCCCAAGCGAACCCAGTAAACCAAGCCAACCAAGCTCCTCCACCTGCCAGAGGAAGAGCTTTTAACATCAATGCCAACCAAGCTAGGGCTGACAACAACGTGGTCAACGGTACGTTTCTCATCAATGGTAGTTATGCATCCATATTATTCGATACTGGTGCGGATAAGAGTTTTATGTCCTTAGAATTTGAACCTATCCTCAACCAAACTCGGGTTAATCTCATGGATTCTCTAACGGTGGAAGTTGCTGACGGAAAACCCGTATCATTAAATTCTGTTATACGCGATTGTACCCTCACTCTAAACGATCACGATTTTCCAGTTGACCTCATTCCTATGAAGTTGGGAAGTTTCGATGTTATAATCGGTATGGAGTGGCTCAGCCAGCATCTAGTGTGCCGCGAGAAGTACATTCGCATTCCTCTTGCAGACGATCAGACTCTACGTATTTTTGGAGAAACCCCTTCGAAAGGACTCAAACTAATGTCCTGCCTTCAAGCCCGAAGATATCTCCGCAAGAACTATGTCGTATTCCTAACTCACGTCGCCAAAAAGGGAAACAAGGAAAAGAAACTCGAAGATATACCAGTTGTGAAAGAATTCCCACAAGTCTTTCCCGACGACATCTCAGGACTCCCTCCTGTGAGAGAAGTCGAATTCCGCATCGATCTTGTACCTGGCGCTACACCAGTCGCAAAATCTCCTTATAGGTTAGCCTCATCCGAAATGCAAGAGCTGGCTAGTCAACTGCAAGAGCTGACTGACAAAGGATTCATACGTCCTAGCTCCTCGCCTTGGGGTGCACCTGTTCTCTTTGTGAAGAAGAAAGATGGAACGTTTCGCATGTGTATCGACTACAGAGAACTCAACAAGCTAATGGTTAAAAATCGCTATCCACAACCTCGCATCGATGACCTCCTAGACCAACTTCAAGGCGCCACCTGCTTTTCAAAAATCGACCTTCGTTCTGGTTATCATCAACTAAGAGTACATGAAGAAGACGTCCCAAAGACCGCCTTCCGGACTCGTTATGGTCATTACGAATTCATGGTCATGCCATTCGGTTTAACCAACGCCCCCGCTGTATTCATGGATCTAATGAATAGGGTATGCAAACCCTACCTCGACCGTTTCGTCATAGTCTTCATCGACGATATCCTTATCTACTCCAAGTCTAAATCCGATCATGAACGACACCTTCGACTCATCCTTACACTTTTAAGGACTGAAAAGCTCTACGCTAAGTTCTCAAAATGCGAATTCTGGTTAAGAGAAGTACAATTCCTTGGACATGTCGTCAATGACAAGGGAATACACGTCGACCCTTCAAAAATCAAGGCAGTACAGGAATGGCAAGCGCCACGTACCCCTACCGAAGTAAGGTCATTTCTTGGTTTGGCTGGTTACTATCGCCGCTTCATTGCCAATTTTTCCCGTATTGCTGTACCACTCACGGCTTTGACTCATAAAGGAAAACCCTTCATATGGGGACCTAAACAAGAAGAAGCCTTCCAAACTCTAAAGCAAAAGCTTTGTGACGCACCTATCCTCACACTTCCTGAAGGTTGCGATGACTTTGTAGTATATTGTGACGCATCAGGGCAAGGGCTAGGCTGTGTATTAATGCAAAGAGGAAAAGTGATAGCCTATGCTTCTAGGCAACTCAAAGTTCATGAGAAGAATTACACCACCCACGACTTGGAACTTGGAGCCGCTGTGTTCGCTCTCAAGATATTGAGACATTACCTCTACGGTACCAACTGTGAAATATACATTGACCACAAAAGTCTCCAACATATCTTCAACCAAAAGGAGTTGAATATGAGGCAACGAAGATGGGTCGAACTTCTTAACGACTACGACTGTGAAATTCGGTATCATCCTGGCAAGGCAAACGTGGTGGCTGATGCACTCAGTCGAAAAGGTTATGCGAACTCCATTCGTCTTCTATGTTCGCAAATCATAACCGACATCAAAGATCGAATCCGAGCAGCTCAACATGTTTCTGTAACAGAAAATGACGTACGCGATGAGCGGTCATGTGGAGCTGAACTCAAAATCGAAGCCAAATCCGACGGTATTCTAAACTATTTAAATCGCATATGGATTCCTGATCGCGATAACCTTCGTGATTTCCTCATGAACGAGGCGCACAAAACACGATACTCTGTACACCCAGGAGCCGACAAGATGTATCAAGACCTACGATACACCTACTGGTGGCCTGGCATGAAAAAGGATATCGCTGTTTTTGTTTCCAAGTGCCTTACCTGTTCCAAAGTAAAAGCTGAACATCAAAGACCTTCAGGACTTCTAGTCCAACCTGAAATACCAGTATGGAAGTGGGAAAACATAACCATGGACTTCATTACCGGGTTACCTCGCACCTCCAGTGGGTATGACACCATACGGGTAATCATAGATCGTCTTACGAAATCAGCTCACTTCATATCGATTCGCGAGGACTTCAAAAACGAGAAGTTAGCTCGTATCTACATCAGCGAGATCGTAAGCCGTCATGGTGTACCTTTAAGCATCATTTCAGACCGTGATGGTCGTTTCACTTCACGAACATGGCGAGCCGTACAAACCGCCTTGGGTACACGATTAGACCTCAGTACCGCTTTTCATCCTCAAACTGATGGAAAATCTGAACGCACCATCCAAACTCTTGAAGACATGCTTCGAGCATGTGTCATAGACTTCAAAGGGAATTGGGACGCTCATCTACCATTAGTTGAATTTTCGTACAACAATAGCTATCATTCAAGTATCGGCATGGCTCCTTTCGAAGCTTTATATGGTCGTAAGTGCCGATCTCCAGTATGTTGGCACGAAATTGGGGAATCACAAATCACCGGTCCAGAATTAATTCAAGAAACAACCGACAAGGTCATTCAAATTCGAAACAATCTTCTAGCGGCTCAAAGTCGTCAAAAAGAGTTATGCAGACAAACGAAGAAAACCCTTGGAGTTTGGCATTGGTGATCAAGTACTTTTAAAAGTATCACCGTGGAAGGGAGTGATTCGTTTTGGCCAGAAGGGCAAGCTAGCACCACGCTACGTAGGACCTTTCAAGATACTCGAAAGAGTAGGTCCTGTAGCATACAAGCTTGTCCTACCAGAAGAGCTCAACAGAATTCATCCCACATTCCACGTATCAAACTTGAAGAAGTGCCTCGCCGATAAAAACCTCCATATTCCGCTAGAAGACATTCAGATCGATGAATCTATGCACTTCATTGAAAGATCAGTAGAAATCATGGACTTCGGAGAGAAGCGTTTAAGACGAAGTTGTATTCCAATTGTCAGGGTACGTTGGGAGTCAAAACAAGGACCTGAGTTTAAATGGGAACGTGAAGACTCAATGCGCGAGAAATACCCACATCTTTTTCCTGTTACCACTACTACTTAAATTTCGGGACGAAATTTCTAAAAGTACGGGATACTGTAACATTCGTCGAAAAACGGGTTTTCCAAACCCGCTTCGTTTATCAATCAAATATCCAGTTATAAATTTCGTTGTGTATTTATAGTTGTTATTAGTTTTAAACGATACATAATTAATAAATATATTAGAATTTAAAAACCATAATTTAAAATTACTAATAAATAATGAATAAAAAAAATAAATGTAGACGCCGGGTTTCGAACCCGGGTCACCCACAAGCCAAAACACACAACACACCGCTCCGCTACCCACTGTCTTTGTGGTAAACATTAAAACAAATAACACTTATAATGAAACTGAAAGTCAAACCAGTAATCAGCGCGCCCAAATTCGCCAGTCGCCGGAAAAGCCGAGATTATCGCGAATTATGACCGTTTCCTTTGACTGAAACGCGTGAACTAATTTCAACATCGGTTGTAACATCCGTCGAAAAACGGGTTTCAAAACCCGCTTCGTTTGTTAATCGAATAGTCAGTTACAATTATTCGTTGCTTATTTAATGCTCTTTTTAATTTTAAACAATACATAATTAATAAACATTTTAGAATTTAAAAACTATAATTATTAAAAAGTAAAAATGAATTAAATAAAAAAGAAAAGAGGCTGCCGGGTTTCGAACCCGGGTCAGCCGGAAGAAACAAACAACAAACACTTAACCACTCCGCCACTTGACTTGTTTGTGTAAATAATGAATCAAATAAAACTTAAGTTTCACCCGTGAATCTATCTGTTTGCGTCAAGAACTGAAACCGCTCATCGGCTTTCAGATATCCAGAGACTTTTGGTGTGGTCGCAAGTTCCTGAGTATAACCGATGATTTAATGCCAACCCACGTTCTAATCAATTCAGTCTTCAATACCTCGAATCATATGATTGTTGAGAGTTAAAACCGAAATGAAATTTACTTTCAATTTACACTGATAATATCATCGTCTCATAACTCGGAAACACTCGCAGAACCTTCAATTTCATTTTCGCTCTAATTTCTGTTCGTCGGAATCGTTATCTGCTATCGCCGGACTTTCGCCGAAAAACCGAAACTTACACAAAATCGGTAAATTCTCGACCCTTTCGTTTTCAATCTATTGTTAGACTTATACTAATTTCAATCCTTCAACCAGAATCGGTCCCAGACGACGTTGTCGGATAATCTGCACTCGCCGGAAAAACCTCTGAAATTTCCGAAATCACGCTGTGAATCGGTACAAACATCTAAACCCTCTGATAATCCTTGTTTAGTAACTTAATTTCACAACTAATTGATCAAAATTGTTAATTGGTCCGCTCAGACGGAATTCATAAATCAGAGCCGACGACCCTTGCCGGAATTCTGAGAAAAACATCCTGTTTGGTACAATTCTGTTCTTTAATCTCATTATCTAATACTTTCCAACCAATTATAAGTTTCGTTAATCGAATTAAACCAGAACAGTCGGATATCGTTGTCTGTGTCTTTGAACGAAGAAGATGAAGTCGAACATTATGTATAAGTTTAATTAAAACAAGATATTAAACCGGGTTAGACACACAGTCCAGCGGTGGACTGTGTGCAAACACATAGCGCATGTCACGAGTTCGAACCTTACAAACGCACCAACTTTCCGAATTAAAACCAATTTTTTTTAAACAGAATCAGATCAAGCCACGGTATGTCTATAAGATTAAAATAAACCGTAAATTAAACAGATAAGACACACAGCCCAACTGGTTGGGCTGTGCGCTTACAAATCAAAGGACCCGAGTTCGATCCGGCTTCCCTGCAACCGGTTCAACCACTTTAAATCCTTTTAATATAAAACCAAATAAATTAACATTTAATTAGTATATATATATAATTAAAACATAGAATATTTCGGGTTAGACACGTAGCTCAGTTGGTAGAGCTGCGTGCACGCGTACGAGAGGTCCCGGGGAACCTCACTCAGCGTATGAATAAACATAGTCCGACCGGTCAACGGTCCGGTCAACGGTCAACGGTCAACAAAAAAATCAATTTTTTATTTTTTTATTATTTTTATTTATTTAATTTAAAAATCAATTAAAAATACTTAAAAATAATATTTTTAAAGTTAGAAAATGACCTTAAACTAACAAAAATAAATCTAAAAATCCTATTAAAATTGTTAAAAAATCCACTTATTTATCGTACCATTTCGTTATTATTTTAGGTTAGTTATCCTTGTCGATCAAATCTCGAAACTCGTGTGCATTCAACATCACCAAAAGAACGCACCCAAGGTGAGTGAATCTCTACCAATTCCGCGTTTTAATCACATTTTGGGGTGTATCATGTGTCGCTTATTATTTATTACATTTAAACACTTGTGCATCCATCATATCCATGATCAAATGTGTATCCAATATGTATCAATTGTTTGTGTGGTTAATGTTTAGATTAAATTTATCATTTTCAGTACATACATCATCATAGGCTCGTCTGTTCCCCATTACCTATGAGCGGAACTGTTCCCCGTTACCTATGAGCGGAACGTGACATTGCCAACATACGATCGGCTCCGTTTGATTGAGCCTTGATCTCACATACATCATCATAGGCTCGTATGTTTCCCCATTACCGATGAGCGGAACGTGACATTGCCAACATATACATTATCATTCATGTCATATACTCATGCAAGGTGGTTTGTGATTGTTTGTTTATTTACGTTTGCTCACATATGATTATTGCACAATTTTTCCATATAAAAACAACAAGAAATCAATAACAAAGGTTTTTAACAAGGTTCACTCGCCAACTTTTGTTGACCCAAAATTCCCCATTTTTACACATGATACAGGTGATCCAGTTGAAGCAAGAAACATATAGGACGGCCTAGAAGAATAAATCAGTTTAGATTTTGGATTGTTTATTTAATTTTCCTTTCCTTGTATTGTAGGAATTTGGCTTGAACATTTAAGTTGTAATTTGAATTTAATAAATATGAAACATTTTAGTAAACATCATGAGCTTTGGTGATAACCCAATTATGCCCCGACTCTTATTCGCTGCGGGTCGGGGTGTGACATCGGTTATAACCGATGTCTAGCCCTCAATTTCAGTCGTAACCGCCGGAAAACTTTGACCACGAATCAAGACCCAAATTCGAACCAGATACACCCTGTTCCTCCTTATAACTACCCACCCAAACCTCTGGTAACCTTTTCGCCCAGAATCGCACTCTCTTTCAAGCTTTAATCCTTCTAGAGCACGTCGCCGGAAACTTCAATTTCGCCGGAACATCACCGGAATCGATCGTCAGAAAACCGTATTCATTCATCAGTCGGTATAACTGTCTAAATTTCTCTGCTATCTCTTAATTTATGTTTTAATCGTTCAAATCAATAATCAAAACTGTTAAACAGTTCATACAGCCGGACATCGGAAATCGAAGCCGACGACACTTGCCGAAAACCGAAGCAAACCCGCTGTTCTGGTATACCATATCATTTAATTTCTCTGCTCATTTCAATCAAGTTTAGGTCATGAACGATTAAACAAGAACAGTCGGATTTCACTGTTCTGTGTTCTTAAACGAAGAACATGAAGTCACAAATAAGTATAAGAATAATTAAAATCAGATATTCAAACGGGTTAGACACACAGTCCAGCGGTGGACTGTGTGCACAAACAATACACACGTCCGGAGTTCGAATCGCACACGTACCGACTTTCAGAAATAAAACCAACATTTTTAAAACTTAAACAGATCATGTCACAGAATGTTTATAAGAGTAATATAATCCATAAGTTAAACAGATTAACCACAGCCCAACTGGTTGGGCTGTGCGCACTCGAACCGAAGGACCCGAGTTCGACTCCGGGTCCCTGCAACCGGTTCGGCCGTATAAATCGTTTTTAATAAAAAACCAAATAAGTTAAAAATTAATTAGTATATAAATATAATTAAAACAGAGAATATTTCGGGTTAGACACGTAGCTCAGTTGGTAGAGCTGCGTGCACGTATACGAGAGGTCCCGAGTTCGAACCTCACTCAGCGCATATAAACACACAGTCCGACCGGTCAACGGTCAACAGTCAACGGGGTCAAAAAAGTCAATGTTTTTATTTCTTTTTATTTATTTATTTAATCAGAAAATCATTTAAAAATACTTTAAAATAAGATTTTTAAAGTTAGAAAACTTCCTAAACTCACAAAAAGAATCTAAAAATTCCATTAAGAGTATGAATTAAAAGTATTAATCTCAAATAAAATCCATTTATTTACCGAATCATTTCGTTATTATTTTAGGTTAGTTTTTCCTCGTCGATCAAATCCTAAAATTCGTGCGCATCCAACGTCATCAAAGAACGCACCCAATGTGAGTGAATCTCTATCAATTCCCCGTTTTAATCAATTTTTTGGGTGTATCGTGTGTCGTTTAATTCTTTATTATATTTAAACACTTGTGCATACATCATATCCGTGATCAAATGTGTATCAAATGTGTATCAATTGTTGTATGGATTATATGTAGTTTGGATTTATCATTTTCAGTGCACGCATATCATTAGGCCCATCAGTTCCCCGTGGGAGACGGGTTGAGCATCAGGTGCCTCATAAGATCGGCTCCGTTTGATTGAGCCTTGATCTCACATTCATCATCATTCATATCATATACCATTCAAAGTGGTTTGTGTTGTTTATTTATATATGTTTGCTCACATGTGATTATTGCACAAATTTTCCATATTAAATAAAACAACAAATTAATTACAATGTTTTATTAAGGTTCACTCGCCAACTTTTGTTGACCCCAAAATATCCCCCGTTTTACACATGATACAGGTGATCCAGCTGAGGCAAGAAACACATAGAAGGCCTAGAAGAATAAACCAGTGTAATTTGAATTTAATAAATATGAAACATTTTAGTAAACATCATGAGCTTTGGTGATAACCCAATTATGGCCCGACTCTTATTCCGCTGCGGGTCGGGGTGTGACAAGTAATCTTTTGACAAAACTAAGAATACGACATGTAGAGCTTCTTACTTGCTATCATTTACATCTAAACTCTCCAAAACACAATGTCTTATGTTAATGCATGTATATAATGAAGTTTGGATGATAAGAAGGTTAGGATATGATGTGCTAGGTATGTTCACGAAGTCTCTAAAGTTTTTGATTAACTTAAGGGAAATCTTAGTTTTAGACCTTAGAGATTTGGAGGGTTGCTTCAAAATACATGGAAATGAATTTACAAGGTTGTCTAAAACATGTATAAGACTATAAATCACCATATATATGATAACATGTATGATCAAAACATAGAATCCAAGATATTTTATTACTTAAACGTTAAAAAAAATTACGTGGAATATGAAAACGGGTCGAGTTACAAAAACGGGTCGAGTTTTCGGATTCATTTTTTTAGGAATGTTACAGTCTCCCCTACTTTTGGAAATTTCATCCCGAAATTAGGAGGTAACTGTTTAGCTATTTAACATTTGGGTGGTAAAGGTAATTCAAAAGAGATTGCAGTGTTTAAGGATTTTAAAAATGGAAATTTTAACAAAGGTTTGATGTGGTGGAGTGGCTCAAGTGTTTCGTTTGTCGGCGAGACCCGGGTTCGAATCCCTAGTCCACTATTTTATATATTTTTTTTAAAATTTAAAGTTTTGAAATGTTACAAATCAGACCCCTTAACTCTACTATTCGAACTAACTTGGCTACTAACTCATATTACCTTAAAACGCACTTTAAAACCTAACAAAACTAACTAGATTTTATTAATGATTTTAATTAAATTAAATTAATTAATAAATAAATTGATAAATGAATTTAAATTTAAGAGTAAAATCTTTCAACGGTTATTTATTTCGCAAAAATTTTCGAGGTTTAAAGGTTAGGATCCGGATTTCAAAGTGGGTCGGACTTCTGGATACCCGTTTTGGCGGATGTTACAGTCTCCCCTACTTTTAAGAATATCTTTCCAAAGTTAGGAGAGAACCGTCCTTGAGGGTTAGTTAATAGGGTTTCTTATAGATTGGATCTCGAGTATGCTAGGTAAAAAAAATCTCGATGATGCTAAGGATATACATGACTAGGTGAGTGTGAAGTTTGGATTTTGATTAAGGCGGTAACGTTCCTAGTAAGGGTTAAATACCCTGCTACATGAATTGTTTTTTGATGCCTGAGGTCTAGAAGTGAAAAGCATTGTAACACAGAGATGCTAACCGGATATTGTCTCATGATAAGGGGTTTTGAGAAAATCGGAGCGTCATAATGATAAAGTTACCTCACAAAACGAAATCATCAACCAATCGTTATCCAAATTGAGATTGACACTACTTACACAAAACTTCCCATAATTGTCTAACAATGCTTTTGATCACCTGACAAGAACACTTATATATAGGAAGTACATGCGGCGTATCCACCATGTCCTTGTCAAATTTTCATTGGCCTTGTTTTTAAGTCACGATTAGTTCTATGTGACTCATCCTAAAATCTACCAAACATAAACAAACACAACAACCCATGCTTGAGTCTCGAATCCAAAGAAAGCAAGACTAAATGACGGCGGTACCTCTCTCGTGTGTTATGAGGAAGTGGTCAGTCTATGAAAAAGTGAGACACGACCCAACTTCCCTAAATGATGAGACGGGGTTCGTCGTAATGTATGATGACATGAATGACATTAAATTTAATCGTTGTATAGAGATATGTAATGAAATAAATTGGCATAGCGTGATATAGATTGCATTAATGGCATTAATATGAAATAATGAAATCTTGAAACATTATTACCCAAATTGAAAACAATGGTAACTTGAATAGTTCGGACAAGAAATGGAATTTATTGAAGCTTGGATTTGGAATAAAAATAAAATAAACAACTGGAGCAGAGTCTTGAGTCTTCATGATGGGAGAAAGGCTTGTTAGGTTGTTCGTTCGCACCGTCGTTGACCTCAACTGGGTTTGCGTTGATGTTGTAGGCTCTCCCTCTCGCTGGTGGGGATGCTGGGTTTGCCTGGTTTGCTTGGTTAATTGGATTTGCTTGGGTTTTAGCGTTGATGATGTTAACCAGCCTAGGGTACGTGTTTCTAAAATGAGAGGATCACTACAATTAAAGCAAGCTCGAACATATCGAACCATGGGTTATGAGGTTGTTGATAGGGTTGGATCATGTTTTGGGCAGAAAGTGGAGCTTAGTTTTGAGGAGTACGACATGTGTTACTCAGATGACCACAACGCCCACAATTGACACACAGTCGGCAAGGTACGGTGGGTTGGTGTGATAATGGCAGGTGTTGCATTGAGGGTGGGGACCAGTGTAGGGTTTCTTGTTTGGGTAAGCTCGATTGGGTGCCACTTGGGTGATTGGGATGGCTTGGAGGGGTACAACTTGTGAAGTTGGGTTGGTCGAGGCAATAGTGTAGTGTGTACCGTCATGCTTTCGTTTGGTATCAGAACGGGAAGATGATTCAGCCTTGATTGCTTTTGGCTCTTCCACCGAAGCCTTGTTAGTTGTGCCCTTCTTTTTAAAGTCTCCATTTCAAATATGGTTTCGGTGAGTTCGGTGGCTAATTCCATTGCAGTTTCCAATGTTGCGGGTACAGTGCTTGTCACACCCCGACCCACAGCGGAAAAAGAGTCGGGGCATAATTGGGTTATCACCAAAGCCCATGATATTTACTAATATGTTTCATATTTATTAAAGTCAAAGTTACATTTTCAAATATCCAAACATGTCCATACAATACAAAGAAAATAAACCAAACATAACAATCCCAAACTCTAAATCATTTTATTCTTCTAGTCCAATCCTATGTGTTTCTGGCTGCAGCTGGTTCACCTGTATCATGTGTAAAAATGGGGGTTTTGGGTCAACATAAGTTGGCGAGTGAACCTTGTTAGATAAACGTTTATTATTGATTTACTTGTTAGTTTATCAATGAAAAATTGTGCATTATCATAAATGAGCAAATGTAAATAATCAAGCAGTGGCAAATAGCAATCACAACTATAACATATGATAGCATACATTAACATACCCACAACATACGATAAATAACATAAATGAAACTGTGCGATCAAGGCTCAATCAAACGGAGCCGATCGTATTGCATGTACTGAAAATGAAAATGTCTGTTCGATCAAGGCTCAATCAAACGGAGCCGATCGTATGTGGGCACGCCAGGTTCACGCTCATAATGAAATGGGGAACATGCTCAACGCTCATAATGTAATGGGGAGCGGCGGCCTATGAAATTGCATGTACTGAAAATAATAAATTACATCTAACAATAACTTCACAACAGTTGAAACAAACTGAATACACATGTTCATGATATGATGTATGCACAATGGTTTAAATATAATATATATAACAAGACACATGATACACCCCAAAACGTGATTAAACGAGGAATTTGTAAAGATTCACTCACATTGGGTGCGTTTGAATGGAGATGATGAGATGCGCACGAGTCGGGAGAGTTGAACAACGAGAATTACTAACCTAAATAATAACGGAAAAATATAGTAAATGAGTGGATTTTATTAAGGATTTTAATGGAATTTTTAGATATATTTCTGTGAGTTTAAGGCATTTTCTATCTTTAAAAATGTTATTTTTAAGTATTTTTAATTGATTTTTAAATTAAATTAAATAAATAAAAATATAAAAAAATTGTTTATTTTGCGTTGACCGTTGACTTGTTGACCTGTTGACCGGTTCGTATGTGTGTATGTATGCGCTGAGTGAGGCTCGAACCCGAGACCTCCCGTACGCGTGCACGCAGCTCTACAACTGAGCTACGTGTCTAACCCGAAAGAATCTTGTTTTTAATTATATTTATATAATAATTCGATTTAACCAAAATTCTTTTAATTTCAAAAACCTTTTTAATTCAACAACCGGTGCCAGTAACAGGTTTCGAACACGTGACGTGTGACTTAGGGTTGCACACAGTCCACCGCTGGACTGTGTGTCTAACCTGGTTATTATCTCGGTTTTTATTATACTTAACAACTAACGGAGTTAACCGGTTCAGTTTTAAACAAAAAGGCATTTTATTACATAGGGAGTGCGTGTATCAGGGATCGAACTCGTGACGTGCGTGTATATTTTGCACACAGTCCACCGCTGGACTGTGTGTCTAACCCGTTCATATTACTGATTTTAAATAAACTTATAACTTAACTAACTTCGTCTTCTTCATTCAAATTACAGTCGACTGAATCATTAATCCGTTTCTTGTTTTTACGATTAACAAACATTCTTAAGGCTAAAATGAAATGGCAGAGACGGTGTTAGAAGTAACATACCGTAGGAATGATTTATCACAGAGTTTTCCGGCAATGGTCGGCTCTGTTTTTGTGCACCTCAACTGAACCAAACAATTAACCATTTTGATTAGTCAATCGTGGAATTGAAGTGATAAACAAACGTTAATACTGCGATTGAAGGTCCTTACCGTTTCACAGACGAAGATAACGTTTTCCAGAAACTCTCCGGCGAACTGGAATTATCTGATAACGGTGCCTGAATTCGATCTCAAGTGGATGGTTTGAGTTAGAAACACTTAACAACTGTTAGACTACGATGGTATTGAAGAACTTACCGATTTGAGGACAAATACGGTTTTCCGGCGAACCTTACAGAAATTTCCGGCGAGTTGATTTAAGCGTTCTGATGGACTGAAAGTGTGAGAAAGTGAAATGGAATGTTTGTCTGAGGTCTCTGAGTCGCGAGAAGGGTTTTGATTGAAGTAAATTGGACTTTTGATTATTCTCGGTTATAAAAACCGACGATGATGACAATTGATGTTCATTCAATCTGAATTGATGAGAAATCGTCGGTGCATCGGTTATAAACCTGAGTGTGCGAGAAATCAAACGATTTGACGATTGAATTGCTGATTTCCGTTTCTCAGTTGGCGCAACCGGTTTAACCGAGTTTGTGTATAAATGTTATTTGTTTCTTAGAAATGACAGATAATAACAAGTGGCGGAGTGGTGATGTGGATGTGTGCTAAGTCTTTGGATTCATAAACCGGTTGACCCGGGTTCGAGTCCCGGCAGCAACATTTCTTTTTTATTTATTTTGTTTTCACTTTTTATCAAAAATAATTTTTATAGTTTAGTTTGTTTATTAATTATGTATCATTAAAAACCAAAATAACCATAAATACACAACGTGACATTTATAACTTGATATTCGATTACAAAACGGAGCGGGTTTGGAAACCCGTTTTTGACAAATGTTACAGTGCTCGTCACGGAATCTTGGATACCAGAAGGAAGACCCCTAATGTAATGTTCAATGAGACGGTGAGGAGGAGTGAACATGTTTGGGACCATCTGGTTCAGCTCGAGGAAAGGGTTTATTATAGGCCATGTGGTCTTCATCATTTTGCTTTAAGAAGTAGAATCATCCTCCAACTTCTTGATCTCACTCCTAGGACAGAACCGTTTAGTCATTAGTTCCTTGAGTTGTTCCCAGGCTAGGGCTACAACAGCCTAAGCCCCTCTTCGACCCTTTTCAGCATCCACCAGGTTAGAGTTGTTCCAACGAGGCAGCCGCAGCATAACGAACCTTGTGATCATTAGGGCAATCACAATTTAGGAAGGTGCTTTCCATTTCCTCGAACCATCGAAGAAGTGTAGTGATCCCTTTTGTGCCCTCATATTTTGGTGGGTCGCAAGACTTGAAGTGCTTATAGGAGCACTTGGATGTAGTTGCAGGAGCATTTACAGCGTTTGGTTCGACTTGGTTGACTTGGTTATTAGTGAGGGCTTGTTGAACTTGAATCACAATGTTAGGAATCATGGCAGCCATTTGCTTGGCGATTTGGGCAGCCATACGTTTACCGGAGTTTCCAGTTCTTTTTCCTCCGCGAAGGTGTCTAGAGGACATCTACAAAATTTACGCAAACGAGATTGTGAGATTCTGTTGATGGATTTGCTAGCAGGGATGCAAAAGAATATATATATATATATATATATATATATATATAATATTATATATGATAAAATGAAAACTTTTGGGGTGTATTTGAAAACAATAACTTATGATAACACAAAACTTTTAAAGTGTTCTTGGGCTTTGCTCGTAATTGGGCCTTGCATGCCGCCATACTTCACCTTTGTAATCATGTGGGCTCCCATGATTACCGGGCTTTCGTATGGTTCGCATGTGTTAGCCTGGTAACGTACACTAAAACCCATAGAAAATCAAGAAATATGAATGTAACGTATGAAAGTCGAAGTGCATCCAGTGTGGACACGGTGACACCTCAAAGTGGGGTTAGTTCACACAACGTTTGGTGTGGCATGCTTTGGCCTAATAGGTCCTTCGTACTCTCATCAGATGTCCCCAGGTAAGCAAACCGGTCCGTTAGTTTGGATTTATACGAATGTCAATCCTAGACAGGACATCCCGACTACCGGTACTCGAACCCTTCCAGTTACTACATGCCCGTCACAACTCACCTTGATGAGATTTGAAAACGAAAAAAATATCACAAAAGTTTGAATAACATAAAAATAAGTATTTGGAAAATGGAGGGAAATATCTTGGAGTTATAACGAAGCGGGAATCGCGAAAACAAGTATATCTATCATATGGAAGAGAGTAACCCAACATCCATGGTGTCGAGAATTGGGCTTAAACCTTGTGGTCTTGATGCGGGTCGAGGGTTATGTTCTAAAACTTGTGTTTGTGATTCCCGTTACACTGAGCTCAGTTTTATGCACCATTTGAACCTACTTGATCTTAGTATACCAAGTATATCTTGGAGCTTTGAATGGGCCAGAATGATAGCTCAAGAATGGAGAAAAGTTGGAAAGAAAGTCACCCGAAAGTCATCTTATGACAAAACTAAGAATACGACATGTAGAGCTTTTTACTTGCTATCATTTACATCTAAACCCTCAAAAACACAATGTCTTATCTTAAGGCATGTATATAATGAAGTTTGGATGATAAGAAGGTTAGGATATGATGTGCTAGGTATGTTCACGAAGTCTCCAAAGTTTTTTATTAACTTAAGAAAAACCTTAGTTTTAGACCTTAGAGATTTGGATGGTTGCTTCAAAATACATGGAAATGAATTTACAAGGTTATCTAAAACATGTATAAGACTATAAATCACCAGATATGATAACATGTATGATCAAAACATAGAATCCAAGACATTTTATTGCTTAAACATTAAACAAAATTACGTAGAATATGAAAACGGATCGAATTACAAAAACGGGTCGGGTTTTAGGATTCATTTTTTTATGAATGTTACATATGCAACTAATGATTGGTGGACCTAGAAAATTTTCTTAAGGGGTCGAAATGTTTTGAGGTTGTGTTTTATTTAATCGAGTTTTTTAGAAGCACTCTCTATGGACTCTATTAGGCTATAGGCTATTCTAAATTCTAACAAGGTTAGCATAGAGGTGGAGTTGTAGTGAATGCTCTTAGAAGGGAGGGGCACTTAACCCATAAACCCTAAGTCATGTCAATCTCGTTGCGACACGTTACTCACTTAGAACATCTAGTACCCTAAACTACCCTCTTTGGTGGCCCCACTACCCTAAACTACCCTCTCTTTTTTCTTATTTTACTACTATACACACAAAAACAACAAATGCAAGCGGCCACTACTCAACCCAACTCTTACCCGCGCGCCCCTATATGCACCATCGGCGGCAGTGTTTGAGAACGAATAGGGGGTACCCACCATCTTACCCACCGGAGCCCTTATCCCCTTAGTGTTAAAGCTTGTTATTATTATATTTGCGTTTATATTAAATTTCAAATTTGGTTTTCTTAAGGTCAGTTTTTAAATTTTATAAGGGCTGATTTCAAAAGTTTATAAGGGTGTTTGCAAAATTTTACAAGGAAACCTTATTGGGCAATTAGGTTAAAATTTGGGTTGGGCTAAGCGCTCTCGCTATGGACTCTGTTGAGCTATAGGCTATTCTAAATTATAACAAGGTTAATATAGAGGTGGAGCTGTAGTGAATGCTCTTAGAAGGGAGGGGCATTTAACCCATAAACCTTAAGTCCTGTTAATCCCGTTGCGACATGTTATATCACTTAGAACATCTACTACCCTAAACTATCCTCTTTGGTGGCGCCGCTACCCTAAACTACCCACTCTTTTTTTATTATTTTACTACAAATACACACAAAAACAAGAAATGCAAGCGGCAACTACTTAACCCAACCCTTACCCGCCCGCCCCTACCCGCACCATTGGCGGCGGTGTTTGGGAACGAGTAGGGGTATCCACCATCTTACCCGCTGGTGCCCTTCTCCCCTTAATGTTAAAGCTTGTTATTATTATATTTGTGTTTATATTAAATTTCAAATTTGGTTTTTCTTAAGGTCGGTTTTAAAATTTGATAAGGGTTGGTTTCAAAAGTTTATAGGGATGTTTGCAAAATTTTACAAGGGAGTGGTTGGAATTTAAAAGTACCCGTAACACCAATTTTTAAGGGGGGTGGCTGCCCCCTACAACCACTAGTGTATAAACCTAAAAGTAATCACTTGATTAAGAAGTACATCATTTTATTACCTAATTATCCCGTTAATTTCAGTTATATTTTTGTATTTACTACATTTTCCTGTTTAAACAATGAAGTTACCATCCATTTCCAAGTGTTTAACTACTTTTTGAAGTCAAAGTAAAATATTAGTATGATAATTAAAGAAATTGAAATCAAACCTGACCTTTGGTGAAAGCCTTTACATTAATATCCCTAATGCTTTACACTCTCTTTTTCAAGCTCATGCTTAGATTACACGGTGTGGAGAGGCTTGAAGGAAAGGCGTGGAGCGAAATGTGGCAATCATGTCAGAATGGTCGCATGAAGGAAAACGCACGGGGTGAAAAAGTTGCGTGGAAGAAATTAAAAAAAATTAAAAAGAAAATAAATATCAACTAATCAAAACAAACCTAAACTACATCCACCAATCAAGAGTCTCCACCTCACCATATATTTGTCCCCACGCCAATGGAAATTCTCAAGCCCCAAGCACAACGTCGTTCACAACGCGAGACATGGGGTGGTTTTGTGGGCATGGACATAGAACAACGTCGTGTTTCCACGCCCACGCTGTGTGGTCTTAGACTAGTAGGTGTGGAAGCGCTTCCCCCAATATCCACATCAGTTTCACCTACCTGCACATCACCACCTCCTCCTTCACATTCACCTTCCATCAAAGGGTATAGTTCCCCTTCACCTCATCTTCCCCTCCAATCAACAAACAACAACACACATCACATCACCAACAACGATCTTCGTGGCAGACGGAAATATCCCACCGAAATCATAGAGGGTAGATATTGGATATACCCTATGATCTTATGTGGTTTTATTTTTTACAACTTTAAAAGACTATGAATTATAATTTTTAGTTTACAAAATATAGTAGGAATACTATAGTAATGTGTTTGATATTGATGCGAGCAAATGGGTACAAGAACAGTTTCTCGTAACTAGACAGATATCATATAATATTATACATATCACAAAGTCTCAAAAACTTTTATAATTAGCCTCATGTGCGGTCTCATACCCGCCCCAAATGTCTGTTATTCGGTTTTCCCCTCAAAAGTTGGGTTTCCCAAATTTTATTACTACCAATCTCCCATCCCAATTCAACCAATATGCGTATTGGAAATAGATTTTTACGGTGGTAAAAAAATGATTAAACTCCCAAAAGAAACGCCAAATTCCATTGGGAATTGGTTTCATGTGAATATAACAAGAGACAACTGAACTTCTGAACATATGCATGGTTTCAGAGTTTGTCAATGCATCGACCACTTGCATGTAATAATGCCAAGTAGAAGCCCTTCTTTGCAAAAGTAAAAAACTTGCTTCATTTCTTTCGAAATTTGCCACGTTTTTTTTAACCCAAAGTTTGATTCTAATCTTTAAGTTCTCTCTTTTTTTAGAAAAAGGAAACGGTTTCGAAATGAGGATACGAATCAAGTGATTCATTTCACAGGTAAACAATTTTAAAAAAGACAAAGTTGTAAATCTAAGAGTTAAGATATTATTATGCACGTCCCGCTAGACGTTGTTTCGAAATTCTACCGACTTGAGGCTAGAGACCAAATGTTAATAGTTAGATGTTCTTTAAGCTTCTATACACGTTTATACATTTACAGTTGACGATAATATGAAGTTAATAATTTCCACTTTAAGAACACACAGTGTGGGTGTGAAAATCCGACGTGGTTGCCTCTTCACCCTGTGCACACCAACCCGTCGATGGCGTTGACGTTCAGGCGCTGGATTCTTCACCAGCATGGTGAAGAAGATGGTGATGTGTTCGGTTGTTTTGATTGGTGGTGGGTTTTTTATTTGATTTTCCTTTTTTTAATATAAAATAAATATAAAAAGTGTATGCCACGTGTCAAATAACGCAACTCTTTCACACCCCGTCTCACTTCGCCCTTTTTGCATCACGTCACTTTTCTGACAGGTGTTAGCGTGTTGTTCACATGTCGCATAATACTATATTTTCCATCCCCACTCTGTATAGTCCAATAATAAAAAAAGTAAATCATTTATTTGAAACGAAACATATTTAAACTATTTTGTTTGTTCTTGGAAAAAATGAGCATTATTTTGCACTTTGTAGAAAAGAGAGAGAGAGAGAGAGCTATAAGATTCCAAACTGGGACCTTCACCAATTATCCATATAAACGGCATTGGCGTTTCTTTTAGCGCACCTAGCAAATTCATTCCACCCTTCATTAATTCTATCTCCCTATTAACTCAAAGAAACATAATTAATACAATGGCAATAGATTGCATCATCCAGAATCCACCAACCATGCCTTCCCTCATAGAACACCAAAACGTCACTAGTTTTTGATGCATTGGTCCTACAACATGAAACCAACATGCCCCAACAGTTCATATGGCCTGATCATGAGAAACCCAACTCCCAAAAGTCTAAGGAACTTGATGTTCCTACGTTAGACTTAGGAGGCTTCCTTTCTGGACACTCAGGTTCAGTCAAGGAAGCCTCCCGTCTTGTCGGTGAGGCTTGCGAAAACCATGGCTTTTTCCTAGTGGTCAACCATGGAGTCGATGCAAGCCTAGTATCCGATGCTCAACGGTATATGGACTTATTTTTTGAGCTTCCGCTTTCAAAAAAACTAAGAGCTCAAAGAAAAGTTGGTGAGAGTTGTGGATATGCAAGCAGCTTCACCGAACGGTTCTCCTCTAAACTTCCTTGGAAAGAGACACTTTCTTTCCATTTCTCAGCCGAGGAGAACTCGTACAATATAGTTGAGGAATATTTCAAGAGCAAAATGGGCGAGGAATTCGTACAACTCGGGTATGTTTCTAACTATATGTATGACAGTTAGATAAACTACTATCAATACTTTGTTAACATAGGCTAAATTATTTGATTGCGACAGGAAAGTTTATCAAGACTATTGCAATGCCATGAGTAGACTTTCACTTGGGATCATGGAGTTACTGGGGATGAGTCTTGGTGTGAGTCGAAGTCACTTCAAGGAGTTTTTTAAAGACAATAATTCGATAATGAGACTAAACTACTACCCACCATGTCAAAAACCAGACCTAACCTTAGGGACAGGGCCTCATTGTGATCCGACATCTTTGACAATACTACACCAAGATAAAGTCAGTGGACTAGAAGTGTTTGTGGACAACGAGTGGCGTTCCATCGCACCTGATTCAAATGCTTTTGTTGTCAACATAGGTGACACATTCATGGTAATCAATCTCTTCATGATTAGGTTTTATTTGTTATGTACCAATGTTTTTACCAATGATTGGATTCTTTTTTCCCTTTTCCATCTAGCACTGCTTTTGTTTCTATTTGTTGTTTGGCTTTTATCCCACCACTTTTTACTGCAATTTTGTTCTTTCTTGTAGCTCTTTTGAAACTAATTTGGTTACCTACTTACCTGTTTTCAGGCACTTTCAAATGGAAGATATAAAAGTTGCTTACATAGAGCTGTTGTAAACAGCAAAAGTCCTAGAAAGTCACTTGCTTTCTTTCTATGTCCAAAGAGAGATAAGGTGGTGACTCCACCAGAAGAATTGGTGGATGAAAACAACCCTAGGGTTTATCCAGATTTTACATGGTCTACCTTTCTTGAGTTCACCCAGAAGCATTACAGAGCTGACATGAACACCCTCCAAGCTTTCTCAAACTGGGTTCAACAGAAAACAAGTAGAACTTGATGTCTAATCTACTATTCTACTTTACTCTCTCTTTATTTAACATGCATTTCAAGCAAGAAGACAATGGAAACTGTAAGAGGATATGATTGTCTAAGAGAGGGTTAAGTGGATGCATGAATCTAGCTATATGTGCATGCTTTAAAATATTTCCTTTTTTTTGTTTCTTTAGGGTTGAAGGAGGAAACCAATGTGCAAAATTATAATCTTCATGGGGCTAAACTAGGAATAAAGCATAGCATATAAATTAGCCAATTTTGTAATTTTCTTCTGGACCATATGTAGAAAAGTTTATGAACTCATCACTAGTAGCATTACCCTAGTTCCTTGTCTTCTACTTGTATATATATAAATGCCAAAACTTAAATATAAAAATAATACAAGTAAAATTGGTAGCTTTATATACCTTCTCCTCTAATCATATCCATCTTTTTTTATTTCTTTTATTGAACATTCATAACCATTATCTAGGAGTAGAGAAGAAAAATCAAATCCTTTATCACTACAAAAAGTAATTTTATTTCAAATGTTTTATGTAAATTCACAAACTTGAAAGTCAACACTTAATTAAGGAGTTAACCTTTTTAATTCTCAACATTATTACTTTATTAGCATTTATAAGTGTAAAGTACCTTTCTCTTGTTGGTCTATGTATACTTATGAGTTTGGGGTTATTATTAGGTTTTATACTATAACTGATGTTTTTAACAGCAAATTTCTTTTAATTCTTGTTAATTGTAGGATTTGAACATAAGATCTGTTTCTCTCAATCTTAGGGTTTAAGGTTTTGCCTTTCCTATAGACCACCAACTCATTGGCTACTTATATTGCGATGTTATCTTTAATTCTTTACGAAGTTTACGTAACTCAATTGAAATCTTGATATATATATGCATCACTGTTTAGAAATGGATAAACTATAAACAACACCACTACATTTGTCTTATAAGATGAGTCAACATCCATTCATAAAAAAACAAGAAGATAACAAGTCAATTCATATCCGCTCGATCAATAGTTACAAGCAAATCATATCACGAAGCCGAAGTATTTATAAACTAGAAGACTCGAAACCGCTCATAAATAAACAATCTATACTCATTTATGAAAGGTAACAGGCAAAAGCTTTAAAGATTCTGTAAGTAATTGATTGACATGGTAAAACATGTGTGAAAATAATAATTCTATAGGTAACACAAATAGACAGGTGCACGATGGTGGGTTGATGGAAGGGGGGCTACATTGTGAATTCGTCTACTCTCAAATCAGCAACACTAGACTAAGTTGATCCCACACATAAAGAATGATATCCCCATGTCACATGGATATCTCCCATGTCACATCTTTGCAAAATATATATGGTGTCATTGCATCTAATTTGGAATTACTAATTTTTTTTACAAATAAAAGGACAAATTATGGAGGCTAGCTAGTGTGAGGGTATTTTAGTAATTTCAAAGATAAAAAATAAAATTATAAGGACCCACAAAGTTGAATCATTTAGGGGAGATCGAGTATAGAACTAGAGTCCATGAAGGCTTTGACAGACTATCCTCGTAATGGATTCTTCTGCCACAATGGCTTTTGGTTTTACTCTTATCGTTATTTTGATTATATAACATTATTAGAGCCCAAGAAAATCCTCTTTTAATTTAAAAATGAATAATAATAATAATATAATAATAATAATAATAATAATAATAATATAATAATAATAATAATAATAATAATAATAATAATAATATAATAATAATAATAATAATAATAATAATAATAAAATTCTAATGTAGGTAGGTACAATGGTTTCTAGCTAAGTATGATCCTGTCTATTTCAGTTCAAATTAATTAATTAATCTATAAACTAACTTTGTACAATAAATAATAAATTTTAGTACTCAAGTTTCAAATGGTTATTTTTAGATAGCTGACAACTAATACTATGAACATCTAATTATTTAACATGAAAGAATAAACTTATACATAAAATTTGGAGGATAGCAAAGGGAAAAAGAATAGAAAGTATGTTAAAATAGAGATACGAACACTTGGGAATTTGTCTTGATGTTTGTCGTTTGCTGATTTGCAGCAACATTCTACATACATTTACTACATATTCCAATCGTTGGTGGACAATGTATACCACGCAATTCCCACGTACACAATCACATCACTTTTGTATTGTAATCTTCAAGAAAGATATAAAATAAAAAAGAGATGATTTATGAATTTGAATTTGGACATCAATTAGCAGATCAAAATATGAGCAAATCAGATTTATTAGTTTGTTTAATTTTAATTCCATAGATAGGCCATGTCAACATACATAGCCTGTGGATATTGTACTATCCTTAAGTACCACTTTACGGTTCTACTATTCTTGGTTGATGAAATATGCTATGTTTGTCGCAAGACATGTTTAGACTCCTTCGGAGAGCATACAGTGCTTGTAGAGAGCTCTTAGGGTATAAGTATTGACACAATTTGGTTAGTGACGTTCTTTTTGACATATTCAGGCGTGTCGGGATTTATGTTAAGAAAGAAGCACCTATGAATTTCTTGATCGACTGGTTGGAAGGAAGATTAACGCTCAGATCGGATAACATTTTGGTGTTTGGATGGATAGGAGGGAAACATGTGTATGTGTGTGTGGATCTAACATGGGTTTTCCTTCTTGTGGGCTTGAGGAGCAGTGTTTTTATGGTGGGTCAGTCTACTTAAAAGCTACTTCATGCAAAGTAACGAAGTATGAGAAAGCGTGCATTAACAACCAATACGTGTTTTATAACATTTGCATTTGATCGATACTTTTAGTTTCCTTACGCTTGGGGCTGTGAAGCTACTTAGTCGAGTCAAACGAATCATGTATAGTAATGTTATGACCACAAGTTCTACGAATATAATTTTTTAAAAAATTAGTTTTGTTATCCACAAACGGCTAGCAGCGCAGCTTATTACCCATTTGCCCTCTATTTCGATGTATTGTATAATTGATATAACTACACCTATTTTCATTATATTATTATCCCGCTTATCAACATTTAGTATGGGTAGTTGATCGAGGCGATCACAAGTTTTTTTTTGTGAAACACGATAGTGTTGTGACGAAATATGGCTCGTTATATTGTGACAGCAAAATGTAGGCGCCACATGTTTGTATCAAAAACTGTTGCTATTTGGAAATCGTTTATTGTGTCGCAAACTCCTGTCTCAAAACTACCAATCATAAAAACCTGAAAAGAAGTTATTAGCAACCAAGTTTTTTTCTCATATCCAAAGTCATTGTGAAAGATTTTAACGAATATGCCGACAAAAATTTCATGACATTTCTGTTGTAATGAGTGTACATATATGTGAGCGTAACCCAATATCATTCATCAACCAATTAAGAACACCAATAATGCTTGAAGATTATAGTAAGATATACTAAGAATATCATAACGTAGTGCGATATAATGTCATAAATATTCTCATTAGATATAATATGCAGGCTGAAAGGAAGAACTCCAACACTTTTTATGTATGTTACATGGGTCGGGCCGTAGATTTCGGAGGATACATATATGTGAGTGTAACACAATATCTAAACCAATTAAGAGTACCACTAAGCCTTAAAAGATTATTGTAAGATATACTAAGAATACATAAAGTGAAGTACCACATAAAGTCATAAACATTCTCATTAGATATAATATGTTGGCTGAAAGGAAAAACTTCAACACCTTTTTGTGTACGTTATATTGGTCGGACCGTAGATTTCGGAGGATGATCACTTAAACAGAAATATTGTGTGTGCGCGAGTGCGTACGTGGATGTGCGCGCACACATGTGTTTATATATTCATAATTTATTAGCACGGTGATAATTTTTATAACAATAAATAAAACAAAATTACAGTGGCACGATGACTTATTCTCCATAGGGATTGTTTCCGATGATCTATTTCTTTCTTGGATTGCTCATACCTGCTTTATCAATTGCTTCGTTAGCTTTTCATCTTTGACGCATTTTAGACCAACTAATCATATTCATGAGATGCTATAAGTCAACTTTTTGTTCTTTAAGTCTAGTGCTAGCATATTGCTAGTCCACAAAACCTTCATTATCAAATTGATATTTTGGAAGCCTTTTTCCAAATATTTCACAAAACAAAAACAAAAACCCGAAAGACTATGTCAAGTTCTTTCAAACATATTAGCCATTCTTTATCGCACTTATCCTTTTGTGATAAAGTTTTAGCATACACGCTTTGTTAAGAAAAGTGTTGGGAATTTATTCCTAATACCTTTATGAATAGTGTAACTTTGCTTAAACCTTTCGCAAACAAAATCAAATCATGTCAAGATTAAGTCCATTCTTGGATAAAATATGTTAACATGCTTAACATCAACATCATAATCAATAGTAGGCTCATCCATTAAGGATTGTCTTTTACGATTTGAGATGTGTATAGAAGAGTAGCTGTACTTAATGACAAGTGAGTTTTCAGACCCACGAGAGGGGGGAGTTGTGTGTAAGGCGTTGTAGAGTCATAGATGTGAGTAGGCACGCAGCTTTGAAGGGGCCCGGGGGCGACCCCCCGAACTTTTCGCTTAGTAGTGTTATATATGTAGCTTTCGTATAGAAATTTTTTGGTATATACGTTTTCACCCCCCCCCCCCCCGGTCGAAAACGTCAACTGGATATGGGTCAGCTTGATTGGGAACCTCCACATAGGCGGTTACCGGCTTAGGAGTGGTGAGTCCTAAAGAGATTGGAACTTATGATGTGTCTTAAATGGTTTTGGAGACTTTATAAACCAGAGTTCTTGAGTCGAAAATAAAGTGTTTTCTTTTTAACTTTATTGCTTAAACTTAACTATTAGAACTCACCTCAGCGTAGATGTATTTTGCATGTATGTTAGATTGTTTGCAGGTAGACAGTGTGAGACTTAGGCAGTCTAAGAGGCGGATGGGGCTACTCGTGATAGCGGTGAAGGCATTAGTTAATGTTTGATTACTTAATTTTTTGGGTTTAAATAATTATTTATGTTTTAGGTTTAATTCTAGTGTGTGTTTTGGAAAATTGTATCAACGTTTAGACTATAAACTGCAATGAGAACTAACTATAGGGTGTCCGGTTTAGGGGCCTTACACAACACGCCTGCTTAGTGCCAGCCCTAGTATGTTATGTGTTAGAACGACTTTCATGTCCATCTAGCAGACATTATGGTGCTCAACAACATCAGGACCAAGTTCATTAATGTTTAACAACATGATAGTGCAATGAAACATAGACTACTAAATAAAGGGTAATAAGTGATGGGCATATCTAATTCGCTGAAAATGAGCTTATAACTTTTGGATGATAAACTTGTTGCGATCTGTACGCATGATATATAATTTTATAGCAGCAGAAACATATCTACGAACTAATCCAAACCATAACTTTCGATTGCCAAACAGAAGTCCATATGCAAAACCAGATAGATGCTTATTCAAGCATTAGGTGTTTTAGAATCATGTACCTTATAAGTTTATAGTAAACTGTGATTTGCGAAACACTTTGGAAAAACAATTCGGTCGCTAATTATGTCGCTTATTTTGAACATGAAAACCTTCACCTCATGAGTAACCAGAACATCTTTGGGTTTTGAATTTCATAAACCAACCCGAAAGAGAGAACCGAATTCGGTTAATCAACAACGATGACAACGAGGACGCATAGTGGTGCGAGGCGTATGATGAAGGTGGTAGTGGTGGAGTCGATGGCCAGGGAAGGTGGTTAGGTATAGATAAGGCACTGAAAGTCAAAGTAGCCTGGTTTGTAATATAATTAGTACCAACTTTATGAGACTTTTAACATCCTTTAAATAGTCACACAAATCTAACTTAGATCAAACTCAAACTGGCCCTCCATGTTTACCACATGGGCTTGTAGTGTGTTATCTTAAAATAATAATTTAAAATTGAAATAATATAAATTTATAAACTTATACATCTAACAAAAGTATCAAATTTAACTCTTATATTTATTATATATATATAGATATATATATAGTCTCTGTGTGCGTAAAATACAATAGTGAGTTGCATACCCGAGCAAGAGATTGAGATGCATGTCATTCCTTTTTATTATAACTTATGTGATTACGTATATAACATGCATAATTAGGGTTTGGAACAACCCATGTGTAATTTTGAGTTTAAGATGCGTAATTTTCATGTTTGTTGGCATGCGGGTTTTGATTTTTTTATAACATACATAATTAGGCATTATAACGTGAGTAATTATGTAATAACGTGTGTAATTATACATTATAACATGCGTAATTAGTGTTTAACCCAACCATGCATAATTATGCAATAATGTGCGTAATTATGCATTATAACGTGCGAAATTATGCCGAGGTTAATTACTATTGTGCCACCGCATTCAATTGAATGCTTAGATGTGCGGTTGAGATGCTCATGTATGCTTCGCACGATAAACACTCTTATACCTTAATTGGCCTCTGTGTGTGTATGTGTGTATGTGTGTATGTATGTATGTGTGTGTGTGTATGTATGTATGTATGTATGTATGTATGTATGTATGTATGTATGTATGTATGTATGTATGTATGTATGTATGTATGTATGTATGTATGTATGTATGTTTAATGCACTAAAAACACAAAAGAAAGAAAAGAATTTAACGTGAGAACAAAATGAATAAATCTTAGCCATAGATTAAATGTTGTCAATGGACATCGAAAAAATAAGCTAATTTTAGTTAGTGTAAGGGTATATTTGTCAAATTCTAGGTGTAGGACTTTAATATATACTATAGATATCAATATTATCTAAAGTGGGTTGGCTCACATTATGCGACGGATGTTACGGACACTCTTTTGTAGAAACATTGATTATATATACATGAATAGATCAAGATAATCATATTTATGAATATGAAACAAATAATCAGTGTGTGCCAAATAAACAAATATGTTAAGTAATTAAAGCAATGTTTTTAGACCCGGACTCGGCCACGGCCAGACCAGTCGAGCCGGGATCCGGAACCTACACCGGGCCAGTTTAGCTTGTCAGCCCGTTTCAACATCGACCCAGGGTCGGGCCGGGGGTTCATCATGAAAAGGTCGGGCCAGTTTTTTTTTAATTCTCCCTAAACACTTAAACCTAATGTCTTAAAACACGGCCTCCATCTTCTGTAATCACTACGTAGCCTCCATCTACTATACACAACCACAACATCATCGATTTATCATCTTAATCAAGGATTAGCATACTTTTCATCAATCTTCATGGAACATCAACTCTAATCTAGTCATCGATTCAACTCAGCCACCATTCATATCGATGCATCTCGGTTTACAAGTGTGTTTATGAATCTTTGATAAGTTTGTCTATAAATCTATGATAAGTTTGTCTATGAATCTATGTTCTCATATTTGTTTATAATTTTTCCGATGAATCTTTGATATGTTTGTCTATGAATCTATGTTAGGATTTGTTTATAAGTTTGCCTATGAATCAAGTATCATATATTTTGTTGTTTCTTCTTTTCATTGATGATATGATGTATATGTAGTGAATTGATGATGCTAAATTGCTAATTAATTGATGAAATTTGTCAAATTAGGAATGAAAACTTTGGGAAGAAATTAAGTGGTTTTCTAACGATACTAAAAAATGGATGTAAATTTGTAGATAGAAATTGATGTACATTTGTTTGTGGATAAGATTTGATACGTTAGATTAGAATTGAAACATAAATGAAGTATGAACTAATTAGGTATGCAAATTCGAAATCGATGTTTATGATGTTATATGAATATTATCCCTTTGTGTTTTTTATATCTTGTAGAGTATGGACTCACAAGAAGAAGAGGAATCTAATCCCAATCTGAGTCGCCAGCTCAATCAAATGTTCGCTCGAAGACGGATATCACATGGAAATATGTTACCAAAGCTCACAATGATTTTGGGAAAAAGATGCGCGTTTGTACATTTTGCAACAAGTCATTTCGTGGAGGGAGTATTAACCGAATGAAACAACACCTTGCTGGAGTTAAAGGAAATATAGTTGGTTGTTTAAAGGTTCCGGTGGATGAAAGGTCTCAAATGAAAATTCTTTTTGAAAAGAGTACGAAAAAGGTAAAACTAGTGTACTAAATATGATTTCAGCCTTGGCTGAGACAAGTAGCACACAAAAAAGTCTTGGTAAAAAGAAAGCTTCTTTAACATCCGACAACGCACAATCATATTTCTCAAAAGGTATAAATGATCGTACTCAACCTTCAATTAAATTTGTTTGGCAAAGTAAAGAAAGACTGCATAATACAGATTAAGTTGTAGCAATGGGGCTATATGATGCATGTATACTGATAAATGCTGTGAATTCTCCCCCATTTTTCGTTGCAACGAGTAATGTAATAGATATGCAATGATTTCTTTGTTTAAGACTCAACTTATAGTGCCATCTGTTTCTGCTCATTGATATCTATAAGACTCAACTATTAGTTTTACAGATTGCTTAGCATCTTTCAACAAATTTACACGAACTTGATGGTAGAAAGGTCTCATATATCCATTCCCCATGGAAGCTACTTTACTCGTTGCAATCGGAAAATGGGGGAGAATTCACATCATTTATCAGTATACATGCATCATATAGCCACATTGCTACAACTTAATCAGTATCATGCAGTCTTTCTTTACTTTGACAAACATATTTAATTGAAGGTTGAGTACGATCATTTATACCTTTTGAGAATTATGATTGTGCGTTGTCGGATGTTAAAGAAGCTTTCCTTTTACCAAGACATTTTTGTGTGCTACCCGTCTCAACCTCTGAAACCGTATTTAGTCCACTAGTTTTACCTTTTTCGTACTCTTTTCAAAAAGAATTTTCATTTGAGACCTTGCATCCACCGGAACCTTTAAACACCCAACTACATTTCCTTTAACTCCAGCAAGGTTTTGTTTCATTCGTTTAATACCCCCTCCACGAAATGACTTGTTGCAAAATGTACACATGCGCATCTTTTTCCCAAAATCATCATGAGCTTTGGTAACATATTTCCATGTGATATCCGTCTTCGAGTGAACATTTGATTGAGCTAGCGACTCAGATTGGGGATTAGATTCCTTCTTCTTGTGAGTCCATACTCTACAAAATATAAGAAACACAAAGGGATTAATATTTACATAACATCACAAATATCAATTTCGAATTTGCATACCTAATAAGTTCATACTTCATTTATGTTTCAATTCTAATCTAACATATCGGATCTTATCCTCAAACAAATGTACATCAATTTCTATCTACAAATTTACATCCATTTTAGTATCGTAAGAAAATCAATTAATTTCTTCCCCAAATAATGTGTTTTCATTCCTAGTTTAACAAACTTCATCAATTAATTAGCAATTTAGCATCATCAATTCACTACATATACATCATATCATCAATGAAAATAATAAACAACAGAATAGAATATATGATACTTAATTCGTAGACAAACGTATCAAAGATTCATAGGCAAAATTATAAACAAATCTAAAAACATAGATTCATAGACAAACTTATCAAAGATTCATAGACACTTATGAATCGAGATGAATGTAGCTGAGTTGAATCGATGACTAGATTAGATTTGATATTCCATGATGACTTCAAAAAATATGCTAATCCTTGATAAAGATGATGAATCGATGATGTTGTGGTTGCATACAGAAGATGGAGGCTGCGTACTAAGTACAAAAGATGGAGGTCGTGTTTTGATACATTAGGTTTAAGTGTTTAGGGCGAATTTAAAAAAAGGTTGGCCCGACTCTTTTCTGATGAACCGCCTGCCCGAGCGCTCGGCCCCCGTGTCGATGTTGAAATGGGCTAACAAGCTGAACCGACCCGGTGTACCTTCTGGATCCCGGACCGACCGGTCCGGGTCTAAAAATGTTGATGATTTTTTTTTCAGATGGGAGGAAGATGGAATAACCTTTTTATATGGGAAGGTAAAAAAGTATTATATCGGTTATTTTGTTTCTAACAAGAAAGATAGAAATTAATTAGGTTTTAGTGCTTTAATGATTTTGTTAGGTCCTAGAAGTGTGAGACTGAAGCATCAAATATACACAACGGTCTATGGTAGTTAACTAGGCTTAACTGGGTTAGTTTGTGTTAGGTTTAGACCTTTATAGGTCATTTGGGCATGCCATAGGCCATGTGAGCCAGTCAAGCCCATTAGGGTTATGCCTTACCCTAGGTATATAAGCTAAGCTTATGTCATTTCCTAGGGTTAGACTTTTGGAGACTTTTAGGTTTTCTCTGGAGAACCTCCATCTTGTACCAGAAGGTTTTGCTTGTTCAAGTAATAGAATCGTGTGCAAGGTGTTAAAAGTGAATTTGTATTGCTTTTCATTGTATCGGTTTTCTTGAAGATCACCAAGTTTGGATTCCGCCCATCCTTGGTGATTGTGTGATATCAGTGTTAGATCCGGATTAACGGGACTTACAAGTGGTATCAGAACCTGTTGAACCCGTTTTCCAGGCTCAGATCTGATATTACAAGATTCTATTCGGTTTTCTGCTGAAGAACACTGAAGAACACGAAGAACATGAAGAAGATTCAAGCATTTCGGATCAATATTCAAGCATTTAGGATCAACATTCAAGGATTTCGGATTTTCTGGTTATATTTCGGACAGATTTCGGATCATTTTGCTGCATTTCGGATTGATTTCAGATTATTCTTCAGTATTTCGGATTAAAATCTTGAATTTCGGATTGATTTCGGATTATTCTGTTGCATTTTGGATCCGAATTCGTTGAAGATCATCCATTCCTGATTACTGTTCCGGATTGTTACTGTTGTTGTGTATCTAATAGCATTCCGGATTCTCATTGTTGCTAAGTATCTGATAGCATTCCAGATTACTGTTCCGGATTCTCATTCCGTATTCTCATTTCGGACTGAAACAGTGTATTCCGGATTCCATCTCGAATACTGTTCCGAATCACCATTTCGGATTATTATCTTGGATCACTATTTCCGGATTCCATCTCGGATTGTTAATCCGAGTTATTGTTAATTTGGTACTGTTCCGAGTTGTACCCAAAAAGGTGGAAAGTTAACCAGCTGACGTAACTGGAGTTAAACGTTTTCATACACAGAATTTGATCCTTAGACAATTTCAACAATCCGGTTGCACGGCTAAACTCGTGTGATTTTTAGGGCAAAAAGAGGCAAGAAAATTCCTAAAATCATCGTCGGACTGTATATATCATTGGAATCGTATCGTCAAGACGAGTCTAACGGTACATTTTGGTAAAACAGTTTTCGGACATTATTTATCATGTTTACCGGTCTGGTTTCGATTATCCGAAGATGTTTGCAGCCCAAGCTCAGCACTCGAACATAGCTCTCAGTCCAGCACAAAATCAAAACCCGAGCCTGCGGGATGAAGTGAAGGAAAAGCTGAATGAGTTTATCGGAGACTACAATGTTGATCCGGTTGCTAACTATGTGATGCGTTTGCTTGACTGTAGCAGGCGTAAAGAGGAAGTAAGAAATGCGATGGATAGTTTCTTGAATGATGATAAAGACTCCTTTGTTTCTTGGTTGTGGGATCATTTACAATCAAACCAAGATCTCAAAGATCTATATGCAAAATCAATTGAGTCTATTTCTGAAGAAGTATCCGAGCAGAAACCTCAAGCCCAACAAGCAGCCATCAGTAGCCCAGCACCCCAAACTCGACCTCAAGCCCCAACTAACGCTGACAAATCTAGCTCGTCCATTGACACAGTCAACTATCTTTTGTGCACTGAACCTTGCAGGAATAGGGTTGCTCAACTCAGGGCACTTAATTCTAAAATGACCGATGAATACAACAATGCAATGGCTTAGTGCATCAGCCTTCGAGAAAGTAACAAGTTACTCAAAGAAAAGGTTGAAGCACAAAAAAAATATATAGCTCAGCTCCACCTAGACGTAAATCAACAGAAATGTTGGGTCCATGATTACAAAACCAAATTAGAATCAAAAACCATGGAATGCGAATTGGTAAGAGTTGAGTTGGGACTTCTTGCTGGAAAATATCAACAAAACGAGGTTAATATAAAGAAGTTTGATACATCCAGCAAGCTTGTTCAAGACGTGTGCAATGTGCAGCTGGCATATAATGTGAACAAAGGGAAGGGTTTGGGATTCAATCAGGTTGCCCCACCGTATAATCACAACTATACAACAATGCCTGAAACCGATGAAGATATTGAGAAAGCACAGCATATGGTGTATGGCAAACCCAGTGACTCTACGCCAGACGCACGGGAACCATCTGGTGCCATTGACTTTTCAAATGATTCAGCTGATGAAGAGAGCGCTGACGTGAACAAGACTCCATGTGTGCAAACTGGACAATCTGGACCTTCTGCTACTGATAAAAAGGTTCAGAGCAAGCTAAAAGAGCAGAAAAGAGCAAATCGGAGACGAAGAAAGCAGAAGTCCAAACGTCAAGGACTGTCACGTTCTCCAAAATCATTAGTAGGCAGTAATAGCCCTCAAAAGGCTAGTGCTGTGAAGAATGCTTTTGTTAAGCTGGTTGTTAATGGCAAGTGTGAAAAATATGCTTTTGACCGTGCTAGCAAAGCTTTTGGAAAGGTTGGGGAGATTTCTGAAAAGGATTTGCAGTCTAAACAAAATAAGAAAAATCAAAAGAAATCTCCACAACAGAAGAAGGCCCTTGCAAACGACAAGTACAAACATCCAAATTCATCCTCGTCTGCAAGACATGTGCAAGGAAGGCGAGCACAGAAGGGATCAGTTCATCCTTCAAGGCCTGCACGAGAAAATCAAGCTGATCAGAATGCTTTACATGTGAAGAGACAAACGTGCTTCAATTGCGGCATTCCTGGTCACATTGCTTGAAACTGTACACGTGGTCCCCATGTTCCGTGTCATGCTAAAAATCAGAAGGTTACACCAAAGAATAACAATCATTCCAAGCCGATGAAGGTATCATCACCTAAGGCAATGAAGAATGTGAATTCCAAGGTTAAACCATCTGATGGGGATTGGAATGTTGCCAAAACAAACGCAAGGCTGTTTAGAAACAAAAATCTATTACTAAAATGACTAAACCTGAAACAGCCAAAGTTGCTCAATCAAAGGTAACTACCGCGTTTGTTAAAATGAAACAGATTTGGAAACCCAAACCCAAATCCAAATCAGAAGCAACATCACCAATCCTCGAAACAAAAGGGGACCTGTGTCTTAAAGAAGTGTCTTATTTTCATGCTTCAGGGAAACCCAGGACCACGATGGCCTGGGTCCCACTGTCTTACTAATCTCTTTATTTTCTCATGAACAGCCAAGGAGGAGCTATTGACAATCTTTGGAATGTTGGTAGCGGTTGTTCCAGGGACATGAAGGATAACATCTCACTGTTGCAAAAAGGTTCAAATTTTTACGATTGTAATGTTTCATTTGGAGGAGATGAGGTAAGAAAAGATCAGCGAAAAGGTACAAATTTGAATTTCGTGCTTTAATTTTGAAATTGCTTAGTTTTAATCTAGTGATGGAACGGTTAAACAAAAACAACAAAAATATTTTCCTTTTCCTTTTGTTTAAAACTTTGTGCATATGTTTTCTTTATTAGGTAAATTTGTGCATAAAGTATGATGCATTAATTTAGGGGGGAATAGGGCGATATATGTATATATGTATTGTTTGAGGGGGAGAAAATTAGAATACATTATTTGAAAAACCGAAAAATACAAAATAAAAAGTTATGGGAAATGAAATGAATATTCGTGATAAAGGGCGTGACTGACACATGTAAGATGTCGTAGCTGAAAAGACTAGGATCTAATGTGATATATCGGTAGGCTAAAACGCTCAAAGTGATTATAAGATACTAAGTGATATAAACATAACGAACTATGTATCTTGTGGGTAACATACCATCGGTGTATGATTTCATGGTCTTAAATCTTGCGTTGAAACAAAGCTCATGATGTTTACTAATATGTTCATATTTATTAAAATCCAAATTACATTTCAATATTCCAAGTCAAATTCATACAATACAAGGAAGGGAAAAATTAACTAAAACAAATCCATAATCTAAACTGGTTTATTCTTCTAAGCCGTCCTATATGTTTCTTGCTTCAACTTGATCACCTGTATCATGTGTAAAAATGGGAAATTTTGGGTCAACAAAAGTTGGCGAGTGAACCTTGTTAAAAACATTTGTTATTGATTTATTATTGATATTAATTTAGGAAGATTGTGCAATAATCATATATGAGCAAATGTATGTAGGCATAACAATCACAAACCACCTTGCTTAAGCATGAAATAAGAATGACAATGTATATGTTGGCAACATCCCATTCACGCTCATAGGTAATGGGGAACGGACGGCCTATGCTAATGTATGTGAGATCAAGGCTCAATCAAACGGAGCCGATCTTATGTTGGCAACGCCTGGTTCACGCTCATAGGTAATGGGGAACAACTCACGCTCATAGGTAACGGGGAGCGGCGGCCTATGAAATGTATGTACTGAAATGATAAAATTAATCTAAACTTCAACCACACAAACAATGGATACACAATGAATACACATTTGATCATGAACATGATGGATGCACAAATGTTTAATTAAAATAAATAAATAACGACACATGATACACCCCAAAATGTGATTAAAACGGGGAATTGGTAGAGGTTCACTCACATTGGGTGCGTTTGTTTGAAGATGTTGAATGCGCACGAGTTTAGGGGATTGATCGACGAGAGATAACTAACCAAATAAATAACGAAAAGGTACGGTAAGTATGTGGATTTTATTAACTATTTTAATAAGATTTTTGGGTATAATTTTGTGAGTTTAAGGCTACTTTCTAACTTTGAAAATGTTATTTTTAAGTATTTTTAATTGATTTTTAAATTAAATAAATAAATAAATAAATAAAATGTTGACTTTGACCGTTGACCGAGACCGTTGACCTTTGACCGTTGACCGGTTCGGTCGGTTATATTGTTGCACTGAGCGAGGTTCGAACCGGTGACCTCCCGTACGCGTGCACGCAGCTCTACCAACTGAGCTACGTGTCTAACCCGAAATAATTCTGTTTTTAATTATACTTATATACTATTTAATTTAATCCGAAAATTATTTATTTTTAAAAAGATGTTAAACGTATCGGACCGGTGCTGACCACAGGTCTCGAACCCGGGACCTGTGGGTTAGCGTACACACAGTCCACCGCTGGACTGTGTGTCTCACTTGGTTATTAACTCGGTTTTTATTATACTTAACATGGACTGTGAGTCAACCCGGTTCAGTTAAAAAGGCAGATTTTTATTTCAAGTGAGTAAAGCTGGGACAGGATTCGAACTCGCGTTGCATGTGTGTTTGTTGCACACAGTCCACCGCTGGACTGTGTGTCTAACCCGTTCATTAAACCGATTTTAATTAATCTTATATTATACAACACTTCATCTTCTTCGTTCAAAACACAGACATCGACCAATTGACTGTTATTTGTTAAATTAGCTCAATGAATGTTATGAGCCATAGTAAAGAAATGAATGGAAAGAGATTGGAGGGTTGATTGTACCAACTGTTCGTTTTTCTTCAGATGTCCGGCATGGTCATCGGCTCCGTCTTGGTGAGCTGCGGCTAATAGGATCTACCAACAATTTGGAGGGATTAGATGTGAAATGGAACTACTGGGTAACGACTATCAGTAAATTAGAAGAATCATACCGGTTAACAGCAGTTTCTTGAAAGTTCAGAATTTCTCCGGCGAAAACAAATAATCCGGCAACGTCGTCTGGAAAGGATTCTGGGTGAGGGATTGATATTAGAATTTTGTCTAATAAAGGAATGAGCCAGAAAAATCGAAGTAATTACCGTGTAGGTGGAAGTCTCCGGTTTTCCGGCGACTTGCAGATGTTTTCCGGCGAGTAAATTTTCGTCGAGAAAAGGTGCGATTTGTGAGCGAAAAGGTTTCCGGTGGATTGTGGGTGAATTTATAGGGAAGTATCGAGATGTATGGGGTCTGAATTCGGTCTCAATTCGAAGTCAGCCGTTCTCCGGCGGTTATGACTGATGTCGCGGGTTCAGACGTCGGTTATAACCGTCGTTAGAGTTAATTCTTCGGTTATTTTGGACGGACACGTAAATTATCGGCAAAGTCGTCGGGATTTCCGACGACTGCTATTTGGGCGCGATTTTGACTGAATTTGACTTCCGCGCTTTATTATTTGAATTAATTGATTCATTAGCTTATCAGAAAATCAAAGTGGCGGAGCGGTTGATGGTGTGAAGGTTAAGTCTTTGGGGATTTTCCGGCTGACCCGGGTTCGACTCCCGGCAGCCGGTTTTCCTTTTTAATTAATTTATTTTTTTATTTTAACAATTATAATTTATATCTTCTAATTTGTTGATTAATTATGAATCGTTTAAAATTAAAACAAGCCACAAATGAACAACAAAAATTTAAAACTGATTGTTTGGTTATTAAACGAAGCGGGTTTCGAAAACCCATTTTTCGACAAATGTTACAAGAAGTTCCATGTAGGTTGTAGTATTAGAAATTTTGTTTTAGGATATAACCTTATCTTTCCAAACATATCAAAACTCTTGCGCATGAAATCATATTTAGTCAATCAACTCTGTTTATCAATATTCATTACCGTAGGCAACAAAAAACGATTCCTGTAGCAGGGTACTCAACCCTTACAAGGAACGTTACCGCCTCAAACAAAAATTTAAACTCTTACTCCTTTCTAAGTATGTAACTGTCAAACTAAACACCATCCTTTTTAGACAAATATGTTATTACTTAAATTTCGGGACGAAATTTCTAAAAAGTAGGGGATACTGTAACATCCGTAAAAAATCGGATTTACCAAACCCGCTTCGTTTATTAACCGAACAACCAGTTAAAAATTTCGTTGCGTATTTAATGCTCCAATTATTTTTAAACGATACATAATTAATAAGTATATTAGAATATAAAAGTTATATTTGAAAAAGTATTAAAAATAATGAAATAAAAATAAAAGGCTGAAGCCGGGTTTCGAACCCGGGTCAACCAGATATAAGCAAAGAATTAACTCACACGCGCTCAACCACTCCGCCACTTGTGTTTCTTGTTCATTATTAGAAACAATTAATTCAAATATCACAATCTCGAATTCAAACTGACGCGCCCAATCGCAGTCGTCGGAAATCCCGACGATTTCGCCGATAATTGACGGTTTCTTCTGATTTAACCGAAGCATTAACCTCAACATCGGTTATAACCGATGTCCAGTCCGCGACATCAGTCATAACCGCCGGGAAAATTATTGACCGACGAATCAAGACGGTAATCGGACTAAATTCATCGATGTTCTTCCCTATAAATACACCCACAAGCTTCTGATAACTTTTTCGCTCACAATCACACAAATTCTCGACGTAATTTCACTCGCCGGAAACTTTCTGCAACTCGCCGGAAAACCGAACCCCTTCACCTCTGTGCCTTACTCCAAAAACAGAACATCTAGAGCTCATACCGAAGTCACCCACACTCACCTCAAACTTCTTGAAGAACCTCTGCCGCAAGATACACGTCGCCGGAATAACCTGCTGTCATCGGAAACTCGCCGGCGAAACAGGGGATCTCTGTTCGGTATATCTTACACCTAATCTCTCTCGTTTTTATTAATCTCATATGTAGCTAATTACAACTTACTAAAGAAACTGATTAATTTGTCGAAACAGTCGGACATTGGTTCTGGGTTAAGTTTAACGAAGAAGATGAAGTTTCGGTTATATATATATTTAATTTAAATCAAGTTATATCTCGGGTTAGACACACAGTCCAGCGGTGGACTGTGTGCAAATAAACACGCATACGTCCCGAGTTCGATCCTTGACACACGCACACTCGCTTTAATGAAAATGTTCCTTTTTTAAACTGAACCGGATCCACTCGCAAATAGATGTTAAGTTTAATGAAAACCGGAATAATAACCAAGATAGACACACAGTCTAGTGGTGGACTGTGTGCGAGTTTAAATCATACGTCGCGGGTTCGAGTCCAGGCTACCGCACCGGTTCTGACAATTATCAAACTTTTTATATAAGGACAGAAATGAATTTATCTAGTTTGTATATAAGTATAATAAAAACCAGAATAATTACCAAGTTAGACACACAGTCCAGCGGTGGATGTGTGCCAAACTAAACCACAGGTCCCGGGTTCGAGACCTGTGGCGAGTACCGAGTGATGCAATTAAATCGTTTTTAAGATAAGTGATTTTCGGATTGATTTAATTAGTATATAAATGTAATTAAAAACAGAAATATTTCGGTTAGACACGTAGCTCAGTTGGTAGAGCTGCGTGCACGCGTACGGGAGGTCACGGGTTCGAGTCTCACCCAACGCACACTTATAACCGACCGAACCGGTCAACAAGTCAACGGTCAACGGTCAAACAAGTCAATGGTCAACAGTCAAAAATCAACATTTTTTTTATACTTTTATTTATTTATTTAAATTAAAAATACTTAAAAATAACATTTTTAAAGTTAGAAAATAGCCTTAAACTCACAAAAATATATCCAATAATCCTACTAAAATTGATTAATAAAATCCGCTTATTTACCGAACCATTATGTTATTATCTAGGTTAGTTTCACTCGTGGTTAAATCCAACTTCGTGCGCATTCAATATCATCAACCGAACGCACACACTGTGAGTGAATCTTACAACTCCCCTTTTTAATTACACGTTTTGGGGTGTATTATGTGTCACTTAAACTAATTCGTTTATTCAAACTCGTGCCATACCATATTATGATTTAAACTTAGAATGTAAATATTGTTTGTAGTTATGTATTGCCTATTGTCAAATTGTATGCAACTTATTTGTTAGGCCCATAAATTCCTCGTGGGAGACGAGTTGAACAACGCGTGCCTTAAAACACATTCGATTAGGCCCATCAGTTCGTAGAACAACGCGTGCCTCAAAACTCATTCATTAGGCCCATCAGTTCCTCGTGGGAGACGAGTTGAACAACGCGTGCCTCAAAACGATCAATTATTGTATGTGTGTGCATTATTAAATATTAAGTGTTTTGTGAATATATTTACATTTACATTTACTCATATGTGGTTATGCACTTTATTTAATAATCAATTCAATGAACTTGTTTAAATGTTTTTCATAGGATTCACTCGCCCAACTTTTTGTTGACTCAAAAACATTTTTACACATGATACAGGTGAACAGGATGAAGCAAGGAAAACATAGGAAATGCCTTAAAAGAAAATAATGAAGTCTAGAATGATGTGTAGAACATGATGTAATTATGATTGTATGTTTCCCTTTAAATTGTAATAATAAATATGAAACGTTATAATAAATGTCATGAGCTTTGATGATAACCCAATCATGCCCCGACCACCTTTTCCGCTGCGGGTCGGGTGTGACATTTTGGAAACCCGTTTTTCGTCGGATGTTACACGAGTAGTTAGAAATCTTCACGTATATTTTTGTCGTTTTCATAGTCGCGCCGGTTTGAGCTCGATGTCGCGTTAAGATAAAACTTTAAATAATTATTTAATACTTGCGTTATATATTATTTTACCAAGAACCGTTGTTGACTGATTTGACTGAGATTGACCAGGTTTTTGACCTGTGTTGACTGTTGTTGATTGAGTCGACTCGACCGTTGACTGAGTCGACTCGGTGTTGACCGCAGTTGACCCACCGGTTTGGACCGAGTTGAACCGTAACTGAACCGAGACATAACCCAAAAGTAACTCTAGTTAATCCCAAGCTGAGCTCCACCCGAACTCGAACCGTAGCCACTGCCGATTACCACCACCGCCGCCTTCCGGAATCCATTTGCCGCCGGTTGCCGTCACGTGGCGGCTTCGTGTGTCCGCCGACATCGTCGTTCGGCACCCAACAAGAGCCACCACCGCCGCCACACCCCCTTCTCGCCCTGAAAAACAACAAGCATCGAGCCGGAAAACATACATCTAACTAGATCTGAAAGAAGAAGATGAAGTGTAGGGTTAGTGATGCTTACCGGAGATGTGAACACCTCGAACGAAACTGCCAGAGGTGGAAACATCATCATCGTCACTCAATCCGCAACAATAATGCCAGAACTGTGTTCGAGAGGTGTATTTTAGGGTGGGTTCACCGCGGAACCACCGCCATTCTCTGCTGCTCTCTCTCTACAGTCTCTCTTTCCTCTCTGACTGTCTGTCTGCGTGCATATATATGCGGTGTGCGTGTGTGGGGGCGAATAGAGAATAGAGGTGGGTGTAGGTGGTGTGTGGTCGGAAGAGGTGACAGCGCCGGCCGGTTGCGGCCGGATCTCCGGCGACCGGTAAAGAGGAGGGGAGGGCAGGGGTGTGTGCTAGGGTTTTGAGTGAAAGAAAAAATGAGGGAATTAGGGTTAAGGATGGTTTAAATAGTTAGGGTTTTTAGGTGGGCCGGGCCCAAAGCCCGCTAACTCGTGTGTAAGCCCAAGTACGTATCTCAAGCCCGTTATCGAAATCCGAACATTGTGTTTGGTCATAATGCGTTTGATTAAAATCAAAAACACATAAATGTTGTCGTTATTCGACCGGTTGACGCGACGGTTTGCCGGTTTTGTTAAAATTTGCGTAAAATCTCTACGATTGCCATCTATAGTCCGTTTTTTCGATCCGAGTGTTGCTATTTATCGAAATCTATTCGTTTAGACTCGAAAACGTATTAAATTATATTGGGGGTCGGGTTTTGATGCGTAAGCCGTTCGTTGCGTTAAAAATCGCGTAATTCCCTGTTGTCGTTTCTGATCCGTTTTTTGTTCTGGTTTCTTCCATGAGCGTTAAAATTTGAAAACGAAGCCTAATATATCATAATATATTAATATTTAGACGTATCTCTAGTCTTGGCTTCGTTTTGTTGTCGGTGCGTCTCGATTTTCACGTAACTTCCGCGTTGTGCTTTGCGACGTTCAACGATCCAAATTTATCGCATAATCTTAACTGTATGGTTAATACAAGTATAAAATTCGTGTTTTTAGACGTTGTCATATTTGTCGGCACCAGTTCGCTTATCGTTCGATTTCGCGTTAAAGTTCCCGATTGTCGCCATATTGCGTAACGTGAATCAAGTAGACGTTCCTAGGCTCTCTAGGGTCTGATCGAGTTAATTTACGTCTAATTATGCTAATTATAATGGTATTACTATTCGTTGCGCGCTAATTAATATCGAAAACTGCTGGTTGTCACACAAGGGTCGTTGTGTGACCTACATGTGTTGGTCTAATTTACCGTTGCGCTGAGTGCGCAAGGTTCATTATATGAATTATTGGTTCCAAGGAAGGCGTACCATTGCACATTGCGCGCAATGTTATTCTTGTAGTATGTTGTTGAGGGTATGGTTCCTTGCGCAGGCGCAGGATTTTGGGGACCATACCCCTCCACTCTCTAATCATCTCCTTATATATACACCTAGAAGGAAACCCTAATTAGTTAATAAGGGTAATATGGTTCATCAACAATTACCAACTAATATATAATATGATTAATATAATTTTTAATATAATATAATATAAATGATTATAATGTCTACATGATTAAATATTATAAATATAATATATTTATTCTTACAAGAGTAAAAATAAGTACTAGACAAATAAAATATTAAACATAGGGATGAGTCGCACCAATCGATACCGGTATCGAAAATACCTGGTACGATACGGTTCGATACAGGTAAGGTACCAGTATTTGAGGATAAAAACCAGAAAATAGTGGTACAGAAAACATCAAAAGTCGGTACTAAATCAATACCAAAAATGTTTTGATTCAGTAAAATGAATACCAGATCAATACTAACACCTGATATCATTTACTCTCCCTAATAAACATGCATATCTTGCGTTACATTTTAAAGTGGCAAATAGGCTTAAAATTGAATAACCTATACTAAATAAATAAAGATAACTAGAGTGGCTTGTGTCACCATACTCTATATTATAAAATTGAAGTGAATGTTTTGTAAGACCTCGTTTCGAAGTCACTTAGTTTTCTCAGAAAAATATATATTTAATTGTTCTCTTGATATCCACACGCTTTGAATGGTTATGTCTAAAATTTTGTTGTTGGTCTGTTTAGTTAGTGGTTTAGAGTCCAGTTCAGTATTTAGAGTCCAACTTAGTGTTTATTAGTTGGTCTAGTCAAATAGTCTCTGTAAATGTTAGTATTCTTTGCAGAAGATTAGGTCAATGTAGTTGGGTCAGAGGTTGTTCCAATTTTCTAAGTTTACGTTTGAGTTGTGTGTTTCTTTGTAGGCTATTTATAGCCATCAGCTCTTATGAATAAAATCATTAGAAATTGTGTGAACTTTGATATCTCTTCTACTCTAACAAATTTACTTTCAAGAACCTGAATTTTAAAGTTGCCCAAATATTGTTTCTATAACATATAGAGGAGGCATAAAAGACACTGCATATATTCTCGAGTATATGATACTTTTTTTAATGAGAAAAACAGATATATGATCTATTTTTGTTAGATTAGCTAATGTTAAAATTCAAAGTGAAACAAAATTTGTACTACAATAGATGAAAATAGTTAGAATCACATGTCCTCATTCTCAAACTATAAAATTGGAGGGAATGTTTTGTGGGGCCTTATTGACATAAATCCTTAATTACTGTTTTTTTCGTCTAATCTTCTTATCACCTTCAACAAACCCACAAAAACATTAGGAAACTAGTCCTTTGCTTAAATCACATCACCATCAATTCGGTTTATCCCTCCTCCTTCAATAAAATTTGTCAATAAAATTACTCTAACTCTAAATGTTTGTGTACACGATTCTTATGACGGTATTATGACAACAATTCATTTGTGTTGTTATATAACACTTTCGGTCACTGACGCTAATATTTGATAACTAAATCAGGAAACTGATATAGGAAGACATGTTAATGACTTCGAATGCAACTGTCTTGGAATTTTAAAAAATATGAATAAATTTCTTATATTTATATAACATTCAAATAATAAGCTTCATATACTTACACATAATCTAACACATGTGTAAGGAAGAAATAAACTTAAAAAAAACAAATTAAATTAAATGGTTTTTTTTATGTATTTAACATAAACATTTATAAGTAAAAGGTAAAAACTTTAAAAATATATGAACAACTATAAAACATTTATGATTTAACTTTCTTCACACACTAAAACACTATGTAGTAGCTTTTAGTTAGCATCGGTTTGATTTGTTATGATATCCGTAAGATTCCGGCACTTGGTATAACAACGGAAACAAATATGCTCAAGAGGATAATGAGACGTGTTTTACATCTATCGAAAATCTACAAAACAAATAATGGTGCTGATGCTTTCAAATGGCATTGTTCGGTTACTAACATTCCTATAACATATTGTATAAAAAAATACTCAATCACGATACGTCAAAAAAAGCATAAGAAAAAGTAATGTACCGGTACGAATATTGTTTGGGTGGTCTTCGTTGGGTTCCTCACGCTAAGTAACAAAAAACCCAACTATATTTGACCCCAACAATAAAAATTTATCCGGTCACGGACAAAGAATAAGTAGGTCGCAATGGTATATTCGAAAATTTGTTATATTATATTAGTAAAATAAAAAAGAGTAAATGACGTCGCTTTATAAGAGAAACTAAATGGCGAGCGAGCTCTGCGAGGACATGTACATTTACGCCCCGATCACTTGTATATTACTATGCACAACTCGATTTTGAATAAAAAATTATATCTAGATATAAATAAATATAAGCACGTCCCAACGACATACTTGGAAATTTATAAAATATCGTATTTAAAATGTTATAAGCTAAAATTATAATATGCTAAAAATTAGTAATACAATAACAATTGTTGGGAATCTGTTTTGATCAATGAACAATAACAATTAATATTAAATAGAAGAATAAAATGTCGTTTGTGTTCCTAAGATTTAGTCACTTTTGCAACTTTCATCCAAATCTTTTGTTTCGCATTTGGATTCAAAGGGTTTGAAATCTTACAATATCCATCCACCCAACTAACTTCGTTTGATTATTCTGTTAACTTTAAGGGTATTTTAGAATTTTAACTAAAGTACAAGTTTAAATTGAATAAGGTACATCATATTTGCTTCTATGTGTGAGTGCGCGCACTCTCTATCTCTCTCTAGAACACAACCCCCATTTTCATCCCTAATTTCTCCAACTAATAACATCTTCTGCCACACTCCAATAACAATGAACAGTCAAGAAATTGGATTTTGGTCTTTGGGGTTGACCCAATTCCGAGAAATCTTCAACAAGACGTGAAACACCACAAAGTTATCTTATCCCCATAGTCGGATTCAACACCTGATTGGTTGCTTCGCTAGTGTGATCGACTAAATTAGGTTAGAGAGATTAGGGATGAAAATGGGGTTTGTGTTCTTGAGAGATAGAAAGTGCACAAAAATAGAGTGTAGAGATAGAGAGGGGATGGGGGAGAGAAAGAGACAGGGGGGAGACAGAAGCAAAGATGATGTATCTTATGCATCAAAAACTTGTACTTTTGTTGGAAAAAATATATACTAAAATACCCTTCAGGTTAACAGAATAAGCAAACGGAGTTAGTTCGGTGGATGAAAATGACAAAATTTCAAACATTTTAGATATATATGCAAAAAACAAATTTTTAGACAAAAGTCATAGAAGTAGCAGACCTCATGAACGAAATAGCATTTTACTCAAATAGAATTATGCAATGGAATAATAATCAATCAAACAACAAATATCAAATCAAAAGAAGTCATTGCAAATTTCATTTCATCAAATCGTGTGTTTAGACTCATGACCCCTCACCCCACAACTAATGATCTCATAATTGCACTCCTTAAAATCTAGAACAACCAAAGATTATATATATATATAATATATATATATATATATATATCTAATAATAAAATAATATAATAATTAATAAAAAATAAAAATTTGAGCTACATAAAAAAGACTTTGAAAATTGGATTCTTGTATAAATAAGATTGTATGATTATGGTCACGTTATAAAATAGAACATGCATAGTCGTGATATACTTATTGAATTATGGTATCTTGAACTTTTTCCGAATAATACTGATCATATGTTGAAATTCTTGCCAGTTCTATATTGTGTAAAAAAAATCCGCTCCCTTTGTTCAACCATGTATACACATGGATTATATATTTAAATAGTATATATAATATATATTTAGGTAATTAGTCTTATCGTATAATAATTATAATAAAGAAATTTGGGATGTGATGGGATGGGATGAGATGCAATAGCAGCCCACACGTGAGGACCAAAGAAGAAAACTTGTCACTTCCCTGTTAACTAGCTTCCAAAAGAACCGCTTCACGTGGCATGCTTTGTGGGGTTTAAATTTTTTTTTTTCTCCCCGTCGATTTATAAAACAATTTTATTGGAATTATTATTATATAATATATATTAGGTTATAACTTGGTGTATTACACGGTAGAGATGAGCATTTGGTACCGTATCAATACCGAATCGTACCGGGTGTATTTAGTACCGGTACTGGTACCCACTTTTTTCATGTTTTGATACCGGTAGTTTCGGTACCGGTACGGTCGGTATCGAACGGGTACCGTGCTCATCCTTACACGGGTTGAGTAAAAATTTTATATACTAAATAATAAAACAATAGATCTTTAAAAACCTCATTTATTGCACGGGTTGAATAAATGTAATTTATATATTAAATAATCAAAAGTTATATCTGTAAGAACCATATGTATTGTACAGGTTGAATAAATGTAATTTTATATACCAAATAATAAAAAAGTAATATCTTTAAAACCATGTGTTATTACACGGGTTGAATAAATGTAATATTATTGACCAAATAATAAAAAAATTATATCTTTAAAAACCCCTGTGCATTACACGGGTTGAATAAAAATCATTTTATACACCAAATAATATAAAAATTATAATTAAAAAATATCGGATATACAGGGCAGTCCTAACGTTTTTTGAGACCCTAAGCGAACTACAAAATGGGGAGGCACTTTTGCAAAGTTATCCTTTTCAACATAATCAAACTGAATTGGCAAATAAAAACTGAAATCCCTAAAAGCGTAATAACAAACTAAATTGGCAAATAAAACTGAATTCCTTAAGCAAACCGAATTCCCTAAGCAAATAAATCAAATCGGTAAATACACCCTAATTCCCTAAACAACAAATGAGGATGTCTAACCTAAATCGCAAACTCGCAATCAGCAAATTGAATCGCAAAATTGTTGAATCGCAAAATCGCAAATCACCAGTTAACCAAATTGAATAGCAATTACCAAACTGAATGTCTTCCGTGGGTTCCATCAAACTAAATCACAAAATCGACGAATCACCAAACTGAATTTAGTTTATGTTTGAGGGTTCGCAAAATTGATCAGATTGTTTAGTGATTAGAATGTAAAAAGCTTAAAATAGCCGATTAGTCGTTGCTTAATGTTACTTGTTACTTCGAATCTTCTATTGAGATTATGATGCCATTATTATAGGAAACCCAAACAACGCCTCTGATAATCGAACGATTTCATTATTCAAGCCACTAGTATCGATGGATAACTGATCAGTCCTCAACGCGCTTTGAGGTTTCACGCTTATGGCATGCCGCTGGGTTATTAGTATCAATTGTGTATGATTTAGGCCTTATTTGTTCAGTATTGGGACTAGTATACATAAAACCTAGCGAAAACTTGGTGACCCTTCAACTCTGTTGGCCCTAGGCCTGGGCCTAGGGTCATAACCCCATTGGGGCGACCCTACGGATATACTCGGTATGCGATAGATATGGTTATTGTGGAGATGATTATTGAAAAGAAGATATAGTGGTCAAACATGTTATTCAAGAAGCAATTAAGCAGCCATTTAAGTGATAAAATATAATTATATTTAAAAACCCGTAATAAATCTAATTTTATATACAAAGTAATATTGAAAGTTATCTACAATTTGTTTAAAAATCATGTAAAAAATTGATATAATGGTTTTTTTAATATTAAAAATAAATAATATATTAATACAAAGTTTGGTTTTAGTGATAAATAATTTGTTTATTTATTAATTAAAAATTTTAATTTATGGATAATATTATATTCAAAAAATTAAGTATTCTATTCGACATTTAAAGTAATATAATATTTAAAATTATTTTTTATTTATTTAGTTAATATCATATGGATAAATAATATGATTGAATAGTTGGGAGGTTGTGTGATAATAAATCAGTTAACTGTATTATAATGTCATATGTTTTTAGTTATATACTTTTTGAATTATTTAAAAAAAGACTTTGTTATTGTTAGTAAAATCAATGATTGTATATTTTAATTTTGTTTGATATTATTTTATTAAAAAGTGCATATTATAATATAATTATATTATGTCTTAAGTTGTTGATGTCATCCAAAATGTTTTTTCGATTTTATGTCTAACATTATAAATACTATGATAAAATTTTAAAGTTTATTAGAGATAATTACATCATCAAAAAGAATAAGAGTAAATTTGTATATTACAAATAAAAAGTAGTTGTCTATGAAAAAGAATTAATAATTTAGGTAAAATGAAACTAAAAATTGTAGTTGTTATATGACACTTTAGGTAAATATAAACAAAAAGATTAAATCAAATAAATAATTTTATAAATGAGAAGTATACATTAAGTTTAAACTAAATAATAATTATCTATAGTTAAGTAGAAAAGATTAAACCCATAATATTTAGTATGAGAGTTATTTATAATTAATTCGAATAAATTAAACTAAGTAATAATTATTTGTAAGAGATTGGCGGGAAAACCAAAAGATACGAGACCTAATATGATGACAAATGTCTTCCAAATGGTTTCTTTGATAAAAAAATTAATACGATTAAATAGTTGGGAGACTGTATGATGATAAATCGGTTAAGTGTATTATAATGTCATATGTTATTAGTTATATATTTTTTAATTATTTAAAGAAAATAAGGCCTTGTTAGTTATTTTTGTTAGTAAAATAAGTGATTATATATTTGTAATCTTGTTTGATATTATTTTATTAAAAAGTGCATATTATACATATAATTATATTATGTGTTAAGTTATTATGCCATCTAAAATGTTTTTCGATACTATGATATAGAAGATCAAATAAATAATATTATAAATGAGAAGTATACATCAAAATTTAAACTCAATAATAATTATCTATAATTAAGTAGAAGAGATTAAACTAAATAATATTTAGTAGAAGATTATATATAATTAATTAGAAGAGATTAAGCTAAATAATAATTATATGACGGAAAATCAAAAGATGCATAGCATAATATGATAACCAGTTTCTCCCAAACGGTTTCTTTTATTATATGTTATAGATAATAGATCAAGTTGTTAGCTATAGTAACTTTATTTTTTTATCTTTGGGAATTTCACCTCTAAATTTTTATTTTTTTTTTCATTTTGTGAATTTCACCCTGTGAGTTTTAATATTGACAATTAAATCCTCTAAAATTTCTAAAATTTTTGTAACATGTCATTTTGACTCCCTCAAGTTTTACATGATTATCTTTAAGTACACATCATGTATAAATTCATGTTTTTTACTTTTCAACGTATTTTTTTATCAAAAATGAGTCATATAAATATAATTCATTTTTGTGCTTATATTTATGGACGTTTTCAATTAGTTCACATTTTGACGTAAATTTTGTTCCGAAACGAATCGGGTCAGTATAATACATTTTCATTCTACTTAAAAAAATTCGAGTTATTCTACGTTTCATGAGTCATGTCATAATAGTCTTGAACGTTTTCCCTTGATCTACCAATTGATCATTAATAATTACAAAAAAAAACAATACGATCAAAACACGTTAAAAAACGACCCCGCAACGCGGGGATCAATTCTAGTATATCAAATGCATACTATTCAAGCTTTGGCTGGGTGATAGAGAATTTTGTCTCTTGTAGATAATACCAAAGCTTTATTTCAGGCATCAACTAGATTATGGTTAATTTTTTTTTCAGGAAATTTAAATCATTAACGGGTCACTTGAATATATCGTATTAGTAAGACCCTTATTATAATTTTTTTAATTTTATAAGTAATTAAGATTAACATTTTAATATCTGAAACAATATAATACATTTTAAGAAAAATGTATACATGAAATGTATAAACAGACGGAAGCTAAGAAAATTTTTGAGGGTTCGGTTCTTCACATTGATCGCGTCTTTCTTTCCTACCAACTCCGGACATTCAGACTTTTTATGTCCCGGTTGGTAGCATTTAAAGCAGACCGATACCTTAGTCGGACAATTTGAGGGTGCATGTCCCGTCTTTCCACACATAACACATGGTTTGTTCTTATAGAAACACTTGCCCCAATGAGAGCGTCCGCAAACCTTGCAACTAGGCAACCCTCCTTTTACGTTTCCTTTTTTTGGGGGCTTATTTACCTTCTTCAATTCAATTTCGCGCTCTCGCGCGACATTTACAATATATGTGAGATGTTCATACTTTGAGGGAGTCATAAACTCCCGATATTCCGCGCTCAACATATTGTAATAACAATAGATCTTCTTTCTTCAGTTTGGACCAATTCATCACAAAACCTCAACTTGTCCAAGAAGATCCCCATGATCTTGTCAATCAATTCACCTTTTTGTCTTAGTTGAATAAATTCTTCCTTGATTTTGTTGATCACGGCCTTTGGGCTATGATGTTTAAGGAAAGGCGCCTTAAACTCTTCCCATTTCATGGTTCTAGTGGTTTCAATTCCCAGTTCCTTCTTAAGGTTATCACACCAATCTTTCTCTTGACCCCTTAGTTGACCACTCCCTTAAGCTACGAAGTCGGTTGGGTCACAATGGGTCCGTTCAAAAATTCCCTCAATATCACTTATCCATCTTTGACAAACGATTGGATCTACTTCCCCATTGTAAATCGGGGGCTTACATGCCATAAATTTGTTGTAAGGGCATGTCTTCCCTTCTTTAGCCTTGCCTTTATCTTAAGGTTTTCTTTGATTTCATTCATTGTTCTTCTATTGTTGCTAGCATCGTTGTTTGCAACCTTTCCATAAATTCAGGTAAGGCCGCTTCTGGCACTTTTCCGACTTCTTCGGAAATTTTTGCTTGTATCTCCTCCGGCATGAGGGGTACTGTATCATCTCCTGTTGCTCCTAGACATTTATTTAGCTGAAATGTTCATAGTAATTTTGGTAAGCAACTTGTTTAATAATTTCCATATTTTATATGGATAGTTACCCTATTCGTTTGATATCATAGTAGTATATCTTTCTTTTTCAGTTTGGTTAAGTATATTACTTGCCTTCACCATTTATGTTTTAGTGTACTTCCCGGGTTCGAGTGTATTAATACACTCCTTCCCATACACTTTAAATCATCTTCCTTTCTATTATTTCGTATAGAAATTAAATTTATAACTAATTCTTACTGAATGTCTTGATCAAGCCTTGAACCGAACACCTTTCGTTTTTGACACTGGGCTCTGATTACCAACTTGTAAGACCCTTATTATAATTTTTTTTTAATTTTATAAGTAATTAAGATTAACATTTTAATATCTGAAACAATATAATACATTTTAAGCAAAATGTATACATGAAATGTATAAACAGACGAAGCAAAGAAAATTTCTGAGTGTTCGGTTCTTCACCCCTAGCTTGATCGTCATATGAGAACTTGCTAAGACATTCCTACAAAACCCAAACTATCTAATGGATTAGTATCAAGTTTGTTTGAAATTTAAATTATAATTAATTTCATAAATAATAATCAAATTTAAACTCAAAACTTTTCCGAGAAGGCGTCGGCGACGGCCAGGAGTGGTGTCGTAGACGGTATATCTAATTCACCATCGGGTCTGAACTACCGTCGAAAGTAGCTTAGAGCGTCAGAGAATTTATGTTGCGTCGGCGACTGCAGGTTGTGCCGTCGGCGACGGTGCTCCCTGCAGCCATTTTGCTACAAACTTGCTAAATCATCCATTTAACCCGTTTTCGAGTTCCGCACTTTAAGACGTGACTCAGTAATTTCAGACGTTTTCATTTATGTAGTAATTCTGTTTTAATTCTTATATACTATTAAATTCTAGGTTCGTAAATCGATTAATTTTGACCCGTTAGTATATTTTCGACAATTTAGCTTGTTAAACTATATCCTTTATCTATATAATCATTTTAGTGGTTACACCAAATATCCTCGAGGTAACTTAGAGTATTTTACGTTTCCGCTGTTCGATTTATGCTTAATTTCTGATTTTACCCTTATATACAAATAGTTGTTCATACACTTTCATAGTATATGTCACAACTAAGTTTTTGACCTGTTTGGTTACCACAACGAAGTCTATCACTTTGTTTAACCAAACTTCTATTTCTTTTTATCATTTAGCTCATTTGGTTGTTTAACGAAATTCAACATTTTATTCAACCAAACTTTTATCTATTTCCTTATTTTGACCCGTTTGATTGTTTAATGAAATCCATCGTTTTACCCAACCAAACCTTCATCTATTTTCTATTTTTGACCCGTTTGGTTGTTTAACGAAATCCATCGTTTTATTCAACCAAACCTTCATCTGTTTTCTCCTTTTGACCCGTTTGGTTGTTTAATGAAATCCATCTTTTATCCAACCAAACCTTCATCTATTTTCTCATTTTGACCCGTTTGGTTGTTTAACGAAATCCATCGTTTTATTCAACCAAAGCTTCATCTATTTTCTCATTTTGATCCGTTTGGTTGTTTAACGAAATCCATCGTTTTATTCAACCAAACCTTCATCTATTTTCTCATTTTGACCGTTTGGTTGTTTAACGAAATCCATCGTTTTATTCAACCAAACCTTCATCTATTTTCTCATTTGACCCGTTAGGTTGTTTAACGAAATCCATCATTTTATTCAACCAAATGTTTATTTATTTTTCTCATTTTAACCCGTTTGGTTGTTTAACGAAATCCATCGTTTTATTCAACCAAACCTTTATTTATATTCTCATTTTGACCCGTTTGGTTGTTTAACGAAATCCATCATTTTATTCAACCAAACCTTTATTTATTTTCTCATTTTGACACCGTTTGTTTGTTTAAACGAAATCCATCGTTTTATTCAACCAAACCTTTATTTATTTTCTCATTTTGTCCTGTTTGTCATCAAAACAATTATATATATTAATACGCTATAAAAGACAAACAACGTACCTTAAATCTTTCCTTTCAAGCACCGTCCGTCCCTTCTAGGCCACTTGACGCTTCACCCAGTTGCCTATAGAGTTAATTCGTTTTATCGTTTAGACTTCATAATGAAGTTTTAGGACACACGTCATTGTTAACACCTCGTTTACTTGATTCATACACACTTTTCAAGTATTTCATATTCTTTCTAATCTCTATATTCAGTATGTACGATTAACATCTAAACTTTACATTATAGCATCACTTCTTAAATTTTTACTATTAACCTTTCTCATTAAGGCCCATATTAACATGCTTTTTTAGCAAATTTACATCATAGTATTCATAATTGTATAAATTCTTAAGGCTTTGTTATGTAAGAACATAACCCACTTCTTTATACAAAGCATAATAATATCTATCCAAAAATTACATAAATTTATCATCTAATTTCAGTTAGGATTATGATCCTATACTTAGGTTATACCTTCCTTAGGCCATGACATCAATCAATTTCTCAAGAACTTCAATTAATCAAATTCCTCCCAAAATCAAACATCATAAAAATTGAAATTGTAACTTACCTCGTGTTAGTTAAGTATGACTGACCAATGTTCTTTATTCATGCACTAATATTGGTCAAATTTCACCCTTCAATTGATCAATTTGATAAGAATAAGGTTTGGGTGTTCATCCACTTGCTCTGCTCACACACACGTACACACACATAAGTGTGTCCTGTGTTTTAAGTTTTCTTTTAATAAACAAATTTCTCAGTTTGACACTTTTAGTCCCTCATGTTCGGTTTAGCATAAATAGGCCTCTAATTTATAATTTTTAGTATTTAACAACTTACCAGTAACTAAGTTAAATATTCCTAGTTATATACATATATATATATACACACACATATATATTGATATTTTTGAGGTGTTACAGTATTAATGTAATTTATAATCATAATAACCTTTGGTGTTCTCTCTATCTCTCTTATACGAGGGAGAGATTTTTCTATTATTTTAGTATAAGTTTGTTTTGTTTTTTTTAAATTATGGAATTATATCTTTTAATGTATAAAAATAAAAATAAAAACGCATTTTTATTTATAATATCATATATCTATTCATAAAATCGTATTTATATTCATTATCATTTATAGTAAAATTAAATATAAGACAAGAAAATACAATGAATGAAAATAAATAAATAATAATCTAAAACTTTCATTTTCTTAGTATCATTATCACAAAATTATAAACCAAAAAAGTAGGAAACATTCTACAAAATTCTTTTGTCAATGCTTTCTTTCCTCTTTATTGTGGTCGCATTCGTCTTTCTTTTGGAGGTAAAGGTGAAGTCATCTGTTTTGAGCCACAATGTACTTTATCTCGATGGTTTGATTGGATATATTTATGTTTCTTTGAAAATGTCCGTTTCAAGTCAAATACAACAAAAGTTTCTAAGTCCTTGTTGACGAAGGTTAAGGCTGCTACTATATGAACACGAGGTATGTCTGAAAACTACCATGATCTTAAACTACAAGTTTGTTCATCAATGTTCAACACATATGTGCATTTCTCACACCTCACTTCAAAAATACGATACTATCACTTGGAGCTACCTTTCAATGCCTACGGAACACACGTTAATTAAAAATAACCAAAATTGTAAAATTAATTTATGCCTTTGATTGGCTTTAATGCCTATAGACTTTTTTCTGATTCTTAGACATACATCAAGTTCTAATCTTTCTACTTTTGTCGCAATTAAAAAGATTCTTTGCATCACAAATGTTTGGATTTTCCTATAGTGATTATAGGTTTCCTCCTGATGATCGAATGCACAAATTGAAACTTTTACCATTCTCGAACACATCACATGCTCTATAATTAACCTAGGAAAAAATCCCTTGGCCAAGTAGCAAGTAACTGAATTTATTTCCATAAGATGGGTATATGCTTTTTTTAATGCTTTTTCCAACTTTTCCATTATCCTCTCAAAATATTCCAATAGCTTAGCGTAACACTCATCTATACTAAGAACTTTATTGCATTCATATACCCATCCATCTTTGACATCTTTAAACATATATAATAACTATAAAAGTAAACGTCTCCATTCTCCATTTCATTCACAACCATCTTGACAATATTCCATGAATGGGTTTTTAATATCTTGGCTTTTTAATCCGTAAGTCTTGCATAATATTCTTTCAAGCCACCTTCATAATCATCTAATATTTTGTTTGCTCTATTACATTGACTAGTACTCACCTTGCACTTAAAATTTTCTAATGATATTGGAATGCATTTCCGTAAAACTAATACTAGGATTTTCAACTATTTGTTTGAAATACGTTTTACAGATCGAATAATATGTAACAAGAGAGCCTAAACAATACTTTCTTGTGCACGTGTGTTTCTCGTTAAGTGTTATTATTTGGAACAAATCCTCACTTGTAAGCCTTGAGACCCAAAGCCTAAATGAACACTTCCAAACTTTCTTCTTTATTCAGGCATTACTCTTCATCTCCAGTTTCTTCTTTACTAGAATAGGTTTCATCAATCTCCAATTAACTTTAGCATCACAACTCAGATATACCCATCGTGTTCCACAATTTAACACCATCACCGTCATCGTCCTTTTTATTTGCACTCCAAACTTCAACAAATATGACCTCGTCATCCTATTCAGTATCATCATCCTTTTCGCTATTATTGTCATAACACAATAGACTCAAGAAAGCGTTGTTTATTTAATTTACATCACTAATTTCACTAATATCATCTCCATGTTGTAATGTTATTTAAGACCCAATTTCTGAAAGATAGCCAAAAAAAATGTTATTCTAATGTTATTTTTCTCTTCTTATATTACAATTCCAAACACGATATTTACCTTAGAAGACAAAAACCTATCATGTCCAAATTAGTAATTTAAAATCCCAACTCCTTATCATGTGCATAAGATAAAAAAAAAACTAGTACTAAATATAATAAAAATATATAAAAACTGATGAGAATTCATCACTTGGAGCATAACTAACAATGTGAAGAAACTTTCCTAATGATCAAGCCAATATTATAGTGCAACTAGAGCCACCATATTACAAGTTTGTCAATCGTGTAACTGAAAACAAAAGAACTCAAAACCGAAGCCCCAAATCTTAAAACAAATTTATATAACTCAAAACATGTATTTCATCTGATTTTTTTCAAACAAACTCAACTTACAAAGCAAGGAAGCATTCAACCCTAAAACGTGAATTATTCAAATAAATACGAAACCTTATATCACGAGAATTCCCAACCAAAGCCACCTAATTACAAGTCTGTCAATCTAGTAACTGAACACCAAAGAGCTGCAAACTAAAACCCTAAATGTTAAACAAATTCATAGAAACTCAAAACATATATGTGAATCAAGTTTTTTTCAAACAGAATCAACTACAAAGCAAGGAAGCATTCAGCCCCAAAACGTGAATTATTCAAATGAATATGAAATCACCCGTCGTGACTGGTAGCTCCGTGTCAAGTCAAACGTCGAATTGATATTCTGTGATTGTCTAGCGTTGATTATAACCTTATTGTTAATGTATAGCTCATCGGCTTTGCCACACTATGAATCTGAAAACTTTATGCTAGAAATTTAATAGTAATTGAACCCTGGGAAGATGACTTGTGTCGAAGGTTTTCGGAAAACGCTTGCGACCAGAGAACTGACCCATGGATTTTTAATAAGGAAATTAACATGACTTTCTTAAATATATCAATGTTTTGATATAAATTCATAAATAGAAAGTTTTCCTTAAACAAATTGTTTACAATTTAATATAAGTGAACTCACCAGCCTTTTGTTTTGACACTTGATTTTTACGTGTTTTTTCAGGTTCATGAGTTCGGCTTTGGGATTTTGGCTTATCTGGTGGTTGTTGATGCAAGTTATGTTAAATAATGTTTTGGACAACTTTTAAACTTTTAGGACCATGTGTACTAAGATCCATAAAGATCAAATTAACAACTATGTTGTGGTTGTGGGTTATGTTTAAACTTTTAAACTTTATGTTTTAATTAAGTTACATGTCCAAACTAAATATTGCATCGTCCACTAAGATACTTATAGGTACCACCCTTCATCATCGCCACGTTTGTATTTTCGTTGCGACGTTTTTGGGGTGTGACAACTTTAATGCTGAAGGTAAAGGTTAGAGTATAATGTATGTTATGTAAAGGTTTGTTATATAAATGCTTTGCTAGAACAATTTACTATTTTGTTTTAAACTAAAACTCACTCAACGAAGCTAACTTTTAGTATGCACATTAGACTAAAGTTTAGATTATGGAAAGCTTTGGGTGATGGTAGTTGCACTAGCGGAGACTACCCGGTGATAGAGTGATATCAAATACTATCTTGTTAAGTTTTCTTTTTGAGGCATTTAAACTATGGTTGTATTTGTCTCGTGTATCATATGAATTTCCACTACATAAGTTCAAGAACTATTTTCTAAATAGAAATCCAAAATGAGACCCTCGAGCTTTGGGGCGTTTCACATCACTCTCCAACAATTTGAATAGTGTTCTAATGTTTAGTTTGTTTAAACATTTGATTTGTAATGTTTAGTTTATCATAACATTTAATTTATTGTCTTTCCAAATTTTAATTTGTTCTTCACTTATAATACTTAAATGTAAAAGTAAATGCTAATGTGAAAATGTAAGGATGATTGTGAAATGAAATGGATTGCTAGTGAAAAAAGTGTAATAAGGTTTGAGTTGCTGATAAGTCAAATATATAGAGAGATTTGCATATGTCTTTTGAGTTTATAGACTGTTGGATACCCTTAACAAGCTTCCAAAACGACCATTTCAAGTAACATGCTTTAGTTTGTTCTTTTTCGTCCCTCGATCAAAAACAACAAAAAAATTGGAATATGTACATACATATACATATATACTAGTCACATTCAATAATAAACTAAATTAAAGGAGAAACTATAATACCGGTAAAAAAATTACGAAAAGCTTTACTTAGTGCGAAAGAGTAAGGGGTGTTTGTTTTTTTTTCAAAAGCTCTTCTCATCCTCTTACGTTTGCGTCGTGTAGACCACGTGCAGACGTTTGGTTCTACAGATTGTTTGTTTTCTCGAAGACTTTTCACGAAAAAACCTTTACGCGTCCTCTTTTTGGTGCAGATGTGGGATGTCCTCTTTTTGGGTCGGTAGACTTTTTTCTTACCCTAAAATCTAAACACAGTGTTTCACACATAACCCTAGCACCTCTCCACCCCTTCTCCTCCACCCCATCTCCTCAACCACCAGCCATCAGCGGCACCCTACCACCGGAGCCACCCTCCCACCGACGTCCCTCCTCCTCCCACAGTCCACCTCCGCAGGTGGTCCTATCGTCCACCTTGTCACCAGGCGCCGCCTATTCAACGTCAACAACAACTGTTCGCCTCTTCCACCCCATCTCCTCAACCGCCGCCACCATCCCACTGGTACCCTCCTCAGCAGCCACCACCTCTTCCACCAAATCTCCTCACAACAGCCGCCACCTCTTCAACGTCAACAGCTTCTGTCAACATCCACCGGAGCCACATCCCACCGACATCAACATCACCAACCCACTGGCATGTTAATTTTTGGTTTTTTGATGTTAGTTTTCCAGTTTTTTTATGTTCGTTTTTTAGTTTTTTGATTTTTGTTTTCAGATTTTTTATGTTAGTTTTTCATAATTGTGCTATTATCTTTTAGATTTTTGATGTTAGTTTTTCAGAATTTTGGTGTTAATTTTTAGAATTCTGGTGTTACTTTGCTAAATTTTGTGTTATTTTAGAAGTTTGCAGAAGTTAAAAAACAAACAGTCTTCATCTTGTAGACTACAGAGCTTTGGTCCACTCTTCTGCTACAGATGTCTGCAGATGTGGTTCGAAGACTGCAGACTTTTACCTCTAAAATAACAAACACCTAAGATATATTGTGGGACAGACCTTTATGTAACCGTCATACGTAATGTAGTTAAAGTAAAAAATATGATGTTACACGGTTCTCCTAGCTTTTTGTTATTGTTAATAAAGTTAATTATATGGTTGGTTCTTGTAGTTTGTGGAAAGTAAAAATATTGGGTATTAAGAGTTTAAAGTAACAATATAAGGTATTAAGTTTTGATTTTGTAATATCGTAGAGTACGAAGGCTAACTCTAGTTAAAAATTAACAAAGAATTAAGGGTATTTTCATCTTTTCACATATTAGTATCCAACTTATTACTTTTGAGGACATACCACGTAATTAACTCTTATCATCTAAAACACAATTTTTTATCGTCTAACTAATTTTTTAAATTATTTAACTAAATAAACTATGTAATGGTGAAAACAAGATATATCCTACAAGATTTTATCTACGTAACAAAATATTATTTTATCTACATTCGTTGTGTGAAATTGAGCCAAACTCACGACGTGTTTTTTTATCTACATTTCGTTGTGTGAAAAGTCATATATTCTAAAAATATTTATCTACATCACAATGATTTTGATATCTTATTTCGTTGTGTGAAACCAAGCCAAACTCACGACGTTTTTTATCTATGTTTTACAGTGTGAAAAGTTAAATTTTCTAAAAGATTTTATCTATATCACGACATACTTTTTACCTACGTTTTATTGTGTAAAACCTAGCCAAACTCGCAAAGTATTTTTCTATCTATGTTTCATTGTGTGAAAAGTTATCTATTCCAAGAGATTTAATCTACTTCATGACATATGTTTTATTTATGTTTCGTTGTTTGAAAGCGAGACGAAATCACGTCGTACTTTTATCTACGTTTAGTTATGTGGAAATTTATATATCCTAAAAGATTTTATCTGCATCTTCACGTATATTTTTATCTACTTTGTTATATAAAACCAAGATAAACTCACAACGTATTTTTTTATTATGTACGTTTCTTTGTGTGAAATCTAACCAAATTTACCATTACAAAAGTTAATTAGTTAAATAATTAAGAAAAGTGTAGTCAAATGATAAAAAAGAAAGAAAATTTATGTTTCAAATGATAAGAGTTAGTATGCAAAAAGTCCATTTAATAAGGTTGGGTACTATGATATGAAATGATAAAATTAATCTTAATTCTTAATTAGTTGTTAACTCGTATTAATCTTAATACTCTAGAATGTTTCAAAATTAAAATTCAATCCCCTAAATTGTTACTTTAAACTTAAACTGTTAGCATCAACATATAAGTCTCTCAACATATGTATTATTACTTTTAACTTTATAACTATGTTTACCATAAAACTAATATGATTAAATTAAATTAAATGTATTTGTACCAGAAAAATATCGTATGTTCTAAAAACAACCAATGATAAATGTTATAACTTTTTAATATAAAAGAAATTTATTCAAAATAAAAGTGAAGTGGAAGAGTTGTGTTTAAACTTAAAGATGACAAATTTGCATGTTTCTTATTTTCTAGCAAGAAGATAAAACGACACACTTTGGATTTGTCTTGGATTTCCCCGCCTTCTTCACATGTGACATGTCATTATTTCACTCGTCATCATCCACCTCATGGTTTTCTGCCACCTTCTCTTCAAATTAATTATTCGCTGTCTTGTCAATCCCCTAAACACATCCCAGTTTCAAATTGCAATAAATAAAAAGAGAAAAAAACCCCACATTCACAACGCCCCCCACCCTATGATTTTGAGGTTTTTACTCTCAGATCCGTTTGCATATGTGGTAGTCATATGTCGCTCCACGTCCTCTTTATCCCCTTTCAGAGAGTTTACTCTTAGATCATGTCTACCTGAATTCACCATCTTCATTTTTCATATTTAGAAAAACAATCAATACATCATATTTCTATTAGTGTTGTTTACAAACTTTAATAAGTCGATTTTAACGGATTGAGACTATTAAGGTTTAATTAGAAAGTTTGATTTAGCGATTTGTTTCTTTATCATCAACCCGAATAGTTAGAAAGTTGGATTAAGCAGTTTGTTTCTTGATCATCAACCTGAAACGGGGGAAGTATTATGGATTAAGCGATTTGTTTCTTTATCATCAACCTGAAACTTGTCTTGTAGAGCAAACCATGTGTTTACTTTTTTTATATAACATATATTTATCTTTTTTCTTAATTTTTTTTATAAATAGTCGAAAACCACTCATTCCTCTCCTCTGTCGAGTGGCTTCGCTCCTATAAGTAGTTTATTGTAAAACTAAATTATAAAACTAATACAAACTAACCATACCTTCAAACAAAACAGTTTTGAGAAATGCAACCAATCAGGGCTACTGTTTCTTTCCCTTTTTAGTAGTTATAGGTTTGGTATAATTTTTTTGTTAAAACCAATCGTAGTGCACCGACTAAGGGTGGACAAGGCGTAACCCGTCAGAACACCCTCTCAACAACCAATCATCGATGTACATCTCATCTCTATGATTTAAACCCAATGAATCCCACATCAATCGGCGTTGATGTTCTCGAGCTAACCGCCCCTCTGCATCGCCTTTCAGGCTCAACGACTACAAACATACACCTACCCATATCAGTGAGGCGTACTGGTAAACTGAAATTGAAAGAATGTGGGTAAGGGCAACACTGGGTTTCCATAGTACCCGCAAGGGGTACCCCATCCACCCTAATGATTTTGGATTTCATGTTCTTTCGTTTTTTTTGTTTCAGTATATATAATTTGTATTTTTTTATTCTTTCGGTTTATATAACTTGTATTTTTTTTTATGACAAGCATGACTTATATTTTTAGGAAGGGATACTTTTAACATAGCTTTTGTGTACAAAGTGTAGGAGACAATCACAATCATCCATTTCCAAGATCCGTGGTTATAAAAGATACGGATAATTTTGTAAATAACAGGATTCTACAATTTAAAAAAGAAAAAGCGTATTATGGTATTTTCTCTCTTAAACTTCCTTTGATTCTCAAACGGCTATAACTTTTTATACGATAATACCTTTTTTTTAAATTACACCGTATTAAGAGCATTTCATTTTCTTTAATTTGAGTATGCTATTGCTGTAGTTTTCTTAATTTAAAAAAAATATTTACAAGCTATAAAGTTACGTAATTGTGTACCATATGTGCAAGCAATAACAAATTTTTAATGTAACACTGCATCTATAATCACATACCAAAATGATCATTGTATATCTAAATCACATACCACATACTCAAATGTATACCTAAATCTATAATTATATACCATGTGTGTGGAAGCAATAACAAATATTGAATGTAATAATCACGTACCATGCGTGTAAAGTAGTAACAAATGCTCAATATAACACTACTTCTATAATCACGTAACATATAAGAGATCTAATCACGTAATAGTATAATATACTTAAGTTCTCATTATATTGAATGTATAATCACGCAATAAGCATAAACTTTAATAAAAACACATTACACAATAAAAAACTATAATAACGCAATTACGTACTGATACATAATCACGTGACATTACATTTGTTACAAATGGTACGTGATTATATATATAGGGTCACATTGAGCATTTGTTATTGTTTGCACATATGGTACATAATTGCAATTGGAACATAAACTTTCTTGATTGTAAAATAAAATACTTAAAATTAAGAAATCTATAACAATAGCCTACTCAAATTAAAAAGAATGAAATATTCATTAATACGGTGTAATTTAAAAAAAAAAGTTAATATCTTATGAAGAATTTATAATCATTTAAAAATCAAGAAAGAAAAGTAGTTTAAAGGTGAAAACCATAATACTTCCCCCTTTTAAATTAAAAAAGATACATGTCAGACATGCATTTTCACATACACTTCTTAGATTACAAGGTATAGAGCAGCTTGAAGATGGGTCATTATGTGACACGGGGATAACGCGTCAGAAGTGGCGTGGTACTAAAACGGACGGGGTGGCCCGGGGCGTGGAAACTTGCGTTTTTCGACACATGGCACTCACAATTTGTATTATTTTATAATTCAAATTATATGAAACAAGCAATAACACCTGCGCGCGTTTCGGCGTGGGTACATCATAAACATCGAATCGATTACTCCAAATGTTATGCGATACGTTAACATATGAAAACACGCGTTTCGATGTATCTAATTGAACTCAATATAACCTATATAAGCATTGGGATGTGATCAAAACGTAAAGTAAATCGAGTTTATACCGTATAATCATAATACCCGACTTGTACATAGAAAATGTAACAGGTATAAAAGAAAAAACTAACACGTGTATGTGACCGACTCGTATATAGAAAATGTAACGGGTATAAAAGAAAAAACTGACACATGTAATTAAAAGGGATTATTTAGAGCTTTTAAAAAAGAAAAAAAGGAAACCATAATTTGACTCCACTCGGTTCGAAACATCCATAAAATAAACACGAAAACATATTATATTTGACCTGACTCGTTTCCAAAAAGTTTACGTCGAATCGTAGACTAACTCTAATTTATATCAAAACTTACATCAAAACATGCACGTAAAAACGGTTTTTAAAAGAAATATATTATATTTGAGCTGACTTGTTTCTGGAAAAAGTTAACGTCAAAACGTAAAACAAATCAAATTTATACCGACACGTATATAAAAATATGTACGTAAATAATTTGTTTTTTAAGTAAAGAAAGTATAGGGTAAACTTGAAACAAATTATTAGAAAAAAAACTTAATATGTTAAAAATGTTCGTAAAACCGCGCCAGATAGCATCAATGCGACACCACTGCCAACGATCGCCAACATCAGAAAAACTGGTAAAAATAAAATTAAATAAAAATAAAAATAACAACTAACGAAAAGAAAACATAAAATCTTTGAACCAACACGCTCGTTGTGGCATGTTAATGCGAATAAATTAGACCGAAACGTAAAAACATAGAATAACTAAGTTGATCTACGACCCGCACGTTGCTACAAATCTGTCAAACAGAGAAAAATAGACGCGTTGCAATGGACCTGTCAAACGGGAAAAAATATACGAAAAAAAATGTTGAACCCACACGTACGTTGTGACTTGTTAACTCGCAAAATTTAAAAGAAAGTACGGTGACTAAAGTTGAAAATCAAAAAGTGTTGGGGTTAAATTGCAAAAAATAAAAAGCTTTGGGTCAAAAGTAAAAAAATCAAAGGTTAAAATACAAAAGATGAAACTTTGGGTTTGAATTGAAAAATCAAGATTTTTTTGAAAAACTTCATGCATAAGTTACAACACTACAAGCATAACAATATTACTAATTACGGTGACCAAAGTTGAAAATCAAAAGTGTTGGGGTTAAATTGCAAAAAATAAAAAGCTTTGGGTCAAAAGTAAAAAAAATCAAAGGGGTTAAAATACAAAAGATGAAAACCTTTGGGTTTGAATTGAAAAATCAAGAATTTTTTTGAAAAACTTCTATGCATAAGTTACAACACTACAAAGCATAACAATATTACTAATTTATAGTATGATAATGTATTAAAATTTTATAAAAACATTACTACTAATCAATACATAACATTAATTTTGATAAAACATTGCATAAGATTTAAAGACATAACATAAAATTAAACATTACTTAATATTAAGATTAAAAAAACACATAATTCAAATAACTAAACTAATGATTTCCCACGCTTAGACGAGCTTGAAGTCACGGTGGTGCTCGTGTTTATAGTTGATGAGAGCTACTTGAATGATGTCGTCCTCCCCGAGGTCACCACCCTCGTGCTCCACGACAGTGTGGAACGTCTTGAATCTTTCGCAATCCAGACGGACTACTCTAAAACGAGACGAAGGTGTCGACAGTTTGGGTGGTCTTACCCTTATGGACGCAAAGTGTTGTCGGATTATCCTCCAAAAAGCATCGCTCGTTCGCCTACCCGACGTGTGGTGGCTCAAAGCTTCGACCCACAACTCGCAAAGTGCAAGCCATCCTCGGTTTTTAGAAGTGGAAATGGTTGAGAGTTGGTATAATTTTGGGTGAAGTTGTTAGGGTTTGTAAAAAAAATAAGGGGTGAGTTGTATATATTGGGTAAAATTTGATTTTTTTAAAAAGTAAAGGTTTTAAAAAGTTTATCCGCTCGGATTAAACAGCTATAACTTACGTCGAATTACCACGTGTTACATCATTTCATAAAACATCTTTATGTCGGTAGAGAATCACCCGCCTCTTGAACAACGAAGTCCTAAACGCTGTGGACAGACCAATCATAATATGCATGATGTTAAGAAGTAACATCGTCAGTTTAAAACGCTCACACGGATCAAGGTGTTATGAAAAAGATCATACAACACCTATATTTTTATTATTTTATGTAACTCTTTTTTAATATTTTTTAGTAATTGGAAGTAAAAGAAGTGTCCAAAATGACGATCCCTCATCATAGTGCTCCAACATGTACTTGAACCCACTCTTTATCAACCAATCGCATTTTGCCACCGCCTCTCAATAGATACTATTTGCTTTCTTGTTTCAGCCATATAACATTAATTTTTTTTTGAAAACTCATCACATGACTTTCTCTAGAACCTCTTTTCTGTCTTGTTCTTTTTTCCTTTTGAATTTTCGTATCACAAAGCGACAATTTCACTTATTTTGTCTTGTACTTTACAATAAATTTATTTAATAATTACAAATAATCACATCAATAGTTATTTTTTATTATGTCATACACTATAATAATCATATTATAATAACTAATATTAAACATCATATCATTCACTAGCTAGAATCAAATCTAGCTACAGTTTTTTTTTTTTTTTCATTTTTTTGTCTTTTATTGTGTTTTAATCTCTTTCTATATCTAAGCCTTTAAATTTTCACCATTGGTAGTTACACCCTAAAATATCTAAAACTTATTAAATTTATTTCGGTATAAATCAAAGTTATTTTTATGTGCCTATTATTAACTATGTTTCGGTATAAATCAAAGTTTATTTAGATTTCAGTGTAAATTTTTGTCGAAAACGAGTCAAATCAAATAAGACGTTTTTGTGTTTATTTTTATGTGTTTTCAATTGATATGCGTTTTGACATAAAATTTGTTCGGAATATAATACGTTTTCACTTGACGGTATAAATTCGAGTTGGTTGCGTCAAATATAATACGTTTTCACTTGACGGTATAAATTCGAGTTACTTTACATTTTGACGTTGCCGCAACGCCCGATACCAATTTCTAACTTAAAAAACACTATTTTTTTACTTGCTTATTTTTAAGTGCGTTTCGTTATAAATCAAGTTGTTTACGTTTCGACATGAGTTTTTCTCGGTAATGAACTAAATCAAATATTATACGTCTCCCTGCTTATTTTACGTGTATTTTCAGTTGGTCAACGTTCTGACATATATAAATTTTGTTTAGAAACGAGTCGGGTCAAATATTTGATGGTAGATATTCGAGTTACTTTAAGGTTTGACGCTGCCATAACGTGTGGCGGGTTAAAATACTAGGTAGAATAATTGTCCATGCATATACAAGGGCACTAGGGACATTCACAATGCTATCAGAGCTATTACACCGTCAAAAACCAATTACTAAAACAATTACTATTCGACACCTTATTCTTTATATTCTATTACATCATTACTAAAACTCTTGTAACACTAATCACATTCCATTACTATTTTTTTTCTTTTTTATACAATATATGAAATAAAATAAACTAAAAATCAACATTTTTAAAACACATAAAATTACATAAGAAATTCCAATTTAACACATTAAATGAAATATACACTAGTAAAATTACCCGCGTGTTGCGGCGGAAGTCTGATCGACATCGGTTCGGTTCATTACAATATCGATACAATACCAGCACCCGGTATAACTACTGAAATAGAAAAACATAAAAATAAAGTCGAAAGAAAAGTTTATTGAAGTTTACGGGTTATTAATAACTTTATTAAAAACGTAAAATGAATAAACTACAGGGGATGAAAGCGAAAGATCACTAAATGACAAAAAGAAAGACCCTGTATAACAACCGAAAAAGAAAACTCAAAAAACAAAGTCGAAAGAAAATTTTATTATAATTTTGAAGTTGTTTGATAACTTATTAAATTTTATGGTGTAAAAAGTGATCTGAGTAAACTATATGGGATGAAAATGAAAAATTACTAAATGGCTAACAATACACTATTTATCAATCTACACTTTTTAATATATACAAAGTCGTAAGAAAGGTTTATGAAAGTTTAGGGGCTGTTTGATAAATTTATTAAAGTTTAATGTGTAAAAAGTAAACTGAGTAAACTAAATGGGATGAAAACGAAAAAATCACTAAAAGACAAAAAAACACTATTAATCAATATACACCTTTTAACTAAAGGGGATGAAAACGAAAAATCACTAAATGATAAAAATAATACTGTTAATCAATATACACCTTTTAATATATATAATGTCAGATAAAAACAAAAAAAAGTTATATATAAAACTAAACCGATTTCTAAGCCAATTAAATACATATAAAACTAAACCAATTAAATACACAAAACTAAACCAATTTCTATCACTTGATTTTTTTAAATAAAATATAAACAATAATGACTTAAAAACAACATTTTTATTGAATAAATAAGATTTCTAAACTGAAGGCGCTGATTACGTAAAACTTAAAAAGTTAAAAGAAGATTTTTAAACTTAAGATGTTGATTGTGTAAAAACTTAAAAAATATCACCTTCTTCATCAAGAACTTGCAAATCTATTTTCCATCATTTTCTTTAAAATGATTTACAGAAAAGAAAAAAAAGTTAATTACACCGTTAGTCTCTATGGTTTATGCAAAGCAACAACTTAAGGTAACAATATGAGGTATTAACTTTTAATTTTGTAACAAGTTGGGTACTAAAACTAACAAATTTAGTTTTTTCAGTTAGTTTTTTTTTATAAAATGACAAAAACACCCTTTATAACATCAATGACTATTTATGTAATTTATTGAATTAACTAAAGGTGTCACATCCCGACCCGTAGTGAACTATGTGACTAGTGCATGATGATTGTTAACAACTTATAAAAAATATTTAAAAGTTGAAATATTATTAATGATCAAATTAAACAAATGTCACGAAACAAATAACAATTCAAATAATCCATCAAAGCAAAAACATGACATAAAATAATCTGGTTTATTTTCTAAGGCATCATCCTTACATGTCATCATCGACTATTTAAATCTGTTCACCTGTATCATGTGTAAAAATATTTTTGAGTCAATATAAGTTGGTGAGTAAATCTACTGTTTATATAAATTGTTTTTGTTTATTTGTTAACAAATATTAACATGAGATTCAACGGTAATTAAATGATAAAAATAAATAATACTAATAATTAAATCAAACACAACCAAACAACCAACATGATGATGTGAAACCGCGGTAAATATGATAAATGTGGTAAACATAAAAAGGTGGTAAATGCAATACTAAAGCCCACCGAGGACGAATCTAAATTGGTGGCGATACTAGTCTACAACCCATGGTCGTGGAAATCTAGTCAGCCGATGGATCCATGTGAATAATGATTAGTGATACTAATTAGTAATAATGGTTAGCGATACAAACAATAAACATATCACAACTGTCACATAACTACACATTGAACTTTGCATATACTGATAAATGAAAAACTTGAAAATAAATAAAATAATGTGATAATGACAAAAGATACACCCTAAAAACATGTAAGTTGTAAAAAGGGAATTAGAAAGATCTGCTCACGGCTTGCGTTTTTGTGATTACTTAAAACAAGCGCACGATGAAAGAGGAAACTTCAAATAACGAAAACTACACTAAAATATAAAATACAAAGCACTAAATATAATATAGACAAAATCACAACTAAATATATTGAATAAATAATTATTTTCAATTATTATTCACAAGGTATGTCTTGTATCATCATGGTTTCATAGATACGGATAAGATCATTAATATACCATCTCTTGAAAGTTTTGAAGCTTTTCCAACAATATACGTGCAAAGTAACTATTTATTTTGAAAATCAAAAGTGAAGATTTATAAATAATTAAATAAGATTTATTTGGTGATTATGCTATTGTATATTTTTCTGTATTCCTATATAAAATAAAACCTACAACTTGATTTACGGAAATTTTTTTCTTATAACAAAAAAAATTAGGATCTTGCAAAATCATAACTTTACTTATAATAGATACTAATTATTATTATTAGTTTTATAAAACAATTTGATGTTATTTATTAAATTAATAATAATAATTAGATTTTAGATTAGTTTTAGTTTAAAGGACTAGTTAAATCAGATTTTTACTAGTTAATTCAGATTTTAGATTAAGAACTAATTAAATCGGATTTTTTTTAAATTGTTAAATAATGTATGCAAAAAGAAATAAAAGGAAACGCAATATTAGGGGAGAGTCGGGTCCAACCCGCGCCTTCCCCGGTTTCCGTGACCTAACATTGACAACCTCAGCCACCACACTGCTTGTTTTGTTTTGATAGTTTTGAAAACCAATAAATTTAAACAAGCTGCGCAGGAGTCGTCTTTCCTGATCACAAACCCAACCGGAACCCTAACCCTGTTTTGCCTTAAATTCAAGAATTAGAGTTACAGATTGGAACGAAGGTTATAGGGCTTTTAAGCCCTAGTATAAACCGAGTAAAGTGATGCTTTAGGGAACCTACGGTGAGCGGTTTAGACGGACCCCGACAAGCTCTGGCGAGGTACGAACTCCGACCGGGGTTGCAGTTGAGAAATAGAGGTTTTCAAGTGGAAGTGCTTGGTTGTAAAGCTTCGGAGGTTCGATTAGGTGATTTTAACATCCCAAAAATTGCAATTAATTAAAGTCTAACTGATTTACCGAACTAAAATGCAACTTGGAACTTGGATTTTACTAAGATGGTGATAAAGTGACTACCTAGATTGGAATCCCATGTTTTATTAGTTATCTTTTTACTGGACACGAATTGTTATAGAACCGGGATCATAAAGTACTAAACCTACCGAGAAACCGAACAGGACCCTCGATCCTTCTCAAAAAGACATCTATGGAACTCTAATAGGCTGTTAAATTACCGGTTTGACTAAACTCCCTCACGGTTATCTAACTATTATAATAAAGTACCCTTATTCGACAATTGACCTCAAGACGTGAAAGTCAAGGGTAACTTGGAAAACTGATTCGACTTGACAGGCAAGAATTGGAAATGAAACTATATCAGACTTCTCACAAAGCACCTAAACCAAGCAATTTTGCAACCTAGACATACCGATAATCTCGCACCTCACGGTTATTAAGATTACTAGAACACCTAGTCCTACTTGATTCACGGATATTACTTCTATGTTGTATTGGCCAATTAACCATAAAAATTATAAACACACGGTTAATGATCTAACACATGTTCATCCTAACATAGGTAGTTCATGCAAAATTAGCCTAGCATCATTGTCAAATTAATCAAAACACAAAGTTCAATAGGAGAATTCATGGTAGGAAGATGAAAAGTATAAAAAAAACTAAGAAAAGGGGAAGATGAAACCCGATATCCTTCGTTCTCGTGCCATGGATCTTCAACCGTATGATTCATATCTTCAAAATCTTGGATTTTTGAGTTTCTATGGCTCCAAATTCATATATGGCTTCTCCAAATTCGTAGGGTTCTGGGTTCTTTTTAATATGATCATTATATACAATTTTATAACGTAACCCTGATTAAAAGACGAAACATTATGTGAAAATCGGCTTCTCGCATCGTGCGAAGAGCGTTAGAGTCATGGCCGCGCGACGCAGCATCAACAAGTCAAACCAGGTCAAATTACCCTCCTCGTGTCGCGCGGGGAGGCTTCACTTTCTGCTCAGTTTTTTCAATAAATGACTTGTTTTTCGCCTTTTTCAGCAATCTTCAACACCTAATACCTGGAAAACACAAAGTAATAAGTAATATACATATTCTACCTAAAAACGACACAAATAGACTCGAAAATTCTACAAACTATACACGATAAGTAGATGTAATTCATCAATTCATCAAGGTCTTGGTGTGTAATGTTGTAATTCAAAACTCACCTTTAAATTATTAAAATTATTTCATATACAAACATCCATTAATATAACTCAACACCTTGTTAATGAGAACTGCTATAAGCTTTTTGGGAAGATATTGGAGCAACTAAAAAAATTAATTCGAATGGGATAAAAGTGAAAAGCAAATTCAATCCTAGAATCTCACTAGCTTTTTATCTTAGACGGGTAGGGATCTAGGGTTGAGCTATAAATCATGGTTGTAAATCAAGGTGTGAATAATTGAGGTTAGAAAAATTGTTTCGTTCTTTATAGAGAAGTCGTTTTCATGGCTACGAATTTGAGTTTGCTGGAATCTTGGTTGTTAACCGCCGTTGGTATTCCTTATAATTTTACAGTGACGAAGAGGAAATATTTTTCATTTCAAGTGGCATATTTTTTAAACTACATAGGTTTTCACCTATTTTATACACAAATGTTCCCTTTAATTAATTCAATAAATTACTTAAATAGTCCTTGATGTTATAAAGAGTGTTTTTGTCATTTCATAAAAAAATTAACATTAGTTAATTTTAGTACCCCAGCTTGTTACTAAATTAAAAGTTAATACCTCATATTCTTACTTTAACTTATTCTTTCCTTAAGTTGTTACTTTGAATAATCATAGCGACTAACTGTGTAATTAACTCTAAACCTTGCGATTAAACCATGTACCTTTATAAGGTCTTTTTAAAATATTTGTACTATGCTGTAATTTAAACAAGTTTAATGTTATATATATTAATTGGTAAGGTTCATTGAAGAATACTAAAAAAACGGGGAAAACAAGGAACAGTGCATTTAATCTATTAAATATATCTTATAAAATCAACTTCATTTAAAAAATATATTTTTTAAACTTTTTAAGAGTTTTTCCTTATAAAAATGGGTGAAGACTATTCCAATTTTTGTAAAACAAATTAGCTTTTTAACTATTTTTTAAAACATTATTTTTATATTTTTAGTTTTTGACTTTTTTTTATTAAAAATCCTTCTACAAGTATTTATAAGGGAAAGTGCCGAAATAAAAAAATGAATTTTAACATCTTAATTTGAATTTTTAAGATATGTTTAACATTTTAAAAGTGTTCGGCAATTTTCCATTTTTTAGTGTTCTCTAGTTTTTCACTTTGTAATATTCACCAATAAACACACCTTTCTCTCTATGTTTCTCTCTCTATATGTATGTATAAGCGTGAATGAAATTTTTTTTATATAAAACTATATTAATTTTTTTGTAAATCGTAACTTTTGAGTATTATTATGCAAATATAAATATAAAAACAACTTTTTTTATCAAATAGTTTGTGTTCTAAGTCTATTTGTAAATACAGGTTTTGTGTCCAAGATCGTGTGTTAGACATGATTTTCAAGTTCATGTGGTGTTCGAGTTTGACCTACCAACCTATAAAAACTATCAATTTTTACCTAGGATATAAGCAAACTAGTTGCGTATGTATCACCGTTATGTGAGCCCAGAAATCTTTTTCTTGCTTCTCGTATTCCGCCGCTTTAAATTTTATATTATAATTTTATATACGTTAATTACAAAAAAAATTGTAAAAACATAATATATTGATAAATTATATTTTTTTCATTTTTAACGATAATTTGGATCACTGACGGACCACTAAAGTATTATCGTGTCACCAACAAAACAACCCAATCATATCCATCTCTACTAGGCAATAATGCCTATACACAAATTCAGGAGGAAACCTAATAAAATTTGGCAAAACCCCCTTTTGAGAAAACCTAGGACCTCATGATCCCTAAGCCTTACCCCTAAGATGCCACTAGACTATAAAGCCATGGGCCTTTAAATATAACTTATACCTAATTGCAATCATATTTCATCTCAAAATATCATTTTAAATATTTATTATTAACTATTTAATATTTTCACTTCGTTTAGGGGTGTGAATTTCTGACACGAACCTAACATGCAATTCATAGGTTTACGTTTAGTCAAAATAAGTTCAGGTAAATTTTAGGTTGAACCCTTTAGCTAAATGGGTTGAGTTCGTGTCGAACCCGGATGGTTGGCGGGTTAATCCGTTTAACCCATTTAGTGTTATATTTTAGTTTTTAGAAATGTTATTTTTTGTGTTATTAGTTAAATTGGTTCAGTATTTTATACAATACAATTATATTAAAAGAGAACTTGACATAAATGTTTATACACAAAATATAAGTGTCTTATATGAATATCTGTTTTTTGATGTAAAAGTTTACTTGGAAAAATTAATATGTCAATTTTTTTTTGGGGGTAAACGACTTGTGTTCAGGTTAACCCGTGATTATTCATGTCATGTGTGTCTGATACGATTATCGGGTTCGGCTCATGTTCGAGATCGTATAAAATTTTCAAGTTCGGCTCAAGTTGTGATGACATGAGCTTGAACTAACTATTGTCGTCAAGAAGTCCAATGTGTGATCAATATCAGATGGTTTGATGGCCCAACAGACCAAGATTATCCCATTGCTCAATCTCGTAATCGTTTTTTTTTAGCCGATTATTAACTTAATTCACATTTTTTTAAACGTGAATAACTTTATATACCTTTTTATTTTTAGAATGATATTACATAATAAAATAGAAAAAAAAATTCTTTAATTTTGTTACAATATTGTTATTATAAAAAAATAAAATTAAAAACCAGACATTAAACACTATACGTATTTTAACACTCGTGTATAAAACACTATACATAATTTAACCACTTAAAGTGTCAAACATCATGTGCAAATTCACGCTAATATAGCCAATGAGTCCCAGATGAGTTAACCCCATGATCTTTCGATGTGTATACAATAGGTTGGAGTCACATTTGGTACAATTTACTAGCAATTTGATTCAGGTGGGCCACGGGTTTTACCATAGTGGGCTTTCGAGTATTGAATTTCCCTGGAATGGTGGGCGGGCATTGTCACCAACGTTGTCTGCGTACGTAGGGTGTGGGTGGCTTTCGTCAATGAATTTACCCGGATGACCAGACTTGTATAGTATTTATTGACCATTTAGAAAAAAATATCACTCTGATATATAACACACCATATGTATATTGGTGTCTATATGTAAAATACCGTAAGACATGTTCAGAGACTTAACATAAAATGAAGTTATCAATATAGCAACAATATGATCACATTATTATATATATAATTAAAAAAGTTGGCAACAGTAGTAATTAAATTGTCTTTAGACGACTCACAATCACAATTACATCCATTCATATGAAATATACAAGAATATATGATATTTTTATGTATGATTTACGTATATACAATATAGTAAATAGTATACTACCTTCACATATTATAATTATATATATAATTTATGAACGTATTACCTACAGTGATTTTTATCCTTTTTTGATTGTTGTCTTTCCTTTTTCTTTTTTCTTTTTTGGTTTTTCTTTTCCCTTTTTAAGTTTTAATCAAACCTGGTATGGTACATGTAACAAAACGAACAGTCTAATACTGACCGAACAACGTTAGTACCAAAATTGATATTCGTTTTTGTTGTTTCGATCGATATAATCACATCTCGGTATTTTTTTTGGTTGTATCATGACTTTTTTTTGTTTCCCTTTCGGTAAGTGTCAGTATCTTAATGAACTGAACCAATATCAAACGAATTTTTGCCGTTAACGTTATTTTTACTATTGCGTCTAGGTTTCCATTAAAAATTGGGTCGCCCCGCCGCATAGCGAGGGTGTAATCCACTAGTTGAGTTAATTGCCCGGATGGTCCCTGTGGTTTGTCATTTTTTCACCTTTAGTTCCCACCTTGTCAAAATACTATGTTTGTTCCCTGTGATTTGCTCACTTGTTAAAGTAACTACGTCATAGTATTTTTTTTAATATAATGATGTATAAAAAAGTTATTTACATGACAACTCTATATCATTATATCCCTTCATTATATCTGATCAAATGTTTGCTTTGTTTCAAACAAATTACTATTATTCTAAATTTTTAATATGTCGATTAAATTTAACAAACCATTTTACTTATAAAACTGAAACATAAATGAAAGTGTTATGCAAGTCAACAAAAAAGGTGTTTTTAATACTAAAAATCAACTCATTTCTTTTTTGAACTCACTATGGTGTCAAACATTATAATAGTATGTTAACATGAATTCGAAAGATCAAATAAGATCTTAGCTCTAAAGTGTTCAATTTGGACATTTACAGGTCTCGGTCATGGGGCAGACCTGTTTGAACCCAAGAAAACCCAACAACTGGTAATTAAATTTTGGGCCATGAAGTTAGCAGCCCATCATCAACATGACCATAAT